>CM077214.1:5005028-6241903 GCA_039654625.1 Rhinogobio ventralis | reverse complement strand
TAAACGCACTAGATCCGCCTCATATTCCATCATGCAGCACTTCCCTAGCCCCCCCACATGCCATGTATGCTATGAACATATGGTAAAATGCTGCAATCATCCTGCATATGGTCACCCATGAGATTCATGCACTCTTTGCCTTTCTCTGCAAGACTGGTGCAAAGTAAAAACCAGCAAAAAATAAACAGTCAAAAAAGAACAACCTTTCATACAATAACAGAAGCCATGTCAGCCATTTTGAGTGACAAATCAGCATGGTGCATGGCACAGGTTTCCCGAACGGTGGAGGAAGAATCTGACAGCCGTTTGAAGACGTCCTCAAGAGAACGGTTTCCTCTCTCGCTCCCCCACTCGTAGGGGTGCTGGGCCGCCATGGCCCCTCACAAAGGGAGAAGACGTTATGTTCTGTTCCAGTCCTGTCAGAGCGCAGAGTGCTGATTTAGACATAATGAACGGAGACACAGATGCTGGAGTCAAGCTCTTCCTGTGTATGACAGAAGGAGGAGCAGAACGCCAAGCAGCCCGGCCGGAGCTGACGCTGGGCGATACTCAGACCTGCCCACGATCTGCTAGCACTGGCATGAGCATGAGCATAAGCACACAACACGCATCGTATGTTTTTGAAAATATTCAAACACAAAAAAACTATAGGCACATGAAACTGTGTTACACAACCAGTTATTATTTTTGTCCACATTTTAAGAACAATAGTAAAGTCATCAAAACTATTAAATATGCAAATTTGGGGAAAAAACTGACAAATTATATATAATGCAGTTATAATTTTGTACACTACCATTCAAAAGTTTGGGGCCAGTAAATTTTTTTTTTTTTTTCTTGAAGAAATTTGTTACAAATTATTTAAATAAATGAGTTTTTAACACTGATAATAATAAGAAATGTTTCTTGAGCAGCAAATTGTCATGATTATGGTATGTTTATGACTCCTTTAGGGGGTGTTTACACACCAGTTAACACCATTTTTTTTACTTTTGGGGGCCTGAAAATGCAAACTTTTTAAAACAGGTTTCAAAGTGCAAGTTTTTGAAAACGATACTGTTATTGTCTAAACTACAAAAACATGACATTGCCAACTACTGGCCTGGCAGTTTTTACAGATCTGTGTGAACGGGGATGTGACAAGCAGGGTGGGACCGAGAGCCGTGGGAACGGAGTAAGGCCGGTGGCGCGGGTGTTAATGAGTGTCACCTGCGCCCCACACACGGTCTCGAGTCTCACAGAGTACTCCGGAAGGATAAAAGGAGGAGTGATGACAGTGGAAGATGAGAAAGAACCATGCCTGGACTTTACGTTGCCGTTTTGATTTAGTTTATGTGGCAGTCATCGTTTTCTTGTTTATGTTTATTGTATCATTAAAGTTACGCTTATCGCTCATGGGTTCCCGCCTCCTTCTTTCCTGAACATGAACATCGTTACACGGGAATCGTTTTGACAACATTGTTAAACTGAACATAACCGTGACATAAGCTCCCCATAACTGTGACATAACAAAAATAGTCCAACAGGAGGAAAGAGGGCGGAGGCTTCGGTGGAGGGTGTGGAGCTGGTGACGGACAGGAGCTTGGAGGTGTTGACCTGACCGAAGGGGCTGATCGGCGGAGGTGGAACCATGGTGAGTGGAGGAACCGGCGGAGCAGAGAAGTTGACGGACCAGGGTGACATCAATGGCCTAGAAGCCAGAGGCTGAGCTGCTGGCTCGCTAGACTGAGGCGGCGACAGGGACTCGGCTGTCCGTGGTCCACAGATCCAGGGCTCGCAAAATTTCTAAATCGCTAGTAGCCCTTTGGGCAGGCACACACAGATTTTGGTAGTAATTAATTTAACTAGCCTGAATAAAAAATATTGTTTTTTATGTAGAAAATTGAGAGGAGTCTAAACATCAATCAAAACCATTTTCAAAATCACAAATATCAGCAATGGTATATAAAATAATCAAATTACAAATAATAATTACTTGACTTTCCTTCCTTTTGTTTTTATGGTACATTCTGCAAATTAGTACCTGAAGAATTTTTAAACATGAACATTTCCAATCATTATGTTGGAAAATTCTTATCAGAATAATTTCTGTTAAGCTTGTGTATATTTTTAAGTTATGAAGCAATATCTCATCACATTTTTTCTTTGTGTTTTATATACTGTCTACTAGGAGGTGCTCTAGGCATACGTTATCCCTGATTTGTTTTCCCCGAAGAGACGCTGGGTTTGAAAACAAAAGTGAAAGAGTGACGCACGTCCATTGCGTTTTACAGTGAAATGAGAGTTCTTTGTCCTTAATAAAATCAACACATTAATTATTTATCTCTCATCCACCCGCAATACAATGTTATATTTCATTATTTGGTCCGCCTGACCAGCGCATATAACCGCGATCTGCTCATCACTAACACACACACACACCAAGTATGTTTGCATCGGCTAAACTTCACTGCGGACAAATAAGCATGATCAAAAACATCCATGATCTTATTTTTCCTTCAGATAACAAGTCAACAGGAATTTTATTTCACTATTTAAAATAGGGCCCTGATACGTTTTGGTTGCCCGACTGGAAGATACCATAGCCCCAGGACGTCAGGCTAGCGATTTTGCGAGCCCTGAGATCGATCAGGTCCCGGTCTGCTCCTGGCTCTGGGGTGGACTGATCAGCGTGCTTCCTCTTCGGAGATGGAATGGTTTCTGTCTTTGGGACTCAGACAACCTTGGTGGTGGCCTCGGGCTCACGGGCGGTGAGGGAGAGGCCGTCATGTTTCACCATCCAGCCCAAGTATCCCAGAAGACTCCAGTTCTCGGGTCGGAGGAGAATCTGCAGCCGGTAAATCCATATCCGTTTCTCTTTGTACTCGTTTTTGAAGGTTGGTTCATCTGTCACAAGCGTAAAGGCTTTGTAGTAGAAACTCACAAGATGAAGATGAAGAAACATTGAATGACTTTACTAATAAACTCAATGATCACACTCTTTCAATGTGTAAACGTAACGTGAACCGACAACCTAACAAACATAATGGGATAATTATACATTGAGTAAATGAGGAACTAAAACATGAACACCTGAACGTGATTAAAAAATGAGTAGCCATAGAAACAAACGAGAACTAATACAGACATGAGAGAAACTGAACTAAACTGAACATAACCGTGACAGTCACGTAAATGCCTTTAGTTTCTTTTTGAGTTATTGATGCTACTAATTGAGCTTTCCTTTGCTGCCTTTGATATCCCACAATCCTATGCGTTCCATTCGATGACAGTTGCGCTAGAAAACGAAAGATGGCATCTAAAAAGTTGCAGTTGCTGGTCAGTTTTTTGACCAACATTTTCCAATTGATTTTTTGTTTAGTTCTTACCAAAGCTTGCTTTATTTTGCTGTAGATCATTAACTTTAAGTTACGCTGCCTCAGAAGTCTGTCTGAAATCAGTTTCATATATTATATTCGTATATAAAATTCATGTCAATGTCAATGATTGATTTGAAAATTATCTTATTCGTATACAAGCCCTCGAATGGTCTCGTGCCATCCTATCTATTGAATCTCCTGAGTATCAGTCTTAAAGAACGTTGAGATCCACTAGGTAAAGGTTAGTAATAGTTCCGAGATCTAGACTAAAACAAAGAGGGTTTGTGCGTTTGCTGTAACTGCTTCCAAACTTTGGAACAGCTTGCCTAATTATATCAGAGCCGTTACTACCGTTTATGAGTTTAAAAATCACACCTCAAAACGTATGTTTTTTAATGGCTTTTAACCAGTGACTAACTGTTTATGTGATTTATTGTATTATCTCTGTTAGTATCTTACTTTTTTTATAAGTTGGTCAATGTGTGGTTTTAATTGTGCTATATAAATAAAATGACACTGACAAATTCATATACCATGGTATATACATGGTACAGGTTAAGGATGGGAATTTTTGTCAATTTCTCATTTCGATCATCGATAGGTCTCAAAAAACGAGTACTTGAGTACTCGGGGGCGGGGCTTGTGCGGGGGGCGGGGCGTCTCCGTCATGGAGATATGAAACTATTTTAAGACATAAATTAATGTTGACAAATACAAACATGACATGTCTATGAAAACATGAACACATGACTAGAAAAAATAACTGCTAGATTATGATGCATAAATGTTTTTGAAAAAGAAACATCTAAAAACAAAATAACCATCTCAAATAACCCAGTCAATAATATCGGGCATTGTATTTGAGCTAAAACTGTGAATAAACACCACCCTGCAGAGCTTTGCTAGCGGGTTAATAAACTCAACCAAACGCATCCTATATGAGATTAAGCAGATATGTACCTATTACAACTTAGGTACATCAGCATAAAAGGACGAGAATGCGCACGTGAACTTGGCCGTGCTAGTTTTTACAGGCTATGGTTTAAAAGGGAAACTCACATTTTGAATGCGCTCTTCCCTTAACAACAACGCCGATACACGGACAACGAAAGCACAGAAAATATACAATACTATTACAATGGTGTTCTCATTATAATGCTATATGACAGATTGGCTCTGCACATCTTGCACTTAATTTTATTATTTTATGTTGTTACAGACATCACTGCGCGTTTTCGAATCCATAATAAGAAACAACTTTAAATAAAACATAGGTCTACTGTTAAAAAAACATGAGAACAAAATACCACTGCTGCATTATTAATATCATAAATTATTTTGAAAAAGAAATAGCCCATCTAAAAAGAATATAACCGTCTCAAATAACCCAGAGTCGATTATAATGTCAGGCATTGCATTTTAGCTGAAACTGAAGAGAATGAACACTCGTCGGTAACGGCGGCGCTTTGCTAGCTGGTTAATAAACTCAACCAAACGCGTCCTATATGACATTAATCAGATATAGACAACATAAAAGTAATCTTACAACTTGCATCTGCACAAAAGGCCGCGGATGCGTACATGAATTTCACCACGCTAGTCTGATGTAACTCTCGTTGTGGATTTCCTTTAACAGCTGATACACGGGGAACTAAAGCACAGAGAATTTACAACATTCTATCACAATCTTGTTTTCATTATAATGCTATGATTGGCGCTGCACATCTTGCACTTCATGATCACAGTGATTCCAGGCATCACTGCAGCGTGCGCTTCACTTTATTTGCCCGGTCTGGAAGGCATGCTGTCTAACTAACCAATCAGACCTCAGTAACCGCCCAAAACGCTGAAATAACCAATCAGAAAAATCGTCAAATATATTTTTTTAAATCAGGGCGATCATCGTTTTCATGATCGATCGTCGTTCGAGTACTCAAGTACTTGACCACTGTTGCCCATCCCTAGTACAGGTTACGTCCAAAATACCACGATGAAAAAAAAAAAGAAAATGCATGCACACTCAGGGTACGTTTACACAACAATGATGATACTAAAAACAGTTTTTCCTTTGCATTTATCGCGTACAGACATCAACATTGTCAAAACTATCCCAGTTCACACTAATCCGCAAATACGACTAAAACGCTGTATTATGCTGTCAGGCCAGTATTTGCCATTGTCACTTTGTAAAGAAACACAACACGCCTATAAACTGAACATGTGATATGCACATGACATCACGTTTTCACAAATACACATTTTTGTAGTTTACATCGAGACGATAACAGTATCGTTTTAAAGGTGTCATGAACTGGCTTTAAAAAAAAAAAGTATACTGTTGTCTGAGGTCAATTTATGACGTTTGCGTGATTTTTACATTCAAAAACATCATAATGAATAAGTAATAGGCTATTTTCCACCCTGGTTTTGAGCTTCTCTCATGGAACGCTCGGTTTTTATGGGTGTGCTGCACTGAAGACTTGGAAGTAAACGCCCACTGCTATGATTGGATAAGCTTTGCATATTACAATGAGCTTAGGCTCCCTCGCGTGAGGAATTGTTTTGAAAGCATGTGGGAAAACGGCAACCGGAATGACTCGCAAAAAATGTCTTTATCAAACAAACACAATGATTTATCTCTCATCCACCCGCAATTAATCGGAATGTTATTTTTTTATTACTTGGCCTGCCCGATCGGTGGATATAACCGCGAACCGTGCATCACTAACACACACACACACGCACAAGCCTCACTGCAGAGTCAGACAAATCAGCATGATCAAAACTTCCGCAATTGTATTTTTCCTTCAAATATCAAGTCAAAAGAGTGAACAACGCACATCAAGAAAGGAATGTTATTTCACTATTTAAGATTGCCCGTCGGCAGGCCGGTGATACGTTTTGGTAGCCCGTCTGGAAAACACATGCCCCTGCAAGCCCTGGCCCATACATGTTCTAGTCTGATCCCGAATTGCAGCACAATGAACCAACACCTCACATAAAGGATTCTCCAGCCTGTGACAGCGTGCTAATGTTCAGTTAGACACATACACATAATCAATAGATATCAAACGATCTGTAACAATGCAATACTATCACATATAAAAAAATGTAATCTCATCCTGTCTGCAAATCCAGTCTCTTGTTTACAAACAAATCTTAGCATGTTTATTGCTTGGAAGTTCGATCCGGTTTAGCTCCACGTAGGCCTATGTTATTGATCTATATAATATGCCATGCACAAATCGGTGGGCGGGGCTACAGAATCAGGCGTTCGTCTTCTTCGGTTAAAGTGGTGTTTCACCACACTCTGATGTCACAGGGAGGCATATTCTGAGATTGAGCGTTTGCTGGACCTGGTGTCAATAAAAGCTTTTCTTTAACTAACAAGGAAGTTTCAAGGTTTTCAGCTCCGAAACTTACAGGATATTCTTATATAACAATGAACTTTTATACACTCACCTAAAGGATTATTAGGAACACCATACTAATACTGTGTTTGACCCCCTTTCGCCTTCAGAACTGCCTTAATTCTACGTGGCATTGATTCAACAAGGTGCTGAAAGCATTCTTTAGAAATGTTGGCCCATATTGATAGGATAGCATCTTGCAGTTGATGAAGATTTGTGGGATGCACATCTAGGGCACGAAGCTCCCGTTCCACCACATCCCAAAGATGCTCTATTGGGTTGAGATCTGGTGACTGTGGGGGCCATTTTAGTACAGTGAACTCATTGTCATGTTCAAGAAACCAATTTGAAATGATTGGAGCTTTGTGACATGATGCATTATCCTGCTGGAAGTAGCCATCAGAGGATGGGCACATGGTGGTCATAAAGGGATGGACATGGTCAGAAACAATGCTCAGGTAGGCCGTGGCATTTAAACGATGCCCAATTGGCACTAAGGGGCCTAAAGTGTGCCAAGAAAACATCCCCCACACCATTACACCACCACCACCAGCCTGCACAGTGGTAACAAGGCATGATGGATCCATGTTCTCATTCTGTTTACGCCAAATTCTGACTCTACCATCTGAATGTCTCAACAGAAATCGAGACTCATCAGACCAGGCAACATTTTTCCAGTCTTCAACTGTCCAATTTTGGTGAGCTCGTGCAAATTGTAGCCTCTTTTTCCTATTTGTAGTGGAGATGAGTGGTACCCGGTGGGGTCTTCTGCTGTTGTAGCCCATCCGCCTCAAGGTTGTGTGTGTTGTGGCTTCACAAATGCTTTGCTGCATACCTCGGTTGTAACGAGTGGTTATTTCAGTCAAAGTTGCTCTTCTATCAGCTTGAATCAGTCGGCCCATTCTCCTCTGACCTCTAGCATCAACAAGGCATTTTCGCCCACAGGACTGCCGCATACTGGATGTTTTTCCCTTTTTACACCATTCTTTGTAAACTCTAGAAATGGTTGTGCGTGAAAATCCCAGTAACTGAGCAGATTGTGAAATACTCAGACCGGCCCGTCTGGCACCAACAACCATGCCACGCTCAAAATTGCTTAAATCACCTTTCTTTCCCATTCTGACATTCAGTTTGGAGTTCAGGAGATTGTCTTGACCAGGACCACACCCCTAAATGCATTGAAGCAACTGCCATGCGATTGGTTGATTAGATAATTGCATTAATGAGAAATTGAACAGGTGTTCCTAATAATCCTTTAGGTGAGTGTATATCAAAGGCTGAATGAACACTTAAAGCCGTTTTCAAAAGTTAGCATTTTCAGGCCCCAAAACACTGTTGTCATGTAAATGAGAGGCCAAAACCCAAAAGTTATTCGTTTTTAGTTGAAAACTGTGTGTAAACGGCACCTCAGAAACACATGTACACACAAAAATTAATTTTACGTTTAGAAAAGTTGCACAAAACACCCACAGACATGCACAAAAATACCTACACACAACACACAGAGGATGTATTATTTAATTAAACGTATTATATAATTGTATATATGTTCCATCTCACATTAATTGATTCAAGCAGCTCAGAAACGTTGAAACATTTACAAACCCATGATGACTCAATCTTGAGTGTGGTTACTCACTGCTGCTATAGCTAGTATCAGAACTGCACTGAAAACGCTGTGAATGGTACCTCAGAAATAACTATAACAAGCCTCCCCCAGAAGACTCACTCTTATTTAACTGCCAAATTGACCTGAATGTCATCTGGCGTCTCAGAGGGAATCACTCTCCATTTCTGAACGCCGCGCACATGCTTGTAGCTGCTCTGCTCTTCACAACATCTGCGGCTGATGCAGCGAAGCAAGTTTAGCTCTACCACCCAGCGAGAGGCGCATAGACCCCATCAGTAAATCTAAAGGCTTACCACCATCAGAAAGACAAGTTACTTACAGTCAGGCCAACTGTGTGTGCAGCGACCACTGTTTGTGTGAGAATGTTACAGCCAAAGAATGTTTGACTCAAATCTTGACACAATCCAAAAAGTAATTGAAATGTCACATCAACACAACAATTACGATCATAAAACATCTGTAGGATGGGTTCAGTGTGCCAAAAATGTGTCAGTCAAGGACTACAGAACGGAGAAGGCCAATGGTTTCCATCATAACAGATCATACAGTGCATACAATCCAACTGATCTGAATAAAAAACTTAATATATAGTCAATGCAAGACCACTTTAAGGCTAATCCAGAAATGCCTAGTTATTAGTGAAAAGGATGGGCATGAAGCTAATATATTTACATTAGGCTGTTTCAAATTCTTGTCTTTTACAAGCAGTTATTAAAACTAGCAATATGAGAAGAAAGCTTTCTTGGCTTAATTTTTTTGATATGTCAGTAAGGCAAACATGTCAGTTATGCTCCGGGATGCCTTGCTTAGATGCCTAACTTCCTTAGACTGCTGAATCAGTCACTTTCTCTGATAAGATTGCTCTCTTGCTGCCATGGTAAAGTTTATACTAAAACGCAGCTTTTTGCTCTTAGTACTCATGCCTCCGGGTCGTGCATTCGTTATTACCACATGCCACAAATTCAAGTCAGATACATAACATGGAAGTAGCTTAAACTAAACAACAAACAATTTATTGTGAACAATAAAATCAAATAACTACTACATCTGAATTAAAGGAAATTATTTGTATCATTGATGTATACATGAAATCAAAACAAAATATTTGTGTTGCATGAAGCAAACTTTCAAAGTCGAGTGGTCTATCAGCTGTTGTGTACATCAAACCTTTGGAATCATTTAAATACAGCACGTAAAATTAATGTGTATTTACACTAAGTGCAAATAGCCCGCCTTGTTGGCAGAGGCTATTTACACTAACTGGCCCACAAATGTTTGGTTGGGCCAGACAAAAGTACAAAAATGCCTGTGATCGGTCAGCAGCGGTGGTGTAGGGAGTAACGCGCGTTGCAGGTACTTTTGAGGCTATCGACCCGAGTTTGAATCCACCTTTTGCCGAACTCGTTCTTCTCCTTTTTGCCCATTGCATATCAGATTGGAAAGGCATTTATTTTCAATAATGAAGAAAATATGTGAAAAGTGGAATTAAAGTGTCTAACGGCTATTTAATAATAAAGTGTTTATCGGGTAGGGTTAGGGGTAGGTGTAGGGAGGGCTTTATTGTCCCAATAAGGCGGCATTTATTTAATAAATATAATCATTTACACTCATTTACATGTCATTATTGCATACTATTTTATAATGTACTAAAATACTGAGGTGCAAATAGTATCTAACTACTATTTACACTTTTTGCAAAGAAAATACTGCTATTTTTACATGGTGTAAATAGAAGCTATTGCTAAGAAAATACTGCAAATATCATCTAAGTGCAAACACTTAGTGCAAATAGCATCTAATTGTAATCAATAGCAATGCACCGACACTGGCAGATAACCGAGCCCAGGGCACAGATGTGAAGTCCGCTACTGGCAAACGAAAAATGGACGACAATAACATATTGTACAAAACTTTCATGACCCAGCAGCATCCACAGCAACGTAATGGCTCCGGGACAAATCTCGTCCGAACGCTTGCTAAAGGATTGAGTGACCTATAGCTTATAGATATATATATTTAATATGATACTGCATGTGTATTATAAATCAGTATTTGCGCAATGTTTCAAATGTACACACTCTTTCCAACGTTACAACTGACCAACTTGTGTATCATTTAGATTACGAGTTTCTCTCGTAAATATGACTTTGTTTGGTCATTCATGTGCGTAATTATAACATTTCCGACTCCGTGTGAGGGGCACATCAATACTTAGAATAGTTAGCTTTCCATAGTTTTTTAAACTACAGTATTTTGGAGAAAATGTATCTATCACAAATGATTAATAAAATAAAAATGCAAATGACTTCAGGTATTAAAACCTTGGTCCTGAGGTAAAACCAGATATTAACATACAGGTAAATAATATGTTAAGAATCTGCAATCAGATTGAACTGAATTCATATTGATGAAAATCTTTGAATGTAAACACTGTCAGTGAGAACAGAAATTCAGGATAAAAGGGTTAGGAAGGGGAAAAACAAGCTGTAGGAAATGAGCAAAAGAGAGAGAGAGAAATGGGAGAATGTAGGGAAAAGAGAGACATTAGTGGCTTCAACCAGCTGCCAAATGATGGTTGTGATTGCCGGAGTTGGAGTGTAGAAACAGAAGGTGTGAGGGGTGATTATCCAGCCTCCATTCCTGATGAACAGATGTTAATAACAAAGCAGCACATTCATTGTGTTTAATAGCCAAATGCAGGAGGCTAGGCTGAGCCTATCTCTCCTCCTCTCCCAGAGAGATGGGCTTGGTGCGCTCGCGTTGGCAGCTAGCTAGTCATAATGAGCCAGATATTTGCAAGAAAAGGTAATGATAATCAGTCACCGAGCTGAACGCAAACACAGATGATGGAATCGTGGAACGCAAAGACAGAGATGCAGACGTTGTGCCCTTGGTAGCTTTTTTATAGTCTTTAGCCATGTCCTAAATGATAAGTTATTAAAACAGTGCGAGGTAGTGGCTAATTGTAGCATTGATATGGAGTTGCTCAAAGAGTGGCATCATGTCAAAAATGACGTCAACACCGCAATAATGCCCGTGGAGACTGATCAAGGATGCGAACGCAAATGGTTTTGAATTGCTTTCCTTGTGAAACAACACACCGAGGCGACTGATGCAGGCAGGCACAACGAAGGGTTAACAGGCTGTGGAAAAACACATTACAGCAGCATCCGTGTTTAGCTTGTTTATGAAAGATAAAGTGAACACCCAACAGCTGCAAATGAAATGCCATTCCATGTTCCATAAGAGTACACAATTTACTTATAAAACATTAAAATGCCACCAAACGCCATGAATTATTGAAACGGTGCAGATGCGGCAAATTGAATAGCTTTGCTGTGTTTCTCTGAGCAGGAAGGGCCCATTCATCATGTAACTATTGTGTCTTTCTCTTTTAACTCAGAATTGTATTTGCTGTACTACCCTGAAATGTGGCATAGAGGGAAGTTCCTGTAGCTCAAACAGTAGATTGGGTTTGATTCAAGAGAATACATGAACTTCTAATGTTGGGTTTTATTCTCCTCTAAATAGATGGCACAAAAACTTGCCAGAGTACTTTCCAAAACATCCACGTTTCACAATGCGGAAATACCGGGGCCTTTTGCATGGTGAGCCTTTTACCCCAAGTGTTTTACTCCTCACCGTCTCATACATTTATACGATTTTTAAATAAACCACTTTTATAATTTATTTTCCCACAAAATGTGTTTTTTCTGCAATCATACATTTTGGGAGTAGTGGAAAGCACATTTTCCTTTAGGTGTGCCTTTAGTCCCATTGTAACCTATAGCTTAAATGCTATATATAAGTCGCTTTAGATCTATACATCTACCAAATGTGTAAATGTATTCATCCTAAAAGAAAGTTGCCTCTCAGAGGAAAGGAAAGGGGATTGGTGGTGATGTCTCCTGACTCTCCAAGGTAAATAGGACATTCGCAAGGTGGAAAGGCAGTATTTTATGCCTGACGATCCCACACTTATGCTCTTGAAATGATGCCTCATGTCCAATAAGAAGAGGCTGTGGTAATGGCTGCACTTGAGAGATAAGGAGGCAGGGCAGGCGCTCTGACTGGTAGGCCTTTGTAAGGGCCAAATGTCCTTTATTGTGTCAGTCAGATTACAGAGTGTGAGGACCACAGAGAGACGGATGATTAGATGAAGGACTCATGCCTGTCTAAGTGTTTCTTCCTCGAGACATACAAAGGGTGCTCTAGAAAATGCTAAATGTTTTACATAATGATTTTCAATTATGCATAAACATTCAGAATGTGAGAGAGGGTCATACAGCAGATTTGTTCTGTTTGAAGGTGTTAAATGAACGTGTGGCTTTTGTGTGTGTGTGTGTGTCGCAGGCAATGAGAGATGTCTGACACAATGTTTCTTTAATCCACACACGTACATGCATCTCTGGTTGAGTTCCAGAGGAAGGAGCTGATGCGCGCACTCTCAGAATCAGGCCATGTAATGGTCAAAAGCTATTTAACCCTAGAATAGGATTTTTTTTAAAAAAATAAATACAATTTATTAATTTCTTGATATTTCAGGTATTCCTCAGGAATCATGTGATGTGAGTAATAAGAATGTCATTTGCATATTTGTATTTGTAGTTTTAGAAAAAAAATCTTTTTTTATCACTACTCCAAGGGGGTCAAAAATGACCTCTATGGATTTCCTATAGAATTTGGACCTTTTGAATATGTATTTCCTTGACATTCAAAATGATCAAACATTTAAAGTAATAATTTAAAGTGGTTAAAGTAATAGTTCACCCAAAAATGAAAATTCTGTAATCATTGAGTCTCCCTCAGGTTGTTCCAAACCTGTATACATTTCTTTGTTCTGTTAGACACAGAGGAAGATATTTTGAAGAACACGGGAAACTGAACAGTTCTGGAGCACCATTGACTTCCATAGTATTTTTTTTCTACTATGGAAGTCAATGGTGCTCTAAAAGCGGCCTGGTTACAAACTTCAAAATATCTTCCTTTGTGTTGAAGGTGAATAAGAGATTACAGAATTTTCATTTTTAAGTTTAGTTTCAAAAAGGATTCAGGTTATTTACTACAAGATTTCCTCTTTTTTAATCATTATCATTTTATTTCTTTCAAAAATGTGGGTACACCTGAATCTCATGATCTAAAGGATTGAATGGTACTGGTGTCATTTTCTTAGAAGGAAGCAGTGTAAAAATATACTCGAAAGGCATTCACAGAAAGGTGATAATGTTTTACCTGAAATAATGTGCAAAATTAAAATTTCTCACCTAAACGCATGTATAACCGTTATAATTAGTGATGTTGAATTTTACTCATTATTCTATATGTACATGGGAAGTGAACAAATCAATATTACTGAAATGTTTAAACATTTGCATATAATTTTGTCTTTGAAGAAAAGTACCAAATCCAGTACGGGTCATTTTGACCCTCTTTATGTACATGTGTAGCTATTTGGGTGGTTCTACACTCTAGGGTTAAATATATAACTAATAAAATCCAAATCTATCAGTTGATACATGTCATATCTGTAAACAAAAATCGGTTTTATTTTAAGCAGACAATATTAAAAATGGCTGGAGTAGGTGTGCAGAACAACAACAACAGGAATCGGGTCTAATCAGAGTACCTTTGTATCCTGCTTTACTTTTTATATAAAAATTACACAGATTCTTAGAGTAGTGAAACTATTTCACATGTAATATTAGCCCCAACTGTGGATAAATAAGGAAAGGATAGAACGAAAAGATTATTTAAATTAGTATGCCAGAAGTTACACTTCATCCATTTGTGGTGTTGAACAAAAAAAACCAAAAAAAAATCCTACGTCACATCATAAAGGGCGCTTGTAGTGTAGAGAGCTTCACTGATTTTAATGCGTGCGATCTTGTTTTGTTGCGTCGCGCTGTTCGCATTCGCAGTCTTAATGACTTTACAACTGTGTTTTTTTCTTTCACAATGGCGAAGAACATTGAACGCATCACAACACTGTAACAGGGGTCATGAAACATGAATAACCCAGAGCAGCACGGAGCCATTCCGATTTCATGATGACAACGAGGTTTCTCTCAATATTCACACCAATACAATTGAACAAAGTGAAAGAGATGAGGGCAAGGGGAGGAAAAAAAAGCACCCTGATGAAAGTGGAGGCCGTTATTTGAAATTGAAAGAATATGAGGATAGTTAGTGGCTGTATTCCCAGCGGATGCCTGGCTGTCACGGGTCTGGAGCTCCACTGTTTAATGTACACTCATGCTCCATCACCCTTCCCGTTCCATTATTCCAATCTCCAAACTGCCGTTTCATGCACACTTGGGCCGACCCCCTGCTGCTCCTGCTATTTATTGAATACATTTTTTACTCCAAAAACATTTTTCCACCTGAGCTGCCACTTACAACTTCCGTGGCCATGAAAGCATGCAAGAGGGAGTGAAAGAGAGGAAGAGATGGAAGAGAGAGGCAGATAAAGAGAAAAAGAAGGAGAGATGAGGGAGCAAGACGGATCCCTCTGCTCGGTGACGCCGTCCATTTGCTTGACTCGCATCTTGAGTTGATGCGGGTGAGCTAACACAGAATAAACTAACTGAGAAAGTCATTTATTTCCTTTTTTTCTTTTTTATGTATTGTAGGAGGCCATCGACATACTCTCTCTCGTCCTTTTGATAAAAAAGAAAAAGAAAAAAAACGTGGGGAATAGGTTGCCCCCAGCTGTGAGGAGATGTTCAGAAATCATAGTGAGGGTAAGTACACACCAGCCTGGTCCATTATTCAATACAAATGCACTAGATCAATTTTAAAGAGTGCTGATAAAAACCACGCTGAATGTGGATTAAGCTAGAAACATATGTTTAGTGAGTACGCAAATGCAAATACTTGGTCAGTGCACAAACGCATCAACTTGTATTGTACTGTGGCGTTGACTCCAGGACTCAAGGGGGCGACAAAATTTCCATTCCCAAATGTATGTGCCATTAAGCCAGTTGCTATTATTCAGGAAGCTAGCAGAGATTGTCTTATAGGGAGATGAGAGGGTCTGTTTCTCTTATCAGCATAACGGCTAACTTGAATCACGTCAGGCACCTCAGCCTATCGTGTAATGGCGATGATGTCAGTGCCTGCTGTTTAAAGTTTTATGACAGTCAGTTACAGTTTACGTTATTCAGATTCTTGTAGATTATTAGCACGTTAAATGTTCTATATTTAGTGTTATATCGCTAGTAAACAATACAGGAGGACTGCATTGTTTGTGGAATGTGCTTTACTGCGAAAAAAAAAAAAAGAGCGTGAATATCTCTATTAGCTGCAAAGTACTAGTCACTTCAGGGCATATAAGTTCTTCCTAACGACATTTAGTTCTCTCATAAAATAACCTTTTTTTAATCATAGTAAAATCTACATATCTTTCCCAACAAAAGTATTGTTTAGCATTAAATGATAAGCCATTTCCTCAAAAAAGTGGTTTATTCAGTGTAGTGAAGCCTCTTCTCCAATGACATCCATAAAAAAATGTCTCTGGTCTCCTTCCCTGTGTACTGACACGGCCGCAGCGTTAGCATTAGCATTTCACTTTTTTAGCTTAAGATTGCGGGCTTGCCTTCTAGTTGCTTTGTAGCTAGCTTTAGACATGCTGACAGTTTGTCAACTTTTGTTAACTTTAAATAAGTCTTCAAACTGTTCTTACAAATGAGAACCGACCAAAGAAGACTAAAGTGGCTAGCTACAAACAAGTCAACAGTTTAAATTAACTTATCTTAGCTTTATCTAACTTAGCATAATTCTCTTCAACCTGTTTCTCCACCATTAGAGAAATTGATGAAAGAAAAAACTGACTGTAAAAAAACAATAGTTTACACCAGTGTTACTCATTGCGCGGCTCGCCCAGCTTAATTTGCAGCTCGCATGGCAGTAAATAATACAATGAAATGATCATGCAGTCAATACATATATTTCATAAAAACAAGCAGGGCTATAACATAACCCATTAAAAACTCAAAGTGTCTGGTCTATTACAAATAATTTATATTTAAAAAAATACCCAAAACAACAACATTACAAGATGGAACTACAGGTGCTGGTCATATAATTAGAATATCATCAAAAAGTTGATTTATTTCACTAATTCCATTCAAAAAGTGAAACTTGTATATTATATTCATTCATTACACACAGACTGATATATTTCAAATGTTTATTTCTTTTAATTTTGATGATTATAACTGACAACTAAGGAAAATCCCAAATTCAGTATCTCAGAAAATTAGAATATTGTGAAAAGGTTCAATACTGAAGACACCTGGTGCCACACTCTAATCAGCTAATTAACTCAAAACACCTGCAAAGGCCTTTAAATGGTCTCTCAGTCTAGTTCTGTAGGATACACAATCATAGGGAAGACTGCTGACTTGACAGTTGTCCAAAAGACGACCATTGACACCTTGCACAAGGAGGGCAAGACACAAAAGGTCATTGCAAAAGAGGCTGGCTGTTCACAGAGCTCTGTGTCCAAGCACATTAATAGAGAGGAGAAGGGAAGGAAAAGATGTGGTAGAAAAAAAGTGTACAAGCAATAGGGATAACCGCACCCTGGAGAGGATTGTGAAACAAAACCCATTCAAAAATGTGGGGGAGATTCACAAAGAGTGGACTGCAGCTGGAGTCAGTGCTTCAAGAACCACTACGCACAGACGTATGCAAGACATGGGTTTCAGCTGTCGCATTCCTTGAGTCAAGCCACTCTTGAACAACAGACAGCGTCAGAAGCGTCTCACCTGGGCTAAAGACAAAAAGGACTGGACTGCTGCTGAGTGGTCTAAAGTTATGTTCTCTGATGAAAGTTAATTTTGCATTTCCTTTGGAAATCAGGGTCCCAGAGTCTGGAGGAAGAGAGGAGTGGCACACAATCCACGTTGCTTGAGGTCCAGTGTAAAGTTTCCACAGTCAGTGATGGTTTGGGGTGCCATGTCATCTGCTGGTGTTGGTCCACTGTGTTTTCTGAGGTCCAAGGTCAACGCAGCCGTATACCAGGAAGTTTTAGAGCACTTCATGCTTCCTGCTGCTGACCAACTTTATGGAAATGCAGATTTCATTTTCCAACAGGACTTGGCACCTGCACACAGTGCCAAAGCAACCAGTACCTGGTTTAAGGACCATGGTATCCCTGTTCTTAATTGGCCAGCAAACTCGCCTGACCTTAACCCCATAGAAAATCTATGGGGTATTGTGAAGAGGAAGAGCTGAAGGCCACTATCAGAGCAACCTGAGCAGTGCCACAGACTGATCGACTCCATGCCACGCCACATTGCTGCAGTAATTCAGGCAAAAGGAGCCCCAACTAAGTATTGAGTGCTGTACATGCTCATACTTTTCATGTTCGTACTTTTCAGTTGGCCAAGATTTCTAAAAATCCTTTCTTTGTATTGGCGTTAAGTAATATTCTAATTTTCTGAGATTTTCCTTAGTTGTCAGTTATAATCATCAAAATTAAAATAAATAAACATTTGAAATATATCAGTCTGTGTGTAATGAATGAATATAATATACAAGTTTAACTTTTTGAATGGAATTAGTGAAATAAATCAACTTTTTGATGATATTCTAATTATATGACCAGCACCTGTATAGACTAGAATATATAAACTTGCTCTGCCCTTACGTCCATGACTCGCTGCGGAGTTGCCAGTTTTGTCTGTCTTTCCTGCTCTTAACTCCGAATGTGCTCTTATAGATCAACACGTTGCATTGCATTGCATATTGTATGTTCAGGGATGACAGATTGATAAGCAGATATGCAATTTTCTGACTGGATGTAGGGCCTAACTTTTGATACTTCGCGGTAAAAGTGGCTCTCCTATTGCTTTTTTGACCCACTTAGGACTTAAAGACATCTTTATAAGTAATATCAAAATTACTTCTATTGTCTTTGAAATATGGTTAAAGTGTACTGTCACTGACAAGCATTTCTGGTAAAATAAAATATACTTTAATGTCATTTCTATTGAACTTTGTATGTCATGTATGTAAACATTTTGTAATTACACATTTGCATTGATGAAGTTGCAATTTAGTACATTTAAAATATATTATCTTTAAATGTAATATAGAATAACACACTACAGTACAAATTATAATCAAGTAATTTACATGTGCATTAGTATTTTAGCCAAAACATCAAAGTATATTTCTTTAAAGCAGGGTCATAACCACCATTGAGGGGGACAAGTCCTCACAATAACTGGAACGTGTCCCCCTCTATATTTGATATTACGCACCACTCTGTTTGTTGTTAGGATGACAGACCATTTTAAAAAAGTAAAATTTTTAGGCTGGTCTGCCTCAGTGGTCTAATAGCGCTCGACAATGGCAAAATGATGGCCAATCAGATCAAAGAAGGCGGGGCTTAATGTTCACTGATGATGAGTGTGAATTCCAACGTGACACTTTTAGTTTTTACAGTGAAAGAGTGTGTGTGTGATAAGATATAAGTAGATAAACACTTCACCCAAAAGTTAAAATTAGCCCATGATTTACTCACCCTCAAGTCATCCTAGGTGTATATGACTCTCTTCTTTCAGACAAATAAAAATGTGTATAATGTGTTAATTTTTTAATAAAAATTAAAAATGTACCGGCTAATCCAAGCTTTATAATAGCAGTAATAGTTGCTCTGTTTTTGAAGTCCATAAAAAATGCATCTGTCCCTCAAATAACGTGCTCCACACGGCTATGGTGGATTAATAAAGGCCTTCTGAAGCGAATCAATGCGTTTGTGTAAGAAAAATATCAATTTTTAAAACTTTATAAAGTAAAGTTTCGGCTGATCGCCTTCCATATTCAGTTTATGGAAAAAGTGTTGAAAGTGCCTCTGCAGTATAAAAGGCTTACGCTACCAGTTAGGGTCGTCAGACGTAGCGTAAGCATCTTGAACTGCGAGAAGGCACTTTCAACACTTTTCCACGGAAGGCAATCGGCTGGAACTTTACTTTGTAAAATTTTAAATATGTATATTTTTCTTACACAAACGCATCGATTCGCTTCAGAAGGCCTTTATTAACACCCGGAGCCGTGTGGAGCACGTTATTTGACGGACAGATGCATTTTTTATGGACTTCAAAAACAGAGCAACTATTACTGCTATTCTAACGCTTGGATTAGCCAGGACTTTTTTTTATATAACTCCGATTTTATTCGTCTGAAAGAAGAATGTCATATACACCTAGGATGACTTGAGGGTGAGTAAATCATGGGTGATTTTAATTTTTGGGTGAACTATCCCTTTAATATACATTTAATAATAATAACTGTTTTTCAATGGATATGTTTAACAATCCACAGTAACACAGTGATGCAAACTACTCAACATTTTGTTATGTAATTTTGTCATTTTGAATTAAAAATATGCTATCATTTAAATGATGATATTCATAACTGAATGTGACAAGACAAGAAAGTTTTTGTGTTTTTTGTTTTGTACATTTTTGACATATTAGACATACAAACAAGAGTGAATATGTGCATATTTTAAATAAAATATTATTTGCATTAAGTTTATATGGATTACTTCCCAAACATATAGGCTATAAAGATTATTACAACAAAATTATTTAAAATAAAACTTTTTATTTGACTATTACAAAGTGCACTTTTTAAGAAAATACTTAAACATAATCATGAAATGTACTCTCTTTAAGTACACTTATGTGACCTTTTGTTTTATATTTATATTTTCTGCAAGTAATGGCCCATTTCAAGTAGCTAGCTATTTAATGTTTAACTAATTAAGAAGTTAACCCTATAGGTTAACCCTATTATTTTATGATGCTGTTCACTTTAAGTAATTCATCTTGATTTAACACCATTATATCAGGTTTCTGGTTTAAATGTGATTGCTTCATGTTAAATTGACTTAAAACCATTACTCTTTGACACAACTTGATGTTTACATTTTGAAATAACATGTTTAAATCAAGTAACCCAATCAAACAGGACTTTCATTTCCCATCATGCTTTGCCAAGGGGCTGAATTCGGAGACTAAATGTTTAAATAAAGTGCTATTTTATGCATTTTTAACAAGATGAGAAAATGGAGAGACTTTTTAATGTTTAATGTTCTGTTATGTTGGTATTTCAAAGTTTGTGTTATGTTAGTGTTTTTGGAGGTTACCATTGTGGTGAAGTGTAGAGCATGTGCTTGGGTTGAGGACCTGCTAACAAAAATTCAAATTGCATTAATAATTAATAAAGCAACCACTATGATAGTGTTCTGGGTGGAGCCAGTAGGCCTATCACTTCTGGACTGCCAACACTGAACATCAGGTGTAAAGTAATGTTATATTTACTTTGTAGTTATTTAAATCTCAGGACTAAACAACAAAGAATTAGTTGTAGGATTAATTGATGAATTCTAATTGAATGAAAACCATTTATTTAAGTTCAATAAAAGCCATTCATTCAAGTTAAATGAACACCATTGATTCTAGTTAGTTGTACAAGGTTGATTCTTTTAGGTTTTACTTGTTTCAATCATGTGGAACCATTGTCCATGATTGAATCATGTTCAGCCAAAGAGCTATTTTTTTTGTGTGTAATGCTCACTATAGCGCCCCTTGTGGCCACACTGAGAATGCATCTTGCATTGAATTACAAATTGTGTTCGGGCACATTTCAGAATGCAATAACGTGTGAAATCAAGCTTGCGTAGCTTGTCAGTTTAATTCACATACTGGTTTAGAGTATTTTTTCAGGCCTTATACACCAGTCAACAAGAATTCTGCAAGGTTTATTTTGTTTAAGTATAGATGTTATGGGTGTAATTGGTGTGTGTGCTTTGGCAGGTGGAAGGAACGCGTCTTTTCAGACACAGTCTAACCCTATCACACACAGGTCAAAAGCAGAAGGGGAAAGACGTGACACTTATTCCACCAGTGCTTGGTCTTGCTTTGTAATGGCCCTGAAAGCGACGCTTTCCAACAGAATTACACCGGCTTTGTGTAAATAATCAAGGGCTGACCTGTGGGGTTAAACCCCGTAATTGAAGTGATACTTCAAAGCGACGACCACCACCTTCATATACTGTGTGAGTGTGGAAAAAGAGGGGACCATTTGAGAGGGACATCATCCAGTGAGTGTGTGTGTGTGTGTGTCTGTTTGATTGGACAGGGATGGCTCTGTGGGAAGGTCTCATCTCCCCTACAGCTGCTCTCTCTATATCCATCTCATCATTTTTCCCGCTCTGTCCCTCTTTCTCATCTCCTCTCACTCATTAAATGAGTGACACAAATGCAACATTAAGTTGTGTCGAGACCACAAATGGATAAATAAAATCAAATGATCTGATGTAATGTATTCTTTTCCACCATTGCACAAATGTGTATTGAGAGTCATTTTCCTGGTTGTGGAACGACTGTCTTCAATGACATTTTGTAGACTTTTTTTTTTTTTTTTGCCAATCTGCACGCATATAGATGATGACGCTTTTCACTGCATGTTAAAACAAAAGTTTAACTTGTAAATAATGTAGGCCATATTTAAATGGGGCTGTCCATACTAAACATGCTTTCGTGATAATCTCACAGTGAAAATGAAATAACGCCACAATAATGTGTTGACAAAGAAACATTTGCGGTTGAAGTGAAGACCTAACACCTTTTCATTAATATTCATTGATGTCACTGGGGGGAATTTGTCATCATTTATCAACATTTAAGGCTAATTATTATGACTGACGTGATGGGTAAATGAGGTCAATACAAAGTGTCAAAAACATTACAGACACTGATTTACAGAAGAGTTTAGCATATAGAGAGCTTTTTAACATGCTGTTTCACACAGAGGCCCGGTCAAACACAAAAGCACAAATCAATAAATGACGTTGATCACCAACTGCAATAAAGCCACAAGAGGCCATGTGTTCCAGTCATTTTACTACAGTTAATGGGTGATGATAGACAGCAACCCTAAAGCTGCAACAGCAATATGATACAAGAAGTTTAATTAATAATTACATTTATTATTATGATCATTATTATAAACAATTTCTCCACCAAGACATGTAGTTAATTTTAATTTAAAAAAATTAATTGTAGGTAATACTGCAGACATGTAGACTTAGCAGATTAAAAGTAAAAAAAAAAATTATCTATGGTCACAGGTGTGCGTATATCTATTATTTTACAACAACTTCCATCAATCCAATTTCAGAGTGGGAACTTTTTTTTTTTTTTGTGTGAAATTAAATACTTTTTAAAATACTATTAAATACTTGAAATTAGTGGGTCTGATAATGTCACATACAGCAAAGGAAAAAAGGAAAATACAATTAAATAAATTCGACTAACCATTTATAGCTTCCCATTTGTTTTGTTGTTGATGTGAAAAAGTCTACTGTATTTTGGTACAAATTCATCTTTTACTTGGTAAAAGCTAGTTAAATTAGGCAGATTCCAACATGGAGAGGTTGTGACATGTCCTTATCCTCAAAGAGGTAGAAAAAAATGTGACTCGGACTACATTAAATACAGGTTTACCAATAGAGTGGTGCAGGTATGACGTCAGAACCTGGAAGACTAAGAGCCAGATTTACTAAACAGGGCAAATTAGCGTGAGAGCGCAATTCCAAAAAAGCGCAGATGGGAATGGAAAGTTCTGTGTGTGATCTAGTGACAACGCGCACATTAAAGAACACAGACGCAGCCGGATCATTTGCATAATGATCAACACAATCTACCAGTTAGCGTCTGGTTTAAAGTGTTAGTTCACCCAAAAATGAAAATTCTGTCATTAATTACTGACTCTCATGTCATTCCAAACCCGTTGTTCATCTTCAGAACAAAAATTTAAATATTTTTGATGAAATCCGAGAGCTCTCTGATCCCTCCATTGTTCCCACGTCACCATCACACGCATGCGTCGTGGTGCTCATGTGAACAGCATCGGCTGCTGTAGAACTCAAAAGCGCTGCCTTTCTGGGCCTTGAAAGTGTTAATTAAATAGCTGTCTATGGAGGGGTCTGAGAGCTCTCGGATTTCATCCAAAATATCTTAATTTGTGTTCTGAAGATGTACGAAGGTCGGGTTTGGAACGACATGAGGGTGAGTAATTAATGACAGAATTTTCATTTTTGGGTGAACTAACCCTTTAAGACGTGCTTTTTTTGGGCAGTAAAAAAAAGGCATTCTGCCCATGCCTTTTCAGCGCTGATTTTAGCGTAAATCCTGACAGTAGTTTTTTAACGCCAAAAGAGGATTTTTGCTGGCGCAAGTTGTTAGTAAATCTGGCCCTTATTTGCCGCTGGTTCTTTTGAGAATTTCCTATGGGGTTTTATAATGGGGTTTTTCGATTTATGCGTAAAATAAAGCCTTTGGTAAAAATAACTTGACGATACTTTGACGTTTTGCTCTACAACATGAATTACACACCCATAGCGATATATACTTTAATAAGTATCTAGATAAGGGGTGTGAGTGTGTGTGCAGTGTACGTTGTAGAACAAAACGTCAAAGTAATGTCAAGTTATGTTTACCACAGGCTTTATTTTACTCATAAATTGAAAAACCTCATAGGAAAATCTCGAAGGAACCAGCGGCGAATTAGACTTCCGGGTTCTGACGTCATACCTGCACCACTTTATGTGTAAATTAATGACAGCCAAGCGCAAGAAACCATTGGAATTCAATGGACATTTAGATAAACCAATTAAGATATCTCAGTTTCATTAAAAAAAAAAGTATATTTCCTTTGTATGATAAAGAATGTTTGTATTAGCTTTGGGTCACCACATGATATCCAAAGTGAAATCTGGACCGTGAAGAACTGCCATTTATTTATTTTTTTATGTTTTCTTTCCACAATAGCTAAGTGTGAAAAAAAAAAAAAAAAAAAAAAAAGAGTATGAAGTAGCCCAACATACAAACCTAGTGTCACTGTACTGTACATTGTGTCAATCTCAGTGTTCAGCACTTCACATGGTGTAAAGTGCTGTAAACTCTAGATGTTATCTACGAAACCTTCTCCATTTTGCAGGAAACAACTGATGGTTTTCAAAAGCCAAGTCAAGCCAAGTTATTCATTAAGCAAAACGCTCAAACACAGACAAGCATGTAGACAGACGCACATCCAGTAGCACACACACGGATAGATTGATCCCTGGTCCTGCTCTAGCTACGGGCCTCCTTCCCTCATTAATTTTACCGAGTCCTCCAGATGGGAAACAAAATATTAATTTTATTCAGCCTAAGGCGTGGAGCCGTGCGAAGGTGCTCCGTAAATCAGAGGGCTCTCGCAAAGATGCAATATCACAGGACGACCACAGAGGCCTACGGGTGGGCAGAGGCTTCAGTTTGTCATAAATGTAATTAATTGAATGGCGGGGAATGATGAATCGATCAGAACACGTGGAGCAGACGTGACTTCCTTAGAGTCATGGCAACCGCACACCAAATTATGCAAATTAATTGGCTCTACCAATGTGGCATAAAATGCTAGTGCTACTACACTGCATGGTACATTAGTCGGTTCATCCAATAAAAACCGCATTCTTTACAAGTGAATCCTTGAGTCACAGAGCTCAGGGAAACTATTCATTTGCAGCACAGATGTGAAAGTCTGGCAGCATTTTGCAGCCCGTTTCTGGCGGAAAGCGGCATGGGGCGAGTCGCATGTGTGAGCGGGGTTGTGCAAAGAAAGAAAGGGACAAAAAGAGATCGAAATAGCGAGAAAAAGTGAGTGGGAAAAGGCTAGAACAGATGAGACACTCTCTTGACCGTGACCACAATGACATCTGGTATGGAAGCAGTACAAGTGTTGCTCATTGAAATTCTACTGTTGCCTCAAACTGATCATCTCAAAGCCCTGTGTCCAACTATAATGTCTCTTTTTTTGATCCACTCAAGCGAGGACTTGAGGGAGTCTATTGGTCACATCTCAGAGATGGAGTATCACTGATTTTGTCCACAATGTTGCTCTACCACCTGCTGAGTCGCTGCTGAAATTGCTATTGTCAACACACGCACACATATGCGCTCGCGCACACACGACGTGGCTCTAATTAAAGAGACAGTCCAATGAATGTCACCCGTGCTTTTCACATTACTGCGTCTGACTTCCCTCAGTCGTGATAGACCTTGTCACATGGGTGGATTATGCTAATTGTCCATACATCTAGGGGCTTATATCAATTTAATTTACACAAATCCTTTGCCTTGAACCTCTGAATTCATGTCTGTTATGATCAAAGGCAGGACAGATCATTCTACAAGGAAAGATATCACATATGAATATCAGGTTTAGGTTGTCAAATATCCTAATTTGGCTATGTTAAAACATATCCATTTTTGGCATGATAATGTGTTTTGAAAATATTTGGGTCATTTTATTAATTAACACTTTTTATTCTATTATTCTAACCGAAAAAAATGCAATTCATACATTTATATGACTTGAATGCACTTAGAATAATCATGATTAATTCATTTCTGAATTAAACTAATTTTGATACTTTATTGAGGGTATAAATTAAAAAATGTCAGGGTGATGCAAGAATATGGTCCTCCTGGTACTATTATGAAGAAGGCCTCATTAAAAAAATAAAAAATACTGCGGGGAAAAACGTATTAGGCTACTCAGTTTTTTTTTTTTTCTTTTATAAATATTATTATTTATTTATTTTTGGTGGGGGCGATATTTCAACAAAACTGCTCCACAGTTTATCAAAGATAGCTTTAGTTTATGTAATTTCCCCATTTTGAAATGACGTGATCCGCGGTGTTTTAACGTTTATAAAAATTCTCACGCTCATTGACTTCCGCATCTATAGTACACTAGCAGCAAAGTGTTGTGTTTACTAATGTGAAAATTAGACAATGAAACACACTTATTGCGCTTTACCTGCGGAGACAACGGGAGAATCCATACCTGTACGGCCAAGGAAGCAAAAGGTCTGAAGCCAGATGATAGAAAGCCCGCCAAAGACAGGTAAACATCAGCACAGCAAGCACAAGGTGGAACGATTTGACGGCAGATAAAATCCCCAGTAGGGATGCCCAAGTTGCTTTATTTATCTCTGTTGGACAGGTAAGTGACTTCTAATTATTGTGTTGAGCGCTCGGTAAAACTAGTATCATTTAACTCAGAGACGATCATGCTGATCCACGTCGATAGATGGCAATGCGGCGTCTAATGACATTGTGGCAACTGTACTTGAAGTACACGATAGAGTTTAAACAGCGATGCTAATGCTAGCTTAAAGAAAAACTGAATGCATAATAATAATTAAAAAATCAAAAAACAAAAAAAAACTTTGTCCACTAATTAAAGATTGTGTGTTGTGACCAACATGCAGGGGATAAAAAATAAAACACAAAATGATATCAGAGAGCCTCATGACTGTCAAGTCTCTTAAAACATCAGATAATTTAACCTTTTTGGGGTGTTCAGGAGTTCATTCATAAAATGTCATGTGGTGTGAAAAAAATGCTTCTTTTTTTCATTTGTACATTTATTTTCTCTTTTTTTTTTTTTTTTTTTTTACCATATGAAACCAACATTCAAACAGTACATTTTATAAGAATTGAGACATGATTTCTAAACTATTTGCCACTCAAAAATTAACACTTCATTACAAGAACTTCTTAGGGCTTTTCACACTGCACTTAACCCCGGGTTATTAACCCATTTGTGCCCAAATTTTTCTGAATGGTTTCATGCATGGTCATGTTTATAGTGTCCTATGTGAACATGTTCTGCATTTATTTTCCCCATTTGAATGTGCGGCAACTATAGTTGCCGGTGGGCAAATATGTTGTATGCACCCCTTCAATATCAAATTTGAATAGGAGAAGGACATTTGGCATCTAACTCAAAATAACTGCTTTCAACAGATCAATCTTTATTCATAAACAAATGTATTATGTATGAAAGTCGAAGAACATTCGATGCAAACTCAAAAAAGCTGCATCTATCTTATAATATTTTGAATATGAAAACACAACAAACAACAAATGCATTTGTCTTAAAGTGGTGGAACATAGTGCAGAACAAAGCCACTAAGTTGGCCCAACAGGGCATTGTGTATCAAAAAGTTAAATGAAAATACATAAATAGAATGACAAAAAAACCCATCTATATAACAAACAAAAAAACACAAAAAAACAAAAACAAATAACAAAATAGTCCCATGGTAATCAATGGCTGACTGTAGTAGGTGATTTCATATAATAATGTAAATGTAAACTCATTACTTGTCTGAATTTCCACATTATAATGGAATCATAAGCTACTAGTAATAAAATTAATTAGGGTCCTTGACCGATTAGAATGAAACGCATCCAAACTGGATGAAAGGCCTTCAATATTTTGCCCCAGGTCTACTGTACAGTAGAGATGTCAGTTAAAGGGTTAAGTTATGTTTTAGGTGGGATATTATGAAAGCAAAAAGCACTAAACAAGACCAAAAATCTTGATTTATTAACCTATATTTATTAACACAGTATACCCTATTTCCCCATGATATATGTACTTAGAAGTAATTTGCCCACCGGCAACGCTTTGACTTTTGACTAAGTATACAAAAAACTATAGATCTCTTGTAAGATTTGTTTTGTTTGGATGATTCTAGAGACCTTCATGATTATGTAGATATATATATATGTCAACAAAAAATACTTATTAGTAACATGAAAATGACCTTTCTTTGGGAGGTTGTACCTTTGCCATGCTTCCTGGAAGTAGGGGTAGGAAGTTGGCAGCCTCATGTGACAGGAAGGAAGTGAATACCTTTTTTTCTTCTTGAAATCCTTTATTTGGTTGTTTGCTTGCATGTCATTGAAACATAAAACATGGATAACATCTAGAAAAATACTTACAAAGGGATGATAATGATAACTATACACTGCGGCAACTATAGTTGCCGGTGGGCTTAAATGGGTAGGCCCACTGAAGTGTCTTGAAACACGCAGCATTATTCAATGTGTTGATGTAATTTCCAATTAAACAGGAAGACAATGCGGGACATATCGAAGAGCTCATCCCCT
Organism: Rhinogobio ventralis; assembly: GCA_039654625.1. NCBI lineage: Eukaryota > Metazoa > Chordata > Actinopteri > Cypriniformes > Gobionidae > Rhinogobio > Rhinogobio ventralis. The sequence continues at coordinate 6,213,480 of CM077214.1, read as the reverse complement.
TTTTATAATAGCCAATAGCGTTTAGTTTACATCACAGCTCGGCCAGAGCCATTGAGCTTGGTAAAGCTGCAGTTTCCTCCTAATATCCTCCATTAAAATATTCTGTGCAGAATTCAAATGGGTCTGATGTTTTCTGGTATGCACCGACTCGAGCATATGATCCGCTCTGTGCTGTTGTGTCTCTGAATCTGAGCAGACTGTGTGTGCGCGCTGCGCGGTTCACATGACACTAACGTGAAACCAGAATTCATTCGCCTATTCGTCTGAATTGTTTCCTATCCCCTATATAGTTCACCATATATATATATTCACCATGCAGAAAATAGTAAATGTGTGAACAAGTGACCGATTTTAGCCGCAGCTTCAGCGTCTATTCATAATTTAGGGAGCGCTTTAGATTCTAGAGAGTATTTGATTAGACAGAAAATCTGATGAGAAGCTGAAGTGCAGAGTGATGTCATCAAAATCATTGATCCATATTGGCAGAAGTGAGAGACTGTAAGTTCTGAATGCGTATCTTCTAAATATGAATTTTGTCATTGTTTTGGAGCACACTAGATTATAGATAACAGTGAGGCTAACATATTCAACATAAAAAACTTCATTTTGATTTCATGGTGACTTTAACCCCAGCTAAAGGTACGTTTCGCACTTGTAATTTCGAAGTGGAGTTAGCGGCCAATCGCATGCCTCATATTTTCACGTGCTTTGGACATTCATGAAAACACCGTTGTATAAACAGTCGTTTCAGCTTTTGAGAGGAAATGTCAACACGTCGATTGGAGAATAGACTGTTTCATTCTTACCTTTTATAGTCCGAAAAGTCCATTCAGGAAAAACTTGATAGTACAATCAGCAATATATAATATAAGGATGCAATGCTAGAGCCGTTATGTAAACAGACTGAGTGCTGCCTTCGTCCAATCGGTGATACTGACACAGCAAATATGCAAATAAGAATGTCAACCCAGTTAACCACCAGGAATGTAGAGTGTGAAACGCCAGCTACAAGGGTTAATTATGAGCAGTGTGAAACATGAAGTAAGCTAACCAAGGATTAGCTGGGAACAACCCAGGGTTAACTATTTCAAGTGTCAAAAGCCTTCTTGAGTTCTTTACAAGTAGTATGACATCACCAATTATCTTTAAACTTTTTTGAGCTAATAATTTTAGGGCCCATAGACTTCCATTGTGAGTGCAATTCTGTACAGGGTTGTACAGTTGAAATTATTTGGCAGACGTTATGTAGCATTTAACCAGGAATATTCCATTAATATGTTATTGTTATCAACAGAATAATACAATAACTCAACCTACTAATAACTAAAAGATCAAATTTAATTGAACAAATACCATTTTTAAAAAATGTGTTTACAAACACTGTAGCGCACACACCAGACAGAAGAAACGACTGAAGACATCATGTGTCACACATCCGTGCCCACACGCTTTTCTTGTGGCATTCTCCCACAAAATGGCAGCGCAAGACAGAAGGAAAGACAAGAACGAGTGACATCTTTCTTCTAATAACAGAGAAGAGGTCCCTTCCAACAGCACTATCCTTCCACGGCTCTCTCTTTTTGAAATACACGTGTCACTGCAAAGTGACAAATAGCACATATTAATTAGGTACTAGACTGGGCGAGATTGCTGTTATTAACAGGGAAGGGGAAGGTCGGATTTAATTGCCTGTGACATCAAAGTCAAGTGACTGGTATTTCAAGCATCATTTAAAATGTTTGATATGGAAGCCATTGTTCTCACATAAAGGAGCGTCTAAAAATACAAAAGGAGAATGATGGGGAGCAAAGACAGTGCTCAGGCGGTTATCTGCAGCCTGACTGCTAATATCACCAGGGCTGCTCATGAAATGACTGGCTTCTAATGGAAGAATCTGTTCCCTTCAGTTCAAAGCAGTTTCCTTGCATCCCACTAGGGTTTACTTTTCCATCTCAAAAACATATTTTCATATTACAGTTCTCATTTGTTCCGCGTTGTTAAATTGAATTCTGAAAAATATGAACAATTCCACGATCAATCAACTTCACGCCATCTCTTGTCTGTTAAATCAGCATCTTATTGTGGTAAATTTGGATTTTCCTCTAAAGAAAAAAAATTCTCCCAGGGGGAAGGTGCGCTGATGAGCTGAATTACGTGGCTGGAAAGGATATTAATAGTGTTATACATTTACCTTGAACTTTTAATTATTGCGAAAGCGCGGCTAGCGTGGCAATTAGACATAAATAAGTGCATCACTTTTAGTGTACAATTAGGTTGATGGCACTCATGATGGGGATTACAGATATATGGTATGAACCGGCGGCGGTCTGGCTAATGATTGGGAGGGGCCAACAGTGCAGAGAGCACCGCGCGGTTAGTCGCCCGTCGCCATGGCAACAGCACGCTCGCACTCTGTGGTCCCCAACCCTAAAATTAGAGCTGAGGTGCGCGGCTCCAAAACGCATTCCAGACTCGCTTTGACAGACATCCATTTGGCAAGCTGTACCAAAACCACCAAAAAAAAAGCGAGAGATCACCTCGACCATGTCTATATACTAACACAAGACAGACGCATGGAGAGAAAAAAAAGCAGTGGCGATAAACTCTCTAGTCTGACTCGTAAGCACCCAGTTTGCAGTCGCGTTTATGTGCTTTGGGGGCCCTTCACTCTCGTTGATGTTTCGAACCCATCCACCATCTGCTAGCCACAACCATTCGGCTTTTATCATCAGTCCCAGGCTGAGGGTTACAGGCCCCTCGAGGAGGAACTACAGTAGTCCATTCAAAAGCATTGCATCATGAGTGTATCCATATTAAAGCACGCTCTGCCCACGGCCGACAGTACAGCGGAGCCATCTTGATCCTGTACCATCCTCGATCTATTTCCACGCTGATTTTATTCCGCTCTAAATGGAATGTTAATGCAAACACTGTCAGCGGCAGGTCTTTAGATGTTCCGACTCATGCATATAACATAGCTTAGCGCTGCCTCCAGAGTCTGCCGTTCTATAAGACTCACCAGGTGCACAGCTCGGCAAATTATCAGATCAACAGGGAGGCGACTACAACATCCTGATGATCGCAGGACTGCGCACCACATCATTTAGAAAATAGCCTATTCGTTTTTCTTGCTTTTTTGCCAGCATTAAAGATAATTTACTGACTTTCAACTCCTGATTTGTACCCAGAAACACTTAAGGAGTAAACCGCCAGCTGAGGTGCACGTTAGTATGGTTGTAATGCTGAAGATGTCTTGTGTGAAATAAGGAAAACTTATTCACCTGGCTGTGTCTCTGGGCCTGTAATCTTACATTCAGACGAGCTGGTTTTGCTCTTAAAAATGGGTGATTAATCATTGAGATCTAGCAGTTGTGAATGCGAGGGAATTATAAGGGTTTATAAACTTCTAAAATAGATCAATCAAGAGCGTGTTGTCATGGCTAATGTCTCTTATTTGATCACCATGATGATTGACAGGATAAATTAGGTTGTTTTAGAGTTCGCTGAAAACTCTTGCTTCATCAAAACCTGTTTGACTCGTTCAGAAGTAATAATTCATAACTGACTGTCTTTGGCTCAGCGTGAGAAGTTATCAATCAGTATTAGCAAAAATGATACAAGTGTCAGTACTTTCGGATGAGTGACATGATAAATATGGCAATAAATGATGGTACTCATCTCATTTTAAAACAAAATAATAATGGCAAACTGTCATTGGGGAGGCTTTCAATCTCTTATACAATATAAAAATAATTTATGTGAATGGTTAAAACACATAAAATTCAGTTTATTGTAGTGAAAAATGTATTTGCTATCATTTTGAGATTATTTCTGATCAATTTGCCTGATTGGTTGATTGACAAAAGTGGGCAGTCTAGTGTCAGTTAGAATAATTAACCCATTCACCGTCAACTAGCACACATTTAATCTTCTTACATTTTGAGTATATTAATTTTATTGAATTTTGGGTCCCACTTTATATTAGGTGGCCTTAACTACTATGTACTTGTATCAAAAAATAAGTATAATATACTTATTGTGTTCATATTGTATTGCAAAACACTTTTGCTGATTTTGAGGTGAGATATGTGTAAAGTTAGGGACAGGTGTGGTGGGATGGGTACGTTTAAGGGTAGGGTTAGGTGTAAGGAAAGTGTCAACAGTGTAATTATAAATGTAACTACCAAAAATGAATTACAGATGTAATTACAGGCAGGTACTTTTTTAAATGTAAGTACAATGTAAAAACATGTACGTACACAATAAGTGCATTGTATCAAATTATTAATTTAAATGTTAGTACATATTAGTTAAGGCCACCTAATATAAATTGGGTCCGAATTTTGAGTGTATATTGTGAAATAATTTTAAAATTTCAATAAAAAATGTTCATAGTCCATATTTTTTTTATAACAAACTAATATACAATCTGTCACTATTTGATATACAGTGCTGGGTAGTAACTGATTACATGTAATCTGGATTACATAATCAGATTCCATAAATGAAGTACATGTAATTAGATTATATTACATTTTAAAAGGCTTGTAATCAGATTAGTTATTTTATTGATTACATGATTACATAATATTATTCACACAAAGGCAGTAAATCATTCATAAGTTTTACATTTTCTTTTATAAAAAAGCATATCGCCACGCTAAGAACGTCTTCTAGTTTTGTAAAATTGAATTTCTTTATCCTATTCAATTCAATTTGATAAACAAGTTGTGTCAAAAGTAATCAAAAAGTAGTCAGATTATATTACCCAAAATGTAATGGATTACATTACTAACTATGCAATTTGGAATCAGTAACAGACCACAATGTGTAAGTAATCTAACCAGCGCTGTTGATATATAATATTTGCCAATATTGGCATTGGCCAGGTGTTTGTTTATTGTGTTAACTAAAATATTCAGCATACAATTCAGAAAGGAAAGGAAAATATACATTAGACGCCACTACCCTAAAAGTACACTGTCATCCTTCTGATGGCCATGGGTTGGAGCTGTAATTGCACAAACGGCAAAACACACACACACACATGCATTGGCATCGTGGCCTCGCAGGGAGGGGTTCGGAGAGAAAATACATATTGATAAGTTGCTGTGGTGGTCCCCAACAGAAGCGGTCCCTCGACGAGTCACAGATTGGAATTATAATGAGTGGGATTACCTCAGCACCCCCACTATCCCCGACACACACATACACATCACCCCTGTGCGAGTGCGCCACGACACTGGGCTCTGCCCCGTGTGGACGACAGGAAGCTGAGCGCGGGTGAGGAACATACTGACGTTAATTAACAACATCTGACACAGATGCTACGCTTGTACTCGCACAAGAGGTGGTCCGGCACATTATTAAATTTTGGGTTATTTCCTTTTATTTGGCACCCCCATTTCCACTCTTTCCTCGACTCTCCATTTTTAATCTTCTTGACACAGTCCTCTCAGTCCATCAGGGATGCAGCAACCGAACAGGCTTTCGACGCAATTAGGCTTTTGCTTAATTTTCAATAAACTGCTCTTTTGTAGTGTCCTCGCCGCATTATTTGCACTCTCACCTTCATTTGCTCCAATCTGTTTAAATCTGCGATCCTGAAAATATTGTGACATAAAACCTAACTGTCAGGCCACATATGGCGAGCTTTCAACCTCCGGGCTCCATATGAGATGTACAGCTAGTCTAGAGATAATTGACCTCTGGAGATGGAACAGATATTGTACTGTAATATTAGAATGGAGGAAAAAGGACAACCTTTCCTGTCAATCCATCAGAAGGTGCTGAAACAAAAGGACTATGGTTGAACTCGTTATTACACCATACCTCAGTAATTAACCCCAACCTTCTACTGTTGTTACACCATGTCAGGGTGGGGAGAGCGTTAACATATGTTTAATATCTTCTGCAACTAATCAGGGGACCCAAAACTGAAATAGACGTGTGATTTGCCGCGTTGTCTGTAAACGTGTTGATAAGCAGCACATATGTCAAATACAGATTTGCAGAGATCCAGAAATCGTCTGTGTGTGTGTGTGTGATGTGTAGTACTACTAAAGTAAGACTCAAATCACTGCAGTCTGGGAAACAAAAATGAAAGGAAAATCAGCCCAATGTCATCGATTCTTCTTTTCTAAAATGTGCAGTGACCTAAGTTCCCTCTTGCCCTGTCTTGTTAATTACCCTCATACATCACGTCTTAAATGCCACACCGTTTACCTGCTGCGGGTTGGCCGTCCTGTGTGCGCTGGACCTGCAGAGAGCTGGACCGGCTGATGGAGATGAGATGCATCCTGCACGCAGCATCAGGACCGCCGTCACTAGGGGAAGTCACCACTGAGGTCACAAAACAATGACTGCTCCTCTGTGCATTTAAACATGCTAAAATGTCTGGAGGTATATGAAGTGGATATGTTATCTATCAAATATATATGACCTGAATTGTCTGTTTAACCCCAGGCTGTCTGATGGGGTCCAACTGGTGAAATCATGTTGCAAATCGCCATCAGCATTTGCTCGTGCGAGCGCACAAATTAGCCCTGGCCACTTCTGATTTCGCTACAGAGATGTTAAACAATGAAATGTGCATAATTTCGATAGGTAAATATGATAAATCATTTGAAAATGCCATGAGCTTTCAGCGGTCTGGAAGGCAAAAGGGGTGGGGCAGCTGAAACGTTATGCTGCCGCCACCTGCTGGTAATCTCTTTTGATTTCTCCCCCTGTGTGGCCACTTAAAAAACACCCCCAGCCGCCTCTCTCTCTCTCTCTCTCTCTCTCTCTCTCTCTCTGAATTTACCATCAACAGCCTCAGAACAGAGACGGTGAATTTATTTCTTCTTCACATTCCAATTCGCCTGCGAATTAAATTATACTTTAAACAATGCTTGGTTGGTCCAAGCATGTTTGGGTCAAATATGGACAAACCCAACCGTTTGTTTATTATTATTTTTTATTTTATTGTTTTATTACATTTTAACCCAACCGTTGGGTTTGTCCATATTTGACCCAGGGGTTGAAACAACCCAGCATTTTTAAAGTGTTTGTACTTTATTAATTCATTAAATTAATGAATAGATCTGCTTATTAGTCACTTATCGTAGTACTATTGCATATGTTTAAAGATACTTGTTTGCAAAACAGAATTAGTTCAGAACAAACCGACTAATGTACAGCCATTAAAACTTTATTTTGTATATAATTTTATTTTCCATTTTTAGTAAAGATACCTTTTAAGATTAAATTCGAAATTACATTGACAGACTTTGAATGCTGAATTTCGATTGGTCTTTTTTCTTGATTTCATTTGCGTTTTGACATGGGATTGGTCTTCATTTCCTCTGTAAATAAACGTATGCAAAAATTGATTTATATAAAATATAAATACATTTATGAGTTATTTTAAATGTATTTCAAGTAAAATCAAAATATGATTTTGTCTCAAGTGTGCTCAAAAACCTAATATTTATTTGAAATTGCAATGACAAAATAACTTGGGGTTTAACTCTGAAAACCTAAAAATTAGTATAATTGGAAATTATTATTTTTTAAGTTGTTTTGATATGTTGTCTATGTAAAATCAATGTTGGCATTATGATAAAAAAAAAAACATTTACAACACTAGAAAACTTTAAATGTAGGCTATTCCTTTGCTTGCCAAAAAAAAATGTAAATGTATTTCATAATTTCATAAATCTTTCGATTAGCGGCTCGCCGTAACACTAGATTATGTGGATTTATATCGCTTCTTATCGAAGAAGCATTTTGCACGACGTTGCTTTCCCACCATAATCAGTAGATTTTTAAAAAGCGAGATTCGGCTCCATCTTTTTGACAGGGCTACAGCTGCCTGGACACATGCTGGTGAGCGGTGGTCTCAGACTGGTGGAGGTGGCATTAGTGCCCTCAGCGGTGCAAAGGGGGGCTCAAACCAGACAATGGTCCGCCAAAAACTGTGTCTCTATACCTCTTGTTCAAATTGACTGTGGGGTCTGGATATTTCCTCAACACGGATCAGTACGGTTGCCATATAAAAATGTATATTGAAATGAATTATTCACCGCTGGTCGTCTGCAGCCCTAATTGATAAAAGAATGTGTTTATTTAAGCTGACGACTTTTCATATGTAAGATTGCTTGTCCATTGTTCTCCAGAGGGCCCGTCAAGGTGAGATGAGACAGGGGCCACTCATTCTTCATGAACAAAAGGAACAAATGAATGCGCACACACTCCCTAATGGTTCCTCGTATACTTGGGTCCACGGGAGATAAGTCTAACAAAATTAGTATGCAAAAGAGCCACTCTCTTGAGGCCTATAATTTTCTTTGCAAATGATTTCCGTTTTGAGAATGAAACAAACACGACAATGCCGTTGTAAGCGCTGCTTCAGGATGTGTGCGTGCCTTCGAGCTCCTAAAAGACGAGGGATTTGAAGAAGTTAACCCTCATCAGCAGGTGGTTTTGGAAAGGAGGGAGAGAGAAAAAACAACAACTAAAAGCAGAAAAGATTCTGCTCGGTTCCAATCATATTTAGTTGATTACATTTGGCATAATGCCCTGGCGAAAAGGGCCCACGGAATCCAGAAGAGCCATTGCTTTGAGAGAGGCTTGCATGAGTTCTTCAGCACCATGCTGTGCCATCTTTTTCATCAGTTAACTTAATTAAACATATATCCACCCGAGACTGTTCTCATATTCTCTAGCAGTTTAGCTTTTGTTAACTGTCTTCAAACAGCCCCTCAAGTGTAAAGCGCTGTTATTTACATCAACTTTTGTCTTCTAAACCTTGATACTTTTCTTTATTATGCTTCGAGTTTTTTTTTTTTTTTTTTTTCTTCGAACATAATTAGCGGCTAACTTTATTGCAATAATAATAATAATAATAATAATAATGTTTATTTATGTATTGTATTTATTACTGAAAACATAAAAATGAATTTATATTACTCAGTTATTATTTATTATGCTATTATTTATTTAGATCATTAAATATTAGTTTAGCTTATAAGGACACGCACTCATTGTAATGTATGAATTATTTATTTATTTCTGGAGTCGAATCTTTTCTTCGTTTTCCTGTTCCGCACCGTAATGCACCATATAAGGGGAAAAAAAGTCGTAAATTCTGAATCTTCTAAATTATTTGAATTAAACACGAATGCATGTCCGTATGAGTGAAATGCGTGCACGCGTGCTTTTATTAAATCCAGAGTCTATGAATGTTAATTGCGCCGTTTCCCTATCATAAATGCGCGTATAAATCACAGCAATGTATAACAATACTCTCTCTGTATTTTTACGTTCCTAACGTGGTCTGCAGTAGCTCTCTTTTCCAATAAATCATGTACTTACTTCCCAGGAGCTTCCTGCTCTGTGGTGAAGATTAGGACCCCGTGTCTTACTGAAAGCCAGGAGCAGTTTGAAATTATCAAGCGTTTAAAGACATCACAGTCACCAAAGTTATTTTATGCACTTCTAAAGATGTGTATGTAGCTTTACCAGAAGTCTGCTTTTTTACTCTTAAGAATTGCTGAAATGGTAACAGTTTTTGTTCATAATAATAACAACTTGAATATACTATGATATTGCACTATATTACTTCATTATGTAATAATAAATGATCACTAAATACAGCAACAGAATAATAATTCGTTATGGTGAACGCTTGATTTCCGTCGAATGAGCTATTATATCAATCCCACGTGCATGCGTCAAAATACTGCATATAAAAATAAATAAAAAACCGTCCGGACATTGATGAGAATTATTATGAGCAAGTATGACACTCAAAGACAGCATCTGGCAGCACGATGCTTAAGTGGATTTTCACTGAACAAACATCAAGACATGTTCAAATAATTAGATTTGTAATGTAATTATTTTTCGATCTCAAATCTGTTCTTGCCTGTATACCATTAGACGAATTTAATTACTTTTTTTCATGATTTTTTTTTTTAAATAATAATTTGTTCAATAAGTCATTTTTTTCTTCCATACATTTATTTATGATGGTTGGTTGTTTTCCTGGTCAGTCTCTTGTTGAACATGTTGAAACATTTTAAATTGATATCATTTCAATTTCTTTAAGTTTAGATCTGGCCAATGGGCCTTTGACATACAAGTAACTTTAAAATGTAAAGTCTTTAAAATATAGCCATGTTAGTTAAATCATAATAGTAAGGCTAGATTAACATTTGATTTTGGTAAATATTTAACGATAACCAACAGCATACCCCCTCCTTTAACATATTGCTATTGCATTTACTGGGAATTCACGTTTAAATTTGCTGGTATATACAAACGAGAGTGTAATTAGTCAAAGATGAGGCTAAAGCGGGACATATTTGAATAGTTTCCTCATTAACCTTGGCTTGGAAATGTAGCCTACATTGTGCCATACAGTCTTGTGCTACATTAGTTTTAGTGGCAGTCTGTGAAGTGCTGCTCTCCCCTGGTTATGGAGGGGAAAGTAATGCATGGGGACTCATTTCTGCATGTGTCTGTGTCATAACCCCGGCCAGGGTGTCATATTCCTCTCCTCCCTCATCTGGCCCAGCATGGGAGCCCTAATACACACATCTCTGTGCAGCGCCTCTCCAACTAAATGGACGGATTTGCACATTTCCTGAGCCGCTCACACCCAATTCCCTCACTCTGTTAATGCCGGTTAATTTTTTACAAATAATGCCTGGGCAAATCAGTCTTTGAAAGTGTTATATCATTTATTGCGGGGACTTCTGTGAACTTCTTTTTGAAAAATTAATGCCTTTAATTTTGGTTGATGGCAACATCAGCACAGCTCCGTAAATTGCAGTTTAATGAGATTTTGCTACAGGGGATAATCTGCTACTGACAGAAAAACATCTTGAAAACATCTGTAGACCTATGATTTCACTCTGACGATTAAACCCCCCAACCCCCCGCGTCTCAGAGCACTGAGCAAGAAAAATGGTCAGTTTAAAAAGTTACACTCCGCCATCCGATCTGATGAAAACGACTTGGAGGAAACTTGACGCTGTTTTACCTCTATTTGTCTGTGTAATGAACGTCTCTGTGTTGTTTAAGAGTTAACGTCCAGCTATCTTTGCCTTGCTGTGGGAGTCTAGCGGCTAACATAATGAGCAGTGCTTTATATGAGTCCTAAATGAGCAATCTGCTCCTCCAACCAAAGCCTGTAGATGCAATGTAAGGTTCATTACCCTCAAGTGGACAGCAACCTAATGTATTCTGCTCTACGACTAATGTCGTCATAAGCCAGACCGTGTTTAATGACGTCCTTTCAAGCATTGTTTGCTAGTAGAGGTCAACAACATGTACTTGGAACAAATACCTTATTGTGAATCAACTAACTTGGAAAGCGCTGATGGCAAGAATTGGTGGAGATCCTACCAAGAGGTCAGCCTTCTTAACACCTGTCCTTGTGCTTTTCTGACTGTCAAAGTTGGAACTACTTCCTTCTTAGAGTACCTAATGCTGTTAACACATTTTATTGCAAGGTTTTATAAAGCTGACATTGAAACAATGACTTTGAAACCAGCACGATCTCATTGCCTATTAATTAAAACATCAGCATTTCAATTTCAGTTTCCGTAAACTTGTTGGCTGCGCCATGACATTTGAGTAAGCACAGTCAAGGAGGAATGTACACCCACGTCCCTGTCCTCTAAAGCTCATGCGCTCCCAGGACTCTGCAATGTAGATTACTTCCTCCAGGGAGTCTGGAGAGAATCCCAATCCCTGCAACTTTTCCAGTGAACAGACAGATTTGGCCCACCTCCAGCAAAAATAGACCATACCATGCAGAGAGTAAGCTACGCCAGAAAGCCCAAAATTATATCTGACACGTTGGGTCACATCAACTTGTTTTTAATGTGTCTCACTCTCTGGTTCTCTCTCTTAGTAAGAGAGAATGTGAATCTGTTCATTTCAACAAGAAATTACACAGTCTCCCATTGAGTGAGACCAATTAGAAATTTACGAATGTGCTTTAAACACCCACTCGCATTTATTCAAGAGATATTCATTTTTTGGGATTCATTCCCTAATTGTTTCTTATGGGATCCACTCCTTGATGTAAACCCAGAAACAGCAGGTATAACCGAGAAGATTACAGAGCGACGCAGAACAGGAAGCAGAAGAGAAATGCTCTGTGATTTTGAGTTTTTCATTGAAGACCATTCTGGAAATTCCATACATTTATGGTCGCATCATTATTCAGTATTGAAAGTGATTCTGATGAAGTCCACCTGCAATCCTTTCACCCAATGTAGACAAAGACACACAATCAATTGTTCCGGGAAAAAATGAGGAAAATGAGCATCTGTCTTTGATTCGACAAACCGATATTCAATAGGCAAGAGAAATCAAAGATATTGAGTTCTTACATTTTATTAACCAACCCACCCCTACTCTCTCTTTCAAAGCACAACCCATAAGGCTTTGTTCTCCGAAGTGACTTGCCACACCATCAGCAGTGATTGGTGCCACAAACGATGCCAGGAAGAGAGCATTGACTCTGCAGGGTTCTCCATTTTCAATGGCGTGAATGGACACCTCTTGTCTAGCGATGGCACTGCTGCGCTCTTTCAGATGGAGGCACATGTCACACCCAGACTCATCATGCCAGCCGCCAGCAGAGAGGCCAGGGCACAGCGCCCATGACTACTATTGCAAAAAGTGAAGTTCAGCAGCAAAAAGCAAAATTGAATTTGCGTAATATCAAAATTAAAATCAATTCGATAAAGTTGGAAAGCAAGAGAATGAGCGACAGCTACTAATTCTCAACGTATTCGAGACATGATTAGCAATTTCCCCTTGGGATTAGTCAGAATACCCATCGGTGGCTGTTCTGGTCAACTGAACTAGCAAACGGTAAGCCAAACAGGCCTGCGAATGCCATATTTGCGGCAATCTGCTCCAGTGCAATCCAGAGTTTGCACGATCACTCTCAACAGCTCATCAACACCAACAAGCCACTTTCTAATCCTTAAAATGGACAAGCTGGACGCGGAAACCGAGAACAATACGCTCACATGCACAATGGCATGTATTGGAGACTGTGTGATTATAAGCACCAGGGAGTTTGCCTTCCCTTATTCATCCACAGTCCCGTTTTGAAGAGACCAGATCCAGGGGTGCCAAATTAAGCTGAGTGCTGATATGTGCTGGCTGCATAGAGTAATGAGCAGGCCCAGAGGATATTTGCAGGGTCACACAAAGGAGTTGGTGTGGAGTGGCAAAGAAAATCGGGCGTACAGCAGGAAGCCAAGCAACTAAATTCTGCAGGCCATCCTCATCTGCTGTCATCAGCGAAACGAGCTCCCCATCCCATCAACAACGGCTCGGCTAGGGGATGGGTCTCATCGCTGTTTTCCTAGTATTTACCTTATGCCACGGACCCGTAGAAAACCCTGTTTGGGCTGCTGTACGTTCAGCGACTCTGAGAGAAGAAAGAGTAATGAGAGGCTCTGAGGAAATTGTAACAATTTCAGGTCATTAAGATTTAACAGCATTACACTGTTTCTCTGTCTGGAATCTTTGAGGCCTGGTTCGGTTTAGATCCTACTAAGCTACGCGAGGCATTTATCACAAGGAATCATTGTAAACCATATTTTCAACACTCTCTCTGGCAAGCCCAACAAAGAGCCATTTTACATCGCTACCATGACTATAAAGCGAGTCCTACTGTTTTCCCAACGTGGGGTATAATGGAATTAATAACGTCGACTGCGCATTTGCCTGGAATTCCCATGAGGCCTTGCAGATTTTTATAACTCCGCAGTGTAATGCTAAGGGTTCGGAGGGGAAGATTTACAGGCTGTGAGAATCTAATGATACCGAACACTGACTTTGCGATTGCTCCAGCCAGCTAGTTTGCATGACAATCTGGATAACAATGGCCCTTTTCAGATTAAGTGTGTGGGGGCTTATTATGATTGCTCTTTGTTCTAGATCCTTTATACTTTCAAAATGTTGATGTTGTCCGATACCGAACGGCTACATTGGAATAAGCGCACCTTGCTTCTCCCAATATTTGACATCTGAGTCATTTATGCTAGATTTAATTACTTTAATGTTTATTATACTCAACATAAAGACGTTTAGGTGTTCATATTTCCTTTGTGTTGTCGCAAGCAATTATAGGTGCAGCCATCTATTTACTTGATGAATCCTCTTTTATACTCCACTTGCTTGATAAATAAGGAAATAAGTCAATGCTCCACTTTATATTCAGTAATTAAAGTGAAAAATATAGTCACAATGCAAATCCTTAATTGGACTCCAGGAGAGAGATTCAGAATTTCTCTTTAATAATAAGAGATGACTGGGGACACAAAAAAAGCATGCTGAAATGTGATTCTGGAAGTTCAATTAATCAAGAACAGAAAACAACCAATTTAGCAAAGAGCTGTTCATTCAGGGAATCACAGGGCTCAGGTAATGTTCTTTTAATCATCTCTATGTGACATTATACTTTTCATGTCACAACAGATGAATGAAAAAAAATGGCATTGCATTTGAGGAAGGTAATATCTCTTATGTTGCAAAAACTGGATGTTTAATGGGGTGATTTTAAAGCATGACAGCTAAATGTCTGCCTCTGTGACAGTGTTGAGGTAGCAATGGTAAGCAGGACAATAAAAATAAAGTGTGGGCCTTACATTATTGTTTGTTAAATACTAATAGTGTATACTTTAGATGTGGATCATGAAATAGAAAATTCTTTCTTTTACTTTTGATTTAAAAAAATTCATTTTAAAAAATCTTAGTCACTAAGCTGAACTCCAGCACCATCTGTAAAAGGCCTCAGTCACACCTGCTCTGAACGCTTTTTCACAAGAGAAGCTTTAGTCAGCTGAAAAAGCTTTCTGAGAGACCTTACCCATTCAGTAACCAATTAAAGATTTAAATTGCACTTCGAATCTGCAATAATAATAATTGATAATGAATGTGCAATGTGTCTATAGGGTCAATCCGGCATAAACGATTTAGCATTTTCCAATTGTTTTAAAGTCAGTCTTTAACGTTTCTTCCCTCTAGACGGCACAAAACAAGAAGAAGTGGCATGGAACGCCGGACTCTAACTGTGCGGCGACAGTACTGGAGCCAGTGCGGGAGAAGAGCAGTGGGGCTTGCCCTCTGCCCAATGTATCTCTTTCAGAGCGGGACAGACACAGGCCTTGGCTGTACCCTGCTGGGTCCTTCTGAAACCAGAGACTGTTGAAGTGAACGTCTGCACTGTCCAGCTAGTCCACAATGTCTTCCAGCCTCTCTGACGCTCCAAATGTGCCCTGTCGCACAGAGATGTTTCGGAGAGTCTGGTCAGCCAGGCTGCTGTACCACCCCCCTCCATACTGACTCCTCCAGACCAGGGCACGGACCACCCTGGGCTGGTCAGCAACCCCTGCTTACACCTGCCATA
Organism: Rhinogobio ventralis; assembly: GCA_039654625.1. Taxonomy (NCBI): domain Eukaryota; kingdom Metazoa; phylum Chordata; class Actinopteri; order Cypriniformes; family Gobionidae; genus Rhinogobio; species Rhinogobio ventralis. Next base: position 6,198,053 of record CM077214.1, on the reverse strand, counting down.
AAACTTAAAAGCTACAGTCCCATCCTAAGGCTTTGAAGTGTTCAAAGCATAGCTCCCTGACCTTTGATGCAACTTTGGCCGCAACACATGTTTGGCGCACCACGTATAAAGCAAACCTCTCTCAGGCCTCGGTCCACGGCCTGTTGGTTTACATGTGTGAGATGCAGGGGCCCACGCATGGCAGCCATGCATACCCATCATGCTGTTCCCACCAGCGAGGGGGGCTCTTGAGCGGGAAAAGAAGAGGGCAGGAAGGACTGGCCCCTTCTGACCCCCTCATGTGTTCACTACTCATCCATACAAACCAACCCAACTCCCATCCCCCTAGTCCCCCTTTACAAACTACATATCTCATGCTTCATACGCCAAAAAAGCGCTTACTGACTTCAGGAGGTATTGGGAAGTGAAAGCAAAATCAATGAAAACCTAATAGTGTGGGCCTCTTACACCGACTAAGAGAGTAACAACGGATTTTAGACTAAAGAATCGATATTCTTGGCTAGAAGAGCTGTTTTGTCTGACAAAACACTGAATCTCTGTGCAAGAAACATACATAGTGTTTGAGCAAATGTGAATATCATTGATTCGGGATACACTTTCAATGATTTGTGTCCCCACAAACAGAAGGGTCTGTAATTACGTTTTCTTTGCCATCTCCGCCGGATCAAACAATAAAGCATCATTTGAAAGCCTGACTTGTCTATGTTATATGAGGCATTATATATCTGCATAAATACTGGTGCTCATAATCTCATAAGGCCCGATTATACTACCTTAACCGATCATGGCTCTATAAATGTCAAACATAGCACTTTGATATAGTGTCCACCTCAGGGTGCATACTTTTACAGCCGGAGTGACAGTGTCATAATGACACAATGCCAACATGACCTGTGCTGTACATGTATGGAATTGTATAGTGCCATTCAGATCCTTTAAGCTCACATGCATAAAGGCCTGTGGTAGGTGTTCTTACATATTACACATAGTACATTTTGTGCAATGAATAAGGCCGTGTGTCATTTCAAGTAGTTTCAAATGTGTGGCATTAACAAATTAATATTTAATTTACATTTCTTTAATATAACGTAAAAATATAATGGTAACACTTCAAAATAAGGTCTCATTTGTTAACATTAATTAATGTTACACTTTAGAATACTGTTCCGTCATTGTTCCATCACAGGAACAAATGAGTAATGCATTATTAACACTCTAGTAACTACTATTAACTAACAAGAAACTCTGATTAACGGATTAGTAAGTGATAGTGCTTAGTGGAAAGTAGTAGGTCACTATTAGTTCATCAATAACTACTATTTATTATTATATTTATATACTATTAATTCTAAAGTGAAGGTCATAGTAACCTACTAGTAATGACTTAAGTATTACCAAATCCTTCAGAAGTAATTATTAATTATTTGGATCAGTATTCTGAAAGATATTACTATCTAGTAATGACTGAAGTCATTATATTGTATGTTTTTGGATAGTAATGGCTTTTGACGGTTTTGGTAACACTCGAGTAATTACTAGAGTGTTATCATACTTTAGAAGGATGTAGTAACACTTCAGTCATTACTATCCAAAACTTTACAAAAACTTCAAACGCTTACAATGACTTCAGTCATTACTAGAGAGTTATTGTGTTTTTCACTTTAGAATACTGATCCAAATAATTAGTAATTCCTTCTGAAGGATTTGGCAATACTTGAGTCATTACTAATGGGTTACTACGGCCTTTACTTTAGAATTAATTATATATTATGCATTATTCACATTAATTATGTATCTGTATAGTAGTTCTTAGTAGTCCTCTGGGAGGTGTGAAAAAATAGTTATTGATTAACTAATAGTAAACTTCCACATTCAACTGACCACTTCCTGTGTAGTGATTAATTAATGACGGAACAGTGTTCTAAAGTGTTACCGTTAATGCATTGTCTGACAATATGCAATGTACTTTTTTACGGAGTTTATTATATTTGTAGATGCCAGTTAATAAAATAAAATACAATTGTGCATTGTTTGTTAGTTCACAGTGCATTATGTAATATTAACAGAATAATGCATTATTGAATGTTGAATTAAAATCAACAAAGGTTATTAAATGCTGTAGAAGTATTGTGTATTGCTTGCTAATGTAGTTAACCAATGTTAACAAATGAAACATTATTGTAAAGTGTTACCAATAGAATATATAATATTACATTAAGATTACAGATAAAAATTTGAGAAAATAATGCGTAAAATGTGAAACACTTGTCATAAGCATGCGAGTCAGACAATAATTCATCCACTGCATGAGCTTCCATCCATGATGCTTTGTATACATCATGTAAGATTATTGCACTTCTGCTTACATGCCCAACTTCGCTTCTACGGTTTCGTAATCCGTTACTGGAAATCTAACTTTTGTATTTATCCACGAGCTTCAGGAGTAGCATGTGCATCTTAAGGCAACTGAACGGGTCAGACAAATGCTGACGTGGCTGAGACAGCAGCTCCAAATGCTGTGAGCTTTCTCGAACTATGACCTTTGGAATGCACAGTCAACAAAGATTTTCAGTGCAAGATATTTCTGTGGGATATCCGTCTCAATTCCGATGCATCATTTTAGTCAAAGCGTTCATACTTAAACCTGGTGGAATGGTTGTGCACAACAAAACGATATTTCCCATGTCTCAACAGGTTTAATCTAATGTATTTATAAAGACTCTATCTACAGTTGCATTGCTTTTGAGCATTTAAATAACAAAAGCACAATCTGAATTTGTGTTGTGAAAGGGTGGCAGCATAATCTCACTGTTCTCCATTAGATGGTGTGGTGTTTTGAATAAGACTCAGCTCCCTTCTGGGAGTTAGACTGGGCCTGAGCAACACCCTGCAATGAGGATTACTATAGCATAACAGTACTATAACAGTATGGGCGCGAGTCAGTTCAGTATGGCTGTCAACACCTATGTGTCTGCTGACATGACAAGCCCTTTAAACTGTGACGAGCATAAATCAAGAGGCCATTCTGAAACAACAGGGTCGTATTCTTCCCCTGTCGTGCTTGGACCTCCAGTCCCTGCATGGGGCACCATTCCAGGCCTGGCTGGAGCGGGGCGCGCCTGAGGAGTGCCATACGGAACCAGGCACCACACGTCTCCTCCATCAGTGTAAATTCTAAAACCTGCACAACAACGTTCAACAAGTCATCACAGCTTTAGTATACCTGTCACTGCTGTTCAGGGAGTGCACGATTGTTGCTATTCATTGTGCCCACAAGTCTCAAACACCCACCGGCTCCTACGCCCACTGCTGCCATGAAGATTGACTGCATGCTTTTTTGATGACATTATTATTATTTTATTTCAGAAGAGAAATTGAAATGACCGTTTTTAAAAGTCTATTTAAAAGTATAGTTTAAAAAATGTGTAAGTTTTGCAGAGTGGAAGCTTACAGAAGAGATCCTCATTAGCCTATTCCAAAGACTGATTCGCATGCATGGTTTATGGGGACTTTCCATAGACAGATTTTTATATTGTACATAATGTATATTTGATCTCATTACACTAACCCTACCTCTAAACCTACCCATCACAGAAATCGTTCTGCATTTTTACATTTTCAAAAAACATCACTTGCTTTATAAGCTGTTTTCCTCATGGGGACAAGGATTTCGGATATTGCCATCTTTGTGGAGACATTTTGTCCCCATAATGTAGAGTTTACCAGGACACACACACACACAAGTTGGGTTAGCCTATTTTATGGGGACGTAATGATATTTACAAAAAGTAATTCAGGGGACCTGTTACCACAACTTAAATAAATGCATGGTTGCAAGTTAAAAATTCTAATTTATTGTTTTAATTAAATCTTTTCAGTTGCAAACATTATTTTGTAGTGTTCTGTTGACGTAATAATGTTGATCATTACATCAACTTAATATAGTCTGTAATTTAATCTCAAATTTCTGCATTAATTGGCTTTTTAAAAATTAGGTTGTAGTAACTTGATGAAATTGTCTTGATAACTTCGGAAATTAGGCAGTGGATTTCCAGTTCCCAGCATGCTTTGCATAGGACTGGATAAGGAGAATAAATGTTGAAATTAAGTTAATTTATTTGTTTTTAGTGAAGGGAAAGACCTGTTAGTGTTTAATTCTGTTATGTTTGACATTTAAAAGAGTTTCTGTAGTGTTGCAGTTGTGTGGTTACCATTGTGCTGAAAAGTAGATACATGAAGGTAAACACTACATTGACTTTCATTAAATATAATATGTTAAATAAGTTATGTTAGCATGTGCTATGATAGCTGTTGATTTGATAGATTAATTGGTCCAAGGGATATAACTCTGGTAGTTGGAGTGACTTTTCAACTAAATATCACTAAATTTTCAACTAAATATCCAAATAAATTGAATTACTAAACTAAATTAACTATATCAACTACATTACTGATCTGCCCATATTGTCGCTATATGACAATTGAAATGAGCTGAATCAAATTCTGTTGCATTATTTTCCTGTTTAACACTGTGAAGCTGCTTTTAAAAACAATCGGCATTGTAAAAAGCGCTATATAAATAAAGTTGACTTGCCTTGACTTGACTTAATTTTTTGAGTAATCAACTTAAAAATGTGTGTTTATGCTACAAATTAAGTTCCTCTAACTCAATCTAGCTTGTTGGTTGTATGTAGATTCACTCAAAGTTGTCATAACTCAAAAAAATTGATGCAAACTTTTTTTTTTTTAGCGTGTACACTAACCCTGCCTCTAAACCTACCCACCACAGAAAACGTTCTGCTATTTTAGATTTTCAAAAAAAGATAATTCTGTATGATTTTATAAGCTTGTTTCCTCATGGGGACCAAAAAAAAATTGACTCTTGTGGGGACATTTGGTGACAGATCTTCATTAGTCTACTCCAAAGACTGATTCTCAAACACACACACACACACACTCCTGATTAATTAAAGTGTTAAATAATAATCATTTCCATACACATGTTGTGATGTTCCATTTAAAATAAGGCAATGTATTATTATTCATTCATCTTATTTGATCTATATACAGCTGACCAGTTCTCCGTATATTTCATGTTGACTGCAGCTGAGGGTTTTACTCTTTTTATCTCCCCGTGAAACTCTTGAAACTGTGTCAGGCAGTTAAATTGAGCATGGAAAACACTTTGTGTTTGTTTATTTGTTGGTGTTTGTTTACGGGTGTAGGCAACCACATTAACTGATTCTAAGTGTTCTCGTACCTCATCAAGCACTGACGCGAAGTTCCGAGTGAATGGAAATCTGGGGGGAAACTTTAGAAACACAGATGAATTAATATAGTAATTAATATGTCATTTACAGTATTTCATCAAACCACAGGAATTTTATGGGACTATATGTACACGAGCTGTATTGTGCAACATTTAGCTCAGTTTTATTTCTTCTTTTAAATTAGTCTTAATGAAATGTCATTATTAATAAGTGGGCTGCAATATTACCATATTAATTATTATTTAAACACAGAGGATCGAGCCCACATACTTTTTTGATGTCTAGCAGATTGAAGACTCAGTCTTTCATGACATATATTAGCAATAAGTCATTCACGCAAATCATGTTGACTTGGACCAGAGATTACACGGCCTGCTCTTTGTGTGCACATCCGTCCTCTAACTCGAGACTCTCCGTCACTCGAGTTCTCCTGGAGGGCTGTTTTACTAAGACATTGTGAACGCCACTGACAGTCTCTTCATTGGAGGAGGTGAAGGCTGAACATCCCGCTCTGTTCTTGTGCACTGAGCTGGCCGCGGTCAGTCTATCTCGGTACAATGGTGGGCCGGGCAGCTGTTGTGGCCCGACAAAAGGTTCAGCGCTGTTTACTTAGCAACGAATTAAAGACGCATGTGTTGCAAACCTGCACATGCAGGAGAAAAAGCCTTGGAGAAAAATCTGCCTTGCGAGATGAGTTTCAGGAAGTGTGTTTTTTCTTCTTCTCTCCATTAGATATGCCATTACCACTCTTATACTTTTTTCAAATTTACAATTAAAATGATTAGTAGGCCTATAACTGTCACTCCCCTTTTTGAGAATAGACACTATCCAATTCTTGATGTAATTCAAGAATGCTTTGGAATATAGACCTAAGTTTGGTCTTGTTTTAAAGAAGACACTCAGCAGATGATTGCAAAAAATGAAAGTATGAAAAAATTATGGAAGTTTAAATGAATTTACTGTATTCGATATTTTTCTGTTTTATATCAAATATATATTTCACAAAATATTTTTACTCTAAAATCACTAAAAAGCAAAAACAAAGCCATATGTCTACCTTAAGTTGTGTTCCAAATTTGAAGTTGAGATCACAAAAATTGAAGTTTCCATGAGATTTTGTTTAGGTCCTGTACATTCCATTAATTTTTAAATGCATTTTCCCGTAACAAATTAATACATTTCTGTCCAAATATCACTTTTATCACAAATATGGAACCTTGAGACCTTTCTGATGAAATGTTTTTTGTCAAAATTAAAAAAAAGTTTTGACTATAAAGTAGTAAAGTACTATATGAAACCTGACACCGCCCACTAGGGGAGGAGCCCGCTATACGAATTTAGAGTACCGTTTCCGTTGTAACGGAACGTCCAATTTCAAAACGGAATTTTGAGTTCGTAAGCTTTCCAATGATACCTCATTTATGATGATTACTATGCGATACGAAAAAAGGCGATTAAAAAAGAGCGTCAAGCGTCCCGCTAGCGAGCATGTATAATGCTTTAAAAAATGTATATTTTAAATGTAATATTTAAGAATTGCTCTGTTAAGCATTGGGTTAAGCATTAGCAAGCGTAACCCTAAAATGTTTTCAGTTTAAATCTGTATACAGTTGCGCTTGGTCTCTCTCTCTCGCTCCATTGAGGGTCTATAACTGCTTTGGCTCTTCTTAGGAGAATGTCCTGGAAACGGGGCTCAGGCGCCTTTCCAATCCTTGCCAAGTACTTAGAAGTCAACATCGTCTATCTTTGATTCACAGACGCATCCACGCTCCCAAGAGCTCACCCTTTGATCCCTTTCATTTTTTTTTTTTCTCCCTCCTGTTTCTACACCAGATCTGTTATGCGCTAAAATTCTTTGCTTTTCCATAGAAACATCTCCTTTCCCTGGGAATATTGATGTTTTCTTCCTCGCGGGGGTTATGATATGGTGAATCAGAATCTCAAAGCCACGGACAATGGCAGTATTCATGGTCACTTTTTGTCTTTGTCTGGTTTTGTCTTGTTGTTCAAACCCCTCGTTTCTCAAATGAATACAAATATTGTTTATTCTGTTGATGTCCACGTTCTAGTCACTTCAGCTGCTTTTCAACGTTTCAACTCTTTGTTGGAGCAGCAGGTTCTGTACACTGGAGAGAATATAGACTTGGAGGAGGCCTCTTTCTTTCTTTCTTTTTTTCTTTCTTTCTTTCTTTCGAACTCTATGCAGGCACGTCATAAAAATCGTTCATTTTCCCTATATGGCTAAATGTTTCTCTTGTATCAACAATATGTTGCGGAATCATATTGTGACATGTGCGCGCGGAACGCTTAATTTCACTCAGTAAGCCATGGCAAATTCATATGCTCTATGAATTAAAAAGAGCCCTTTCCCGTCTTCTTTCTTTCCAGCATTGACATATCTGCTCCAGCACACTTTCACTCCCCATTGTCATCATGTCACCCCAACAATGTTCATCTCCTGGACACCAATTTTAGAGCTCTTTGATCTACCGAGTGAAAAGAACAAAGTTATGGAGAGAAGGGGCTTTTGTGTTCCGGCTTTTAGATGTTCTTAATATTACTGGACAATGTGGAAAACCAGATAATTGATGATTGATGTCATACAGTTTAAGAATTTTTTCAAATTTTCAAATTATGCACATATAAAATGAACTAGCTGATAAAGACAGATACATGAGTAAAATGATACAAAGTCGCCGTAAAAGTAATTGTAAAGTCGAAATGAACTTTTATTGTTGCTAATTTGATACCGAAATCCAGAGAATCATCTGGTCCCTGTTGGCCAGACTGTTTAATATGGACCATACATTAATTCCGAGATGCGGCTTTTATGTGTCTAGTGTCAACTTTCATGGCTCTCTGTTTGAATTACATGAGCAATCATCAAGTACCCCCCCCCCCCCATACACCCACCACCCCACCCCAACCATCCACCTTCCCTCGCGCGCTCTCCCTCTCCCTCTCTTTCTCAGTCCTACTCACTAAACATGCATTTTTAAGTGTAATCTTTTTTGTGTGTGTGAAAAAAACAGCATTTAACAATATGAACTACTACAACAACCATTCCTTTAAACATTGAAGACGCCAGTCACATTCTTTAAACGTCAGTGAGCGACATTTAAGCTACATTGTTGTCATTTCACTACTGACCAAATCTAGAAAATATTCGTTTTTCGTGAAGCTCAAACGTTCAATCAAGTCTCAAGAATGTTTAAATGTACTCGAACACAACTGGACTTGTTGCTAAACTCATTCCAAAAGGAACACGGAGTCTAATTGGACTTTTAAACGACCAAACAGTCTATAAATAAAATGTTCTCTTTCGTGTGGTTCGCACTTGACTGCAAATTAGTGTTTTTTCTAAAATTAGTCGAAAGCAAGATTATAGTTGATTTGACGGTAGTATTATTATCGGTTCCCTTCAAAAACGTGAGGTTCTCTTTATTTTCATAAATTATCTTATGCTGCTTTACTTTCGTTTAGGGTGTTTAAGGGGACACCTCATTAAATGTTTCAGATAAGTCTCTTTTTGCCCCAAAATTTTGATAATGCAGTAGGCTAATTAAAGGGTTCAGCAATTGTGATTAAGCCACTTATCTCTCTTTTTTTTTATTTAATCAATGCGTATAGGCTACATCGACTGGATTTTATGATTTTATCCCATGCCCTGAAATATATAGTCTATCCAATATGATTGAGATCCCCGTTATAACAGTGGCGTTGCTATTTTTATATGCATTCTAATATAATTTATTATATAACCCTGCTGCCTCTTCCCACACACAAAATTCTTGTCGATGAGCACACACTGTCTTAATATTGATTGAAAACAGAGACCAGACACAAAAACGTTTACAAACATCTAGAAGCCATTCACATCTACAGGATTCATTCTCAGTGCGAACATCCATCTGATGAAAAGGAGGTGTCAGGCCTGCGCAAGTCCTTTATAAAGACCGATTGTCATTTAGGCAAACACTGGAAGACAACATAAAGGCAAAGGTCAAGTCCTTTTCCAGTTCAAGTGTGTGCTGATTCACCTACAGGTCGACGGGGCACCACTTTATTATATCTCCTGATGATGAAAAGCCTATCTATCTATCTATCTAAAGAAAATGGTTTTGGAGATTCATAGCCTATTTGCACGCCATAACATTAAGATCGCTCAATGTGAATCTCTTCTTACTATCAATAACACAATTACGAACTGCAGTAATACCTTTTACACTTTGATGAAATATGAATCAAATATACAATGCATTTTGATGGTTGCGTGCTTCCCTCTCGCTCCGCAAGTTCAATTATAACTGTGAGGAGACAGACGGATTAAAGAAACAAGTAACACTAATTGCGCGGCAGGTATAACGAGGAGGTCCAATCTTGCTTCCCCTCTCTCTATTGAGTTTGTGTCGTCTTAATGAATGACAGGTAGAGCTACTTCCTGCTTTCACACGTGCAAAAATAGGCCTCTCTCTCTGCTTGCAGCCATGGACCCTTACTGAGCTCGGGAAACAATTGATTTTAAGCATATAGTTAATTATGTTCAAAAGGAAATCGTCTCGAGTCCATCATAAAGACGCTTATATCATTCTCTTATTCTTCCTTCTTGTATCATGCAAGCAAATACATGCATTTTATGTGGCCAGCCATGTTTGTGATTGCATTTGGCTTTTTTTCTATTTTCAGAAAAAAATTAAATAGCTCTTACCTCGTCTCTTAGATCATTTTTTATGTCAGCCAGCGCCTGAATCTACACATTTTAACTAGCTGTTAACACTGAATCTGTGCAACAAAAAAAATTGGGGGAAATCGCAGACTATTCCTCAGCCCTCGTCTGTGGAGTTTCCTCAGCCACACAAAAGAGTATTATGAAAAATAGCCCAAGTCCAAAGAATGTCACAGTGGTCGACTTATTATTTAAATCTTTCATTATATGGGGTGTAAAAAAAAAAAAAAACGTATAGAACTTTCCTTTTGATAAATTAACTCGTGCACAACGGGACAAGTCTCGCCAGACATAATTCTACCCTTTTTATGATGGTTTGAGACTTAAAAAGAAAGATCATCAGCTTTTGTATCAGGATCAATGTGGTAGAGGAAATGCTTTTGAAATTAAAAATATAATGTGAACAGGTTGTGTTCAACTCTGTTTATGAATGTATACAGTTACCTTGAAACAACCGTCAATAATAATAGTAATAACAACTTTTATTAGCCTATATATTTTTGACAATTTGACTTAATAATATTGGATGAGTTGTTTCATCATACATCAGAAACAACAGGAATTTATTTCCTTCATCTACACCTTTAAATTTCCTCCAAGACAGACTTGAAAACGTGTCATTTGTCAGGTACAGAGTGCGCATATATCGAGATAACTTGTCTTGTGTGTGTCTAATTGGAAAAGTCGATGTTGGAAGCCTGGCCACGCGTCTGTAGCTCGAAGAAAGAAAGAAAGAGAGAAAGAATGCCGGAGCGGAAATGAACTGCAGTTGAATGACACTTTACTTGCCGGTGATTAATATTGATCCACACCCCCTTCAAGCGCCGAGCTTTAACAACACGCAGGTGGCTGTTGACATTTCACTCGAAACCTCACCTCCAAAAATCCACGCACACACAAATAACGTACACTAAATAACTAAATCAAAACAGTGCACAAATTAATTGGTAATCAAAAAGACACAAAAAACACCACTCTCGCCATCAGCAACAACAATATGCTTAATTACAATAATATGAAGACAATAAAATAATGCTATATTGAGAGAAAAAATACAATATATCTTAATGATCTTAATAAAAGGAAAATGTACATATTTGTCAAAAATAAGATCTTTATTTTGCACGATTTCAGGGCACAGAATGATGTAAAAACGTATTAATTATACGACAAATAAATCCATTTGAATTATATATGGTGGATCTCAGGTCTTCTTTGTTCCCCTGTCTGTCTGTGGGTCATTTGTTTCCGGGTTGTGTGTCGATACCTTCAGCAGGTCATACAGTCTCTGTGACAGCACAGATATAATGCTGTTTAATAGACCGTGATGATGCAAAAGACATTAAAGTTAACAAAGATGTGTCAAAATGCACATAATACTCCATATGTTCATTAGAGTGATCTCAGAGGGCCGTGGAACATTTCATTAATTTGTAATTTATGAATGTTTGACAAATATTACAGGGTATGTAAATATGAGAGGCGTAATGTCTTTTCTGCGGGAGATGAAGAAATGACCCAAAGTCTGTGTTGCTGCTAGAGTGATCACACGAATTATTCCCCTGCTCAAACTGTGCTTTCACCATGCACAGCACATTTCCGAGCCGTCGTGTGAAATAGTGCACATAAACCAATGACTTAAAACGTCACGTTGGCAGTGCACATTTGCATGTCTGAAACATTTCACACGTTACTATGATGCATGATATCTTATGCCTCATCTATTTGCGCTTTTTTGAAAAATCGTAGTCTAGATGTGTCATATTCTATTCTATTCGGTTCTATTCTAGTTCATGCTCTCATTCCAGGCAGTTTGCTGCCCTATGCACTACTTTACCTTAAATGTAAATTGATCTGTTCCATGGCGGGTGTCAGTGTTTCTGTGCGAAGGCGCTTCCTCGCACAGCAGAGTTCTGAAACATGCCTCGTTCAAGTGGCCAGAGGTCAATCTCCACTGTTACTCTCAGACGTCTGAAACCTGACACATGCAGAAAGCTGCACAATACAAAACAAATGTACAACCTGTTGCTGAGGCTGAATAATAATAATTATTAATAATAATATGTATTATGCCTTACATTTTTAAGTACAATCAACTTAGATATTTTAGTGAACTGAAATTGTATTTAACTGACTTAAATTGACTTAAAAAATTATTTGAAAATTGCTTTGATGAGTTAAAGCAATGTAAAAACGTATGTTGTCATAACTTATTGATTATATAATCTTTGACTATATATATATATATATATGAACTGTAAAAAAAGTTGCTGCCATAAAACTTTTAAGTACAATCAACTTGGATATTTAAGTCAAATTAAATTGTATTAAACTGACTTCAAAATTATTTGAAAATTGCTTCACTTATTTTGATGAGTTAAAACAATGTAAAAACAAATGTTGTCATAACTTATTGATAATTTTTTAATATATATATATATATATGTGTGTGTGTGTGTGTGTGTTGTTGTTGTTGTTGTTATGTTTATCCAAGGAGATTAGAATTGGATGCAGATGTTCAAACGGAAGCATATGGCAGCGTGTCTTATAGAAACGGGTTTACACCCTTTAAGTCCGCCTCTTTACTGAACATATAGAATTACCAACCATTCTCAAGATCTACATTTACGCCGTGCGTTCAAGTGAGTAAATGAAACCAAAGATTTACTTTTGCACAGAGGCTATACGCGTAATGCTATAGTTTCATGACGGAAGAATACATATTTGCAGTTCGACGTCCCCATCTTACGGGTATCTGAAGACAACACTTTCTTCTTCTGCCTCAAACTTTCATAGCTAAAAAAAACGTTCTCTCCCTTTCCCTTTCTCTACACCAACCACCTCATATGCTGCTCATAATATGAAATATGAACCGCGAGATGATAAATTATATTTCAGAAATACTTAATCGCTGAAGGGCACATTCTGCAATTCATTATCATTTGCCCATGGTGATGATGTATGGCCCACTTAAATAAATCTGATACTCCCATAAAAACGATTTCATTATTTTTACTTTTCATTATCATCATTACCCTATTGTATCGCACGCTTAACGCTGGAGCAGTTGCATTGATTGATGCCTCTTGTATCATCGTATTAGAACACTACACATGGCCTATTGCCAGCACAGCTTTGACCATTCAGTTTAGGCATCTGGAGATTAAGGTGGATCATCCATAGGGAGCACAGAAAATATGGAAATGCACTTAATTTAGTTACTTTTGTTTGCATTTCAGTGTCGGTCTGTGCGGTGATAGACCCCTCTTAATGTTGTACATTGAATTAAACTGTGAGTTCTTAAAGGAACCCCAACTGAGTTAACAATGTTTACGATAGGGGTATTTCCCTTTGCAATAAAAAGGGTTTATCTGAAAATACTGCATGTATCTAGGCAATGCAGAACAAACAAATAAATAACCAATTTTACCAGAAACTCAAAGCAAACCTTTACAACTAGGCAAAAGTGAACTAAGACACGCTTGTGTGTTTTTTCTTCTTCTTTTAAGTCACGTGAAACATGAAAAGGTTGGTGGTGAATATGCATAAGTACCAGAGATCAAATAACTGCAGGTAAAACTTGGCAACTCACCTACTATGAATGTCGTATAGACCCACAGAGTGCACATCTGGGTTTGTATTACATCTTAACTTGACTTATAGATACCTATAATATATTTTGAATGAAAATGCAACGTTTCCCTCATATCAGCAGTCAGGCATTCTGCAGATGATCACCTTTTCAATGGCTTTAATGTTTAAAGAATGCAGAATGCCTTCTATTAAATGCTTGAATAAAACAGCAACGACATGTGCTTTCACCGACTAAATGTTTTTAGTGGAAACGCACGACGCTCCCCACATAGCGCGCTGCTTTGCATGGCATCTATCCTGTTCATGTGCCCCTTATAGACTCCAACGTTTTAATAGCAAATAGAAAGTCCTTGTTGCAGACTATACGAACAAATTAGAGAGAGAGAGATCAGAGATCAAAGGAAGCGAAATAAGCACGGGTCGCTCGACTCATTCATGCAGCTGCTTTGAGATTCAAGGCCAACAAGCGTATCTTACATTGAAAGAAGGTTCCCATTCAGAGTGCAGGTGCGAAGTAGTGCGGCACATTCTGCTACATTATCTGAAGGTTGTTAGAGATCAGTGTTCACTCTGCTAACTATAGGGGCTGATTCTCACTGGAGAAAAACTCCTTCATCCATGAAAGTACAATAACTCAGCGCCAACGAATAGATGATGGTGGTAATCTGACTATTTAGGAGCTTATTCAATCAGGCTACCCAATTTATTAGTCATTTCTCGCTATTTCGTTTCATTTAGTCTATGCTAGCTACATTTCTTTTCTCCGTTGCACCTCCATACCTAATAGTGCAGGAAGTGATGTCATCATGTGTTAAATTCAAGTTTGTTTCACGTTGTTAAACACAATTTAAAACATTTTTATTGTCATATTTACAGGTGGTAAAGCGAGATGTCGAAACTTATGTTGGTGCAATAAGAACTCATTTATCAAGGAGTTTACAGTTCATAACATTAGCATGTATAAGTGTAAAAAAGGTGTAGTTAATATGTAATTACATGTTATAGGTTTTATTTTACACTTTGTTTTACAGTGTCCTTGTCACACGTTACATGTAGTTACTGTAGTAATAATAGTAAATTATGCATAAGTACATGCAACTAACCCTAAACCAAATGCTAAACCTACCCTAACCCTATAGTAAGTACATGTAGTTAATTATTATTACTCAGTACTTAAATATATAATTCAACTGTAACAATGACACCTTAAAATAAAGTGTAACCCACTATTTTAAGGTGCCATTGTTACAGTGTAAGTATATAAGTACTGAGTAATATTAATTAACTACTTGCTATGGGTAGGATTCAAGGTAGGATTAAGGTTACTGTTGAGATTTAGTTGCATATAATTATGCATAATTTACTGTTATTACTATGGTAAGTATATGTAACAAGGACACTGTAAAAGAAAGTGTTACCAGAACCTGTCATGTACACTTTATTGCAAAAAAAAAAAAAGTATATTGGGATGTCATACATTGTCAATCACAGCGTTATAAATGTACTACTAAAAAATGGCAAGTAGTTAACTCGGCTTGCACATTGTTTCTTTGAATAATGTTCAATATAACACACTTGGCTTCGAGCTGAATTCTTATTTCACCAAGGGCAAATCTTTATAAACCTTACTTGTATAAGTGTACACATTTTAGAAATCAAAACCTTGGCAAAGTTGAGCATTATAAAAATATGCAACCTTAATTGATTGATTGATTGATTGACAAAAGCATTGGATACAGTATAATTAAGTGCAAAGTATCTTAATTTAGTGCAAAGTAACAATACTCACTTATTGAACTGTTTGAACGGCAAGACCAGCGCCAGTTAGTTGGTTGGAGTTGGAGGGGGCAAAGAGGTCTAAAAGTAGCCTATTATGTTTTAGCATGCTTTGTGTTATTGACTAGTTTATATATTTATTTATTTGCCATTGCACCTGTCCTGTCATTTTGCATGCGAATTCCAGTCAGCCCTTGTCATGTAATTATGACATTAAATAGAGCGTTGAATGGTGTGGAGAGAACCGCTAATCCCCCATTAAAAGAGCTTTGTTAAATAATGCAGGACAGTTTCCGGAAGTGTGATTATCGCCTCAATTATTTCACAAAGAAATTATATTTCACACTCAAATGAGCCCTGGACTGCATTTAACAAAGAAGATTTTCCCTGCTTCCTTTAGAGAGGCAGGCTATTGCTTAATATAATCAGAATACGAATTCATATAGGCCAAGTCCACCATATTGTGACAAGTGAATAAACTATCATTTAACTTTTGTTATACGAATTTAAAAAGGTTAAACGGATGTGCGTCTTGTGTATCAGTTGTGTTTCACTTCACACTTGTAACTGCTTCCTTTGCATTTGGAAGAAGTCAATTATCATTATGATTATTATTATTATTTGCTGTTGTTCACTTGTAGCTACTTTCAGACGATGGCTGACTGTTCATTTGGAATGGTTAATTCCTCGTATATGATCATGATTAATGTTTCCCAAAAGTTATATAGTCCTGCTAACTAACGAATCTTTTTGAGGGACAATATGGAAAGCGCATTCGACAATATCCAAAAGCGAGAAACTGTTGAAAAGAAACATTTGTTGTTCTGTCCCCGTTAATCACAACTTTGACACACGGACGAGCGCGCGCGCTCACACGCTCACCAGGAGTCCGAGAAAGGCAGCTTGTCGATAGTTGATGTTACTTGGAAGTACTTGATTCTGGTCACTTAGTGTCCTCTTGTTTTGTTGAATGGAATGAAAAACTTGAAACACATTTGCGCGATAAAATGGAGACACAGAAAGGCCTTTTTCATGTCATCAGCGTCGTTTAGACGACATACAAGAATCCTCTTGGTAATAAAATCACTTCAAAGGAGTCTTGCTTCAATTGAGACCAAACTATCCCTTTCTCCTCTGATACAGCAGCTCTGACACTAGACTACGCCACTGTTTGGCTTTTTCCTGCTGTATTTATTTTACACTGTGTGTAACAGAGACGTTTTAAAGCTAAACGTGCTATAGTCACACACAAACACCCTCGCGCAAGTGTGTCGTTATAAAGGGACCAGTTGAGGATGAAGCTTACATTTGTAGATTTCTGCATTCGATGGATGGCGATTCCTAACCTGAAGACATAAATATTGATATTGATCGATACTTAATGAGTCATTTGTTGATTTAAAAATTGTTCATTAGCTCGGATATGCAATGGCTATCGTAAGTTGTAAATCCCGTAAACATTATGAACATTAAGATATTTTCTGCTTAAGATGTTTAAGATACTTCGGTTAAAACCAGGAAAAAAATAACCAAAAACATGAAAGCGTATTTCGTAGTTCAAATATTGCATTCTTTCTGACACAACATATTCTGCGGCCCCGTCGCCCATATTATTTAAATTTGACTAGGCTTTTGCTATTGAAATCTTAACTCACCATGAAGATTCACCGTCGAGGAAAAAAAATGTCTCTTTGTGTAAAAGCCTCTTTGAAGTCTGTGTGAAAATATGCAACTCTTTCATCAATTGCTGCCCATGTAATTGGAGTGTAAAGCTAGGGTATATTTGTGTGTATAAGCAATACAAAAGGAAATAAAAAAGTTATTGCAATGGGGTTTGCTAAGAGAAATAAATGTATTTTAAGTTGGCTGGTATCTACTGTGTCGTTATTTTAGGACAATGCATATTTTCATCATTTAGGTTTTTTTTAATATATATATATATATTTTATTTAGGGGTTAGATAATGACTCATTATATTCTATTTTCCCTATAAAGCGTAAGGCGATCTTTTAGCTTTGCATCATACACAATTTATTCAAAATACTGACAACGTACAAGGCATTTCGGTACACATTTTAAGGTCTCTTCTGATAATTCATATTTTCATAAAAATGGATTGCTGACAATTTTTTTTTTTTTTACAAAAATCACAAAATAACCACATTGATAAATGACTAATCATAAATGAAACGTCATATCAAATACAATAACACCGTTTCCATCAAATTGGCCTGGCTGGAGAAAGCACAAGAAGAGGAAAGAGTCTACGTCTTTATGAAATTCAAATAATCCGAAATATTAATTTTGTACAAAGTAGAGTAGCAAACATTTAAAAATCGCTGAAAGACGAAACCTTACAAAAGTACTGTTCACACATAGACATTAAAACGTCGTCATTTACAACTGTACAGGTTTAATAATTAAGCACTTTGGTTCAATAATACAAAAGGAAATTCTTTACCGATTAAAAAATAAATTAAGATATTGAAATCAAAGCGGAATTTACAAAATGATACAGTGACATGCGTACGGTCAGTACACTATTTAGAAACATAGACACTCGGGACATGTTTTATATCGATTGGTGGTTAGGCAGTGACATTAGCTGTCAAAGGGCCAGTGCATCCTTCAGTAAGGCAGTAACAGTGGACAAGCCTACTCTTTAAACCTGTGACCATTCAGTCCAAAATGGACTGTCCAAATAAGAAAAGATGTCAAAGTCATTTCAGTCACTTTGCCAAATGAACATTACAGGGCTAGCAGTTTGTTAGAAGGCGTCCCTCCGTTCGGGATTGCCGTACGTTGGCCCCTCCGTATGGCCTGGTGTGGAGGAGCCGCTGGGTGGGGTCTGAGGGCCACTGGCACCGGAGCTGTGACACACGTACCATTCGCTTAAATTGGCCGGCTGGGACGATGATGAGAGTGGCTCGGAGAGCGCAGAGGGAGCTGGCTCCCGTCCCAAGTCCGATGAAGGAGAAACAAGAGATGGAGTCGATGATTCGTAGCCCGAACTCGGAGGTGGAGACTTGCAGTGCACCTTCATGTGTTTTCTCAAAGAGCTGGGATGCGTGTACGATTTGTCACAACCTCTGACTTTGCAGTTGTACGGCTTATCACTAGTGTGTACGTGGGAATGCTTTTTCCGGTCACTGCTGTTGGCGAACCGTCTGTCACAGCCGTCAAACTCGCATTTGAAAGGCTTTTCACCTAAAACAACAAAACAGTTGTGACAATGGTCATTATAGGCAAAGTGCATCACAAGTGTACTCATTATAACGAAGCACATGATTATAACGAGCGCATAACCAAATACACTTTGCATTAGTCAAACGCATGTCAGTATGTACAGGGTAAATCAGGTCACATGAGCCCCATGATATCGTGATTATCTTTTTACTGCTCGGTCTGCTCTCATGGCAAGCCCCTTGTGACTGAAACAATCAGACAGCAATGATTTCTTTTCACAATTACAGATTATTGGGCATCCGTTTTTTTAAAGCGTGCACGCGCTCTCATAGTAGTTTCATTTACCTTTGGAATGTAGAGCATGACGATCTCATAAAATGCATCTGATCCACCATCTAAACTGCTATTAGGCCTGTCCCACTGTAACAATAATAGCTGCTGGAAAAGGCGGCCAGGCAATAGAAATGTTTGAATTAATTACATTTAATCACATCACGCTTGTTTCCGAAGGACATAAGCTCCAGGAGTTTATAAGACTACGTAATTGCTGCTGTCTAATTACAGTTGCTTGCTGAATATCAATTTGACCTTCAGCCGTTGGGCCGAGAAAGCCAATCAAGAATATTAGTGTACTACAAGAAAACAGCAAGGAAGAGACCCTTGGGAAACCATATCCATAACCAAAGATTCAAATACCGCCCAAGCAAGGAAATAATGTGGCTGCCCCCGGGAACGTCGCACAGAAGTAATAAACAACGTTGGTTAAACATCAAAACCGAAGGATTGTTATCTTAGTTTCCAGGTAAACGTTACACGTAAGCAAAGGGAGAAAAAAAATGTACCTTGTCTACTAAATCTGAAATGCAAAAATATTCGTCCAGTTGTACAGAGCCCACAAAGCATTAACATGAATAAAATACCAAAACCAAACGGATTTTATCAGTGTGTTGCACTTAGTATTATATAAGTTTATCCTGTTAAGTCACGACTGACTTAATCTTTCAGAACTTTGATACCGACTTGTTGCATGCGGCCAATCTGCAATGTGTCAACAGCGAATGCGTTCTTTTCGTCACTTCCGACATAAATGGAAATAATTACAAATCGTGTCTCTTGGTGCAGTCGTTTTGGACAGTTTCTTTCTAAAGCCTATTCACACACACACACACACACACACGCTGCAGCGTAAGCAAAACAAGACACTAGCTCTCTAAAAATGCTACCATGACCCTGTGTAGAGTTATGCAGGGTTTACTTCAACAAATGTGTCTGGAAAAAGGAAAGAAGTTCATTAAAAAGCGAGTGTTAGAAGTTTTCATAATGTCGTGGAAAGTAGAGAATAACAGTTTGCAACGTGGATAAACACTTGTTTGCAACTTACAATAATTGTAATAAAAACAGCCGATGTCCATAAGCGATTTATTGTGGAACAAAAGTCAGGACCCTATCTCTTCATCTCTTATTTTTCCATATATATATATTTTTTTCCCAGACGACTAAACTGGACGCAGTAGGCCCCAAACACATGAATGTGTTGGGACATCATGAAGCTGTTATGAAGTAAGGAATGCATTATTTTTTTTTTTTTACAAAAAAGCAAGCAAATAAAAAAGTAACACTCCACAATGCTCCACCTTTGTGGTTGTTTTTCTTTTAACAGCGACGTATTGCTAAACGAGTAGTATGATATTCTATTAGCGTTAACTGAATAGAAGTATCAAATTCATTAAATAATGATGCCAGCGGTCTGCGAACACTCTTTACAGCATAAAAAAGTCAATGCATGTTATATTTCTATAAAATATCTTAAATAATCAGAATTTTAGACAGACTGCGCTTCTATTTAGCTTGCAAGCTAGCTCACGTCATTAATAAACTAGTTGCCGTGCATCGATTTGTTTACACTTCAGCATTATGAGTCGCTGGTGTTTAGCTAAATTGTCCTAAGGGACAGCAAATGAAGTCACTGACCTGTGTGTGTCCTCTTGTGGATTTTCAAGTTTTCCGATCGGGCAAATACTTTTCCACAGCCGGGGAATGGACAGGGAAACGGTTTCTCTCCGGTGTGCACTCTGATGTGATTCACAAGTTTGTACTTCGCTTTAAATGGCTTTCCCTCTCGTGGACATTCTTCCCAAAAACAGATATGGTTCGCTTGCTCTGGTCCACCAACGTGCTCCACAGTCACATGTGTCACTAGTTCGTGCATGGTGCTGTAAGTTTTGGAGCAAAGTTTCTTGGCGGAGTGCTCTGGCTCCAGCCACTTGCAGATGAGCTCTTGCTTGATCGGTTGCCTCATGTAACGGAAAAAAGCGCCAGCTCCGTGGTGGTGGTGGTGGTGGTGGTGTGCGCTGAGATTCATGTTCAGATTGAGCCCGCCGTATCCGTGCAGCGGAGAAGCAGCGAACGGGTCTGCCCTGGAGCTCGCTACTTGACTCAAATGATCAGACCGAACGTACATTTCGGCAGGTATTCCTAACCTTATTTGTCCGTTCAAAGCTTGGCCACCTGGTGCTCCGGTAGATGGCTGCTCGTGATGAAGTCCAGTGAAGAGGGTATGATTCCCAGGGTCGGGGTGATGACCATAGTGTCCCGGATAGCTACCTGTTGTTGAGACAAACATTCCGTGGTGAGAGGCTGAACCAGAAGTCTGATCGGTCAGCACAGGCATGGCTTGAGCTGTCAAATCTCGGCGAATGAGGAAATCCCTACCTGCGGATAGCGCCTGGGCCGTGTGAGACATAGAGTACGGGACCGTTGCCGCCTGCACCGGGCCAAAAGCTCCCGTTTGACTGGAGACCACTTCACTGTGGCCTGCAATATGATGATTGTGGTGGTGATGGTGGTGGGGATAATGATGGGTTGGGCTGATTTTGAGGGCCGCGGAGTGCCCCATGTGTTCTGGCCCGAATGGACTCGGCCCCAGGCGGGGTTCCGCAGTCATCTCCCCAGGGTGCGAGTGAGCCATTGAGTGTGGATGGCTGCTGAACCCCGGGAAGCCTGTCACGCTCTGAGGGGTATGGTGGTGATGATGGTGATGGTGGTGAGCCCCTGCCAAGTCAACTAATCTCAGCGTCGTGTTCCGTTTGGAAAACGCGGGGTCCATCACAGGGCTTCCCAAAGCATCCACGCTCATTACTCCTAATTTTAGAATAACTTGACAGCAGGCAAAATAATAATAATGATGATGACAAATATATTTTAATCGCTTTGAAGAATACAGAAGAAAAAAAAAATTAAACTTCCCCTAAAGTTTAGTTGCTATCTCAGTGCCTACGTGGAATCCCATTCGGTTGAGAGGCAGCAGCAGGACGCTTTGATATACTGAATAGAGATTCATGGTAGGCGCTGCAGCCCGTGGAGCCAAACAATCACCGAGCGCTCTAATTGGTCAGAGCTCCGTGATTGACGTCACTCGTGACAGTTTCCAATGCGAAGAAAAATGTTTTAGTGACAGCAAACAGCGAGCGCGCATGCGCCGAGCCTCAGGCAGCGGATGGAAAAAAATGCTTTTGTTATGCAAAGGTTATTGTACTTTTAACTGCAATCCCGAAGTTGCAACGAAGCAATGTAACCTTTCTTTATATTACAGCTGTGGAAAATGTGCGACTGCGCTTTAAAACAGTGTGTTGTAGCTACTTACCGCAATAACTAAACTAGAAAGAGTGGACTTGCATGCAATGAAAAAGCGACATATCCTATGCTCAATCTGTTAGTCCGTTATAGAAAATATCTCGAAGCTCCGTAACAAGCATCGAAAACGGCGGTTAGTGCAAAGTTTGCAGTAGCATGCTGCTTGCTTAGACTCCGATTTTTCTGTAATTAACCATTTTGTTGAAAAAAGTTTTCACACCCCTTTTTTTCTTCTAACGGTGCTTCTGCGTCGTCATGGGATCGGTGTCTTGTGAAAAGCGCGAAGGTCGCCTATTGTCCAGAGGGAAAAAAGTAACGCAAAAGACCTGTTGTTATGATCGGGGGTAATTTTCGGCCTCAGTTGTTCAGCGGCGGCGGATCAGGCACGCAGGAGGTGGTGCTTCATCAAAAGTGTACAGGGCAGCAAAGCAAAGACGTCTTGGCAACATAGCTCGAGTAGCTGTTAAATAAAAACCCTAATACACACTTAATCCAGTCTTTCCGAAACGTAAAATTTATCTCACCGTTATTTAATAAAGATACTGTTGACAGTGCACCTGTTATGAATAAAGTAACCATGAATCAACAACCGGCTGTTGTGTTGCATCTTGTAGAAAAAGCTTGAAAGCAAGTGGACAGCATCCACCTCATGAAAACAAGCTCAAGAGTATTAATGGCATTCTTTGAACTTTGCCCAAGGGAAGGCATTTTAAGCGAATGCTGATATTTCAAGATATAAAACTGACTTTATCTGAATGTATATCGAAGTGGTATTTTAAATGTCCACAAGGTGTAACATATGAAACAAATAAATATCTAGCTAATGCAAATACACATGTGTAAAAGTGTACATTTAATACAGTGATATTTTACAACGTTTTAAAATACTTTGCTTCCATGTTGCCGCAATGAGAAAATAAATAGAACTGAAGAGGAAAAATTACCAAACCAAAATAGCATAACTTATAATGAAAAATAAAAGTTTGATCTTATTGTTTGTATGTATTTAATTTTCCAATATGTACTGAAATAAGCCATAAAAAGTTCAATCACCATGATGTAGTGAAAGAAGTTTTGGCGCATGGAATGCTTCCTTCTTGCTCAACAAAAATGAAAATACATAACTCCAATACAGAATGATTACCTTGATTGAAGCTTTATCTTAATCAAACCGGCCAGACCCAGATATGAGGTGTTGGGTGAGCTGACCTACAAAGGTCAGGCAGTTACTATTAGATATGTCAAATATCATATGTTCAAGCTCCACCGGAATTAGGCGGATTATACGTGAGAGTACAGAAACAGCATTTAGATTGTATTAGTGCTCATGTGTCTCGATGAAAAATGGAAAAAAAGTTGACATCCCCCACCCCCAGCCCACATTGCTTAGTAACTTCACTCAAAGGTATATAGTTTATGCTATTACAGCATATCAGTGCAATACATAAAAAACAGCTGTCACATAACAAAACGTTTTTTTTTTTTTCTTTTAATTTGTGGTTGCACGACTGAAAAATCGCACTTCACGGAAACATTACTTAATCTAAAGGCCATTGAAATAGTTTTCAAGTATTATGCTCACATGTGAATCCAAAACTAAGTCCAAAATCCACAAATGTAATTTTTGAAAATAATAAAAGCCTGACCTTTCTTCAACTTTAGGTGGCTTCATTTTAATCAAGGTCAAGATGCATTCAATTACTGATGCAAATAAATTGGTATTCCCTTGAGAAAGGTCATGAATTGATCTGTCAGGCCTCTGGTGACAAAACCACACAATCCGTCTCATCAATAAGTAAACATTGTATGAACTATGACTAGTGAATATGTTAGTCAAATGGCTGGGGCTTAGGGTCGAAGGGATCGCAGTTGCATTCTTCAGGAATTTCTTTAGCTCGTGACTCAAAGTTTATTTTTCAGCTTCTTTTCATGTGGCAAAGGGGGAAAATATGCAAAGACACAATACGCTTTTGATTTGACAATAAAGACAATGGAAAACTTGAGTTTTCCAAAATCATAGACACTGACAAAATTCTACTGCAGGCCAAAAAAAAAAAAAAAAAAAAAAGATTCGTTATAAGAAAAAAGAAATCAAGCACATAGACAACGGGGGGAAAAAATGCAATAAAGTTGCAATGCTTTTTTACACTCTTAGGTCACATTTTGGCTAACTGATGCTTTTAGTAGATTAAAAAAATAATAATAATGGCGCCAAACAGAATAGGTGCCCTTGTCCTTTTGATATTCTTTAACTTCAACAATAATAATAGTAGCATATAGTACACTTAAATGATTCCAGTTTTTAAAAATCTAATTTAACTGTTGCAAGCAGTACTTGCGGAAAAAAACACAAGTTATTAAAATATTTCCAAATGATTCCATCCTCCAAAACTTATTTCATCCCCACGCTAGAGTCTTACCGTTTTTCACCTGTTGAAGACACCGTCCAGATTTCTTTTATAAAGATAACGTCCGTTAGACAAAACATTCAACTCAACAGCTTCGCCTGGCCCTCTCTCTCTCTCTCTCTCTCTCTCTCTCTCTCTCTCTCTCTCTCTGGAAAGAGTTTGAGAGTGTATGGAGCTGAAGGCTGCAGTCTGGATGATATTTTAATGGTTCGTCTGTTCATGCGGCTTTGAACTCCAGCCGCCGGAGTTTCCTGCAGAGAGAAATCCCACTTCACAACTTCCACAACCCACAAGTTTTACACACACACAAGGGTGATGCATTACGGCCGTAATCTTTCAAAAAACACAGGTTAAAAATATGAATAACAGAAAGAAACATCTCGTTCGCAGGTTTGAAACTATTATTTGAAGTTTAAAGGTATCTACGGAAGGCCCACTGAGTTTAGGCACAGATCATGTGGTGTTTAAAAGAACAAAAAAACTAATCAGAGGCGTAAAACGCACTGCGTTTAAGTATATAATGTGGATATCAAAGCAATAATTAGATTCCAACAACAGTATCAAACAAGTGTTGTGCAGAAGTGACTTTTACTGCGTAATGCAAAACCAGTGAAGGAATAGTTTCCCAGAGATCTCTCAAAGTGAAAAAAAAAATGCATGTAAAGAAAGTAAACTTTACAACGCCCACTATTAAAGTAACCACAAACGTGATGTAGGCCTATTAGTGCATTACAATTATCTTTATAGATAATATTGAGTAGCTACTGTTGACAAATTGATTTTATTGATTAATTTCTTAAAGATGCTCAAAAATGAACGTGAGGCATAAATATTGATAACTAATACAAATGTATGGAAAGACCGTATGAAACAGTTTTTGTTTTTTTCATGAGTATGACTTTCATGTCATGTACGAATACACTGTATCATATTTCAGCGAGTGTTTACTAGATGCGCGCCAGGTTCTTCTCAAAGCATCGGGCTGCCACATAAGTAGGCCAAACGTGGAAGCACTCAGTCTAGGACAAAAGCTATTATTCGGCCATGCATTCGCTAAACTCTGTTTTCTGAATTTTAACATCCAGAGCAAAATCACAGTCAGCAACCTCCCGACAATCCCATAGATTGATGATGTAAACCGACCAATCGCACTGATGCTGAGGCATGGCGGGCTGTTATTTGGTGAGTGAATGTTAGTAGGGGGAGAGCGCCCTCTCCAATGATGGTCCAAGCACGGGGTCACGTGCTGCCCCCCTCCTTCCCCATTCATCAGGGGTGGACTGTGTTGTCTTTTCAATTCATTTATCTGCAGGAATGATTGCGACTATCAGTCTGAAGCTCACCGCCTGACTGAGGAGGTGAAAGTTGCGCCACAGGAAGATAAACCGCAAAAGACAATATTGCACATGATTTGCGTGTGCATCGGATGAGCAGGAGAGGGAAATTCCTCTCTACTAAAAGTAAATAGGAATAGGGGATCGGAGTTTGCCTTGCACAGACTTAAGTCAGAGAAATAGCAAGCAGAGACAGTTGTTAGAGATTCTTCCTCTCGCAGTCTCCACCGCTGCAGACTGAAGATGCTCTTGGACGCAGGACCACAGTATCCCACCATTGGAGTGACTACTTTCGGCTCCACCAGACATCACTCAACAGGCGAAGTTACAGACAGAGAAGTGGCTTTGGGTATCAATCCGTTCGCCGACGGTATGGGCGCTTTTAAAATCAACCATAGCTCCCACGATCTTGGCTCTGGGCAAACGGCGTTTTCCTCGCAGGCACCCGGTTACGCCGCCGCCGCTGCCCTGGGACACCATCATCACCCCACTCATGTCAGCTCGTACTCCACCGCCGCGTTCAACTCCACTCGGGACTTTCTCTTTCGCAATCGGGGCTTCGGAGACGCCACGAGCGCGCAGCACAGTCTCTTCGCCTCCGCCGCTGGAAGTTTCGCCGGGCCACATGGACACTCTGACGCCGCTGGGCACCTGCTCTTCCCGGGACTGCACGAGCAAGCGGCCACGCACGCGTCCTCCAACGTGGTGAACAGTCAGATGCGCCTGGGCTTTTCCGGGGACATGTACGGGAGGGCCGAGCAATACGGTCACGTCGCGAGTCCGAGGTCCGAGCACTACGCCTCGACTCAGTTGCACGGCTATGGCCCCATGAACATGAATATGGCTGCTCATCACGGGGCAGGGGCCTTCTTTCGGTACATGAGACAGCCCATAAAGCAAGAGCTCATCTGCAAATGGGTCGAACCAGAGCAGCTGACGAATCCGAAAAAGTCCTGCAACAAAACTTTCAGCACCATGCACGAGCTTGTGACCCACCTGACGGTGGAGCACGTTGGGGGGCCAGAGCAGTCGAACCACATTTGCTTTTGGGAAGAGTGTTCCCGGGAAGGGAAACCGTTTAAAGCAAAGTATAAACTTGTGAATCATATCCGAGTGCACACCGGAGAGAAACCGTTTCCGTGTCCATTCCCCGGCTGTGGAAAAGTATTTGCCAGATCGGAAAATCTGAAAATCCATAAAAGAACACACACCGGTAAAAAAAACTCATTCTTTTCACACACACACACACACACACACACACACACACATATATATATATATATATATATATATATATATATATATATATATATATATACACATTTCTATCATTGATATCGTTTTTTTAAGTGTTGTAATTGAGGAACCGTAAATAAGCATTTATTGCCAAGCAAATAATGCTGGTATTATTATTTGTTTCTTTGTCCTATACAAAAAAAAAAAAAAAAAATGTTCACACCAAGCATTATTATATACGACGTGAATTAGTATTTATGTTCGTTATGGGCTGTATAATATCTACAAAAATAAACATGTAAGAGTACAGTATCGTTGCAAAATAACGTAAATAATTAGGGCGAAATTTAAAGGAATAATTTGAATCTGAGCTTAGTAGTGGAATATAGGGACAGTAACTTTTTTATATTTGCCCATATTTATTTGCTCTATTTATGCATCTACAAATGTAAGTGATTTTTTTAAAATACACGTGTCATAAAATTGTATTTTGAGAGATGTTTGCTCTGTGTTTTTGTTAGGTGAAAAACCGTTCAAGTGTGAGTTTGACGGCTGTGACAGGCGCTTTGCGAACAGCAGTGATCGTAAGAAACACATGCACGTCCATACCTCTGACAAACCATATCTCTGCAAAATGTGTGATAAATCCTACACACATCCCAGCTCTCTCCGGAAACACATGAAGGTAACAATAACATTACCTATTATTATTTTTCACCTACGCTATTTTATCTCTGCACACTTCCTTTTTTCTTCTTCTTCAGGTTACTGAACGCTGTTTTGCAGTTTACTTTTATCTGTGGCCTGTTATGGAATATTTTTATGGTGTTGAAAAATGTGCACCAAAATTATAATGTTATATCGATGTAATCTAGACACAACGCTAAATCCAATCTGATATTTCATTGTTACAGTTTTGTTTTTTTGGAGATAACTATGAAGCACGTATGACAGTAGAGCTTTATGCGCACGCTGATCTCTGTTTGCCTTCGGCGCAGGTTCACGAGGCGTCGTCTCAAGGATCCCAACCCTCTCCGGCAGCCAGCTCCGGCTACGAGTCCTCCACGCCGCCCACCATCGTGTCCCCTTCCACAGAAAACCAGAGCAGCAGTTCCATATCACCAGCATCATCCACAGTTCACCACACGAGCAGCCACAGCACCCTTTCGTCAAATTTTAATGAATGGTACGTGTAAATATTTTCAAAAGACTGCAGAATTAAGACTGCTTTGGAACCAAGACTCAAAAGTCAGCCTATTCTCGCGTGGACCTACATACACACACAATGTGAAGAATCTGAAAGGTTGTCTAGAGAGAGCAGTGCATGGACGGGGTGTGCAACGCTCTTGACAGCCGATTTTGTCCTCCATTTCTTTTGCTATTTTTTCCCTTCTTCTTCTTCTTCTTCTTCCTTTTTTCATTTTTTTCGGAAGACTGCACAGAGAACTCCAATTGCATGCTACCAGCAGGTCACAGCCTGTTTTGTTTTGTACATAAAGATTCACCTAGTTTAAAATGTAATATTTTATTTTGTAAATAGTCATAATACAGTTTAAGGGAATTTGTGAAAAAATGTGGTCCCTAGATATATGGAAAATGAAATGGTTTTACGAATATTGCGATGAATAGTCTTGACTGAAAAGAATGTTATAGTTTATGTGTACCAAATGTGAATTACCCAGTATTACCACAGTCTACACGTTTACCTAACCGATTAGTATTAATGTGCTTTTGTATCCAGTGCAACATTTCGTCTCCAGTCCAGTCTGAGTAGCACACAGTTGTTGTTATTTAATGTCATGTCGATAAACCGTGTAGTGAAAGCCTGAAGCTCCGTGTCAATCTTGTTTATGTAAGTGATAAAATATAAACCTATCTGTCTATTGCATTGGCAATTGCAAGGAATTATTACTTGTATATAACTCAATTTTCCATATTTATCCGCATGTAAAGGACCGGTAACACATGTTAGAGATAATCGGTATTTATGGAAAATGCGTTCGTAGGGTATGTAAAATTTAGTTTACAAAATAATGTTTGGTTACTTTTCGTACAATATTAAAGAATTAAACGTACAACAAAAATGCCTTCAATATTTTATTTCTCGACTGTTCATTAAACAATTGAATTGGAGGTTGAGAAACTCCACAAATATTATTTCTATTAATTTTTCTATCATTTTTTTTTTTAATTAACAATTGCATCAATAACCACTGGTGTTAAGTATCACGAGGACAAGAGTTAGTCTTTAGGATTTAACGCTTAAAATGGAAATGACATTTCAGTCCTAAAAAAAAAAGAAGAAGAAGAAAATCCGCCTGCTTTTATATTTTGCATTCAGCAGGACGAATTATTGTTTAAGTAATTTAATTTCACTTTTGTTCCCCTCATTATTGTCAGAGATTAAATATAACCAAGTCCCCAGAGTAACGTTTTAATGCATTAAAACGTTAAATCGCAATTTAATTTGAAATAGTTTGCATTACTTGACTCTCGTCATGGCCTTGCATAATTATGCTTGTTTGGGACCAGTATATGGTAGGAGTGAAGGACTTGAGTCCAAGAAAGGAGTCACTGTTGGGCTTTTGTTCTTGGTTGCAACTTGCTTGATCGCCCCATTAGGCACATCAAGATCATGAGCGCGCTTCATATCGCCAGTGCACAATTCTCACTGAGCGGGTTTGCCACATACAAAAGATGCTACGTGGATATTAAAATCTATAAGACGATGAAACGTTTAACCATTGCGTATTTCTTCACGGCCAGAAAGCGCAAAGTTTTCTAGAATAAGAGAGGGAATGTACACCTATGGAGGGAGGGGGCAATCTGAGCGCTTCTAAGTCCAGGCAAGCAC
The DNA here is from genome assembly GCA_039654625.1 of Rhinogobio ventralis. Classification (NCBI taxonomy): domain Eukaryota; kingdom Metazoa; phylum Chordata; class Actinopteri; order Cypriniformes; family Gobionidae; genus Rhinogobio; species Rhinogobio ventralis. The sequence continues at coordinate 6,168,036 of CM077214.1, read as the reverse complement.
GCGGTCTGTACTATTAGGAGTATGCATGCGTGCAACTTTGTGTGTTTGTCTCAGATAACACAAGATCATTAGCATGTGCAAATTTAAACTGTGCCCCAAGGCTATGAAACTAATGAATCGAGCATTGCAGTGTTTCAAATTCGTGGCCATTTGGATGTATTTTTGTTTTTAAATGTGATCCGACGACATGTTCGTTGCAAAGCGGTGCTTAGTCGCTTAAAGCAAAATGCGATATACCCTACAGTGTTTACATGTTCCTCTTGGGGGTGTGCACAAGTGCAGGCGAGAGTGTTGACTGCCGTGCGCGTGCATGCGCGTGAGAAATAGCCCACCGACAGGAGGAGATACTGACTTCGGGAAAATATAAACATATTGGCACATCAAACAGTAGGGGCGAATACGAAATGCATTATGTCGGAGGTGATTTTTTTTCGAAATATGTTCATATTCTCCTTCCACGGGTTATTAGGTTTTGAGATATGTGAATGATGGTAATAAAATGAATTGTTCGACTCTATTTAACACTCTATCTATTCAAACGTTCTGGTACATTTTCATTCATGCACCGTTAGAGTAGCAGTAGAAAGTGTTATGTATTGATCCGTACAATGGAATGCACATTTTTGAAGGAAGTCGTTTCGCTTGCCTGTTATCCTCATTACTCCTATTTTCCCCCCAGAAAATAAAAGCAAAACAATCATATCCATGGACAAACGCCATTACAATGTGGCTATGTTAGATTATTTGATGGATATGACTGTTAACTAAGATATCAGTGCTTGTTTTTTTGTTGTTGTTAGTTTCCCGTTGTGGTACCCCCAACATTCAAACTAAATTTAGGCAAAAAAAAAAAGCAAAAATACATTTAGGTGCATGTTACACACATAATATTCATAATAACACCACATAAAAGGCGCACAGATGACAGTTCATAAACATAGACATAAATATATGTTTGCATTGTCTTCGATTCTAAACACACTAAAACTAGTTTAGGAAAACGTAAACAATCTTGACCTGACAGCTTACAGAGTATTAGGCCTATATAAATTGTCCTAATTGTCCCGCTTTTATGAACAATACAAAAATCGGATCATAAAAAAAAGAATGAAATATACCTAAATCTTAGACCTTGTCGACTGATTGAAAGCCGTATGCGTTTCTCTGATCATATATTTCTCCAAACTCTCTCAGAAAAAACCGCATATTTTGATACTAAGCTTCTATGATATGATTCCATATAGAATCAAATTACCGATTAATTTGAGCGAAGACTTGTGCGAGTTTTGTCTAATTTTGACATGCAGCCTAAACGCAAATGTAAAAAAAGCTTTTTGACATTCGTACATTAAACACAAATCACTTTACCGTTCAAATTATTTTTTTTCATAAGAACGAAAAATGACTTTCCAACAAGTTACATAACAGTGAAGGCGAGCCTTACATAACTATTAACCTTAACCTGCACTTGTGCAGTCCTACATACCCGTTGGTTGCCTGTTTTTTAAGGCTCTCCAGTATGTTTTCTATATCCAGATACTGAGCGATGAACTTTCTGTGATTGTTGCGCAGCTGTTGTCTAGAGATGGATGCATCGCTGTTCTTTCTCTGTAATGTAAAAGTAGCTGACAGTTTTCTCCTCTCATTCATATGCGCTTGACCTCTCTCTGACTTCAGCGCCGTCGTGTTCGGTTGAACACGTAGAGATGAGAGCAGGATGAGAAAAAAAGACATTTAAACTTGAACGCAGAGTGCAAATTGACAAGAGTGCGCCAGAGAGTCTGTGGAGGGTGACTGTTATTCTGCATTGAGATGGATGATTATTTTCAGAGTATTTATCATTGCTTTGTAAAGAAAGCAGTATAGATTGGTAGTGCAAAGACATGCAAATAGGTCATTTTTCTTGTTTTGATAGATCAGGGGGGCATGCGGAGAAACGCAAAATATTATACCGCGTGTATTAACTGAGTGACCACACACTTAAAAAGTCAATATTTAAAAAAAAAAAAAAAAAAAAAAAAAAATATATATATATATATATATATATATATATATATATATATATATATATTAGTCTTCCTGCATAGACAACACAGTCCTATGTATGGTTAAATTAACAGTTTTACATTGATCATTTCACAGTGTAATTACATTTGTTATTACTTGGTAATTACTAAGTAATAACAAATGTAATTACACTGTCAAATTATATTATATTATATATATACACACACACACACACACACAGGATATTAAAATTTTGAGTTATTTAAATGTTTAAATACACTTATTTTATCTCTATTATTACTATATTAATCAGCCTATATTTGCGCATGTATGGACACTTTAAATAAAATGTTACTGAATAACTTTAAATGTACCCTCTAAGAGATCCAACGGGACCTTGGAGAAGTCTGGTGAACCTAGCCAAATGTTTATTGAGTATGGCCCTTTGCACACTCCATACTGTGTTTTTTTACTCAGCCCACAGCTTGGATTCACACTACTAAAGAAAGAGCCGTCAACTAACATGAGTCATAAGGGTTTTTGTGACCCCTCCAGCATTAGTTGTGGACACCATGACACGCTATTAAGTTTGGACCACAGAAGATTTGTGGAGGCGCTGACATTGTCTATGTTGTCGCGTTCCCTTGACACGTTGCTAAATGGGGTCATTCCAATTAGTTGTTTGGGACAGAGCTGGACTTCTTCAGGGATATTCAGTGTCTAGGGGAAAAATAACAAAATAGGAAGTCCACAAAAATCAATACATTAAATTTTTTTTTTTTTTTTTTAAAAAAGCGTATTATCTGCAAAACATTGGTTTCTATCTATCTCAAGCATTAAACATTATATACAAATACTAAAGGTATGAAATTTACATAAGCAAAACATGACAATAAAATGTGCAGAATAAAAACAGTTTTCTTAGGTTACCTGTCGTGACGCCAAGGAAAGTCTTTTCATGGGTAATGTTATTATGTGGATTGGTATTTTATTTACTCGTCTCAGATGAGAGCAGCTTGTGGACATCTGCTCTTTTAATTGCATCTCATCAGTATAATAAATGTTAAAGTCTGGAGGTGAGGCAATAGATTGGAACACTCAGATAATGGCCCTTCAAATGGAGTCTTGGAAGGTTATTCATTAAAGAAGTAATTTGTAAACTTAATGCACTTATAAAATAGCTTAATATTGGGTCTTTTTGCATTTCATGGGCCAGACATTAGAGGCAGATAATAAGAGTGTACGTATTCGAATTAAAAACAAGATGGTCAGACCTACAACATAACATCCAGGAAAATTCCCTCTGCACACTGTGAGCAAACATGTTTTTCTTTCTTTTTTTTCCCTTTTTTTTTTAAATATCAGATATATCATGCTTGTAAACGACAAGATGTAAATCTTGGGAAAAGGGTTATAGTGTGTGTGGATGGGTGTATTTGTTTATTTTTAAACTTCTAGCAAAGTAAAAAAAAAAAAATCTGATAAGCAAATTAATAATAGCAAATAATTTCCCATACGTTATGACAACATATGTTTTTACATTGCTTTAATGTACAGAAATATAACTGCACACTCTCTTAAGCACATCATTTGTTACCAATGTTTCGACACAAGTAGCCCATGTCAAGGTACAAATAAAATGGGCTTAAGAGAGTGTGCAGTTATATTTTCTTTGCATTACGTTTTTTTCCTTTATCTTGCACCTCAAAAGATGTGTGTTTGCTTTACTGTTCTTCTAAGGATTTTCAATGCTTAGTCAAGTCAACTTTTTGTACAAGATACAACACATTTTTAAGTCAGTTTAATGTAATTTAAGTTGAAATGACTTAAGTTCATTGTACTTTAAAATTTAAGGCAGCAAATTTTTTTTTACAGTGTACAGAGTGCAAAGTTCTTTAAATGTCCTTTTAAAGAGTGTATGCTGAGAACTGTATGGATTTCAAGCATCCAGTGAAGTTTTCAGGCTCTTCATTAAATCAGAATACAGAGAACTAATTAAAACATGCTGTAGAATGCTCCTCAATTAACATAATCGTTGACCTCATTAATATTGCGCATTGAACCAAAGAAGGGAAGTTTGGGCTCTTTGTAATTAGATACAGAGATATGTTTGCATCTTGGAAACAGTTGTTAAGAACATCAAACACACCTTGGCATAAAGATAACAGAGAGAGAAGCTCATTTAGGAGGGAAAATGTTTGTAGACTAAAGTTATTGAAATGCACTTCACAAATAGCTATGTAATCTCAGAGAGATTGATCTGAGAGAATACATGATGAACGTTAGAGGTCAGAAATGAAGTGCGCAACTCTCTGTTTTCATGACCTAGAGGTGAGTGGAATATAATAATCTGGCATTGATGAGATATGCGGATGATAGCGTTTGGTGGCTGTTGCGTGCATATTTGTTGACTATAAAATGATAATTTCCATTTCCAATTGCAGATGGTAAATGGTATATAGTGTATATCACAAAATTTGAAACCCTTTATATTATACTGTGTGTTCTGGCAGATAATTCGAATTTGGTATTAAACTACTAAAAAGGCATTGAGCTTTTGTTTCAGCCTCAAAAGTTGGCTTTGAAAGAGCAAAAGTTGGCTTTAGAAAAGCCTTGGCTTTAAAAGAGCAACAATCATTCAAGTCTATGCCGGAGGAAGAATAACTTAAGTGCAGAACACATACAAATCACCATGAGTGACTTCAATTCCAGAGTAGCAAGTCAAAATTTTGTCATCTGTTCCTTTGGTGACCTCATATATCGGAGTGAAGGAGGCAAATAAGGTAAGTTAAAAATCTCAATAAATCATTTTGGCATGGCTCTGTGTTCTTTGGATTCTTCAACCATTGTCTTCAAAGTGTTGCATGTTGTAATATAAACTTTTCGTAACAGGAGACAATATACCGAATCTTTCAAGCCAAGGAGGAAACATTATTTTGGCGATCTGTACGTGTAAGTGCTATGAACCCATTCAACCTTCAGTTCTGCCGTATATCCCAAGTGTTTATGAAATGTACTGTTCTTTACTAGTTACTCCCCTGTATGATTTCCTCATGTTCTAGAGCTAGAGGACGAGCTGGATAGAGATGTTTCTGCTTGCTGCACAAGCCACAACACTTCCCTATAATTTGGCATAACGAGGGTTGGAATTTCACAATTCATAGTCTGCATTACACGGAGGCTATATTAACAAGTGCTATTTTGTCTGGTTAATGCTGATGGCTGACCTGACCTGATTTTTCATATTTTTTTTCATCTCAATTGTTTCCCTCTTGTAAAAATCACCATGTTGTCCAGCTGTTCATCTTTTAAAGGAAAGAGATGATGTAATTTGAAGAAACGTCTATTATCTCCCATCCATTTTGCATACCAAAAACAAATGTCAATTAATATTTTATTATTGTGTAGAATAAGACAGTTATAGTCGTAATTATACTCTATTGAAAGTTACAATATTCGACTTGTGGGATGGGCAATGATATTTTAGTTGTTTGCATTAAACAGATATTCATAAGCAGCAAAATCTTGGCTTTATTCAGAATCAGCTGTGCTCTAGCTGATAATATAGTTACTCGCTGGCATCAACATGCAACATGGCTGTTCACATTCACCATAAACAACACTGAATTTTATATGTTAATGTATTCATTTAATTTCCCCCCTCTAAAAGTAACCACTACACAGCAGTATTTTTATATGATACCATAAGGAATTATAACATCATCAAACATTTCCTTTAACTAACTGTGGTGTTAGAGAAACACACGCATTTTATGCATACATAAACCAGAAAAGACGCACGCATTGTATTCAGCAGGAAAGACGATCCTTCATGCCAGATGCGACTACAGTTATGCAGATAACACCATTTGTGCGAGCAGACCGGAGCTTAGCCGTTTGGAGTCAGCTACCTTCTCATGATTGATAATTATCAGCCCAAATACCTTGGCTTGGTCCAGGTGGCTGCCATTTATTACGCTTCTTTTCTTTGCTCTAATTAATTACTAATTGATTTTAGCACCTGCATTGGCAAAGCAGACATTTTTTTTGTTGTTTCTCAGAGACGTTATTTAACACTCAAAACTACAAACTTGCTTGTCTCTGTCCACCTGATTTACTTTGTTATTGCATTGTTTAAATATATAATTATTATGTTTCATATATCACATGTATCAAAATATATTTTATTCACAAGCTACTCTGTTTAGCCATAAAGATGAACAGTTCTTATGAGAAAAGAAAAATCTTGGCGGTGTTGGTTGACTGGTCTCTCTCTGCAATGTTTGTGTGCTTCAATCAACATCTGTCTCTGAACAATAAGTGTGTCCATCACGTTTGACAACAGGATTCCCTGTTTAAAGTCCATCATTCCTTTCCGACATCTCAAGATTCAGATGCGTCTAAGGGACCGATCTGGTGTATCCACTACCAAGGCAACCATATGTACATTTTCAAAAACTACAAACTTTTTTAATCCTTTAATTTATTCTCTGTAACTTGGGAACATACTCATGATAATCTCAAGACCCTGGCAGCTACAAGGTCCAGGAATCTTTCCAACAGGCAGTGGAGAAACTCCAAGCTTCTTTTCATAACCACTGAAGGGTGACTAGGTCACGTGACGATTCTCATTGCTCGGGTTGGATCGGTTCACTGAGCTTCACTGGGAGGAAATGCATTGACAGTTAGCAGTCAGACATTCTACTATGTAAAGTTTGATGATCTGTAATGACTTTATTATGCTATTCATTTAGTTCTTTGCTTTGTACTAGAATTATAAAGTGTAAAGCAATATGAAATGAAAATCCCATACAAATACTTGATTTTATCTGCTGGAATTGGTTGGATTGTGAAAAGTATATATAATATTATGATAAAATATTATTCTGTAAAGTGTTGCTGTGATCAAGATCGCACAACAAAGAATATCCAATACAAATAGTCTTTATTCCATACATGCAGGAGATACGAAGGAGATCAAGTAAACACAACAACTATAATTAAATGAGATCGGACAAGGACCACAGGACTTTTATACACAGAGCTATTTAATTAATTCATAAAACAACAGGTGAACTGGATAATCAATGAAACAAACTAGGTCAAACAGGGAAACGGAAACATATGCGTGACATGCTGAATGAAGGCTACCATTTTTTATAAAATTATTTGTAATATAGTGCACTGATGAATCTATGAAAGCTTGTTTCCGCCACAGAATAACAAAAATTAAAAAGGTAATTGTGACTTTTTATCTCACAATTCAAACTTTTTTTATAAAGTCACAATTGCGAGTTAAGTCAGAATTTCAAGATATAAAGTCAGAATTGTGAGATATAAAGTCAGAATTGCGAGATATAAAGTCAGAATACTGATATAACGTCTATAGTTTATATCACGCAATTCTGACTTTATATCTCACAATTCAAACTTTTTTTATAAAGTCACAATTGCGAGTTAAGTCAGAATTTCAAGATATAAAGTCAGAATTGTGAGATATAAACTATAGACGTTATATCAGTATTCTGACTTTATATCTCGCAATGCTGACTTTATATCACGCAATTCTGACGTTATATCTCGCAATTCTGATGTTATATCTCGCAATTCTGACTTTATATCACGCAATTCTGACGTTATATCACGCAATTCTGACTTTATATCTCACAATTCTGACTTTACATCACACAATTCTGACGTTATATCTCACAATTCTGACTTTATATCACGCAAATCTGACGTTATATCACGCAATTCTGACGTTATATCACGCAATTCTGACTTTATATCACGCAATTCTGACGTTATATCACGCAATTCTGACTTTACATCACACAATTCTGACGTTATATCTCACAATTCTGACTTTACATCACACAATTCTGACGTTATATCTCACAATTCTGACTTTATATCACGCAAATCTGACGTTATATCACGCAAATCTGACGTTATATCACGCAATTCTGACTTTATATCACGCAATTCTGACGTTATATCACGCAATTCTGACTTTATATCACGCAATTCTGACGTTATATCACGCAATTCTGACTTTATATCTCACAATTCTGACTTTATATCACACAATTCTGACTTTATATCACGCAATTCTGACATTATATCTCGCAATTCTGACTTTATATCACGCAATTCTGACTTTATATCTCGCAATTCTGACTTTATATCAATTCTGACTTTATATCTCGCAATTCTGACTTTATATCAATTCTGACTTTATATCAATTCTGACTTTATATCTCGCAACTCTGACTTTATATCACGCAATTCTGACTTTATATCACGCAATTCTGACTTTATATCTCGCAATTCTGACTTTATATCACGCAATTCTGACTTTATATCTCGCAATTCTGACATTATATCTCGCAATTCTGACTTTATATCACGCAATTCTGACTTTATATCACGCAAATCTGACTTTATATCACGCAAATCTGACGTTATATCACGCAATTCTGACGTTATATCACGCAATTCTGACTTTATATCTCACAATTCTGACTTTATATCTCGCAATTCTGACTTTATATCACGCAATTCTGACTTTATATCTCGCAATTCTGACTTTATATCACGCAATTCTGACGTTATATCACGCAATTCTGACTTTATATCTCGCAATTCTGACGTTATATCACGCAATTCTGACTTTATATCACGCAATTCTGACTTTATATCACGCAATTCTGACATTATATCACGCAATTCTGACTTTATATCACACAATTCTGACGTTATATCACTCAATTCTGAATTTATATCTCGCAATTCTGACGTTATATCACTCAATTCTGACTTTATATCTCACAATTCTGACTTTATATCTCACAATTCTGACTTTATATCACACAATTCTGACTTTATATCACGCAATTCTGACATTATATCTCGCAATTCTGACTTTATATCACGCAATTCTGACTTTATATCTCGCAATTCTGACTTTATATCAATTCTGACTTTATATCTCGCAATTCTGACTTTATATCAATTCTGACTTTATATCAATTCTGACTTTATATCACGCAATTCTGACTTTATATCTCGCAACTCTGACTTTATATCACGCAATTCTGACTTTATATCACGCAATTCTGACTTTATATCTCGCAATTCTGACTTTATATCACGCAATTCTGACTTTATATCTCGCAATTCTGACATTATATCTCGCAATTCTGACTTTATATCACGCAATTCTGACTTTATATCACGCAAATCTGACTTTATATCACGCAAATCTGACGTTATATCACGCAATTCTGACGTTATATCACGCAATTCTGACTTTATATCTCACAATTCTGACTTTATATCTCGCAATTCTGACTTTATATCACGCAATTCTGACTTTATATCTCGCAATTCTGACTTTATATCACGCAATTCTGACGTTATATCACGCAATTCTGACTTTATATCTCGCAATTCTGACGTTATATCACGCAATTCTGACTTTATATCACGCAATTCTGACTTTATATCACGCAATTCTGACTTTATATCACACAATTCTGACGTTATATCACTCAATTCTGAATTTATATCTCGCAATTCTGACGTTATATCACTCAATTCTGACGTTATATCACTCAATTCTGACTTTATATCTCACAATTCTGACTTTATATCACACAATTCTGACTTTATATCACACAATTCTGACTTTATATCACACAATTCTGACTTTATATCACACAATTCTGACTTTATATCACGCAATTCTGACTTTATATCACGCAATTCTGACTTTATATCTCGCAATTCTGACTTTATATCACGCAATTCTGACTTTATATCACGCAATTCTGACTTTATATCTCACAATTCTGACTTTATATCACACAATTCTGACTTTATATCACACAATTCTGACTTTATATCTCACAATTCTGACGTTATATCTCACAATTCTGACGTTATATCACGCAATTCTGACTTTATATCTCACAATTCTGACTTTATATCACGCAATTCTGACTTTATATCTCACAATTCTGACTTTATATCACGGAATTCTGACTTTATATCACGCAATTCTGACTTTATATCTCACAATTCTGACTTTATATCACGCAATTCTGACTTTATATCTCACAATTCTGACTTTATATCTCGCAATTCTGACTTTATATCTCGCAATTCTGACGTTATATCTCGCAATTCTGACTTTATATCACACAATTCTGACTTTATATCAAGCAATTCTGACGTTATATCTCGCAATTCTGACTTTATATCTCACAATTCTGACTTTATATCACACAATTCTGACTTTATATCACGCAATTCTGACATTATATCTCGCAATTCTGTCTTTATATCTCGCAATTCTGACTTTATATCAATTCTGACTTTATATCTCGCAATTCTGACTTTATATCAATTCTGACTTTATATCAATTCTGACTTCATATCTCGCAACTCTGACTTTATATCACGCAATTCTGACTTTATATCACGCAATTCTGACTTTATATCTCGCAATTCTGACTTTATGTCACGCAATTCTGACTTTATATCTCGCAATTCTGACATTATATCTCGCAATTCTGACTTTATATCACGCAATTCTGACTTTATATCACGCAAATCTGACTTTATATCACGCAAATCTGACGTTATATCACGCAATTCTGACGTTATATCACGCAATTCTGACTTTATATATCGCAATTCTGACGTTATATCACGCAATTCTGACTTTATATCTCGCAATTCTGACGTTATATCACGCAATTCTGACTTTATATCACGCAATTCTGACTTTATATCACGCAATTCTGACATTATATCACGCAATTCTGACTTTATATCACACAATTCTGACGTTATATCACTCAATTCTGAATTTATATCTCGCAATTCTGACGTTATATCACTCAATTCTGACTTTATATCTCACAATTCTGACTTTATATCTCACAATTCTGACTTTATATCACGCAATTCTGACTTTATATCACGCAAATCTGACTTTATATCACGCAAATCTGACGTTATATCACGCAATTCTGATTTTATATCTCGCAATTCTGACTTTATATTACGCAATTCTGACGTTATATCACGCAATTCTGACTTTATATCTCGCAATTCTGACTTTATATCTCGCAATTCTGACATTATATCACGCAATTCTGACTTTATATCACACAATTCTGACGTTATATCACTCAATTCTGAATTTATATCTCGCAATTCTGACGTTATATCACTCAATTCTGACGTTATATCACTCAATTCTGACTTTATATCTCACAATTCTGACTTTATATCACACAATTCTGACTTTATATCACGCAATTCTGACTTTATATCACGCAATTCTGACTTTATATCTCGCAATTCTGACTTTATATCACGCAATTCTGACTTTATATCTCGCAATTCTGACTTTATATCTCGCAATTCTGACTTTATATCACGCAATTCTGACTTTATATCACGCAATTCTGACTTTATATCACGCAATTCTGACATTATATCACGCAATTCTGACTTTATATCACACAATTCTGACGTTATATCACTCAATTCTGACGTTATATCACTCAATTCTGAATTTACATCTCGCAATTCTGACGTTATATCACTCAATTCTGACGTTATATCACGCAATTCTGACATTATATCACGCAATTCTGACTTTATATCACACAATTCTGACGTTATATCACTCAATTCTGACTTTATATCACACAATTCTGACTTTATATCACGCAATTCTGACATTATATCACGCAATTCTGACTTTATATCACACAATTCTGACGTTATATCACTCAATTCTGACTTTATATCACACAATTCTGACTTTATATCACTCAATTCTGACGTTATATCACGCAATTCTGACATTATATCACGCAATTCTGACTTTATATCACACAATTCTGACGTTATATCACTCAATTCTGACTTTATATCACACAATTCTGACGTTATATCACTCAATTCTGACTTTATATCACGCAATTCTGACTTTATATCACGCAATTCTGACTTTATATCACACAATTCTGACGTTATATCACTCAATTCTGACATTATATCACGCAATTCTGACGTTATATCACACAATTCTGACGTTATATCACTCATATCTAAATTTATATCACACAATTCTGACGTTATATCACTCAATTCTGACTTTATATCACGCAATTCTGACTTTATATCACGCAATTCTGACTTTATATCACACAATTCTGACGTTATATCACTCAATTCTGACTTTATATCTCACAATTCTGACTTTATATCACGCAATTCTGACTTTATATCTCGCAATTCTGACTTTATATCTCGCAATTCTGACTTTATATCTCGCAATTCTGACTTTATATCTCACAATTCTGACTTTATATCTCACAATTCTGACTTTATATCACGCAATTCTGACTTTATATCTCGTAATTCTCACTTTATATCTCGCAATTCTGACTTTATATCTCGCAATTCTTACTTTATATCTCACAATTCTGACTTTATATCGCACAATTCTGACTTTATATCGCACAATTCTGACTTTATATCTCACATTTCTGACTTTATATCACGCAATTCTGACTTTATATCTCACAATTCTGACTTTATATCACGCAATTCTGACTTTATATCTCGCAATTCTGACTTTATATCACGCAATTCTGACTTTATATCTCACAATTCTGACTTTATATCACGCAATTCTGACTTTATATCTCGTAATTCTCACTTTATATCACGCAATTCTCACTTTATATCACACAATTCTGATGTTATATCACTCAATTCTGACATTATATCACGCAATTCTGACTTTATATCACACAATTCTGACGTTATATCACTCAATTCTGACTTTATATCACACAATTCTGACGTTATATCACTCAATTCTGACTTTATATCACGCAATTCTGACGTTATATCACTCAATTCTGACGTTATATCACTCAATTCTGAATTTATATCACACAATTCTGACTTTATATCACACAATTCTGACTTTATATCTCACAATTCTGACTTTATATCACACAATTCTGACTTTATATCACGCAATTCTGACTTTATATCTCACAATTCTGACTTTATATCTCACAATTCTGACTTTATATCTCGCAATTCTGACTTTATATCTCGCAATTCTGACTTTATATCACGCAATTCTGACTTTATATCTCACAATTCTGACTTTATATCACGCAATTCTGACTTTATATCTCGTAATTCTCACTTTATATCTCGCAATTCTGACTTTATATCTCACAATTCTGACTTTATATCGCACAATTCTGACTTTATATCACACAATTCTGACTTTATATCTCACATTTCTGACTTTATATCGCGCAATTCTGACTTTATATCTCACAATTCTGACTTTATTTCACGCAATTCTGACTTTATATCTCGTAATTCTCACTTTATATCTCGCAATTCTGACTTTATATCTCGCAATTCTGACTTTATATCTCACAATTCTGACTTTATATCTCACAATTTTGACTTTATATCACTCAATTCTGACTTTATATCTTTACAATTCTGACTTTATATCGCACAATTCTGACTTTATATCACACAATTCTAACTTTTTGTACACAATCCTTACTTTATATCACGCAATTCTGACTATATCTCGCAATTCTGACGTTATATCGCACAATTCTGACTTTATATCGCACAATTCTGACTTTATATCACACAATTCTGACCTTATATCTCATAATTCTGACTTTATATCTCACAATTTTGACTTTATATCACGCAATTGCGCATTTATATCTGGCAATTTTGAGAAAAAAAGTCTGAATTGCGAGATGTAAATCACAATTGTGAGATAAAAAGTCACAATTATCTTTTAAAATGTTTTATTCTGTGGCGACAACAAGCTTCCATATGAATCACAGTGAATCATGGCAATAACACATATGGAAATTAAATTGGGTCTTTCACTTTAACTTTAACTTTAACTTTAAATTTGCAGTTCACTTTAATGTCTTGCTCTTCCTGTGATATTTCTCTCTGCTTATTAATATATAGCACTCCTTTTTCAAGTCAAGTTGAAAATCAAGTCACATCCTACTTTTTTTTTTCGATAAGCTGTTTGCTCCAAAATACATCACAACAACATGTCCGTTTGCAGACTTTAAAGCAATGCCATTATTCAGTAAAAAGGAATTAATTTGTGAATGTATACATCATTTAGATGCAACCGGGACAAACCATTAAAGGAACACAAAAATCTGTAAAGGTTTTCAAAATTTTCTTCTAAATCTACCTGAATATCAACAACTTGTAAGAATGACTGACATTATTGTGGAAACTGAAATAATGCACACCTTCAACCAGAAAAGCTGAAGTCACCTTGTAAGCCCCTCATCGGTAAGCCCCTGCCCTCGAACACAGATGAGCAAATGGCAGTTGAGTATCAGTTGCACATGGACCGGAACTCGGACATCTTTAGGTTTCAGTGCCATAGAGAAACATTGGAAGATCCAAAGCTCTCATCGGTTTGATGGTGTTTATGCTACAAAAATGGTAAAACAATGTACCTGGTGTACTGTAACACTGATTCCAGGTATCCTGAGAGGATTTTCTGGGTGTCATACTCTCATTAAGTTACAATTAAAGTTAGTGAGTCCATGCTAACGTACAAACCTAAACAGCTAACGTTAACTGTTCTCATGTCGTACAGTGTAGGTCAAAAACATATAAACGAAGGTCTACATTTCAATGCCTCTCCACATTAAACTCGTTAAATGTAAATTAATTTAATCTTATCCTGCGGTACATGAACAGTGTTGATCATCTGTGATCGTGATGACTGTAACACAAGGCTTCTTCCACTTGCATTTTGATCTGTAAACCCTTGCTTTCAAATTAATCTTGTTACCCACCATAATTATTTTAAAATCTTTTATATATCCCTCCATGGCATATTTGAATGCTCCTCGACGAGAGGTGGTCCTCCTGTGTCCAAAATTGATCAAAAACATCTTGGGACAAGGTTTTCACACTGACAGCTGTCATTGTAAGATAGTTAGCAACTCTGTTTGTTTGTCCGAGTTAGCAACAGTAACTAAGGCGGGTGTGGCTTACCGTTAGGTCAAATGGAATAAATGGAATTGCGGAGTACATGGCTAAAGCCCTAATCCATTGAAAAGTAACTTTCAGAGAGTATTCGGGTAACACCTTATTTTAAGGTGTCATGTTACAGTGTAATTATACATTTAAGTACTGATTTAGTAATAATTAACTACATGTACTTACTATAGGGTTAAGGTTAGGATTTAGGTTTGATTTAGGGTTAGTTGCATGTAATTATGCATAATTTATAGTTTCTACTACAGTAACTACATGTAACATATGTAACAAGGACACTGTAAAATAAAGTGTTACTGGGTATTATTTCATGTAGTACCTATTCATTTATCACCGGATTCATTACAAATCGTACGATCACCATTTTACCAGACACTACAAGTCACCACTCTATTAATTCATTGGAATCAAACAGTGAAATCTACTACCAAGGATTTGGACCTAAAGTTATGGAGGACACCAGCCTCATTCACTCACTGCAGGTCTACAGAAACTATATCGTCTGGACTGCGAAGGCATTCCTCAGTGACATGCTGTGATGTCACTACCTCATAAATAATGTTATGTGATATTATTTAGTGGCTTTTCATAAACTGTAGGCCACATAAAGCACATATGTGGATAAATCCTCCTTACTGGTGTACGTTGTTTATATGTATTCTGGTTATTGTTATGTTTTTTTGTTTTTTTAATCAGTTGACTCAATTCTCACTGTCAAAACAGTGAAACACAATGAAACACAATATCAATGAACTGTCAGTCAATATTTTTGGAAGAACTGCATACACTTGGTGCGATATAAAGTCATTTTGGAGGTGAGCAGCTCAGCTCTCTAAATCAAATGAAAGCCAGAGACTGTGCCGTGGCCAACAGACAGGAACCCTGTGGCGGTTTGTGTGGGAATGAGATTACACAAGACTCCCTATGTTAACCTATCTGCATTTTTATACCTTTATATAATTATACAAGCCCATCGACATGCAATTTGGACTCATTTTATAGGGATAAAATTTGATTTGGGTTGTCAAACATATAAGTGCATGAGAGATGTTGTATCATTCATAATGGGAGTTGATTATTGCAACTGTCTTTTTATTAGCACTTTATGAGTTTTATAAAGATTTTGTCAGAATTTTATTAGTAAAGTAATTCAATATTATAGTGATGCAATTATTTAAATTATATAATGAATCAATGTAACCTCTGTATTTTTATAGTCTTTTTAAAAGTGTGGCATAACAATTTAAATTCTACATTATATTATATATAGCTCACTCTTTATTATTATTAAAATGTTAAATAATAAGTTTAATAAATTATATATCACAGGATATATATATATATATATATACACTCACCTAAAGGATTATTAGGAACACCATACTAATACTGTGTTTGACCCCCTTTCACCTTCAGAACTGCCTTAATTCTACGTGGCATTGATTCAACAAAGTGCTGAAAGCATTCTTTAGAAATGTTGGCCCATATTGATAGGATAGCATCTTGCAGTTGATGGAGATTTGTGGGATGCACATCCAGGGCACGAAGCTCCCGTTCCACCACATCCCAAAGATGCTCTATTGGGTTGAGATCTGGTGACTGTGGGGGCCATTTTAGTACAGTGAACTCATTGTCATGTTCAAGAAACCAATTTAAAATGATTCGAGCTTTGTGACATGGTGCATTATCCTGCTGGAAGTAGCCATCAGAGGATGGGTACATGGTGGTAATAAAGGGATTGACATGGTCAGAAACAATGCTTAGGTAGGCCGTGGCATTTAAACGATGCCCAATTGGCACTAAGGGGCCTAAAGTGTGCCAGGAAAACATCCCCCACACCATTACACCACCACCACCAGCCTGCACAGTGGTAACAAGGCATGATGGATCCATGTTCTCATTCTGTTTACGCCAAATTCTGACGCTACCATCTGAATGTCTCAACAGAAATCGAGACTCATCAGACCAGGCAACATTTTTCCAGTCTTCAACTGTCCAATGTTGATGAGCTCGTGCAAATTGTAGCCTCTTTTTCCTATTTGTAGTGGAGATGAGTGGTACCCGGTGGGGTCTTCTACTGTTGTAGCCCATCCGCCTCAAGGTTGTGCGTGTTGTGGCTTCACAAATGCTTTGCTGCATACCTCGGTTGTAACGAGTGGTTATTTCAGTCAAAGTTGCTCTTCTATCGGCTTGAATCAGTCGGCCCATTCTCCTCTGACCTCTAGCATCAACAAGGCATTTTCGCCCACAGAACTGCCGCATACTGGATGTTTTTCCCTTTTCACACCATTCTTTGTAAACTCTAGAAATGGTTGTGCGTGAAAATCCCAGTAACTGAGCAGATTGTGAAATACTCAGACCGGCCCGTCTGGCACCAACAACCATGCCACGCTCAAAATTGCTTAAATCACCTTTCTTTCCCATTCTGACATTCAGTTTGGAATTCAGGAGATTGTCTTGACCAGGACCACACCCCTAAATGCATTGAAGCAATTGCCATGTGATTGGTTGATTAGATAATTGCATTAATAAGAAATTGAACAGGTGTTCCTAATAATCCTTTAGGTGAGTGTATATATATATATATATATATATATATATATATATATATATATATATATATATCCTGGGATGCTTTTTAAACAGCACTGAAGATAATACAATAATAAAAAAATAATTATAATAATGAAAAAAGACAGATATTTTTCCACAAAATAATTTAACATTTAAGCCCTTTATCATAATTTAAAAAAACTCTATGATTAAGATAAACGTAAATTTAGTCAAGTGTGTTCAGACTTTGCACTAGTAGTGAAATTCATATATATTATGAAATTATTATGTTTTTAAACATTTACATTTTTTTTTTTTTTTTTCCGTTTTGCATTGTTTAAATACAGGCCATTCTTGTACTGTAAGTGTATAATTTTGATCTCATTTACTCTCATTAGTTTCATTCAATTTCAATGGGTTGTCTGAGACTAATTAATGGTGTATGATGAAAATAGAGCTTTAGTTACAGGTCTATGGTCTGTTGACTTTTGGTGTGATGATTTTCCATAGTAATATCTAAAGCTGAATGGTGTGTTGACATCATATGAAGTGAATGCTGGCACACATGCTGTAATAACATGGCCAGAGTGGAGCACCTGTGGCGAGGAAGGGTATCTAGCATTATACGACTGGACGGCTTTTATCCCTGTTTCTACTATGGGCCAGAGTCAATTTATACTCTCAGCATGTTCTTCTGCCGACCTGCGACTCCAGCAAATCCAATCAACTGTCCACGGAATAGAGACGATACATGTCATTGATAACCGAGCTTCATCATGACATATCTCCGATGATTTTTGTTAAATAATACATTACACTTTAAAGCCTTGCCAAAGTAGTAATTATCTCTAAAAGCTAATTACGCTTGAGTAATTAATGCACATCTGTAAACATTTCAAGCAATTATGGATTACTCTCTCACGTTTACCAGTGTGATTTTTACATCAATTACTCATCAACAGCATGACCGTCTCCTACAATCATACGCATACACACACACACATGGCGTAGAGTTCTTGGCAGTGAGGTCGCAATCTGGCTCCGCACCCCTCCTGCCGCCCCAGTTTACCAGGGTACCCTCATTAAACCAGCATCCAAACCTCCCCATCCCTTCTGCCACCTGGGTCTCCCACCATTTAGAGAGAGCGAGGGATGAGCAACATCCTCTGTTACAATCGCTAACTGCGACGCCAGCAAATGAAGGGACTATCTCAGTTCTTAAAGATTTACGAGCCTTTTCTTGGCCCTGAGTGAGCTTTGATAGGGCACTTCATGGTTGGAAGGGGGTAGTATGGTTTTTAGGGGCAGCAAATAGAGTTATTTATGTCCCTCCTGTCATATTTTCAGGAGGACCACAGGGGCAACAGGGCTCTAAATTAAGCATGGCATGACTGGAGAGCTTTGGCTCAGTATAAACCAGTGGTTCTCAACTGGAGAGTTGCAGCCTAAAAAAATGGGTTGCAGGTCTGTTCTGTGGACAGCGGCAAGAAAACTAAATGCAAAATTGAAGCGTACAATACCTACACTTTAATGTGATGTAGTTACATTGTACTTACTCAAATAAGTACTGAATAATATTAATTAAATACATGTACTTACTATAGAGTTACAATTAGGGTTATGGTTTGTTTTTGGGTTAGTTACTTGTAATTATGCATAATTTACTGTTAAGAAACACGTAACTATGTCCCCTTAAAGTAAAGTGTTACAGGCTTTTAAAATAATTAACACTTTATTTTACAGTGCCCTTATTACGCGTTACATGTAGTTACTATACTAGAGATGCACCGATGTATCGGTATCGACCGATTGTTTAAAATATATCCTTTCAATCAAAAGGGTGCAGAAAAAAAGTGTTTGAAGAAAATCTCAAAAGGGAAAATTAAAGTGACAATAACGCTTTAAAGGTGCTGTATGTAAGTTTTTGACTGTACTGAAGCATAAAAATACCATAATATGTTTGCAGATATTTAGGAAACATGTAGTTCACATACTCATTTTTCCGAAAAACAATGTAACAGCCAGTTATTCTACTTTGAAATGTGCATTCCGTGTCGGAATGTCTGTTTTTGTTTTGGTCTGTGCGATACCGTTGCCAATTTACCTAATAGTATTTCGACACCATAGGTTGCCAGTTGGCGGAAAACACATCTTATTGCAGTCATGGAAGCCAGCAAACAAACTGGGTCAGAGATTGCAGATTCTACCCGACCTACAAAAGCCAAGGCATCCATCAAAAAAACCCTAAAAAAACACATTAAAACGTGGATAAATCAACTCATCAACTTATAGTGTGTAAGTCTCCTCGCCTTCCATTGTCAATTGCGCTTGTTCCCGCTGCATGTCCTTAAACTGGCAACCCATGGGAGCATGAGTCTGAGGAGGGGGAGGGGCAAACAATATTTTGAATTTGGACTGCAGTACTGCATTTTAACCACTAGCTGTCATCCTTACATACAGCACCTTTAACAGTAAAAAAATTGCAATGTTAATGCAGGCTTTATTTGACCCTATGAATACACATAGTTCAAGCCAGGGTTGCCAGATCTGTGTTTTTTCCTACATCAAACTGCGCCATTTGTAGCGCCTCCCATCCAATAATCGTAAAAAGCGTTGTGCTCCGTTACTTCTGATAAGAAACAAAGTCTTTCAAATTCTGTACATTTTATCAAGAAATTCAAACAATAAATTACGCTTTAACGCTCTTAAATGTGGCCTGACAGATCGATGTAGCGCCTCAGTTCAAACAAGTCTTTTCTTCCACTTTAATACAAATTATATCTAGAGAAACATGCATGTATATCAGAAGGTATGTTGAAAGATATAGTACAACTTACGGAAATCAATATCATGACTCATGTAATCACCCAATCTGTTTCAACCACGGAAAGACGTCAATAAAACAGCTTGTGACCAATATCAATTAATTTAGCATTTACCTCAGGAAAGTTATCCAGTGTTCACAGTTCGTTAGTTAGCCATAAAAACACTTGAGAAAAGCTTATTTACTGTTAATTATATGTGTGTGTTTGAATAAATTTGCATGAGGAAGTAATGAAAACTACCTTATATGCAACTGAGTATACAAACATTTCAGGTTTTATTTGAGTGTAATTATTATATCTAAAAATAAATCGAAGTTGAATATAATAGCTCTGTTGTTAATTTTAACCTCTAATATTATGTTAATGTACCAAATGAGAGGGTTCCCTGTATAGTTTGCAGCATTATTTGGGAAACATTTTTTTTCCTTAAAAAAAATCTAACTATCGGCATCGTCCGATAACATTCTGTATAATCGGCTATCGGTATCGCCGGGGAAATTTAGTATACACTACAATAAGTACATGTAGTTAATTAATATTACTATTAATGTGTAATTACACTGTACCAAGGACACCTTAAAATAAAGTGTACCCAAAGACTAAACTTGTTTCGTACTTGAACTTTACACTGAAGTTGAACTGAATCAACACTAAACGGACTTGAGCTGAATAATGAAACTGCTTTTACATCCTCCAAAAATTGGCCTCATTCACTTCCACTGTATACCTGCCTCACTGTAACCTTGATTTTGGCTTTTTTTAAAGTATATGTCGCAAATGCTGCAGATTGAGCAAAACTTGCATTGAACCCAGAATATTCCTTTAGCACTTCTAAAAGGGAGGATACACTCAGAATATATTAAATTCAGGCTCACTTTTTTTGCAGAATACAATGTATTTTCTGATGAGAATTAACAGCTAACCATCTATATTGAAGAGACACTTTTTAACCAATGATGAACCAAATAACAAATTCAGAATTTGAATTGCATTCTGACTTATTTACAGATATAGAGTTGGATTCTCATGCTAAACATGGCCAAAATTTCAGAAAAAAAATTGGTTGGACTGTGTTTTCTGCGAACAAGTTTCGGAAAGTTTTTTCCGAGTATGGCCCTGTATGAGCTCATAAAGGGTGGAATTGCTTGTATGGGCACTTCTCCCGGATGAGCGCGTGCACACATCAACTCGAGCTAGAGCAAGACAGCGCCATCAACGAGCTTCGTTCGGGTTACAGAAGCCGTCGGCAGCTCAGTCATTTTGTTTTTAGACCACGAAATCAACAATGTTACTAAAGAAGTGTGTTTCTGGTTGTGAGCGAAAGATAACCTTTTTTCAGCTTCCCAAATAACCCAGCGTTAAGGGAACAGTGGATGCAGTTTGTTTGTTCCCGGACTCGAGCCAAAACCACAGGGGTGAGTAAAACATCATCAAATGTCTGTTTTGTTGGAAATCGGCGTGTAAGTGCATATAATGTAAACAACATGGACGTATAGTGAATCGAAAGTTATTATGCGATGATGTATTGTGTGTGTGTGTGTGTGCGTGCGTGTGTGTGTGTGTGTGTGCGCACTCATGTCTCTTTAGCTCCGTCCACTGCACGCCTCCACGAGCTCAGGTGTTTTCAGAAGAATCGGTACAGCGTATCTGTCTTTTATAAATATGATAAAACTAAAGACTCTTCGGAGATATGAAGGATGCAATACTACTCTATAGGTACTCAAGATTAACATGAGATTGGCAGAAACTGTGTGTGTTATGTAACCTTTAAGGGTGTTGCATTTACATTTGTACAATAAATAATTTTGGTAATATTGTCAAAATTGGATCGCTACTTGATGTCTAATGTTACATTTGGGCCCTCAAGCAAAACCAGTTTTGAACCTCTGCCTTCACCAACACCTCCTGAAAAAGACTCAAGCTCCCTAATTGTGCCCCCCTCCCACAATGACAGGCCAACTGAGTCTCTAGACTTCCAGATCGTATTGCTTTCCCAGTGTACACCCTGCCAAAAGATCACAGTCCCTCCACCTCTTCATCCTCCTCTGATTGGCTCGCTTCCACACTCATTAGCATGTCCCATTATCTTCCGGACTAGTCTCTGGTTCCCGCCATTCTAATTATTATAATAAACAACATGCTTTATGACTTTCAAGATACTGGAAGTGCTTCAGATTTTTCGTCAAGGTCCTCCGTCACATGTGGGCAGAATTTTTTTTAATCTTTTTTTCCAAGGGCATCTGGTTCTGGCTGTTCCGATGGGAGAGAGAAAACAGGAGGGATGCCGGGAAAAAACCTGGATGTATCCACCTAGAATTTGTTGAATCAAATTCTTGCACCTGGATATAATTGTTGTGCCGCTGTGCTGGGACTTTCTGCCGTTACAAGTGAAGCAAATTAGTGAAACAAAATCTGGCCTCCAATTGCGAGATACAACTTCACCTGCTTTCATATTTTACACTGGAATAAAACAAAAAAAAAATACTTTTCTGGCAATAAATTTGACTGAATTTGTAGAGGTAAATATTATACATCTGAAGGGACGGTAATGCCGTTCAAGCATTTAATATCTAAAGGTCAATGCATTCAATTACAGAAAGATTACTGGAGGTATTTCAGTGTTTTATACACATCAAGATGCAGTATGCTTTGAAAACTACAGACTTAAAGTATGGCTTGCATTCAATGCATGCTTCACAAAAGCCACTCTATTCACATTCAATAGATTCACTCAGTGACAGGCATAGAAATGTAAGCCTACTAGCTAAAAAAAAGGTTGAAACCAACAGACATGAGAATAAACTTAAATCATAGCTGCCAAATGTCTTTTACTACAAATGCAGGCCAATAAAAATGAAATTTGTATAAATCGCTACTCATAGTCATGCGATAGAGTGATCATCGCTTTCCGAGACGAGGGAGAAAATGAGCCGCTTTAACATGCTGTCTTGTCAGAGACGATAACATGCATAATACATAGCGCACGTGAGTATAAATTTGTTCTTCATTCGCTGAAATTTAATCAGGAAACTGAGCAAAATACTTCACACAGCATGCCAAATATAATAACCACCAATCCAATTGAAAAACTTTGCCGGGTTAGTGAACATTGTTCAAGATGTGTTGGTTCATCAAAACCAGCACGTTTTATAACTACCCAAAAATCAAACATTGTTCACCCCTCGTGCACATTATCTCGTCCGTCAAAAAACTTAGGCTGGCTGTCGGTTGGAATATTGGAACCAAAAACATTGACATTGAGTGTTATTTTTTAACACTCATGGGCGTCAATCACGTCACTGAGAAATAAATTATTTTTACATGATGATCCATCTGTTTTCAAATCCACATCATTTAAATATCACAACATTGATGTCTGTCAAAAAAATGACGTGCACAATACACGGTAGTATTGACGAGAAGCAGAGGTCCAGGGAGTCACGCATTTCCTGGAAATCCCACACTACCGGATGTTTTGACTGCATCATCGCTTTCCGAGACGAGGGAGAAAATGAGCCGCTTTAACATGCTGTCTTGTCAGAGACGATAACATGCATAATACATAGCGCACGTGAGTATAAATTTGTTCTTCATTCGCTGAAATTTAATCAGCAAAATACTTCACACAGCATGCCAAATATAATAACCACCAATCCAATTGAAAAACTTTGCCGGGTTAGTGAACATTGTTCAAGATGTGTTGGTTCATCAAAACCAGCACATTTTATAACTACCCAAAAATCAAACATTGTTCACCCCTCGTGCACATTATCACGTCCGTCAAGAAACTTAGGCTAGCTGTCGGTTGGAATATTGGAACCAAAAACATTGACATTGAGTGTTATTTTTTAACACTCATGGGCGTCAATCACGTCACTGAGAAATAAATAATTTTTACATGATGATCCATCTGTTTTCAAATCCACATCATTTAAATATCACAACATTGATGTCTGTCAAAAAAATTACGTGCACAATACACGGTAGTATTGACGAGAAGCAGAGGTCCAGGGAGTCACGCATTTCCTGGAAATCCCACACTACCGGATGTTTTGACTACATCATCGCTTTCCGAGACGAGGAAGAAAATGAGCCGCTTCAACATGCTGTCTGTCAGAGACGATAACATGCATAATACGTAGCGTAGCGCACGTGAGTATAAATTTGTTCTTCATTCGCTGAAATTTAATCAGCAAAATACTTCACACAGCATGCCAAATATAATAACCACCAATCCAATTGAAAAACTTTGCCGGGTTAGTGAACATTGTTCAAGATGTGTTGGTTCATCAAAACCAGCACGTTTTATAACTACCCAAAAATCAAACATTGTTCACCCCTCGTGCACATTATCACGTCCGTCAAGAAACTTAGGCTAGCTGTCGGTTGGAATATTGGAACCAAGAACATTGACATAACATTCATGAGCATCAATCACATCACTAAGAAATAAATAATTATTACCAGATGATCTATCATGTTTTATATGATCTATCACGTTTTATAACTACCAAAATATCAAACATAGTTCACCCCTCGTGCACGTTATCACGTCCGTCAAAAAGCTGTCAGTTGGAATATTGGAACAGGAAGTTGTAGTACGTTATATTTTGAAAGACATTTTTTTATGCACAAACTAATACATTCTGATTCTGACACTGAATATGTTTTATTCTTGACTGATCTTTTTTCATCATTTTGGCAATAGATGAACTATTAAAAGAGTGGTCTTGAGAGGAGTCCGATAGCCAGGTGATTTTTATAAAATGTATCTCGATCACTATCTTCTGTGTTGCTTAACAGATTAAGGCAATTATCAAAGTTTGATAAAATGTTTAATTTTCCAATAAAAGATAATACATTTTTATGTCACATTAGTACATTGTTACATTTAATTACCCCTTTGCAGATTTTGTATCAATAATATCGTTAATATTAATAAAACTATATATATATGTAATTATATATATATGTAACTATATATATATGTATTATCTTTTATATATATATATATATATATATATATATATATACACACACACACACACACTTTTTTATATAGGAGGATTTGTTTTATTGTATATGTACTGTAGTTTTAAAAGCCAGAACAATTTGACATCTGAACGGCTCCAAACAAACACTGTTAATGTTAGACTCTGACTGGCTGGGACTGAATCCTTGAAAATCCAGCTTCTAATCATCATATGTCTGGGATCAAGCAGGGTATTTCAGCCGCATTTGTATTCATACATCCTAAACACACTAAGCCGATACAG
This sequence comes from Rhinogobio ventralis, assembly GCA_039654625.1. Taxonomy (NCBI): domain Eukaryota; kingdom Metazoa; phylum Chordata; class Actinopteri; order Cypriniformes; family Gobionidae; genus Rhinogobio; species Rhinogobio ventralis. The sequence goes on along the minus strand of CM077214.1, from coordinate 6,142,256 downwards.
GCATGGAATCGCTTTGATACAGTGTAGCCTTTCTGCGCTCTGTCCTCTGTGTAACAGCCTCGTGTACAGGAAACAGAATTATGCCCTCTTAACTGAATAACACAGTTTACCAAGATGACAGGAAAAACAGATTAGTGCCCGAGGGAGTCCAGGGAATATCTACCAACAAGCATGAACGTACAACATAACACAATGGCCCTGAATTCAATAAGGCTGAAGTTTTGAATTCTGCACACGCAAAATTATATTTCATCCCTCCACCTCTTGCTCATACGGGTTTATTAGTCACTGTGGAAATTATCGCCGTGTAGCCGAGGTTTTCAAACATGTAATCTCTAATTGTTTTATAATTACCCAGATTGTTTTCTGCGAGTATGGGAAATTGCACATAGGAGAGATGAATTTCTGATGGGGGTATTACATTGACTGACAGACAGACTGGTCTTGTGGCCACATGCTGGAGCAGTGATAGGGTGTCAAAGATGTGGTGTGTGCCATCGGGGGTGGAGTGACTGGGGGGTGTCGTAGGGCTTGGCAGGGGCTGCAGGGAGCAGGGGGCTTTGTTTCACTGAGTGCATAGTATTAGACCTCTAGGGAAGCCACGCAGCGGGGGTTGGATTAGCCCCTAGTTTACTATAGCACGTGCTTCTCAGTGCATGGCAAACTTGCGCTCGCTCCTCTACCCCCTTATTAGAGACCTCCTGGGATTGCCGTTTCCAACCCCATTTTCTTTTACCCATTTGCTTCGCACACTTGTCCTATTAAACGTCACTCACCTGTGATTTACATAATTGAGTCAAATTCAGCTTGCTTCTTTTTTTTTAAATTAAAGAGCAAATTCTTATTAAATGTGTGAAATACTTCCCAGGTGCTTTCAATTTTTTCCTCATATATCACGTATATGGCATGATGAAATATTTTCATTTTATTCAGCGCTTCGATGAACGATCTCTTCAGATTCCCATTTAGTAATAACGTGGAGTAAAATTCATATAGCACCCATTAAAATTGAAAAGCAATATGAAATCAAAATGCACCCTATTTACTTTCTTAATGCATATACTTGGTCTTGTTTTTGAACAATTCATCAATGCATGTTTTGTGAAATAAACTATATGTTTGTCTTTACAGTCTTTCATCACTATGTAATAATTTGCTCTGTCTTTAAAATGACATTCATTTTCCCCATCTTATTTTTCCCTGTTGTAGATCACTCAGATTATGTAAACAGGTTTGTGAACACAATAATCAGTGGTAAGTTTTCTTGAGACAATGTCAAATAAAATTTAAGACTGGAGGCCGAGACATACTACACTGAACGCAAACACACTAATAAATCAGAAGATGGAAAAACTCTAAACCTTGAAGCAACCTGCTTTGGGACTTATTTTTTCAGTATGCTCAGCTTGTTGTATCTATTTACCAATTAAAGGTTTAGAGTGCTTTCTTTCATCATACATAAGATATTTAAACTCAAAAATCATTATATATATATATATATATATTTTTTTTTTTTTTTACTTGTGGATGCGAGTTCAATAAACTTGGATTTTTAAATTAAGCTAAGCATTGATAATAACATTAATTGTGATGTAGAACTTTCTTAGTTTGTCTAACTTGTTGAGCAAACTGAAAAGGTTATAGGTTAAAGCAGTACTTCTCATGCTGCGTTCCAGTTGGTTTTTATTATGCCCTTCACTCGCTAACTTCCCTCCGTTTCGTTCACTCGAATGTGCATCATTGCTTACATTGCATGAGTTCCGAGGGAGTGAGGGTCTGTCCATATAAACTTCCCTTGTCCACTTCATGAAGTGGAACACACTTCAAAATGGCGGCAGGGATTCGCAAGTGCGTGTCTAAAAGTAGAGTGGAACGCAGCATCATTGTGTTGCTGTTAAAACTGATCGGCACATAACGCATGAAGCGCACATATGCTTTAACTGTCCTTGTTAGAGAATAACAGATTATAGCATAACTTTTCATTTAAATAATCAACACATTTACATATTTCAGTGATGATACATATGAACATTAAGTGGCTTAAAGGTTTACTTCACCCAAAAATTAAAATTCTGTCATCATTTACTCACCATCATGTCGTTCCAAATCCAAATCCAGAAGAAAGATTTCTGCTGACAGCTGCAGAATTACCACTTTGACACTTCAAAAAGTTCATAAAGAGATTGTAAAACTAATCCATATGAATTGAGCGGTTTAATCCAAATTTTCTGAAGAGACACGTGTGATGTGATGAATAGATGCGGATAAAAGCCTAAATTCAATCTGTTCATCACATAAAACGAAGGGAGATTTCTATTGTTCCATTGTCTATGCATCCACTTTGGAGCTTTAAAAAGTTCATAAAAAGATTGTAAAATAAATCCATATGAATTGGGCAGTTTAGTCTATTTGAAATTTTCTGAAGCAACATGATTTAATTTAGGCTTTTATTCACATATAAACATTGATCAGCGAACATAAACAAAAGCTCAACCATATTTGCTTTGACACGCAAGAACAAACCTAATTGGTTCTTGTGGAGGCTCAAATGTGCTGCATAACACACGAGAATGAACCTCATTGGTTCTTGCAGAAGCTCAAACGTGTTGCGTAACACGAGAATTAACCTCATTGGTTCTTGCAGAAGCTCAAACGTGCTGCGTAACATGAGAATTAACCTCATTGGTTCTTGCAGAAGCTCAAACGTGCTGCGTAACACGAGAATGAACCTCATTGGTTCTTGCAGAAGCTCAAACATGTTGCGTAACACGAGAATGAACCTCACTGGTTCTTGCTGAAGCTCAAACGTGCTGCGTAACACGAGAATGAACCTCACTGGTTCTTGCAGAAGCTCAAACATGTTGCGTAACACGAGAATGAACCTCATTGGTTCTTGCAGAAGCTCAAACGTGCTGCATAACACGAGAATGAACCTCATTGGTTCTTGCAGAAGCTCAAACGTGCTGCAAAACACGAGAATGAACCTCATTGGTTCTTGCAGAAGCTCAAACGTGCTGCATAACACAAGAATGAACCTCACTGGTTCTTGCGGAAGCTCAAATGTGCTGCATAACACACGAGAATGAACCTCATTGGTTCTTGCAGAAGCTCAAACGTGTTGCGTAACACGAGAATTAACCTCATTGGTTCTTGCAGAAGCTCAAACGTGCTGCATAACACGAGAATGAACCTCACTGGTTCTTGCGGAAGCTCAAACGTGCTGCATAACATGAGAATGAACCTCATTGGTTCTTGCAGAAGCTCAAGCGTGTTGCGTAACACGAGAATGAACCTCATTGGTTCTTGCAGAAGCTCAAACGTGCTGCATAACACGAGAATGAACCTCACTGGTTCTTGCGGAAGCTCAAATGTGCTGCATAACACACGAGAATGAACCTCATTGGTTCTTGCAGAAGCTCAAACGTGTTGCGTAACACAAGAATTAACCTCATTGGTTCTTGCAGAAGCTCAAACGTGCTGCGTAACACGAGAATTAACCTCGTTGGTTCTTGCAGAAGCTCAAACGTGCTGCGTAACACGAGAATGAACCTCACTGGTTCTTGCTGAAGCTCAAACGTGTTGCGTAACAGGAGAATGAACCTCACTGGCTCTTGCTGAAGCTCAAACATGTTGCGTAACACGAGAATGAACCTCACTGGTTCTTGCAGAAGCTCAAACGTGCTGCATAACATGAGAATGAACCTCACTGGTTCTTGCAGAAGCTCAAATGTGCTGCATAACACGAGAATGAACCTCGCTGGTTCTTGCTGAAGCTCAAACGTGCTGCATAACACGAGAATGAACCTCATTGGTTCTTGCAGAAGCTCAAACGTGCTGCGTAACACGAAAATGAACCTCATTGGTTCTTGCAGAAGCTCAAACGTGCTGCGTAACACGAGAATGAACCTCATTGGTTCTTGCAGAAGCTCAAACGTGCTGCGTAACACGAGAATGAACCTCATTGGTTCTTGCTGAAGCTCAAACGTGTTGCGTAACACGAGAATGAATCTCACTGGCTCTTGCTGAAGCTCAAAACGTGCTGCGTAACACGAGAATGAACCTCATTGGTTCTTGCAGAAGCTCAAACGTGCTGCGTAACACGAGAATGAACCTCATTGGTTCTTGCAGAAGCTCAAACGTGCTGCATAACACGAGAATGAACCTCATTGGTTCTTGCAGAAGCTCAAACGTGTTGCGTAACATGAGAATGAACCTCATTGGTTCTTGCAGAAGCTCAAACGTGCTGCATAACACGAGAATGAACCTCACTGGTTTTTGTGGAAACTCAAATGTGCTGCATAACACACGAGAATGAACCTCATTGGTTCTTGCAGAAGCTCAAACGTGTTGCGTAACACGAGAATGAACCTCACTGGTTCTTGCAGAAGCTCAAACGTGCTGCGTAACACGAGAATGAACCTAATTGGTTCTTGCAGAAGCTCAAACGTGCTGCGTAACGCGAGAATTAACCTCATTGGTTCTTGCAGAAGCTCAAACATGCTGCGTAACATGAGAATGAACCTCATTGGTTCTTGCAGAAGCTCGAAAGTGTTGCATAACATGAGAATGAACCTCACTGGTTCTTGCAGAAGCTCAAACGTGCTGCATAACACGACAATTAACCTCACTGGTTCTTGCTGAAAACAAACATGCTGCGTAACACGAGAATGAACCTCACTGGTTCTTGCAGAAGCTCAAACGTGCTGCGTCACACGAAAATGAACCTCACTGGTTCTTGCAGAAGCTCAAACGTGCTGCGTAACACGAGAATGAACCTCATTGGTTCTTGCAGAAGCTCAAACGTGCTGCGTAACACGAGAATTAACCTCATTGGTTCTTGCTGAAGCTCAAATGTGCTGCGTAACACGAGAATGAACCTCACTGGTTCTTGCAGAAGCTCAAACGTGCTGCGTAATACGAGAATGAACCTCATTGGTTCTTGCAGAAGCTCAAACGTGCTGCCTAACACGAGAATGAACCTCATTGGTTCTTGCAGAAGCTCAAACGTGCTGCGTAACACGAGAATGAACCTCATTTGTTCTTAAGGAAGCTCAAACGTGCTGCGTAACACAAGAATGAACCTCATTGGTTCTTGCAGAAGCTCAAACGTGCTGCATAACACGAGAATGAACCTCACTGGTTCTTGCAGAAGCTCAAACGTGCTGCATAACACGAGAATGAACCTCACTGGTTCTTGCAGAAGCTCAAACGTGCTGCGTAACACGAGAATGAACCTCATTGGTTTTTGCAGAAGCTTAAACGTGCTGCGTAACACAAGGATTAACCTCATTGGTTCTTGCTGAAACATATCTTCATTTTTTTTTCGAAGATGAACAAATGTCTTATGGGTTTTGAACAACATGAGAGTGAGTAATTAATGACAGAATTTTCATTTTTGGGTGAACTAACCCTTTACGGTATCTCTTCAAAATACGTACTTTGAATACTTACATTTGTTACCGCCCTAGAAGTAGGAGTGCATGCAAGTAAGTTCAACAGTAATATGCGCTTGCAATAAGTTGGGCAACCCCTCATGTCTTGATAGGCAAGAAACACACAGTTTTGCCAAAGAATGCTTGTTTACCAGCTTTTAAAGGGCATAAAATTACACACACACACACACCATTGGTCAGAGCAGGCCCACTTTAGAGGTTCAGAAGGTCATGACATATAAAAAGTCTCAAATTATCGCAAAGTACAGTTACAAAACAGCCTCAAAAACCTTCAAAACCAAAAAACAATCCACCATAGTATAAGACGCTCCACATCTGTGCACCTGGTGGTTGCCTGGGGACTGTCTGCTACTGTCTTTAAGCAAGACAAGGAGAGATTGGTACTCTCCCATTGGTTGGCCTTATGGCATTGCTGGGCTAAACAGCTGACAGGTGTTCTCCAGAACCCTTTCCCTCTTTTCCAGCCAACTTGTATATCTACCCCCACATTGTAGGCATCCCTCTGATATATGCATCACGGTTACTTCTGCCGTGAAGTTAATGTGAGAGCTTGTTTATTGCTCAATGGTTTTCACAGGATTTGAGCAGGAATAAAAGCGGCAAGTCGTCTGTAGGCTCTGGTAATTGTGGCTCTATGTTAGCAGGCTTAACTGAGGTTTCTTTATAATCTGAATGTTTGTTGGCAGTATTCACACTGACGTCAGACTATTTAGCAGTTCACATTCAGCTTTCGGCACCAGAGGTGACAGAGGTGTTACTTGGTGGTCCGTCCCCTTTGGGGATTCACTGGTGATGTTTTAACAGGCATATTTCACTCTTGCAGTTTTGTGTTTTTGTAGTTTAAAAAGTTAGTAGTTCAAATTAAATTTGACATTGCTTGACTGCGTTATGTAAATAAGAGATTTAATTAAAATTTAATTAAAGCCAACTTGAAATCTACTTTTTTTTCAGAGTGAAACGTGGTATCCAATAAAAAACCCATATACATACTGGTCACCCACTTTAGGCAGTATGTAGAAAATCTCAACTGCTTTATTGTTATGTCATTTAAAATATAACCTATATTATTACCAAGCAATATATATTAAAAGTTGCAAATATACTATTCTTGACTTTAATGGTATTTATGCTATAATAACATAATATATTGCAAATCTCGGGTTTATATTTTATCCAAGTTCATCCACATATTTACAATACAATTGTAAACTGTGAAGCAATACTATATAGCTAATCTCACTTGCCTGATTTTTATTTTGTCACAAAATATAAATATATTATCACTTTATATAAACTCTTAATATAAAGATGGATGTATAAGTATGTCTAACTTTATACACATACAGTGCATCTGGAAAGTATTCACAGCGATTTCAAACAAACTTCTTTCACGTTGTCATTATGGAGCATTTGTTTTGAGGAAATTTAATCCATTTTGGAATAAGGCATAACAAAATGTGGAAAAAGTGAATACTTTCTGGAAGCACTGTACATATAGTACACGCACAGAAAGCAATATACACAAACTATATAACAAATCTCAATGGCCTGATTGCTTATATCATCGCAAAATGTAAACTATATTATTGCTAGGGTTGCAAAATTCTGGGAATTTTCAAAATTGGAAACTTTCTATGATAATTAACAGGAATATTTGGAAATTAATGAGAATACATGGGAATTAATGGGAATAAACAGGAATTTTTTTAACAGGGAACTTACTTTTTTTTTTTTTTAAAGCATCTTGCAGCATAATCTTGGTTAAAACATCCAAATTGCAAATTCAGTTAAACTGCAACTGCACTTCTACAGCATTTTAATGGGATTGTCTGTTGTTCAATGAAAGAATCAAATAAAACTCAGAAAAACTCTGTTCTATTCAGAAAAAAAAAAAAAAAGTAAACAATTAGATTTTTTAATGTCTGTTTATGACCAAACTGTATATGATACAATTTGTATGAACTATCCCAAATTTCCAATTAATTCCCTTTAATTCCCGTTTAGTTTCCAACAATGTTTCCAAAATTCCTTAACTTAATGTCCCATGGAAAGTTTCTGGTTTCCAGAAATTTACCAGAAATCTTCCGGCCTTTTGCAACCCTAATTATCGCCCAGCTCTAATCTGCTAAATGCGACTATAAGGCATGAATATATTAAGATATTATAAACATCACATTCTGTAAAGCTGCTTTGAAACTTTCAAAGTTGGACATTTTTCCATGAGAATTAACAGGAATATTTGGGAATTAATGGGAATATATGTCATTTTTCATGTTGTTTATGACCAACTGAATATGATACAGCGTGTATGAATTATCCCAAATTTCCAATGAATTCCCTTTAATTCCTATAAATTCCTGTTAAGTTTCCAACAATATATCCAAAATTCCCCAGCTTAATTTCCCATTCCCCTTTGCAACCTTAATTATCGCCCAGCTCTAATCTGCTAAATGCGACTATAAGGCATGAAGATATTAAGATATTATAAACATCAATCAACATCATATTCTTTAAAGCTGCTTTGAAACAGTGTTTATTGTGAAAAGCACAAATAAAAAAATCAGGACTGTGGATTACATACCAAAATGGAGTTTTGCAAATAGTTGTTGGAATGACGTGTACCAATACATTGTTCACAATAAGTGGGAATATAATTAGGATCCATTTGATTTTATGTCCACTGAAAAATAAATCACCATTACAAGGCTAAACGTTCTAGTGTCACACTCCTCTGCAGCGATACTGCATCTGTCCTAAGGTCCATGTATCACACTCAAGGCCACTAGTGTCAGACCATACAGGTCAGAGGTCATGACCCTCACAGGTAGCAGTATGCACACACTACAAGACCCCACGCACTGCCTCGCTCTGTTGTGACGAGGGCCAGTTCCCTGACACCGCAGATTTGAGCGCCCTGCAAGCAACTGAGGTTTGATTTGTCGATTGGGGGGATGTTGAGGGGCAGAGAGGAGGCCATTGCTCTAATGGGTACTGAGACAATGGGCCATCACTAATCAGGGACCTCAAGGTTGCCATGAGGTTAATTGTAATGCAGGTGGCACTTGTATAAGGGGGTGAAAAAAAAAAAAAAAAACAGTTGACTGCTTTACTGCTATGGTGTCCATTGTGTTTTAACATCAGCCCCCCAGGCCAGTATTTGCCTTTCTCTCTCGTTCTCTCTCCTCTCTGTCCCCCTTCACCTTTTAATCTCTTATTATCTACCAATTCTCATTCGGGCCTCTGTGGGTTAAAGAAAACCTTTCACCAAATTTCAAAAAGGAAATGTAAATATTGAGCCTGTCCTGCCCTGCAGTGGCTGTTGTGATGCGCAGGAGATCCATTGATGGGCCCATTGCTCCTTCACACTGCATTTTACATTCGCTGGAAGTGTCCTTTTGTATCATTGTTATTTGTTTAAATTGACAGAAACAGCAGAATTTGCGTGTCATTGTGAGCCTCTGAAAGAGCATCTCCAAATAAGAAGCTCTGGGTGAATAGAAGATGGCATGGCTTCCTTTAGATGTTTACATTAGCTTTGTTAAGTCACATTGTTCGTCACAGCTCAATCTCCACTTAGTTTGTAATTCACATTTGTCTCTATTGGTTTTAAGGACTGGAGATGCAAAATGGTTGAGGATAGAGAAATATGTCGAAATAAGTTGCTGTTGTGATCTGTATGCACAAATGATTGATTTTATGTTGCAGACGTTTTTATGTTGTTTGAAAATAATCTCAAAGGGCTCTAAACTTATGTGGGTTTTTAAGATGCAACACCTGGCTTTTGGAAGAGTTCAAAATTTTAGCTTTAATCTTATAGCAGGTCTTTCATTTAATAGATCGGAAATGTTTAAGGGAAATATATATTAATATAAATGTTTTTTTTATATATAGTTCCAATCTTATATTTAGAGCTCAGTTGTATTTATTGCTTATGATGCATTTTGAGGGAAAATATGTTTTGTTATTGGATTGTTTCATTGAAGAAGAAGAAGGAAAAAAAAACAGATTTGGTTTAAAATTGGTTTTTAAGGCATTGTCACACTTAAGATGCATAAAAGAGAGAAATATTCTACTGAAGTGAAGAAAAAAAAAGCATGAATACTTGTGTGGCATTGATTACAAAATTTTGACAGCATGCATTTAAACTAAACTTAAGTGGTATTTTAAGTGCAAAATAACATTATATGTAAAATGCATGACTTTTGAAAGAGTTTTAATCTAATTTGTACAGGTGTTCTTTTTATTTATTAAATTTGACAAATGTTTTCAAAAGTCTATCAAATTCAATTAACAATATCTAGAATTACAATTATTTTAAAGTCCTTTTTTTAAGAATAATAATTTCATGTTAAATTATCAAAATGTATGTTATATTTGTTTACTTATTTTTGAAAAAAAAAAATGTAGTTCTTATTTTAGATTAAACAAATGAAACGATTGATTTAAAAAATTGAAGGGAAACATTGAAGTTTATTCGTATTTAATCGATTTTTAAGTTTGATATAAAATTCATTTTATATATCACTCATTAAATTGTCAATTATCTGATACATTTAAGGAGCTTTACTGAGTATTAGTTTATTGGGACATAGACAGTCACTCAAACAATTGGCAGCACTTCATGTGCACTTTAGCGACTGCTACCCCTCCATTCTTATTTCACTCTGTCAATAAATTCTCTGACTTCAAAGTCCTCCCCGTTTACAGAGTGCACGTTTCCAAAAGATCAGGCCATTGGCAGCCCTACCCAGCACATACTGGGAGGTTGACACATTTGTAAGTTAGTATGGTCCCCCCTCACCCTTCTGAAACCAGGAGGAGGAGGACTGTGTGGGGAAAAGGTCTGAAAGACAAACATGGCTGTGGCTGCCAACCTGCCCAAGCAAATGTTCTCTGTGTTTATTCAGCTGATGATTGGACAGTGGCCAGCGCATGTCAGTCCTGGGCTGCCTTTCCTATCAAGGCTAATGTAAGGGAAATACGTAAGTGTGCACTTGATAACATGACAAGTGAGATGCCGTGAGGTTATGGGAGAGTCTGTGATGCTTGTGTGACAGCAGCAAAGAAGGGGGAAGGAAAGAGTGCCACTTTATTTCTGCCAACTTCTTTTCCTGTCAAGCATCCCCTTTGAAAGGAGCATTACACATTCAAGTCACTGTTGCGTCTTTCATAAAACGCACGGGGAGAGAAACCGTCTCAATACAAAAAAGGGTAAAAAAGGGGTAAAAAAAGTGTGCTACAATGGATTATTTTCTGGGGGTAAAAAGGAATGAAGACACTGTCAAGTGCATTGTAAGCAAAAGTATAAGTTCCACTATATGTTGGGTTATCAATGGAGTCTTAGGGAGACACTTGTGACCAAGCCTAGGTTTCCAAATGCACTAGCACACTAAAAAAATATATTTTTGCTGCTTGTTCAAATTGCTTAATTAAAATGAGCTAAAGCAACAAAATTGCTATACATTTTGTCCTAACTTAATTTGATTGTGTTCAATCCACTTAAATATATGTCAAATTGAAGTTTACGTAATCCATTTGTGTTGAGATTACATTAATGATTTGTGTTGCATTAACTGAAACTGGGTTTGTTAGTTCCCAGCATGCTTTGCATATAAAAATCAAGAGAGAGTAAATGTTGTTATTTTATATGTAAAAGTGTTATTTTATGTATTTTTGAGCAAGATGAGAAAGGGGGAGACTTGATAGTGTGAAAAAGTGTTTAATGTTTAATTATGTTGGAATTATTAGAACAATTAAATTACAGTGGGTTACCATTGTGGAGAAGAGTGGAGCATTTGAAATATGACTTAATTGGGTCACTTAAAATGACTTCATTCCATGATGTTGAAGTTACATGAAAAAACAATGTATGTTTAACTTAATTGATTCATGTGGGACCGATGTACAAGATTAAATCATGTAAATCCAACACACTTTTTTTTCAGCGAGTGAATGCTTCAGTGAGCCACATTACTCAGATTCTCTTTAATTCTCTTTAAATAAATTATTTATCAAAGTCATTTATAAAAAAGTCATCATCAAAGTCATTTATCATATATATATATATATATATATATATATATAGAAACAATATGACCACATCAACAACTTCACTGAAGAAAAAAGTCCAAAAACCAGTCAGTATCTGGTGTGACCACCATTTGCCTCACGCAGTGCAACACATCTCCTTCGCATAGAGCTGATCAGGTTGTTGATTGTGGCCTGTGGAATCTTTTATTGTGGCCAGCCTAAGGCACACCTGTGCAATAATCATGCTGTCTAATCAGCATCTTGATATGCCACACCTGTGAGGTGGATGGATTATCTCGGCAAAGGAGAAGTGCTCACTAACACAGATTTAGGCAGATTTGTGAACAATATTTGAGAGAAATAGGCCTTTTGTGTACATAGAAAAAGTTTTAGATCTTTGAGTTCAGCTCATGAAAAACGGGAGCAAAAACAAAAGTGTTGCGTTTATAATTTTGTTCAGTGTAGTTGCAAAGTTACTTATAGATAGAATGTCTGCAGTGGACCATCAAAATAAAAGTAAAATGTATTTAATTTTAATTTTTGCACGCATATTTTTAAAGTAAATTTCACATATGTAATTAAATAAAATCAACAAAGAAAATAAGTAGCTTTAACTTAAATGGCCAGTTAAAGTTTGAGTAATTTCTACTTAGTTAAAGTTTACTTTGCAATACTCTGTTTCAAGTACGTTTTACTCAAACAGTATAACACTGAATTAAGCCATGCTTTATATGCTTACTTAGAACATCTAAGAAAATAATACAGTAGATATTGTGTAGACAACATATCTACATAATAGAATTAATGTGGCACCCTCCTGAACACAGAGACCTCAATACTTGGTACACAATACGCAATAATGGTAACATTCAATGGATCATTTTTGAGTATGAATGTGTCATTTTGAACTCTAGATGTCATAAAACAGTAAGTTACTGAACCTAAAAACAAAAGCAATGATAAAACAATGTAAATACAGCTGGAAAACAGTAAAAATGTAACCTAATTGATGGGAACACCAGTATCAGAAAGTTGAGTAGGTTTTACTTAATTTTATAACGTTGATATTTACGCTTTGATTTCTACTTGATTTACTGTATGTGCATACACAGCTGTTTTTACTGCAAAACTACATCTTTGATTAATAATTTATTTTATTGCACTACATCATGGGCATTATATGTTGGCAAATGTACAACAGAATACTATGAATCAGAATGCACTGTATAAATAAATGACGGTACTTTATAAGGTGATTCATCAAGAATTCAGACAACAATACAAAATGGCCGATATCCCATATAGTCTGATTTCGGACACATCTCCGGTCAGGGAAAGCATGAAGGCATCTACCGTGTGTGCCTGGAGGATAAATGCAGGTTACCCACTAAGCCACTTGATCTTGTATGACTGCCATAACATTCTGCATGCAAAAATATGCAATTTTCTCCTCTCAGCTTTATTTTAATCCAAGAGTTTCAAACTTACACCATTCAAACAGTATTAACACTGCGATTATGCACTTGGCTTTAGTAAAGTTACAATGTGATAAACAGCTGTCATCTTTCGCCCCGTTTGCCTGGCCGAGGCCTGGGAGTGTGACTGAGCCTGATAAAGCAGTGCGATTTTATCCATCACACCATATTTAAGTGGATATGTGACAGAGAACGCGACAAGCAAAACCAGCTAACTGATTAAGGCACCTTCATTACCTGTGCCTTGGAGACATCCGTGACTTCCCCTCATATCCTCTCGCTCAAGACAACGTGGGCAGGAAATCCGTCTCATTCTCGACTTCTTAAATGGCTTTGAAATCAACCCTGTGACGTGTCAGCCTATGAACCACTTTTAAAATGTGGCATAAGACTTACCTACCTGAACGTATCATCTCATGTTAGTTGCGGTTATGGGGATTGGATTGTCAAATCGACATTAAAGGGGTAGTTCAGTTCATCATTTACTCACCATTATGTTGTTCCACACCTGTATGACTCTTTTTATACAACAGCTTATATTAGTGGCCAGTGTTGGGGGTAACGCATTACAAGTAACTTCAGTTACGTAATCAGATTACTTTTTTCAAGTACCTAGTAAAGTAACGCTTTACTTTTAAATTTACAACAAAATATCTAAGTTACTTTTTCAAATAAGTAACGCAAGTTACATTGTTTTCCCATTTATTGACTGACAGCTAAATGTGAGCATGCCTTTACTAATTTCACTTGGACAAAAAAAGATTCAGTATTCCTCAAAATGAATAAAATCAGTGAAATGCTAAATCAGAATACTACGCAAGCCTCCAATAATTATATATGTTAAATAAAACAAATATTTATATGCATTTAATCTCACTTTATTGACCAAAATGTGCTACTGTCCTTCGATGACCTTCAATGTCATACATTTGCATACAAATCACATTGTGCAAATTCATTTTAAAACCGTAAAGTCATAAAATAGTTACATGTTGCAAAAGTTACAATAGTTTTCTTATGAGATTGATTTGGAAGCAATAGTAAGCTACATGACATATTGAAATTTTTTAGTGAATGTATCTTTATTATAAAATCATAGATATAAAATTGTAAGTTTTGGGTCACCGCAGATTTTTTCGGTTACACTTTATTTTAAGGCGACATAGTTACACTTAACTTACTCAAATAAGTACTAAGTAATATTAATTAACTACATGTACTTACAATAGAGTTATGGTTAGGGTTGGGGTTTCGTTTAGGGTTAGTTACTTGTAATTGTGCATAATTTACTGTTATTACTAGAGTAAGTACAAATAAACAAATGAAAAAGTGCCGTAAGACAAAATACACATTCAAGATAGAATGTATAAAAACATTTATATGCATTTACAAATAGCTTAAGCAAACTTATGGTACCAAATTTGAGAGCTTTAAGAGTCTGTCTGTTTATGACTTTAGGAAAAAATAGAATATATTGCGTGTATCATATGATTCTGTTATGGTGTTTTTTTTTTCAGCATGTCGGCCTCGTTCCCCATTCATTTTCTTTATGTGGAAACTTCAGCTTTTGTGTTCCACAGTAAGTGATACAGGTTTAGAATGACATGAATCTGAGTAAAGTATGACAGAATGGGTGAAATATATTTTTAAATGCAATTGCTTTTGATTTATTCTGCAAAGCACAAACACAAGCAGGTGATTTGACTTTCATCATCCCTCTCGCTAATCAATGGGAGGATTTTCTTTTTCTTGTCACTGGCTATTTTATTAATATTCATGACATTAATTAGCATGAAGCCATCTCGATTGGGAGCTGCCACACTGGCGCTCTAATGTAGTCACTTGATGGAAGTATTGTTTCTAGGGAAACCAGCTTAATGAGTTGCTGTGAAGAAGGGTGAGATTGTAAACTGATAACACCTTCTCTTGGTACTCTCTATATTTACACATACACAGACATGCACTCTTGAGATAACACCTACAGCTGTGAACTGGAAGTTAGCTGTGTGAAATCCCTTTGCATGTAAACCCTTTTCACCAATTTGTATGCTAACCAACCATGCTAGCTGGCTTGCACTTCTCATCAGTTGTAGCAGAAGAAATGGTTGCTAATTGTCAACAAACCTTGTTATGACTGAAGACTCATTCCTTCAATGGGACTTTCTGGTTCTGTGGAGCTTCTTTTTCGTAGTGAGTTAAAGGGTTAGTTCACCCACAAATTAAAATTGTAATAATTTATTCACCCTCATGCCATTCCAAACCTGTAAGACTTTCGTTTATCTAACACAAAAGACATATTTTTAACATTAATATTTTTAATGAAAATTGATAGGAGCTCAAACGTGCTGCGTAACACATGAGAATTAACTTAATTGGTTCTTGCTGAAGCTCAAACGGGCTGTGTAACACGAGAATGAACCTCATTGGTTCTTGCTGAAGCTCAAACGTGCTGCATAACACGAGAATGAACCTCATTGGTTCTTGCTGAAGCTCAAACGTGCTGCATAACACGAGAATGAACCTCATTGGTTCTTGCTGAAGCTCAAACGTGCTGCATAACACGAGAATGAACCTCATTGGTTCTTGCGAAAGCTCAAACGTGCTGCGTAACACAAGAATGAACCTCATTGGTTCTTGCTGAAGCTCAAACGTGCTGCATAACACGAGAATGAACCTCATTGGTTCTTGCTGAAGCTCAAACGTGCTGCGTAACACGAGAATGAACCTCATTGGTTCTTGCTGAAGCTCAAACGTGCTGCGTAACACGAGAATGAACCTCATTGGTTCTTGCTGAAGCTCAAACATGCTGCATAACACGAGAATGAACCTCATTGGTTCTTGTGAAAGCTCAAACGTGCTGCGTAACACAAGAATGAACCTCATTGATTCTTGCTGAAGCTCAAACGTGCTGCATAACACGAGAATGAACCTCACTGGCTATTGCACATCAAGCAATGATGCTTGAGCTTCCATTTACCACAACTGATGTGTGTGTTAAATGTGCATTGCCTCATATACCGCTTTTTTCTATGCATCGATTTTTGAGATGTGGGAGTTGTAGGGTTTAAGCTGACTAAATGATTGAAGAAGTCCTGCATACGTCACCAGAGAGAAGCCTGGCGTTTTAACCCGATGGTCCAGTTACAATATTTTGATTAAATATTACATAAAAAAAAATAAAAAAAATAAATATATATATATATATATATATAATGCACGGATGAAAATAAAATCCATGACATGCATTAGAAAGTACAGTAGATGAATTTTCATTTTATGCTGACTTTAACTTATAAGCTACAGCCACAGAGATCAGAAGGGGAATGGCTAGGCTAGGCTAGGCTAGGCTATGTATTTTACCCAATTAACAGAATCATTTGTAGTAGAAGTCAGCTATTAGTAGCTTCAGTCAAGAAATGAATACAAATTTGAAAAGGAGACATACAAGTAGGTGTTTAAATAGAGTCTTAGTATACACAATTACTAAAGCAATGGGCTAATCAAGACCGAACGACAATGATTTTACCATAGAAAGGAAGTGATGTTAGGCCTAGTGCAACAATCCCCTCAACCATGGTAAAATCACTGACCTTTAGAGTATTTTTGCCAACTTTATGGGCACATTTTCAGCAATTTATCTCCATAAGAATAGCTAGGCCGGAAAACGCTGCTATCAGAATATGTTGTGTGATACAAATTCAGCATGCAATTAAAGGTATTCATGAGCCAACTTGGACTGAGCCAAAACAAAAAAATCCAGTCATAGTCAGCCACCCAAAAAAAGAAAAAAGAAAGAAAGACTAACGTGTGCATAATATCATATGTTATTTTCAAACTATCATGTGCCATGCCAGAAAGATAGTTTTGCATTATAGAAAGGTTTATTCATTCAGTTTCAATGATATTAGAAATCAAATTCAGCATTGATGAAGAGAGAACACATAAAAGATAAAGAGAAATACATGCCTCATGCATTGCCCTCCTTAAATAGTTTGTTTGTCAAATTGAATGAATTTGCCATTAAAGCTGCATTCTCTCTTCGACTCATTCAGATTTCAGAGAAAGCCACTTAAGAGGTTCTGTCACTCTTTCATTATCCTTCCATTTCTGAGGGACATAACCGTTCTCCGTGTTCGTGGCTCGTGTTGGCAGAAGCTTGGAAAATAAACCTATAATCCCACCCTTCGATTTCATTAGAGATCCTGTTTACGTAATTATTCATGCACTATAAATCAAGCAGAATCAATCTATCTCAAGGTGCTTAATTGAAAGCGATTTTTTCTTCCACAGCCACATATTTGGACATGGTGGAGGAGCAGGCCTGGTGATAGATGGAGAACCCAGCGCAAACAGTTTGAGTGAGTCAGGTCTTGATTGATCAGTGCCCTCTGGGAGAAGAGAAGGCTCGATCTCGATCCCAGAACTTGGAGATTAAAGCCTTAACAAGTCCCCTGTCCTTCTCACTTTCCTCTAAAGTCTGACCTTCTTACGTGCATCTCGTCTTACCGCTGGATCATTGACGCAAAAATTGTCACAGTGTCTTCCTTGAGCGTCACCGTTCTCCATTGGGCACGTCGGTTTGATTTAAAATGCCTACAATTTATTAGTGGTCCCCACGGTGCGTTTTGTAATTCCTTTAGACATTTTTGTAAGGGTTTAGTTGTGGCCTTAGTGATGCCCCAGTGCGATACTGTAAACCAACATCAAAGGCCGCATTATTCCTTCACACTGATGCCCATAAAGAGCGTAGCAGCTTTTGCATGGATAAAGAAACAAGCGTTGTGCAGCTGGAGTGATTCTTTTCACCTCTCGTTCTCATTTCTACTCTTTTGTCTTGAATACTGTCGAGGCTTGACTCCTTAAGGCAAACAGCATGCAGGGATGTAGCAGTGGCATGTGTGTGTGTGTGTGTGTGTGTTTGGAAGAGAGCAGATGTAAGGGTGGATGTGCATGGGCTGGGAACAGCCAGAATCAGTCTCTCCACTCTGTTCCTCGACTGACCCCACTATAAGACTGCCAAAAGAGTCACCGCAGGGGGTCCGCAGCAAACAGACATGCATTTCATAAGGGGTTGTCAATAGAGAAAGTTATGGAAGGACATATAAATGCAGCAAAAAAAAAAAATCTATACCTGTACATTAGGCTTTTAAGGTTTTACAGAATTATTTTTTTGCAGTGCATGCACAATAGAGATTATATATATATATATATATATATATATATATATATCAGGGCTGTCAGAATTAGCGTTAATGCATGCAATTAATTTTTTGAATTTAACGCGTTAAAATATTTAATGCATTTACATTTAATGCACAAGATTTTTTTTCTGTCATCTTTTGGCTGCGGTACAGTATATGATAACGCTATCATTCATTCAAGTGCTATTAAACCATTGAAGCATGGTAAGACGCAAAAATAAGAACTTAAATTTGTACTTGAGCGGCCGCGATGAGTTCACTTTCGCGCTTGAACGGACAAAAACACACAAAAGTATGCCAAAATGTGCGCTTTGTCGAGTATCCTCTTAAGCACAGTCTTAAACGAGTTAGAAAGTGTCAAATAAACTCAAATCTCAGAAAACTCAGATCTTAAAGTGACAGCAGCCTAATAAACCTGCTGTTGTGATGTCTGTCATTATGGTGAATCAAAAAGCAAAAGACAAAGAGAAAATCACTCACTGCTCTTGACTGAAATTGTGTAGCTTTAATCTATTAATCTATATTTAATTGATTTATGCAGTGAAGACTGTGAAGTGTTGAATAACTTTATTCAGCTTCTGTATTTCCTACCTGTTAGATCATATATTTAAAATATGCTGTCTTTATATTGTTTCTACATAAATTTGAAGATTAAATGTGAAATTATTACAATACAAACATATATTAAAAACTTGTTAGGTGTATGTAATGTGTACTTGTAACGTTAGGTGCAATTAATCGCAATAAATTACAGAAGAAAATGTGTAGTAAATTAGTACATTTTTTTCAACGATTGCAGCACTAATATATATATGATGTATATGTTTGCATGTTTATATACATGTATGTGTGTGTATTTATAGATACATAATAATTATACACAGAACACACACATATATTATGTAAACACAAACTTTTATTTTGGATGCGATTAATCACGATTAATTGATTTGGCAGCCACACACACACACATTCACAATCTGTATGCCAATGTTTTTCTAATACTTCTAGATACATAATCCAGAGGAAAACCCCTCTCCCACATGATATAAAAATAGCTCCGTTCATGCCCCTCTGTGTCAAAGTTAGGGCACTCAGTGGGGTGCAGACTTCAAAGCAAGAAGGGAATTCTCCAAAAACAACTGCTAAGAATTTCAAATCAACCCACCCTTTGAGTCATCCCCTCTCTCAGACTGCTATTCCAAAATATTTCCTCAAAATTTCCCCCCATGATTCATGTGCCACTTACTATTTCAGATATATGGATTCCTGTATTTTTCCCCTTCCAAAACATAGAATGTCGCAGTGAATACAACCTCAAAAACATTCTTAATGTTAAATTATTTAATTTATCGAACAAAATGAATGTGAATTAATAATGCAGTTATTCAAGACGCAATTATTATTAACAAATTATTTGAAATCACAGAATGTGCTGTTTTGTCATAAAAGCACGGTGGCCGTAAACAGCAGCTTTATGCCAGATAAGAGAGAGTGGGAGGCAAGAGAGAGCGAGAGAAGCTGAGAGAGAGCCAGAAGAGGACCTGCCTATTTTGCTTAACAGTTGGTGGGAAATGAAAATGACCTGGTAGGGTTAAAGGCCAAAAAACATGTCAAGAATTTCCCAGGATACATTTCAAGGGCGACCAGGACAGTGAAAAGGAGGCTCGCTTTCATTTGTGCTTCACAATCAGAAGCATGTATTTTAGCGTCCGTTAAATGAAAAAGGAGAAAAGGCTTGTGAAATAGATTATGCTCCATCAATAGAGACAGAAGGAGACGTGGGTTATTGTGTGTTGGCTGATGGGTTTAGGCTGCATTGCACTGTGGGTAAGCAGGCTCTCTGTGGCCTCAGCAGGAAGCTGGCTGCTCTGGCCCGTCCTCAGGTGCTGTCACTCTCCCCTCCACCATATTAATTATGGGATAAAGACTCTAATCCTTTGCCTTTGAAGCACCAGGCTGGTTTTGAAGCTGGACTTTGGAGCACACAAAAAATTGAATGCTATATGACTGTGTGATTCGGAGGGGGGGGGGGGGGAAAGACTAATTTCCTTTCATTTTCATTTTTCTCCTTGTGTCTGGTTTTAAAAATTCCCTCATCCTTCATTTGCATTGAGCAGCACAAACTGTAAAAAATGATATGATCAGTAGGTTATGACAATATGTTTTTACATTGCTTTAACTCATCAGAATACGTTCACGCAACCTTTTTTATAAGTTATACAAGATTCAACTAATTTTAAGTCAGTTTAATGCAATTTAAGTTGAAATGAGTGAAACATACATGTTGATTGTACTTAAAACTGTAAGGAAGCAACTGTGATAAATTTGGTGTTTTGGTGTCTTTGGTCAAATAATTGAAACATACTAAGAGCAGAAGTGACATTTGTGATTGTGCCGTCACACCAGTTGCACCGTCTTAAGGACCTATCCCACTTATTCAGTCCCTACCAATAGTACACATGATCCCTCTTTAACTAGCAAACTGGATTTTCCCTATATTGCATGTTGTTTTATAGTTTGTAAAGATGTTCCCTAGTTGTGGACTCACTGAACCTACATATAAATTGATCCTAGGATAAGTGCCCCCTTTTGTATGCTTTTAGCTCCAGGTATCATTAGGTTGCAGCTCTGCCGTATATCCCTAAATAAACCTCTAATTATCCCGTACTGGTGTGTATTATATTAAAACTACAGCATTAATGATGCTTTAAAAAAATGGTATAGCAAAATGTTATTGGAAAGACAGAAATCCCTCCCTTAAACCCCTTAAGTAGTTTCTTTTCTTTTTTTGTAAGCATTCAGGTTGTGGTGTCATTACATCGCATACACAACACTTTTGCAATGTCAAGAACGATATTTAATTAAACAGATGCAAAACAGAAGAGACCAAACACTATTCAGTATGTAAACATTTGGTAACATTTAAGTCATAAGTCACATTTAGAGAACAAAATAAAAGTAAGTAGACCACACACTTTAGTATAATTAAGACATTAAGATAAACGGTAACATTTAAGAATACTGTTCCGTCATTAACGGATAACTGCAGGAACAAATGAGTACACAATATTAACACTCTAGTAACAAAATCCTTCAGAAGAAATTACTAATTATTTGGATCAGTATTCTAAAGTGAAAACATGATAACTCCCTAGCAGCTAGTGACTGAAATCATTGTAAGCTTTTGAGGTTTTTGTAAGGCGGATATTAATTCCTTCCGATGGATTTGGTAACATTTGAGTCATTACTATCCAAAATCTTACAAAAACCTCAAAAGCGCACAATGGCTTCAATCATTACTAGGGAGTTATCACATTTTTCTTCTAGAAGTAATTCCGGTAACACTTTACAATACGGGTGTACTAATATGCATTAATTCATGCTTAACTAATGCACAGATAATCATAAGTTAATGAATGTATGACTCATAAAAAACTAAACCATTTATTAATGATTACTGCATCAGCAACTAATGAACATTCTATATGATTAATAGATTAAGTAATATATTAATTGCTATTAATTAAATATTACATCATGTATGAATTCCCTAATAACATATTATATTAACTAATAATGTAAATGAATGTGTTAATTACCACAATGGGTCAAAGCCATGCATTTCAACTTCCAGTTGTCTGCTTTAATTAATCATTAGCTAATGATTTGCAATTGTAATGATTAATTAAAGCAGACAACTGGAAGTTGAAATGCAATGCTTCAACCATTGTGGTAATTAACATATGAATGTAAACTATTAGTTAATATAATCTGTTATTAGGGAATTCATACAATATAACACATTTAACTAATAACAATTTAATGATTACTTCATCTATTTATCATATAGAATGTTCATTAGTTGCTGATGCAGTAATCATTAATAAATGGTTTAGTTCTTCATGAGTCTTACATTAACTCATGATTATCTGTGCATTAGTTAAGCATGAATTAATGCATATTAGTGCACCCGTATTGTAAAGTATTACCGTAATTCCTTCTGGAGGATTTGGTAATAAGGAAAAAGGATTTTGAGTCATTGATAGTGGGTTACCATGATCTTAACTTTAGAATTAATTATACATTTTGCATTATTCACATTAATGATGAACCTGTAATATATTAGTTCTTAGTAGTTCTCTGGGAGTTCTCTACTTACTAATTTGTTAGAGTTTCTTGTTAGTTAATAGTAGTTAATAATGTTAAAGGATTAGTTCACTTCAAAACAAAAATGTCGGCAACCAACGGGTTGAAGGTCCAAATCAATGCAGATTCAAATGGCTTCGAAGGGCTTCAGAGGCTCTGCACAATCCCAGATGAGGAATAGGGTCTTATCTAACCAAACCATCTGTCATTTTCCCCCAAAATTTTAAACCTAAATTGCTCATCTTCGCTGCTCTGCGATGCGCCACGGATTGCATAATCAAGTCAAGTCAAGTCAAGTCAAGTCAAGTCAAGTCAAGTCAAGTCAACTTTATTTATATAGCGGTTTTTACAATGTCGATTGTTTCAAAGCAGCTTCACAGTGTTAAACAGGAAAATAATGCAACAGAATTTGATTCGGCTGTACAGCAGCTCATTTCAATTATCACATATATACAAGTAATGTAGTTGACATAGTTAATTTAGTTTAGTAATTACATTTATTTGGATATTTATTTGAAAATTTAGTGTCCCCACTAAAAAATGTATGTAGGTAGAAGTACCGCCCCAAGCGAATGTGCGAATGTGCGAAGACTAATAAAAAACGCCCTTTACCAAAAAAAAAAACTCCATCTCCAACTTCAAAATTGTCCGACATCATTGTTTTACCTTTTTTTTTTTGCTAAAGGATGTTTGTATTAGTCTTCGCACGTGTGCTTTGTAAACACGGGGGCGGTACTTCTGCCTACGTCTAGCGTGACCTTTCTGACGTGATTACGTAATCCGTGACGTGCCGCAGAGCAGCGCAAGATGAGCAATTTAGGTTAAAAAGTATATACATTTAAAAAATCTTTTTGAAAATGGCCGATGGTTACGCTAGATAAGACCCTATTCCTCGCCATAGAAGTGCATTATGTGGAGAACAATCCTGGAATGTTTTCCTCAATAAACGTAATTTCTTTTCGACTGAAGAAAGAAAGACAAGAACATCTTGGATGGGGGTGAGTAAATAATCAGGAAAATGTCCTTTTGAAGTGAACTAATCCTTTAGTAGTGCATTATTCCTGTGTAGTTATTCATTAATGACGGAACAGTATTCTAAAGTGTTACCAGATAAACTATTCTTTAATAATATTATTAAGAAAATACATTTTTGATAACAATGACACTGAACAATGTCAGATATTTTACTAAACTAAGCCATTTCTGATTCTTTCAGCTAAAATACATCTCTAAAACTTTTACAAGGGCTCCCCCTAAATTGCAAGGCCTTGCCAGGCTTTCCTGGAAGAAATGAAAACGTCTTAAGACCACATCAAAAGGGAGTCCCTGCTGTACTGCCGGACAACATTGTCAGTGGCCAGGCAAGCCTGAGCTGCGTTCTGCGATGTGAATCAGTGGTAGGCGGCAGTGTGAAGGCCGAGGAAAAGAGAGCAGGCTCTGGATGTATGCCTCCACAGCTCCACATGGAGCCATGGAGAGAGAGTGAAGCCTACAGACTGGATGCTGTTTTATGGTTGTTGTTTCAGGTGGAGATCGTGGCTGAAGCAGCTGTGGTTTTGAATGCTGCCCTCTTGTGCTGGATTCTACACTGCCTGTATTATGGGTTGTAAAATGATGTTTACAACATGTAGAAATTTCAACATTGCATGATGCTCTGCGTTTTATCCAGTGTGTTTTGGCTTACATAATGCTACAGAATCTAAATGGCTTGTTTCTCTTTTTGGCTCAAGTATATGTTTCACTCTTTTCTTGATGCATTGAACAACATAAACCATAGAGTTAAATTCATGTTTACATTTTCATATATGATCAAAATATTCGTTTGTGTTCCACAGAAGAAATAAAGTCACATTCCTTCAACAGTGTCTAATTTTCCTCAAATGTGTGATTTCAATTATACACTGTTGCCTTGATCTTATTAAAATGTTTGGCAACAAAACGATCAATATGGCAGCATTAACCACCAAAGATTCTTTTGACTTTTAAAGAAAAGCAGAAGTCATATGTGGAGAAAGACACAGAGTGAAAGGAGAGGAAAAAATGACCTGCCGCTTTCATGAGGCCAAGAAAAAAAAGGTGGAAGAGAGGAAATAATTGTTTGATCTGTCCTTTGCCTGTCGCTGCCCTAATCACTCAAGACTGATTCAGAAAATGCAGGCTTGAATGTCAGAGGGCCACCTGCGGAGAGCTAGTCCGTTTCCCCTGCTCTGCGCGCCCATAGCCTTGTAATCACCACTCTTTCTCTCTGCACCGACTTGGCACTCTACAGCTGCCTTGATTGAGCACCTCAATCTAACAAGGTATCCACCAGTCCTGCCAGACTATTGCGGACGATTGAAGATGCCCCTGATGATCTCAGAGCAGTGCTTTTCAGCTGTAAACTCTTCCACCATAAAGTCCAAAAACACTGACGCTCTTTAAATGTAAAAATAAAGGAAAGCCATGAACCATAAAGACAGAACTGGTGCGTTTTCACTTACAGGGGTCATGCAATATTAGTCTATATTTTGAAGAATATCTTCAACCCTTTTTTAACAATGAATGTAAAATAATAATTACATGAAAAAGGGACTAGTACATTATTCCAAACATTTACTTTTGTCTTACATGAAGAAAGGCATACATGTTTATTTATGCTTTTGCAATTCTGTTTGGTGCTGCTAAAGGGGCTGAAAATGAATGCATTTAGAATCATAGTCTAATCTTCTGGTGTTTAGGAAAATCTATACCTCACTGTTAATTCCCCATTGTGAAAATCAAACATTTTGGAATTATCCATTTTTTGTTTTGTGTAGGATTTAAGTTCTGAAATATACAGTTTACATACAGTCAAGCCAAAAATTATTCAGACACCAGATATAATTTTTTACTAATGGGAGCTGGACACTATAGTTAATTTATGTAAGCGAGAATAGCAAAATTAAGTAAACTGTGACATATTATACCCAAAAATTATTCATACAGTGGACTACCAGCAAAACTGATACACATTTGGGACCAAAATTATTCAGACACTGACCATGTTTTGCTTGTGTTTTTTCTTTAATTGCTAATGTGACCTTTTTAGGCATTGCTTGTTAACTAGTTGACCTAAATTGGTATTATCGAAGTTCTTGTCATATTTTATTACCATTTTCTATAGCCAGTGTTGGGGAGTAACTAGTTACATGTACCTAGATTATGTAATCTAACTGTAATCAGTTACAGTTACTGAGAAAAAATGTGTAATTAAATTACAGTTACTTGTGAAAATGTTAATGATTACATCTGAATATTTTCTGTAAAAAGCTAGGATATGTTGAATAATATTAATTTGTTGTTTTGCCTGTTTTTGATGTGCACGGTGCCTCCTGCCATTTAAAGGCCGTTTAGTAAAGCGATGCTATTCTGATGCTTTTGATTGGCTCTCTTGAATTTGCACCGCACCACGTCTGCCAATCACATCAATCCACATTGCCGCTGAAAGCGATGGCTACAACCATCTGAGAGTTGCCACCACCAGTGATAAAAATGCATTCCAGTGCTGGAACTTTAGAAAAGTAATCAAATGTAATCAGTTACATTATTTTAATAAAGTAATTGAAATAGTTACACTATTATTACATTTTAAATAGGGTAACTTGTAATCTGTAACCTATTACATTCCCAAAGTAACCTTCCCAACACTGACTAGCAAATAAACTGTGATAATGTGAGAAAATGTTGAAGGTGTCTGAATACATTTTGGTTTGACTGTAAATATTACCTATGACTTTTGCCTCAATAAACTCCTAATTACTGCTTATTTATAGTTAGTAAGGTAGTTGTTAAGTTGAGGAATTGGGTAGGAATAAGGGATGTAGAATATGGTCATGCAGAATAAGGCTTTAATATGTGCTTTATAAGTACTAATAAACCAATATTTTAATAATATGCATGCTAATAAGCAACTAGTGAGAATTGGATCCTAAACTAAAATGTTACCAAAATTCTTATAAAACATAATAAGGTTCATAATGGACAAATCAATGCCTCACAACAGTAAAACTACAGCTTCCATGATTGTATAGACACAATCTTGTATATTTCAGAAAATAATTTGAAAGTTTAAACATTCTGCAATACTATATGAAACTAAGGTGGTCTGGATAACCAGGGTTCTGGGTGTTAATGCCAGTATTGATTATTCATAATCATCACCCAGTGTCCACACTCAAAAAAACAAGCTGTTGAACAATTAAATTAAGGAAAACTTTTCCACAAAATTGAATGACAAAATCGAATTAGTTTGAAATGTTTTGTTGTAATCTTGTTGTATGAACTTAAAATCATTTAGTCAAGACTACTAAAAAAAATCATGTAATTCCTACTAGATGAAATACACTATATCTACTCAATAAAATTGTGACAACAGATTACAAGCAATATTATTAATTAAATTCAATAAATAAGTTGGAAATTGGGTTAGAATTAATCAAATTAATTCCTTAAGACTGTTAAACACTAAACACTTTAAACTGATTAAAAAGTCAAGTCAACTGCCAAAGTAAAGGAAACACTGATCACCATAATGGTGACCAAACATTTTCAATAAAACATCAACATGTTTAGATGTTCACTCTGTTAATTCTCAAAAAGAACTTTAGACAAATGACAGAAACAAAGTCAGTTTTGTTTGTAATAAGAGAGATGTAATGTCTTTTCAGTTGATTTCTTCTAAGGCTGTGGCTGAAGTCAGTTGTAGTTCTTGTGTTTCTCTTTCCTTCAGCTGTAGTTTGTGCATGTGCTATTTGCAGTTACTTATTTTAAATGGTTGACTTTTAAGGAATTAATTTGATTCATTTTAACTCAATTCTTATTTGTTGAATTTAATTAATAATATTGCTTGTAATATGTTGCCACAATTTTATTGAGTAGATAGTGTATTATTGTTTACAGAACTGATGACCATATTTAGACTGTGGGAACTGTGACAAACAAATGTATTTTCTTTATTGCTGTAAAAACTAATAGTCAACGCAACACTTGTTCACATGCTAAGTGTTACATTTGTAAAACATTTCTCATCACTGGCATTAGCAAAGTTACAGCTCATTGAGAACAGAATAGCCTAACCACATGCTCTATATTTCAGCCTCAAAAATCTTTTTAATGTCAAATATAACTGTCAAATATAAATATGGTCTTTCACTTTACTAAAAAACACATTAAACAGCACTTCATTTCAACATTCACTCTCCTGATCCATCCCTATGCAAAGCATGCTGGGAACTAGAAATACACTGCCCAGTTTCAGTCAGTGCAAAATAAATGATTTATGTAGTCCCAACACAAATGGTTTAGGTTAACTTAACATTTTACAAATTTAATTTCATTTAACGTAATAAAATTGAGTGAAAATGGCAATTAAGTAAAAAACTAAAGATGTGTGTTTTTTCAGCTTATTTTATTTAAATAAACTGAGTAAACAGCTAGAATCATTTTTTTGAGTGCAGACTTACACCATTTTTGGACAAATATAAGAACCAGAAAATAAAGGTAATCAATGGTGAAAAACTGCTGAATGCCTCTATCATTGTTTTCTGTGGGTAAGTGGGCAAAATATGGTCTACAATATCTTGTTCGGGAAAGAGTTTGGTGAGAAGTTGCAACTCCCCTGTGATTTCTGTTTCTGTTCCCACTGCCCGCATGTCACTGCTCTGAAGGTCCCACAGGGAATGTCCCTTTAGATCTCTCGTAAAGACCTCTCACCCCACAACAGGACTAATTGTTTTCAGGCATGCATGTTTGAGTGACAAGGGTCTTGCTTGCAGCTTGTATACTGCAGAGTCGCTGGTCTGTAGCATGTATCATTTTAAGGGTCATTGTATGAAACAGGTGCTTTTTCCAGGTTGACAAGGGGATTTGGGTTTTGACAAAAAACTATGCATTTTCTTTTTTTGTAAGACTTTAAAGACTTTAAAGAAGGCAAACAATGTGTTTTAGTGTTAAAAATGGGGTCATCCTGAGTTTAATTTCTGACATTTTAATATCCCCCCTTATGCTGAAAAACACAAAACTTAAGATAAACACTTTAACATCTAGTCTAGAAAGAACAATGATGTCACTATGATAAAGGTTTTTGAATAGTCATTGATTTAAAATGGCAAAAGACTGACGACTATATCAATTACATCATTACACCAGTAGGTGGCGACAAGTGACTGTTAAAAAATTAGTCATTGAATCATTCATTCAAGAGATGTGTTCAAAAACGCTGATTCTTCCAGTAATGAAACAAGTGAAGTATTTATGAGTGAGTCATTAAAGCCACAATGTAATTTATCGCCGATATAGAGGGCGCTTATTCAAAACAAAGGCGTAGCGAGTTCGGCAAAAGGCAGATTCAAAACTTTCTGCCATCACTTTTCCTTTTTTCACTTTTCCTTACCCCTATACTATTGTCGCTGTAAATTATTTGGTGACTTTTGTAATTTTGTCTGTCACAACCAGACGTTTAGTGCGGACTATTTGCACTTAATGTAAATTGCATCTACTCCAGTAAAAATTTCGGGGGACACACCCACATTTGTTTTGCTTCCGACGCCCATGCCACAGTCGACCACTTCCGCTTTTTCCGGTCATGCATACACAGCGCTGTTTTATCATATTAGATACATTATTTGAGTGTGTTTAAAGTTATGTTATAATGCTACTCTGTGTGTTCGCTCGGTGGCTACTATGAGACACTTGTTGCACACTGCAGTGATCAATATTAGGCATGGTAAAACATGGTACTCATTGTAAATCAAGAAAATGAGATTTAAACAATAAGACTAACTGTGTTGAGCTATATAACAATGATTAGTTTTCTGTCGATGAATGTATCCAAACAGTTGCTCACCTGTCTAATAAAACGCATAATATATATTATAGCATCTTTGGTGTTAACATGGTTACTACAAAATAAAACCGGAAATGTAAGGCAGATATGACGTCACTGGTGACGCATGGACACGATCTGTGCCCTGGTTAAAATTGTTTATTTCTCTGGATTTAAACATTCTTGGAAACATTTGGGATAATGTAAGTACACAAGTCAACAAAATATATAGCATTGTTCTAGTGATTTTTGGATATTTTAATCCAAAAAGCTTACATATTGTGCCTTTAAATCATTCATTCAAAGCAAAAAACATTTTAAATAGACTGCAGCAATTAACATTTTGTCAGAATCTGTAGTAAATTACATGTTATTTTGCTGTCTATTCAGAATCATGGGAGAATCAGGATCTCTATTTTAAACCAAAAATTTTTGTCATGTCTTCAGCTATTCATTGTTAATTTTAGTTTTACATGTGTGTATGAGGGACACAACTGGCACCTGATTTGTACAATGACCCTGAATGCATTTAGGCATGTCACGATCATGAATTTTGAGCTAATGATTAATTGACATACAAATAATTACGATTAACGATTGAATCCTGTTTTGCTCATGCCACTCTCAGTGTAAATTATCACTTTTTTTTTTTACTTGGAATTGTATAAAATAATACAAATTATAATAAAATAGGCCCATATGATAAACTTTAATGCTGTAAAAAATTATGAATATAATATAATATAATCGTTATTCTTTACTCCCTGCAAGATTGACTCTTATGCTTCTCTTTACCACACTGAAAAAGAAAGACGATATTGTGCATTTGATGGCATTTATTGAAGCGCCTACATTTTGGATGGCAAATGTGATTTAAATTTAAACTGCACAATTATTGTGGTTATCTAAAATAATTATGAGTACATTGAATAACCACGATCAGACGATTAATCAATAATCGCGACAGGCCTAAATTAATTTGAAAAGATTTCATACTTATCTATTCTCTCCTGACGCTTCAGAAAGTCAGCTATATGGAAACAGCCGTGGTACTCTTGAGGCATGCCACTAAAATTATGATCAATTATGGCTTTTCTAAAGCTGGATTTAACATGTCATATATGTCACGCTTCTCTGGGAAATAATGACTTTGAGTGGATTTCAGAAAGTTGAAATTTATCCTCCTATTGCCCTGGGTTCCTTACATCCGTTCCCTGCTTAATATAATGTTGTTGATTTAACAATGATGTATTTGAACCTTTGGGCACTTTTTCATTTAATAGATGGTTTTGCAGGGTGCACAGGGTGCTACATTATTCTGGTGGGCTTGACTGAGTGATAGACCCACGATATGGCGGTAAGTCCATCAACAGCAGTTATATTCAATTTCTGGGGAGAGCATTTGTCATATGGGACAGGCAGCATTAACACAATGAAAGAGTCTTAAGTCACTGTTAAGTCACTGTGAAGTAGCACGGGCCATATAACCGCACGTTTTGGCGTCTCCTTTTCCGTAGTGGCCACTATACCTTTACCTCAGCACATAATATGACAGAGCATTGATTAATTGTACATTTAAGTGGATGCACAGCCCTCCTCTCTATAATAAATTATAGTCATTAATCAATAAAGCACAGTGTAATACAGGGACTTGGGGGACATGCTGCTTTCTAATGGAACACTGAAACACAAGGCTGGTCCTCTACCGGCAATGACCACTCGACAAGATGCTCTACGCCTGCATCCATCCAATTAAACCAGATAATTAATGAACATCCTTAACTTCGATAATGGGATTTGCCATTCAAGCTATTCCGCCCATAAATTTTTGATGGTCAACAACTTTGCAAAGACCTTATGTAGTATAAACGCTTTTGAGTACAGTACAATGAAATCTTCTGTAAACCCTAACGCTCAAAATAATTAATTGGTTTGAGTAGAGCCAACTCAAATTAAACAAATTAGTTCAATCAAATTAACTTTTATGAGTATTTAGAACACTCTTTATCATTTGAGTTCACAAAACTGACACATTTTAAGTAATCTGTATTGTTTCATTGTTTTGAGTTTTATGAACTTGTTTCTTTTAATTTAGACAAACTTAAATTTAACTGAAACTGGGCTGGGATTTCTATTTCCCAGCATGCTTTGCCTATACACTTAAAAGAGAGGGTTTTTTTAAGCAAGATTTAGTAGTGTTTAATGTTTTGCTATGCTAGTTTCTGTTATGTTGGATTTTTTGGGAGCTTAGTTTGAGAACAGATATATGTTAAATGCAAGTGCTATATGCTAATGCTATCAAAGCATTGTGTTACCAATTAGCAAGGTAGCATTTATTGAATTAGCTAGT
Source organism: Rhinogobio ventralis (assembly GCA_039654625.1). Classification (NCBI taxonomy): domain Eukaryota; kingdom Metazoa; phylum Chordata; class Actinopteri; order Cypriniformes; family Gobionidae; genus Rhinogobio; species Rhinogobio ventralis. The sequence continues at coordinate 6,110,757 of CM077214.1, read as the reverse complement.
TAAAGATAGCCAAGTTTCCACTGCTAAAAATATTTAAGTTGATCATTTTAAGGTAAATGTATGACTTACTAATATTTGAAGTTAAGAGCAATTCAAATGAATGAGTACAAAATACAAATCAGCAAGTGCTTACTTAAACTTTAAATTTCTCAACTTAAACATTTTTATGTAACTGATTACCTAATTTTTTTTTTGAGTTTTGCCAACTTATTCAGGTTTACAGTGTATGTTTGAATATGCAAGATAATATATGATTAATGAAACAGACAGATGTTCAGAACACCAGCAATGATACAACATAAATGTTTAGTCTCTCTCCGTGGTACGTCACAGTATAGCAAGGACCTATGGGAGACCAGATGGTATTACTCATAAACACTGGGGGAAAAGGACATGAAAAATAGTTTCCATAATTGAAAATATAAATAAATGAATCTCACGATATCTAAAGGTCCTAATAGCTTCAAAAAAGATACCAAAGTACCAGTTTGATACTTATCTTATGAGAACTGATGAGATTGTTATATTAAAATGATATGTACATACTGGGAATTGATTAGGTCAGATGGACATATTAAAAGAACTTGAAGGTCAAATAATTAATTATGAACACACAAATCATTTGGGTCTCTGGGAACCCAAACATAGTGTAAAGTCATCTAAATAGAACATGAGTGTTATATGAGTGCACATTTACATGACCAAGAACACTAACAAAAATCAGCTCATTTTATGAACCTAAACCCACGAGAAAAAAAATTAAAGAACATTGTTTCCTAAAGAATTCTAAGAAAGACAAAGTTGATACTCTCTATTAGTTGATAAGCTCTATTATACGGATCAAGCAAGCTCTAAGCAATAGAATAGAATTTTCCTCTGAGCTTCCATGAAATAAAACGCCATTTATACTTATCAAAGCAAACTAAATAGCCAGGCTTTTCATCAACACAAATTCAGTCTAGGGAATATAAATGATCCAGGCGACTTGATTCTGCCTAATGGAACTGGATGAAAGGTAATATTAACTATGCTGAAGCCAGGAAAGAAAAAAAAGTAGAAATAGATAAATAGATAATAATGCTGAGGGAAAACAATTAAGTACTTCAGTGGTGGATAAATGACTTGTAATGTTTGCCTGGCTACCTGAAAAGCACTTTCTTCATCTAATGCCGTCTGATGCTGTCACGGTGTCGTAGCTTTAGCCCATTTGATTAATGATGAGCTGTGGGCACAGCTAGCAGCTAAAGTCTCAATTATGAAAAAGCCAGTAACTAGTGCAATGTTGCTGATGCCTTTATTCCACTGACAGCGGTGAAAAATCGCAATATTTCTAATCAGGGTAAAATCGTTCATCATTCATTTATTGGCATTTCGGAACATGCCCTTTGTGTCTACCTTCTCCTTCTTCCTGACTTTCACGCCACCCTGAAACCAAATCCTGCAGAGATTGATGCTTCAATCCCTCTGCTCTCCTCTCACTCTTACCAAAGTCTATTAAAGTTCAGCTTTAATTATTAATCTGAAGGTCATGACCCTGTCCAGCCCCATTTTTGCAGTTTTAGATGAGACAAGAAAATGGATAAAAACGTCAGTGAAAAGTTCAGGATGCTTGTTATCTTAAATTAGTTAAGCATGCTATGAAATAAATGCTTAAAATATTCTGTCATGCACATTTTTTAATGGATGGTTCCAATCCTGGATGTTGATTGGTCAATACAGCATTCCAGTCATGATGTGAAATACCTTTTCAAATATCTACTGTATATTAATATCCATATATTATATTAATATCAACTATTAAACTATTGATCTTTTGACACACAAAATGTCTTTAAAACATCCTCCTCATTATAAACAAAGCATTTATTTAATGAAGCCCCAAAACAGCTCGGTTGGATATTGTGGGATCTGTGACGTCACACTGGCAGATTCATTTGAATATGCCTGCCTTCAGAGCAAGGCATCGGCGAGTAGTTTTACATCCTCGTACCGTAGGCCTTAATGGCCGACACTTGCCTACATCAGATGATTATATGTAGAATTATATGTTTCAGAGAATTTGACTGCAGATTGTTTTGTAAATGAGGCACAGTGTAATGGAGAGTTCCCAAATAAACCTTTGTTGACAGATGAAGCAGGCAGCTCTATTTGGATTTAATCAAATCATAATTAAACGATTTTATCTTTGTCTGTAAATGGTGGTCTTATATGCATAATGTTTTCAAAACACTTGCACTTAGTTACTGACAAGCCTTAAAGGGATAGTTCACCCAAAAATGAAAATGACCCCATAATTTACTCACCCTCTAACCTTCCTAGGTGTAATTGACATTCTTCTTTCAGATGAATACAATAAGTTATATTAAAAAATATCCTGGCTAATCCAAGCTTTATAATGGCAGTGAATGGGAGCCCAAAATTTGAAGCCCAAAAAAGTGTATCCATCCATTATAAAAGTAATCCACACGGCTCCGGGGGTTTAATAAAGGCCTTCTGAAGCGAATCGATGGGTTTTTGTAAGAAAAATATCCATATTTAACATGTTAAAATATGTTTAAAAAGTAAAATATCTAGCTTCCGGTGGACCGCCTTCTGTATTTGACTTACGAAGAAAGTGTAAGGCCGGTGACACATTGCAAGCGTGGCGTGAGCGTGGCGTTTCTGTTGCATGTTAGCTGCGTGGCGGCTGCGTTGCATTTTCTATGTCTTTGCACACCAGAAACATGTCTGATGCGGCGCTGCTGCTGCTAGGTGACGTACAGGGAGTGCTATCTCGGGACATAAGCGCCGACAGACCTGTCTACATTTGGATTCAAACTGTGCTGTCTGTTTATTTCAGTTACATTAACAACTTTGTGTAGAAAGAGCCTATAGGCCTATTGTAAACTTACTAGCCTACCTGATGTTGGACCGTCACTCAGAAGACACACTACTTTGTTATTGTAGCCTATATCTTTCTATTAGGTGTGATTCTTAGACAATGGGCACTTTTATGTTCTTTGGTCATATTTTTAAAAATAGGGTGAATTAAGGGTGATTAGGACACTTTTTACCATTGAGATGACTTGGAAAAAGTGTCCCAGTCAACCTGAATTTACCCTACATATCATTTTGGACAAATTCCTCTTTCTTTGTCAAACTAACAATAAAACTACCTTATTTTTATTTTTTTTACTACCTTTCTATTATGATTTTTTCATACTTTTCAACCTCATCATCCATCGTTGCAAACTCGAAGTGATTTGGATCACCCGTGTTCGACATATGGGGAGAGAGTTGTGGAAAGCCAAAATAGGCTTGTTGTGTATTGACGTGCAATATTTGAAAATCGATAATTATTATTATTTATTTAAATTACAGTTATATCTGCATTTATGTCAAAACCTAGAGACTTTCAAACATCAAAATGTCATTATTAATGTGTATTCGTGTCAAAATGACATATAAACATCTTTTCTTATTCTATTTTGCCTGGAAACGCTTCCAACATGCTTGCGTGTCGCATGAAAAATAGGCGTCGGTTGTATTTCTAGCATGCACGCGTTTTCGGCGCAGCTCAGGCCGCACGTGTCACGCAGGCAGTGTGCAAGCTCCAACCTGTTAACATGGGAGCCGAAATAAAAAAGGACACGCCACGCAGCCGAGGCGCTCACGCCACGCTTGCAGTGTGTCGCCGGCCTAACGCCTCTCGCAGTTCAAAACGCTTACGTTACGTCCGACGTCATTGTCGCACCAGTTATGCTTTTTCCGTAAGTTGAATACGGAAGGCGGTCCGCCGGAAGCTAGATATTTTACTTTATATTAAATATTATTAAATGTATTAAATAAGAAAAATTTTCTTACACAAAAGCATTGTTTCGCTCCAGAAGGCCTTTATTAACCCCCCCGGAGCCAATGGAAGTAGCAACAGATAATTTCTTCCGTATTATGACACATCTGATTGTAGTGGATTATTGAAAAAAAAAATTATCATGTATCAGTTGTTGATTGGAATTTGAGAGGCGGGCATTCAACTCAAGAGGAAGATGAATATGAGCTTGCAGGGGCGGGTTTAAGCTGACTAAATAATTGGAGAAACTCCACAATTAGTCACCAGATGTATATGACATGTTAGTTATGACATTTTGATTAACATAACAGTCAAAACATTTGAAAAAAAATAAATAAATATATATATATATATATATATATACACACTCACCTAAAGGATTATTAGGAACACCTGTTCAATTTCTCATTAATGCAATTATCTAATCAACCAATCACATGGCAGTTGCTTCAATGCATTTAGGGGTGTGGTCCTGGTCAAGACAATCTCCTGAACTCCAAACTGAATGTCAGAATGGGAAAGAAAGGTGATTTAAGCAATTTTGAGCGTGGCATGGTTGTTGGTGCCAGACGGGCCGGTCTGAGTATTTCACAATCTGCTCAGTTACTGGGATTTTCACGCACAACCATTTCTAGAGTTTACAAAGAATGGTGTGAAAAGGGAAAAACATCCAGTATGCGGCGGTCCTGTGGGCGAAAATGCCTTGTTGATGCTAGAGGTCAGAGGAGAATGGGCCGACTGATTCAAGCTGATAGAAGAGCAACTTTGACTGAAATAACCACTCGTTACAACCGAGGTATGCAGCAAAGCATTTGTGAAGCCACAACACGCACAACCTTGAGGCGGATGGGCTACAACAGCAGAAGACCCCACCGGGTACCACTCATCTCCACTACAAATAGGAAAAAGAGGCTACAATTTGCACGAGCTCACCAAAATTGGACAGTTGAAGACTGGAAAAATGTTGCCTGGTCTGATGAGTCTGGATTTCTGTTGAGACATTCAGATGGTAGAGTCAGAATTTGGCGTAAACAGAATGAGAACATGGATCCATCATGCCTTGTTACCACTGTGCAGGCTGGTGGTGGTGGTGTAATGGTGTGGGGGATGTTTTCTTGGCACACTTTAGGCCCCTTAGTGCCAATTGGGCATCGTTTAAATGCCACGGCCTACCTGAGCATTGTTTCTGACCATGTCCATCCCTTTATGACCACCATGTACCCATCCTCTGATGGCTACTTCCAGCAGGATAATGCACCATGTCACAAAGCTCCAATCATTTCAAATTGGTTTCTTGAACATGACAATGAGTTCACTGTACTAAAATGGCCCCCACAGTCACCAGATCTCAACCCAATAGAGCATCTTTGGGATGTGGTGGAACGGGAGCTTCGTGCCCTGGATGTGCATCCCACAAATCTCCATCAACTGCAAGATGCTATCCTATCAATATGGGCCAACATTTCTAAAGAATGCTTTCAGCACCTTGTTGAATCAATGCCACGTAGAATTAAGGCAGTTCTGAAGGCGAAAGGTAAAACACAGTATTAGTATGGTGTTCCTAATAATCCTTTAGGTGAGTGTATATAGCATGAATGATTTGTTCACAATAAGATATATAACATGCATTTAAAAAGTAGAATTTTCATGCAATACCAACTCTAAGAAAAGATAAATAAATAAATACATCCATCAATAACATGCATACAGTGCATGGCACAGATCAGCCATGCTCCACCGTCAGCCAATCACAATGCTCACAATCACCAGACTACTAGACTATTCCTCACCAATCACTGCTGCATATATAAGCACACACCTCGAACACTCACATTGTCTGATCTACCTGCTATTCCTAAGTTCCCGAAGCCTTTGTACCTCTCTCCTGTGTTCCTCCATCGTCTTCAAGTTCCTTGTTGTTTCCATCATCTCCTGTTCCTGCAAATCTGTGACTTACCTATTCCCTCACCGAGGTGCATACTCCATCATCCCTCATCCACGGTCTCCAATCCACCCATCATATATCATCTACCAACTGTCTGCAAATACTCACCTGCATTTACTGGTTGCCCATCTGTGTTAATAAAGAAACGATCATTGATTCTGTCTCTGTTCCGTAACAGTGTAGGGGCTCTCAAACCTTTTTTGCCGCCAAACTCCTTTCATGAAACACATTTCATCTTATTTAAATTGTTTTATTTTGAAATTGATTTATTTAAATTTGTATGATTCATTTATTAGCTTGTCATCAACTCAGGAACCCCAGTTTGGGAAAAGACTTAAATCAGGGTTGCAGCATTTCATTTTTGACAGGACATTAAACGAGGAGGGATAGAAGTACTGAAGGCCGACAGACTGTTCAGAGCTGTACTGTACAAAATCCACAAAACAGTTTTGTGATCTATGACCTCTACACTCAAAAAAATTATTTTATTTTGCTGTTCACTTTATTTAAGCAATTCATCTTGATTTAACACCAATATATTAGGTTTCTGGTTCAAATGTAGTTGCTTCATGTTATATTGACTTAAAATCGTTACTCTTTGACATAACTTGATGTTTTTATTTTAAAATAACTTTATTTTCAAATAATTTATTTTCAATCCCAATAAAACCCAATCAAACAGGACTTTCACTTCCCATCATGCTTTGTAAAGGGGCTGAATTTGTAAATGTTTAAATAAAGTGCTATTTTATGCATTTTTAACAAGATGAGAAAATGGAGAGACTTTTTAATGTTTAATGTTCTGTTATGTTGGTATTTAAAAGTTTGTGTTATGTTAGTGTTTTTGGAGGTTACCATTGTGGTGAAGTGTAGAGCATGTGCTTGGGGTGAGGACCTGCTAATAACAATTAAAGTTGTTTTAATAATAAAAAAAAACAACTACTTTGGGCATGCCATAGATGTAACAAAACCATCTTCTGGCTAGCCAATAAGATTTTATAAAAGGTTTTCTTGTTAGATAACATTTGTAAATTTGTAATTAAACTGGATTACTTGTTTTGTTTTTTGTTTGATATTCATTTTAGAATAATTGAACTTAATAGTTTTGGACAAAATTAAGAATGTTAACCTGATTCAACTAAATGGCATTGAATTAACCTTATGTAAAAAAACTGAAGTTAATTTAATAATCAGCTAAAAGTAAAGAAAGCTAACACATTCCAAGTAAATTAAGTAATAAATATCAAGTTAGTTTAATGCCAATTCTAGTTAACATACTCTAGAATATTTAAATATCTTACTTAAGACTTAATAGTACTTGAGTAATTCCATTTAACTAGCAGTGTTGTATTATGTTCTGCAAACATCTTAAATACTATTATTCTCAACATAGTTTTAATCTGTCATTTTCAGCTATGGCGACTTGAAAAACTATGTGCAATCGGTTTCCATATTCCATTTACTTAAACCATTTAAGTTTTGTCAATTTAATTCTATCTGTGATCTGAGGAAGTGTACTCCCAGAATGCATTGCGGCCTGAATAAATTAATTGCTTTGTTTTACTAATTTTGGCTTTATTTTACTATTCTATTTGCTGTATTTTGTCAGTATAACCCCAATAACGACAGCAAATAAAATTGTAATGGTCTTATTAAATAAACAAAAAACTAAAAAACTTTTATATATATTTTTATCACTGTGATTTCTTGTTGAAGATAATTACAATAATATAAATGAAGTTCCAAGTGGCCAACCAAAGGGAACACTAATCACCATAATGATGAGAAATTTTAGGAAATCAACATGAATTTATGAAGTCAACTTATGTGACGTTCTCCCAAAAGTGTGTGTGTGTGTGTGTGTCTGTCTGTCTGAGTATGTGTGTGTGTGTCTGAGTGTGTGTGTGTCTGAGTGTGTGTGTCTGTGTGTGTGTGTGTCTGAGTGTGTGTGTCTGAGTGTGTGTGTCTGAGTGTGTCTGTGTGTGTGTCAGTCTGTCTGTCTGTCTGTCTGTCTGTCTGTGTGTGTGTCTGAGTGTGTGTGTGTGTCTGTCTGTGTCTGTCTGTCTGTGTGTGTGTCTGAGTGTGTGTGTGTGTGTGCCTGAGTGTGTGTGTGTGTGTGTCTGAGTGTGTGTGTGTGTCTGAGTGTGTGTGTGTCTGTCTGTCTGTCTGTGTCTGTGTCTGTGTCTGTCTGTCTGTCTGTGTCTGTGTCTGAGTGTGTGTGTGTGTGTGTCTGAGTGTGTGTGTGTGTGTGTGTGTGTCTGAGTGTGTGTGTATGTCTGAGTGTGTGTGTGTGTGTGTGTGTCTGAGTGTGTGTGTGTGTCTGAGTGTGTGTGTCTGAGTGTGTGTGTGTGTGTGTGAGAGTGTGTGTGTCTGAGTGTGTGTGTGTGTGTCTGAGTGTGTGTGTGTGTGTCTGAGTGTGTGTGTGTGTGTGTCTGAGTGTGTCTGAGTGTGTGTGTGTCTGAGTGTGTGTCTGAGTGTGTGTCTGAGTGTGTGTGTGTGTGTGTCTGAGTGTGTGTGTGTGTGTGTGTGTGTCTGAGTGTGTGTGTGTGTCTGAGTGTGTGTGTGTCTGTCTGTCTGTCTGTGTCTGTCTGTCTGTCTGTGTCTGTGTCTGTGTCTGTGTCTGTGTCTGTCTGTGTCTGTGTGTGTGTGTGTGTCTGAGTGTGTGTCTGAGTGTGTGTGTGTGTGTGTGTGTGTCTGAGTGTGTGTGTGTGTCTGAGTGTGTGTGTGTGTGTGTGTGTCTGTCTGAGTGTGTGTGTGTGTGTGTGTGTGTCTGTGTTTGTGTGTGTGTCTGAGTGTGTGTGTGTGTGTGTGTGTGTGTGTGTCTGAGTGTGTGTGTGTCTGAGTTTGTTGAGTGTGTGTGTGTCTGAGTGTGTGTGTGTGTGTGTCTGAGTGTGTGTGTGTCTGTGTGTGAGTGTGTGTCTGAGTTTCTATGTGTGTGTGTGTGTCTGAGTGTGTGTTTGTGTGTGTGTGTGTCTGAGTGTGTGTGTGTGTGTCTGAGTGTGTGTCTGAGTGTGTGTGTGTCTGAGTGTGTGTGTGTGTGTGTGTCTGAGTGTGTGTCTGAGTGTGTGTGTGTGTGTGTGTGTCTGAGTGTGTGTGTGTGTCTGAGTGTGTGTTTGTGTGTGTGTGTGTGTGTCTGAGTGTGTGTGTGTGTGTGTGTGTGTGTGTGTCTGAGTGTGTGTGTGTGTGTGTGTCTGAGTGTGTGTGTCTGAGTGTGTGTGTGTGTGTGTGTCTGAGTGTGTGTGTGTGTGTGTCTGAGTGTGTGTGTGTGTGTGTGTGTGTGTGTCAGTGTGTGTGTGTGTCAGTCAGTCAGTCAGTCTCCGGTAGGTTCCTGAGTTTACGTGTCTGCCAGTTCACGGAGGATCGCTCTGCCTAATTCACGGAGGATTGCTCTGCCCTGTTCACGGAGGATCGGTTACAGTCCGTTCTGCCTGACCATCTCTGTTCTGGTATTGAGTATCTCAGTCTGCCTGTCGGTCGGAGGATCGCTCTGCCTTGTTCACGGAGGATCGTTTCACTCACGGGTTCTGCACTTCACCAGAGATTAGACACTCTCTGTGGTTCAGTCACGGCGGTTCGGGTTGTCCATTGGGTCCCTGCGCTGCCTACATCATCGGCTTCCCTACACCATCATCTGCTGACTTTTATGATCTACTCTCTGGTTTTCAATAAACGTAATTGTTGCACTTGCATTTGAATCCTTTGTATTTTTCTCATCACAGAACAATCTGACCAACTATGGATTCAGCGAGTGCGCCAGAGTTGTCAGACTATCTGTCTAGGTGTGCTTCCTGTATGGATCAACAGGAGGAGCAGATGGCCGTTACGGGCCGAACGGTTCAAGCCTTGGTAGCGCAGGTGTCCGGGCTCACCCAACAGCTCCAACTACTTCGTGTGCCCACTGCGCCACCCACACCGCCTGTTCCTCCCACTCCGTCATCAGTGGAGAATCACCGCGAGCCACGTCTGCCGACTCCAGAGTCCTATTCCGGTGAGCCTAATTTTTGTTGACCATTTCTGAACAAGTGTTCGCTGTTCTTCTCACTTCAGCCCGATTACCTTCGCGTCTGAAGCTTCAAGGGTGGCATTCGTATTAACCCTGTTGACTGGACGTGCGGCTCAGTGGGGGACGGCGGTGTGGGAGAACCACCTACCATACTGCTCCTCGTTCCAAGCCCTGTCTGAGGAGATGCGGCGAGTGTTCGACCGGGCAGTAACCGGACGGGAGGCCGCCCGAGTGCTGGCAGATCTGCACCAAGGAGGCAGATGAGTGTCAGACTATTCCATCAAATTCCGAACACTAGTGGCCGAATGCCAATGGAATGAGGAGGCGCAGTGGGACATGTTCCTGCATGGGCTGGCTGACCGTGTCCAGAAGGAGATCTACACGCTTGACCTGCCAAAGAGTTTAGAGGGACTCATTGACCTGGCTTTACGAGTGGAAGCTCGTCTTCACCGTGTGGAGCAACGCGCTCATCAGTCCACGGTTTCAGTTCGACACGAGAGTCTGCTCATCACTGGCAGCGACACGGTCAGTCCCGTTTTCCATCAAGAGCCCATGCAGGTGGGTGGAGCTCGGCTGTCCCGGGAAGAGAGACAACGACAGAGATCCCGGGGACTGTGTATGTACTGTGGTGGCTCAGACCATTTTCTTAATGAGTGCCCGGTAAAAGATCGAGCCCGGTAGTAAGTGGGAGGCTACTATCGGGCAGGATCTCCATGAATAAGTCCTCATCCTCGACTCTCCTTCCGGCAAGACTCCAATGGGCAACCCAATCTCACACCTGTCAGGCACTTCTGCACTCCGGGGCGGAAGGGAATTTCATGGACTCCAAGCTTGCTCACCAGCTTGACATACCCCTCACGTCACTCACTAATCGGATTTCCGTCAACGCACTCAATGGCCAGAGGCTGCCCAGTATCTCTCACCGCACGGAACCTTTGTCACTCACCATCTCCGGTAATCACACTGAACTCCTATCATTTCTGATCATGGACTCTCCTAAGGTTCCTGTGGTGGGACATCCCTGGTTGGTCAAGCATGGCCCCCGGGTGGATTGGGGACACAGTGCTGTCCTGGCTTGGAGCAATGGGTGTTATGCGTCATGTCTTGTTTCTGCTTGTTCGTCTGTGTCTAGTTCTGTCTTACAGGAGGAGTCCGTGAATTTGTCTAATGTGCCCGCGGAGTACCTCAACCTGAAGGAAATGTTCAGTAAGTCCCGTGCTGCTTCTCTGCCTCCACACCGTCCCTACGACTGTGCTATAGAATTACAGCCAGGTACGTCTCCGCTTAACGGCAAGTTATACTCACTCTCGGTTCCGGAGAGGGAGGCCATGGAGAAATACATTTCTGATTCTCTAGCAGCCGGGATCATCCAGGCGACGGTCAGTCTGTCTTTGGGTTTCCATCCCCAGAGCAATGGACAGACGAAGCGAGCCAACATAGATCTTGAGAAAGTGCTGCGATGTTTGGTTGCCAAGAATCCTTCCAACAACTCTCACCTAATAAGCAATAGTGACAATTCGACACGAAATAAAGTCATTATTTTTGTTTGTTTTTGCGCACAAAAAGTATTCTTGTCGCTTTATAACATTAAGGATGAACCACTGTAGTCACATGGACTATTTTACCACTGTCCTTCCTACCTTTCTGGGCCTTTAAAGTGTTAATTAAATTACTTTCTATGGAGGGATCTGAGAGCTCTCAGATTTCATTAAAAATATCTTAATTTGTGTTCCGAAGATGAACAAAGGTCTTACGGGTTTGTAACGACATGAAGGTGAGTAATTAATGACAGAATTCTCATTTTTGGGTGAACTAACCCTTTAAGAACAATATGCATTCATTTCAAAAAGCAATATTTTATTTTTACTCTACACATATATAAAAAAATGAATGTGTCCACAAATCCCTCATTAACAAATAGACAAAAGACCCTTGATATACAACATAATACAATGACATAAATCCCTATTTTTTCAGAGACATTATATCAGTTAACCTCATAACTGTTTCATCTGACTAAACCTCACGAATGCTTATTTTCTAATAAAAAATGAAAGAAATTAGATAAGCATAACTATTTATTAAATGTGTTGAGATCGTGTGCCATCTGTGGTCAAGAGAAAAAAAAATCATTTATTTATTTATCTTTTTTTATTGTTTGCTTAATACGTCTACTGAAAAAAATTAAGTCTCAGTCTCTGCAATTTGGCAAATGGTTGAACTAGCCATATTTGCTCATTATAGTTTGAGTGGATTAAAATAAGTTTGTAGCAGAAGATGAGTGAGTTTAATACGCACTGGAGGCTAAAGGAAAGATTCTATTACCGTATGTAGAAATTACCTCATAAAGAAACTAATATGGCAATTTAGGGAGCAATTTTTAATAAGACTTTTATGATGCACGGTTGTAGTTATGCTAATGAAGTTGTCATTTTACTTACGTTCTGCCCTCAATACTGGCCTCATATTTCAATTTCAGTAGATTAGTGCTAGCTAACTGTTACTAATGAATTTCATTAATGCAGTGAATACAAAGACATGATATTCAGGATTGCTCTTCTCTTATCTTTTGTGTGCCGTATCATATGCAGATAGAATAATGTTTATGGGATTATAAAGTGCACTGTGGTACATTGTTATTGGAGTTGCTCTCTTGGAGATAGGGCCTATTCAAATCCAAGAAACAGCAGGTTGCACTGCAGTTTCTATTTTATTGCAAAGCACTAGAAATAGTTAATCTCCTATCTTTGACTGCGGCGTTGGATGCCTTCACAAAAACCTTGAAGTACTGGCACAAGTGAGTAATGACTCTTCTCTATCAATACTATTTCCAGAAACAGAAACACTGGTCCACTTCCAGATGAACAGTCTCACAAGAGCTCATAAGAAAGATCTGGTTTATAGGTTCCCTTTGGCATTTCAAGTAGAGAGATCCCTGACAGCCTTCAAACTATCAGTACAGACTAAAAGATCACTCTGAAACCTTTAAAGAGGACCTATTATGCAAAATTCACTTTTACAGGGTGTTTTGAACACAAATGTGTGTCGGCAGTGTGTGTACACAACCATTGGTAAAAACGTATGGTAAAAATCCACCCACTTCTTTTTTTTTAATTCTCAGAACAAGTGTTTGCAGTTTCTATGCTATGTGATGTCACATGCTTAGGCCCCGCCCACTACTGCTGACAGATTCTGCCCTATTAGCAAAGACCCCGCTCAGAGTGAACTGTACACAGTCCGATGAGTGATTTTCTGTTTTTCTTTTGTTGTTTGATTCATATTAACAGCATATATAGCGGTAGGTACTGTACGTTCACAGACATAACGGACTGTGTTTATGTGAACTTTGTGTGTTTTTGACATAACCTTGTGTGTATTTGACAGTTTAAGCTCAATAAGACCTGAAAGAGAACTTAGTTTAATACTCAAGGGACGCCCCATGTGACATCCAGCTTTCTGTGTGTGTGTTTCGGGTGTGTGCGCTCAGAAAACCATATACCAAATGTTTAGACTGATATGGCTTTAAAACGCATGTAGATAATAAACTTTCATGATGATGAACTGCAAGAGCGAGATCGTGATAGAGATGATTGACAAAAACTAAAACATCTGTTTGGTTTTGTTTGAGTATCTGAGGCATGAGCTGTAAAGGCTCCGCCCTCTTCTGGAAAACGGGGTGGGGAGCAGCAGCTCATTTGCATTTAAAGTTACATGCACGAAAACAGCATGTTTTTCCCTGCACTCAAAAATGGCCATTTACAACATGGTATAATAAATGATCTGTGGGGTATTTTGAACTGAAACTTCACCGACACAATCTGGGGAGACCTGAGACTTATATTACATCTTGTAAAAAGGGGCATAATAGGTCCTCTTTAATAGAAATTCATTCATTAATTGGCGTGATCCAAAGCATATTTGACATGATATATTTTCAGAATCTGCCATGACTACCTTATTCCTGTTATATTCCTGACGAGCTATGGGACTGTGAATCTTTGGGGGGGTTGACGGACTCGATCTACTCCATCTGTGTTTTGATCATCGTTCTGAATCCCATCCAGACGTAGTCTTTGACAAATGCGATTTTCTCAGCTTTTTGCTCAAAATGTTGCTTTTTTTTTTTTATTAAACTTACCCATATTCAAGTGTTAAGAAAAAGAGAAAGATAAGAAAAAGAATGCATTTAGCTAAATTAAATGTTTTTGTTGTTGTTGTTTTTTTAAAGCAGAGGATCAGTTATTTCTTTTGATATTCTGGTTGCTTTGTGAACTTCTGTGGCAGGGAGAGAGTTAATAAAAGTGTATACCGTACTTTCAGAAATACACTCAAGCAATATATCATTTATCAGTAATTTCGCAAATTCCAAGAAAATTTCCTATAATAGGAGGTAAATAAAGAGCTAAAGTTCATCATTGCTTAGTGAGGGATTGAGAGTTAGCTTACATCTGGGTGTGAAATTTAAGTTCTGTATGCAAGTTATCATACATAATAGTGTAATTTCATAATAAATTCAATTTTACAGCGAAACAAATCAACCAGTACCACGAAATAATTCACAAAAAGCCACTGCTAACACTCACTGACTTCTGTGCTGCTGTTTTCCCTTTCTGGAACATGGCTTTTGATTTTACAAAAGGAAAATCAAATAAAAAAGTGGAATGGAGGACACAGTTAAAACTTATAGGCATATTATTATATTAAAATAATTACTAGATATAACAATATTACAATTATTTTTGATACACTGTAAAAAAAATATTGTGATTTTAACGGTTAAATACTGTAAAAATGCTACAGTTAAAAACAGCTAACAGTTAACTCATCCATACTATATACTGTGAATAACTGTAATAGATGTAACCTTACATTTACAGTTTTTGGAAGTGAAAAAGAACAAGTCGTGTAATTTACAGTGAAAAAACGTAAATTGACATTCCCAGAATTCCCAAGATTTATTAAACTATGTTTCTTCTTAGATTTTCTTAGTTTTTTTTCTAATCAGTTATGTACATTAGGGTTTTATGTTACATTTAATGTTGTTAAATTAATGTTTATTGCATTTTTAAAATTTCATGTGTGTTACCATGATGGTGTTTAGTGTTTGTGTGAATGTGTGTATTGTCCTCCTAAAAGCTGCTTGTGATGAGCTTTGATTCATCACGTGACTCTCATCACCACTGTGATTGGTGGTTGTCAGTATATATCAAAGATACATAACAGATATTAGTATTTCCATAGGTTGGTAATTTAACATGATTTCAGTTGAAAATACAGTTATTTACTGTAAATTTAACTTAAATCTCTAAAACCTAAAATGTTGCTACCGTGTTATAATTTTTTTTATGGTAAAATTCTGGCAACCACAGCTGCCGTTTTTTTACCGTAAATTTTAAACAGTGTATATCTGGAATACTTTGAAACAAATTGCCTCTTTTTTTCTTCATAATTGCAACTTTATATCTCATAAATGTATTTTTTTTAATGTATTTAAACATTTTGCAATGTGTCTTTGTCTTAATTATAATAAAAAATGATCCCACATATTAATATATAGAATTGGTGCATGAAAATGTACTGGATAGAAGGAATGACACTTTTTTTTTTTTTTTGAATATTCCCTATTGGAACCAAACAGGCTCACAGAATGTGCAATTGTATTGTAGAGGTAATCTTTAATTACAAATCACAGCCACTTATATCATGATTAGGACTTCGATTGCTTGGTCTGGTTCAAGACTGAGGAAATGCATTGTTACGACAGTCCGGTCAGCCATAGCGAATCAATGCTCATTGCCGATACCAGGTGAACTAATTTGCTGTTGAATGTGCTCAGTCATTTCAGGGTGAACACTCAATTTGGCCTGATGAGTTGAACCCTTTAATCTTCGGCAGTCCCTCAAGTCCAAAGCTGCTAAACGCTCTAATAAGGGCAGACAGATGTTGTGGGTTCTGCTTTGATTCTTTTAATTGCTTTTTCTCTTATTTCCCCCTTTTGCACTCATTTTTGGTTTACTGTAAAATATGTCCCATACACATAATATTTTGTTTATACTTTAATTTACACTACTTCATTGTTGACAGACTCACTGAATATAATTAGGGAATACAGCACACCTTACTCCAGCTGAGCACTACCCCCCTGGGGAAGAGAAAATACAACACCAAATGGTAGTTTTCTAGGGAATCTTGATGCATCATTTTCTCTTTTAAACTGCATGCCTCCTCTGCTATTTACTGTGGCAAATCTGAAACAAGGAACTTCTTGTTGGGAAGTGGAATCTGTGCTTTGGGAAATGAATTTAAAATCACAGGATTATACAGCATAAAATGTATAATAACCTACACAAGAGAACTGACAGTAAACTATCTCTCAAATTGTCAAAATTAAACCCACCAATTTCATTAGATCTTGAGCTCTACCCAAAATATAATTAAAAATTATGACATGGAGAGCAAAAATAATGCAAAGTGTCCCTATAGAATCTCTGTAATAATGCAGAGACTGAGAATTGTTATGCCATAACACTTCATAGCGTTTTTCCTTGGCTTAATATATACAAAATGTATCATAAATATGGCAGATAAACAAAGTTGACTGAAACGTGAAATGTGTATTCGTATTTTTATTTCGTGTTTGCATGCACATACAAATATTTGTTGGTTGATACTTCTGAAAACTGTAAACATAAGAATATTCTGACATTAATCAGAATTTGGTCATATTCCAATTAAGTGTAATTAAGCCAATATTTTTGGTTTTAGTAATCAGATTCTGAATAAGACAGCTAGCATGTGCATGTTAAAATCTGAATTTTGGGTGTTGTAAACACCTTATTCAGAATATCAATCATAGCTAAACATCCGTTTAGGTTTTTCTGCTATTTTCAAGATATTGAAA
Organism: Rhinogobio ventralis; assembly: GCA_039654625.1. NCBI lineage: Eukaryota > Metazoa > Chordata > Actinopteri > Cypriniformes > Gobionidae > Rhinogobio > Rhinogobio ventralis. The sequence goes on along the minus strand of CM077214.1, from coordinate 6,094,079 downwards.
AATGTACATGTTCTGATTACATTTATATATAGCAATATTTTAATAGTTGAGCATGTAAAAGTCTTTTTCAGAGTAAAGATTAAAGGGTTAGTTTACCCCAAAAAAAAAAAAAATCTGTCATTAATTACTCTCATGTTATTCCAAACCCGTAAAACCTTCATTCTTCTTCGGAACACAAATTAAGATATGTTTGGTGAAATCTGAGAGCTCTCTGATCTCTGATTTAATTGCCACTTTTAAGGCCCATAAAAGTAGTAAAGATATAGTTAAAATCTTCCATGTGGCTACAGTGGTTCAATCTTAATTGTATGAAGCGACAAGAATACTTTTTGAGCGCAAAAAACAAACAAAAATAACTTTATTCAGCTATTTCTTTTTGCCTGTGTCAGACTCTTACGCTGTTGGCATAGTGTAAACAGTGCAGTGTTTCCTAGTTCTACAGCAGAACAACTTGTACGCATGCGTCGTGGTGCTTACGTGAACAGCGTCGGCCAATGGTAAGCCGGCGTTCTGGAAGCACTGCACTGTTACGTCAACAGCGTAAGAGTCTGACACAGGCTAAAAGAGTTGTTAAAAAAGCATGCACAAATCACACAAAAATTATAAAAGTAATCCACACGGTTAATAGAGGCCTTCTGAAGCGAAGCGTTTTTCTAAGCAAATTAACCATATTTAAAACTTTATAAAGTAAAATATCTAGCTTCCGCCAGCCCGCCTTCCGTATTCAACTTACGAAGAAAGTGTAATGCCTCTCGCAGTTCAAAAACACTTACGCTACATCTAACGTCATACGTCGCATCAGTTATGCTAAATACGGAAGGCGGTCTGGCAGAAGCTAGATAATTTACTATATGTGTTAAATATGGATATTTTTCTTACACAAACGTATCACTTCGCTCCAGAAGGCCTTTATTAATCCACCGGAGCCGTGTGGATTACTTTTATAATGGATGAATACACTTTTTTTGGGCTTCAAAATTTGGGCTCCCATTCATTACCATTATAAAGCTTGGCTTAGCCAGGACATTTTTTAATATAACTTTTAATATACGATTGTATTCAACTGAAAGAAGAATGTCATATACACCTAGGATGGCTTGAGGGTGAGTAAATCATGGGCTAATTTTCATTCCTATCCCTTTGTTTTAAAATCCAATCCAACACAGCATTATTGTTTTAACTAATGACTTGAGTTTGGGGAGGAGCTATCTGTTTTTCAGCCAATGGCAGATAGTGTGAGTGTTCAGTATTGATTCCTTTTGGCAATGCTAGTGGCACAGAAATTACAGCGCTAAGTCCTCAAGCCATAAGTCTCAGTCCTTTTCCAAATCGCTTTGAATATAAGGACTGTGATGTTGTAGTGGTGTCTTTAGGACTCTGGCATCCATATCATCAAAGCCAATGGCTGATATTGTAAAATATTTTACATGTCGAGATTTCATATTTCAGTCTGGTCTCTGTTTTACAGTCTGATTGCCATGCCTTTCTGTGAACACAGATGTAAAGCGAACTAATGAATCATCTGTGCACAAGCAGCTCTGAGTTGAGCCAGGAATCATAAATCTCTTAACAGAAAAGAGCCAAGCCGTCATTCTATTTTTGTTTCACGTTATATCAGACCTGAGCAGCGGCGTCAAACTGACGCAAGACCCTCTGGCCTCTGTTTAAATATGTGCTGTTTGCCCAGACAGGAAACAGAGATGGTATAAATCTTTGTATATACACTGTGCTGTATGTATCTATGAGTCTATTTATTTTTTTTAAGCATGTTCCATATTTTTAGAACAGAACTGATTGCCCTTGTTAGTGGAGGATGGCAGTTGGTTGCTCTTTTTCTCTAGCGGGTGTGGAGGTTTATGAGGCTCAGTGTGCGAGGGTGATGACAGGGCCTGGTGACCGGCCAAAGCACGGCTGGCGTTCGAAGTGCCATCGCCCTGTCGCCTCCTGCTACTGCCACCGGCCCATATGGGCAGAGAGATTGCTCTCCACTGGCGCTCCCCCAGCCATCCATCACCTCGGTCCACGTGGCCAGCACGCCAACCCTGGCACCACGCTGACTCCGATCCATCAGGATTTACTGTGAGTGACGGGGAAAGAGGAGACGAGCCCTAGGTTTATCATCTCACGAAAAACAAACACAAAAAAGAAATACCCAGGCTGTCACGGTGAGGTGGCACGTAGCGACTGAGTCACCGTTGATCTATTTCATTTGCCACTTCTGGATTTTCCGAGTGTTGTGACATGCTTTTTTGGGGGGCGTTTAATAGTAATTGGATTCATTTTCTTCGCTAAGCATTTGAATTTACAACCGCCGCAAAGATTTTTTGCATCCTTGATGCTTTCCAGCATTTCACCTTCAAAGATGATTAATTTAAGTTCTTTCTTCTTGGACATTTATCACTTCACTAAACTCTTAATGTCTCTTTTCCGTGACTTTGCCAGGCAGAGCTGGTGGTGCTTAGGAAACTGTGATGTTCCCAAGCTGTTTCTGGCTTGTTTTCCACTGTCTACATTAATATTTGTTAAGAAGCAGATTGAGAAAACAACATATGGCATAAATATTCGTATTTTCCACTCAAGGTTGTCGGTATGGCGTCCTTCAGTAGGGTCTGTAGCCTCGCTTGCCAAATCGCTTTTCTTTTCCGCCGACCCCCTCCTTCTTCTCCAAGCGGCAGAATCAGACCAGGCCAAAACGATAGCATGGACACAGAGATGCACCCCCTGGCCCCCACAACCCTTCGCCGGACCCGCAGCCCCTCTTTCTCAGATTTGAGAGAGCTGTCAGTTTAGATCGCTGGTACGCAGTGAGGCTGAAGCTTCCCCACTGACTGGAGAGGAGTCGTTGGCCAGGCTTTCCTTGTCACTGGGAGTTAAAGCAGTCACTGATCCTAATGCTTACACTGTTGTTGCAGCATTCCGATTTATACTCGCTGCGTGACTTGTCAGCTTTAATGAGGGCAGCAGGCACAGAATTATCAGCATACCAATAATGAGGGTGTCACAAGCTGCCAATTATTTCCTGTTTCGGACGTTATTTCCAGGTCTCTTCTTTTCACACCATCTGACCTAATGATGAGAAATGTCTTCTACTTTGTTTAGGTTATATAATTTGTATCAGCTGGCAGAAGAAAGGGTCGTTTCGGTTCTGCCGTAGATTTTCACACGGGTGCAAATGGATCCGGCCTTCGTCAGATGCACTTCACATGCTGAATGTTCTCAGAGCGCAGGGAAGAGAATCCTCTCTGAAACCATCTCACGCAATCATAGCCTCATGAGGCAATCGCGTTTGAATGGTTCACCAAATTCGCTGCTCAAACAATAATGGCACCGCCATTTCATCAGGCCTCGAAAGAAAACGAGAGCCGAAAAATGGATGGCCAAATGTGCTCAAGCCATTGCCATGTGTTGCATTAAAACAGGGGTGGCAGGAAAAGGCCCATTAATGCCCCATTTTTCACTCTTCAGTGATGTTAGTGGTGTTTATGTGATATAAAGGTGTACAGCAGATCCAGTTTAGTGGCTACATGCAGCACAAAGACTCTAAATTCAGTCTATATACCAATAAAATGTGTTACATTTTAATATTTGTTAATATGTAAATAATATAAACTAATATAAACTAATGTAACTGGGGTCAATAAAAATTTTTATGTTTTTAAAAAAAGGCTATTCTGCTCACCAAGGCTGTATATATTTGACCAAAATACAGTAAAACCAGTAATATTGTGGAATATTATTACAATTTAAAATAACAGTTTTCTATTTTGATACATTTTAAAATATAATTTATTCCTGTGATCAAAGCTGAATTTTCAGCATCATTACTCCAGTCTTCAGTGTCACATGATCCTTCAGAAATCATTATATATGGTGATGCTCTAGAGTTATTATTATCAATGTTGAAAACAGTATAGTTTAATTTTTTTGTGTGATACTTTTTTTTTTTTCACCGTTACCTTTGATGAATTTAATGTATCATTTTAATTTCTTTCAATTTCCTAACCCTAACCTGAATAAAATACATTTCCTCAACAAATTTAATAAACAGTCATAAAATCTTAATGAACAGTTTCTTGAGGGTGCAAAATGACTTGTTGTGTGTTTCAGTGAATTTGTTAGTCTTTATATACTAAAGGGGAAGGGAAAGTGCATTATCCTCATCTGTATACCAGGCACAAAGCTATTCCATTTACTTTTTTACTTCAGAAGCCTTTTACAGCACTGAATAATGACTAAGTTTACCCAGAGCACAGAACTGAGAAAAATAGCTCCTTCTCTTCTTGAAGAGAAAAGGGGAGACTATTTTAGAAGCATCAAAAGTGCATTTATGGCCACTCAAGCAAGAGTTAAGCAAATGTACACATTTACCCATTTCATGGCTGCTTTTTTGCTTTTCTTTGTTGCTTGTCTTGCAGTATTCATTCTTGTTATTTTACATTGTGTAATTATTAGTAATATTAAGACGTCGTTTTTAATATCTGACCTGTGGACTGAAAAGTCATTTTTCAAATACATTTATTTTAATGGCTTGTACATTTCCTGGTCAACTTTGCACAATGTGGTGATTAGAGTTTGGTGGTATGATCAAATTGTATTACTAATAATATGTATTAGTATTTTCTATAACATTAATGGCCCTATTTTAACGTTCTGAGTGCATGGTCTGAAGCGCATGGCGCAGGTGCACTTAGGGCGTGTCCGAATCCACTTTTGCTAGTTTAACGCTGAAAAAAAAAATGGGTCGGCCTAAAAGGGTTGTATCTAGTCTCTTAATGAGTCAGGGGTGTATTTTGGGCATAATGTGCAATAAACCAATCAGAGTCTCATCTCCCATTCTCTTTTTGTTGTGCTTGCGCCATGGCATATTCACTATTTACATGTCACATGTCTGTCTTGTCCTGTGTAAGCACATGTGGTGTGTTTGTCATGTTTTTGGTATGATGTCATGTCTCTGGTCTCTTGTCAACCCCGCCCATCTTGTTATATGGTTATTGGTTAATTTGCCCCACCTGTTCTTCCCCATTACCTGCCTTGTTTGTCCCCTATTTAATCTCCTTGTGTCTGCAGTCCTGTGCTGGATCGTTGTTTGATGTCATCTGTTCCCTGTCGTGCTTTATGTTCCTGCTCCTCGTGTTTAGTTTATGTTAAGTTGGTTTTCCCCCTCGTGGGTATTTTGTTTGTGTTTGTTTTATTCAATTACTTAATAAAATCACTGAACCCTCCAACTATCTGCAACTCACCAGATATGTGAACTCTTGATACATCCGTCAGCAGGGGGCTGACGTGAGGGACTTCGCCTGCAGTTTCCTCATTGAGGTTGATCACATGGTCTACACTGAGGCGGAGATTAAATTAGTGTTAAATATCTGTCTGGACATGCCTCTCAGCCCGGGGGAGATGGAGAAGCTGGGGCATCTGGGATTCTGGGACTTTGTCCACCACATCTACCATCTTGGTGAGCCAGAGCATCCATCGCCAGGAGAGTCCCAGCCCACTGACTGTTCCCTTCCATCTACAGTCAGTGGAGAGCCCAGCCCTCCAATGCCCCGGAAACGGAGAAGGAGGAAGAACAGGCCGACATCGTCGGAGACCTCCGCTGAGGAAGATCCGACTTCGGGGGTAGGAAGTCAAGTGGTCCCAGGCCGGGTGGTCCAAAGTCCGGGGGTCTCAAGTCCAGTGATCCTGGAGGGTCGGACTGCAGTGGTTCCTAGTCTGATGGTCCAGGAGTTACTCCTGGCTCAGAGACTGTCCCGGAGCCCGCTGCCATCCCAAATGCGCTGCCCAGGCATCTGGCCCTGCACGCGCCGCCCAGGCGTCTTGCTCTTCCAGAGCTGCCAAGATGCATTGCCCTGCCGTGGCTAGCCCCTGACCAGAGGTGGCTCCAGCCACTGACCAGCGCCCAGAGGTGGCTCCAGCCACTGACCAGCGCCCAGAGGTGGCTCCAGCCACTGACCAGCGCCCAGAGGTGGCTCCAGCCACTGACCAGCGCCCAGAGGTGGCTCCAGCCACTGACCAGCGCCCAGAGGTGGCTCCAGCCACTGACCAGCGCCCAGAGGTGGCTCCAGCCACTGACCAGCGCCCAGAGGTGGCTCCAGCCACTGACCAGCGCCCACGACATCTAGTGGTGAGGTTGCGAATTGCAACCGTCCACCACTCACCCCTCCCTTTAGAAACAAATAGAGAAGCTACGTGGCCAACACAGGACAAAGATGTCGTCTGAGACAGCAAAGAGCAGCTAGCACTCTGTAAAGCAGTTTGTCCGTTTAGGGCTACTGTAGAAACATGATGGCGCAAAATGGAGAATTCACTGTAAGCAAACCCGCGGTGTATAGAAATGGCTTATTCTAAGGTAATACAAACATAACAGTTCATTATGTAAGGTCTTTATACACCACTAAAAACATAGTTATGTATATTATATTGCATTTGTCAATAGATCCTTCTAATTATTACACAGTGGACTTTTAATAGGGCCAGATTTACTAAAGGCAAATTAGTGTGAGAGCGCAATCCCATAAAAGTGCCGATGTGAGTGGAAAGATCTACACGTGATCTACTGACTACATGCAAATCTGGTTTAAGACATGCTTTTTTTGGGCAGTAAATAATGGCACAAACACCCGTAAATTGACGAGCGCAAACCTTAGAAAATCACCTTGCATGATTCATTTAAATACTCTCCCTCCATAAATTTTGCGTCTGAAAGGGAAACTCCTACAAATGCATATGCAACAAGGTCAGCCGCAAAAATAACCCTGTCCACGCCTTTTCAGCGACAATTTTTCACAGCGTCTTTAGTAGATCAAGACTGACGTAAGCTTTTAGTAAATCTGGCCCATAGTATGTAACAGTGTACTTCAGTTGTGTGTAATTCTGTATTATTGTAGCAATTTATGCCCTTGCTCTACTGCATTGTACCTGAAAAAAAATTGGGTGACATTTCTAACATTGTACAGTAGTGTCATACGGATCAATGTGGTTACAGTAAATAAATCACAACAAAAATACATATAAACTCAGCATTGCAGTGAAAGCAATCCTAGAATGCACTCATTTTGGTCAGATTTTGATCCAAGTATATCAGAGCCTTATGCCAGTTCACTAGGTTTTGGTACAGATTCATGCAACATAGCAAGACTGTTTGCAGCATTTTTTGTCATTGTGAACAGCTCTAGTTACTTTTGTGCAATTCATGAAGTAAGCTGTTTCAGTTTTGTCAGGCTCCAACAAGGGATAGAAAATACATTTCAAGCAAAGCGTTATCCTGAAATTCCCTCCAGACATCCAAACAACATGTCAGAGTTTATTAGAGCAGACTGAGACAACACCAGAGTCAGAGAGAGAGGGCTTTTTAAGGTTAGAGGTCAGATGGAGGCGTCAGGCTTTTGTTGCTCGCTGCCTCTCAGTCTAACTCTGGCTTGCTCTCTTTTTTTTTAATAAACAAAATTCATTAAACGGGTCTCCTAGAACCTCCTGACAGGTAATTCCTCTGTCTCTTCCTTCCTTTTTGTGATCAGAAGAACCCCGGTGATTCCTAGCATGGGTCCCAATGCTATGGGGGAATTTCTCTCAGAACCTACCCCTTCAGCTCAATTCCTCCCCGCATTTCCGAGAGCTTTTCATTCGTATCCCCTGGAAACCGCTCTGCATTCTTTAAACTCCCCTTCAAAAAAAAAAAAAAGGAGAAAAAAAGAGAAAGGGTAGTGAGAGACAGTAGGGAGAGAGCCCTTACACGTTTGGTTATGCCCTTTGATCATTCGTTTATCTCTAAAACAGATGGTTGACCACTGTGCTGTTTATGTCAACACAAGCTCATTTGAAAGAGAGTTTCGCTGTCGGACGATTCCTCTCTTGAAATCGATGAATTGCAAATCATCGGAAATAAAAAAGCAACTGCTTGTATAGGTTAACAAAGCACTTGCCTTCCAGTGAGCCCATGGGCGGGAATCTAAAGCCTCTTTTCATAATACCCATGTCTGCAACCTGCTTCTTTACATAATGTTTCTGTAACGTTATTCGCACATCACAAGAATACAGTACAGATAATCTACTAATCTGATTATTGTTCAATTATGAAGGCTCACTGGTCTATAAATCCCCACAGATTTAGCATTCACATGTACAGTCATCAAAAAATGATCTAATTTTGATAGTGGCAGACAGTGGGTGAATGGCAGGGGAAAGTGGATTGGGTATTGCATATGAGATGGGGTGTGTAATTCTACCTTAATAAAACTGTGTCTTGGGAGGTAGATGATGGGGGTGGAGGCCGGTTATAGAGAGCTCATATATTCTTTCGATACATATTTATTTAAGAAGACTGGGATACTTGGCTAGAAATTACCATCAAAAGGTTGTCAGGGGCCATCAAAGTGAAGGGGAGGGAACTTGTTTGATGTTGTGTGAAGTGGTCATTAATTTTTTACTGCTTTTATGAGCCTGTGTTTTTACAAGACCAGCGGTCTTGTGGAAGGAGTGACTGCACTAATTGTTCAAAGCTTTTTACCAATTAAAAGACAATTAATACTCGATTAGCACCAAAATATTGGCTTTGGGACTTCATTGCAGTTGACCAATTGCTTTATTAAAAACTGCAATGTGGTAACATTTTACACATTTACCCATCTTAACTTTAACTTAACTATACTAATATAATGACTTTTCCTTAAATATAAAAATGCTAAATAATGACCTAAGGCCTTATCCTGGCCTAATCTAAGCCTTGTCTGTGAAACCGGGCCATAATCCAGTAATATAATCAGAGTTGGGAAGGTTACTTTTAAAATGTATTTACAATGTATTTGTAATTACAAAATACATGCTTTAAAAAGTAATTTGTAATGTATTTTGTTAGATTACACAAGTTTTGTAACTTAATATAAATACATTAGAATACTTTGGAATGCTAATAAGGTATGTAACACAAAGGGACCACCAAACATAGGACTTGGTTTTCCCTCTGCATATTATTTTAAACAACATCAGTTTTCCACAATACTTCTTGAAGCAAAAAATCCAGAAAATATTAGAATAAAGATAAAATATATATTGATGTTCAAAAAGGCAACACGATGCATTAAGATCTGGGGTGTGTAAACTTTTTGAATCGGATGAACAGGGTAATCATACTTATGTTGTCTTCTGGGAAACATGTAGTTATAAGCATCTGAAGAGAAGTGCTAAATGAAAGAAAAAAATTTCTGTAAACAAAATTAGAAAAATGTACACATCATCCTATTCAAAAGTTTTCACCCCCTGCTCTTAATTCATTGTGTTTCATGGAAGCTTGTTTCTGCCACTAAATATAAAAATGTTATTGGGACTTTCTTATCTCACAATTCTGACTTTTTTTTCTTGCAATTGCGTGTTATAAAGTCAGAATTGTGAGATAAAAAGTCGCAATTACCTTTTTAAAAAAAAATGTCCCCCTCATAATTGGACATTATTAATAATTCGCAATTGCGAGTTTATATTTCAATTCTCAGAAAAGAAGTCAGAATTGTGAGATGAAAAAGTCACAATTACCTAAACAAATGACTTAACATGAAACATGAAAACAGTAGTGGATCATCCAGGTAACAGACAGTTAAGATTCAAGGGTATGTACATTTTTGAAGGTGGCAATTATGTATATGTAAACATCTGTTATGTGAAATAGCTTATTCAGGACAGTACTAAATAAAAGTTACATGCAATTTTTATGATCCCAGATCCCTCTTATTTTGTTAAAATTATAAAAATGTTGCATATCCTGCAAGGGTTATGAAACTTATGAGCAGAATTATAGCTTGGTCTGAGAATCACCCATTGCTGTTTACATTAATTGCCCGTTACAGTTTACATTGAATTTTAATGTCATTTATTTCATTTAAATATTAAAGTAATCACTTTGGTAATCTAAAATACTTTTCGGATGTAACTGTAATTTGATTACCACCCATTTAAAATGTAACTGTAATGAAATACGGTGATTTACATTTTTTATTTTTAATACGTAACTAAGTTACATGTATTTTGTTACTCCCCAACCCTGAATATAATGCATTATAGGCTTTAAGTAAAGTGTTACCAGAAATAATTATGGCCAATAAATTTCCTCAATTTACACATCCTTCGCAAGTGTGCCAAAACTATAATTTTAAACAGCTTTAGAATTTAGTCAAGAAAATGATTACGCTGAATTTTATAACACAACCCGAGTCAATGGTCTGCGTCAACCATTTTCCAAATGTATGGCTGTTACTAAGGTTAAAATGGCAATGGACTCCAGTATATTGTGTCATTAGAGTGACAGTAGTTCTTAGAGTGTTTTTACCTTGTGATTGACAGAGTAGCCCTGTCAAGGACATACTCTATAACTGATGCTCGGTTGCTATGGCAGAGGTGCAGGCAATTTAAGCATCATCACATCCACCGGGGGCGCGCTCCCTTCAGTAAGTGGCTTTGCTAAAGCTGACGCCTGCCAACGCCATCAACGCCGGTGACTCTTAAGCGGTGACAAGAGGTTTTAGAGATGAAAGTTTCATGAAAAGGAGTGACGGATGGAAGGAGAATTATGGAGGGATAGATTCCTTCAAATGAGTTTTTCAAATGTTGCTTACACAAGAACATGTCGGAATATTACCTAATCAGTCAAATCCTCAGATGCTGACACTTTCACACTGAAGGGCTGACGAGACTTCCATTCCCTCGTCGGGACCCTAGGGAGAACCCAAGGGAGAACTAGACGGAGATCTGCATTGCCAAACTCAGGGATGTGCTAGGTCCTCCTGACAGACGTTTGGAAATTCACACGACTTATTTAACACACTCGCAGGCACGCTTTTACAGGGATGCGCTACCCTCAATTAACAGAGTAAGGCGAAAGCTGCGTGTTTTGCATTTTGTAACAATGTGAGTGTTAAACTGAAGGTGATTTTAATAGGATTTGCTGCAGTTGGGAACCAGAGATTAGCAGCTTTAAAGTGACGAGGGCCCTAGCGAACCATGAGAGCGCTTAATCTGGACTGCATTAATAGAAGACGCTTGCGAAAAGATCTACTGTGAAATATTTGATTGTAGCATGTTTGTACAAAAGTGCACTAATGTTTGTATTAGCCAGAGCTTTTGTTAATACTTTAATTTTCTACGTACCACAGGCAAAATTAAAAGTAATATTTGATCTCCTTAGCAGATTTGGATGGTTGGCAGGCTTCTTACCATTTTATGTAGGATTTGAAACAGACAATAGTGTGCTCACAGTGTTGAGAGGAGTCTTAGCTCTTGAACGGTGTGATCTGCATTGAGCTCCACTTCAGGTTGCCCTTTTTGGCTGCTGAGATGTTGAAGTACTCTTTAAGTAAGACTCTTAAAGAACAGATGCCTGTGGGTGTAAATAGCGACCTTACTTTGTGTAGTGCGCCTGCCTAGTACACCTGAAAATCAAAGATCATTTGAAGAAAGGGCGTGCTAATGTTACCGCCACGTACAAAGTAATTTTGGTTGATTGTGGCTTCAACTATATTTGGGGCTGAAATTTTACATAAAGCGAAAAGAATTCTGTACGTCACTGACAGAAAATAGTGAACTCGTCAATTGCGATTTATTAGAAGGTTTTCATTCAAAGCGTCACATTCATTGACGGAGACAGACAAACAAACGATCCGAAGACTTGATTAAAAGACGAAAATGATATTGCACATTTTTTCCGCAAGCAGAATCCGGATGGGGTCTTCATACGGCTGTTAAATATATAATTCCTTCTGTAATCAAATTTCCAGTTGTCATATAATGACAGGTAATCAAGTGTATCCTTTTACATTTTAGATGGTTAGACAGACTTCTCTAACTACATTAAACCCTGCATAAAAAATGCATGATATTAATGTTTCTATTAAAAAATCTCTGCCCTCTCACAAATGATCGAGAACACCCACTGTTTATTTGTTTTTGGTGAGCTATAGATTGTTGCCTGGAGCGTTAAATAATTATGATTAGGGAGGGGCGGGACGTGAAAAGAAAGGGGGAAACCAAAAGTAATAGCATCAAGATCAGATAAATTAATTTGTAATGAAATGCACTCATTTTGCATGACAGCTGGCGAGACCCATTCAGAGGCCATTGAGATGGAAGCAGGCCTTGTGACAGCAGACAAAGAGGACTATCATCCGCAGCGTATGTGCCCCACTCTCACGAGACACCGGAGTGTGCAACTGACACGTCAACAAAAAGCTTGGAGAAGCGCATTGCTTGGATCAATTGCTGATGACCACAAAGCCGAGGAACATGTGCTCAACTTTCAAACAGCCCTCTTGTAGTCCAATAGGACAAGAGTACTTATATAATGGTGAAGGTAATGGCCTTTTGGAGACACATCACATGTTGCTGAGTTACTAACAGATGTAATCTTTTGGTAGCATTTTTAGTAGAGCATTTCTCTTGTTTATTTGAACAAACCTGATCCCTAAATATTAAGGTTTTGTGCATCACTTGCCCTGCATTACTTGTGCCATATCTCAAATCATGAGATGTGCTATTAAGTGATTGGACGTGCAATTTTTGTTTGGTGAACAATATTAAAGCAAGGGAAACAATCCTGTAGACTCAGTGTAAGGAATGAATACCAGTCATATGTTGGTATATTACATCATTACACAACATAAATTACACATATGAATTATAAAAAATAAAATAAAAAAATCATGAAAATATTAGTTGCATTTTAAAGTACTTACAGTGCAATTACCTAAGAAAGTACCCCGTAATATAAGTTTAGGTGTAGGTTCAGGGTTAGTACCTAGTTATTACCCAGTTATTGTAATTCCTTTTTTTAAGTATATAGTATGTACACTTGAAACAGGACTGTAAAATAAAGGGCTGCAAAAAAATTCTGGTGGACAAAAAAGATTTGCATTGAAGAAGGGATCCATATTGTAGTTTGATTTTGCCTTAGAGTAAAACATAATAAGAAGTAATTTTGAGATTAATCATAAAGCAATAAATTAAGTTAAATGTCACAATTATTAGTCATACTGTGAGGTATGCAAACAAAATTGCGTGAGATTGAGACACATTGCAGATTATAGAGTCACACTGTGAGATATACATGCATTTTCTGTAAAGCTGCTTTGAAAGCATATGTATTGTGAAAAAATAATACAAATAAATGTCACAATTACGAAAAACAAAGTCGCAACCGTAAGAATTAGTCACTCCATTACCAGTTGACCCAGAATAAGTCAAATTAAGTTAAATAAAGTCACAATTAGCATGTTTTACTCTGAAGCAGAAACAGGCTTCCAACAATCCCAGCCGTATTTAAAGATTTGGGACTGGTTTATTTGACTTGGGTTAATAGTCAAACCCCCCAGAATACCCTAGCAACTCTATGGAAACATCCTGGCAACCATCCACAACACGCATGAGTTTTACGTTGAGGTGTAGTACTAGCTAATTTGATTGGTACATTCAAACCTGTACCAGCAATTCAGTGGTCTTGAGATAAAATCCTGAGTCCTCCTAGTCTGAGACTGAGACAAGACCTTCAAAAAATGGTCTCAAGACCGGTCTCGAATACTACAACACTAGCAGAGAGTACTACACTTTTATTGGTTGCTGAAAGCTTAAAGCTAAAATAAAATATTTAATTAGCACATTAGATAAAATATTTAATTAGCACATTAGCAGTATCAGAAGAGGCTTTGGTTCTATTAAATACAACCTTAAACATTACGTTTGCCATGACAATGAGCGCTTCTTGTTTTCTTCTGTGTTTGAGAAACAACAATCGACTTTCAAAGGGTGTGATTCAATGTTTCTCGCAACTGTGATTATCCAACGTAATCTCACGACCAATTCGTACGTATTTCGAGGTTGCTAATTCATACGAATTTGTCAATTTGTCTAAGCCGCAGTGACGGGTAGGTTTATGGGTAGGGTTTGAGGTTAGGTCATTCGTACAAAATCATACGAATTGGGCAACTCGTCAATGTATGATTTAGCAAAAATTGTACCAATACGTACGAGTGAGCTCGTACGAATGAGCTCGTACAAATTTTTACAAATTAGCCACCTCGTAAAATACGTATCCATTGCCGTGAGATCGGGTTGGATTATCGTACATAATGCTTATGCTCCTTCTGTGTTGCGAAGGTTCAGTGTTAATACTTTTTCTATAAAAAATTGTAGCTTCATTGTAAAAATACCATATATCATCAAACTATCATCAGAGGTCTCATTGATGTCATAAGTAAAAGTGTAATGTATATTTACAGGAATGTTGAAACAATATTAGTTTTAATAAATGTCCACAGGTTGCAAACTCAGTCTATGTTGCCATCTGAGCCATTCAGTTACATTTGATTCTTATTTCCATTGGGCCACTTCTTAATCTGGTCTCCATTTTATTAGATCCTCTCCCAAATTGCATTTTCTGACAATGAATTAAAAATGTTCTCAGAGAAAACTAAAATGGAGTGACTGTGGTTACTCCATGTTCCATGAACGCCATCCACTTCCTTTCAGCTCTCTCTGCCCTTACTGATATTGACAGTGAGCCTTTTTTAGTATCAAGCCTCCTTGTGTACTTTCGCAGCGAGTTTCAGTTTCCTTTCAGAACACATTTGTTGTGTGATGTATCCTGAACAGCCTCACTTCTTTAACAATGGACTTTAAGGTTGGTTTTCTAATTAAATCACCACTATCTTTATGTTGGGCCTCATCCTTATTCTGTCAGCGTCGAAGGCCTTCCTGTGTCCTCTCCGCTTACCAAAAAGAGTAGATGCGTCACCATTTAACTGCTTTGACGAGGTGGCTCTTCCTGGCTCATGCCCAGGAGAAAGGCCTTTCTCCTCAGTTCAGCATCAAACCGTAACCTTTCTCAAGTTTAATTACCTTAAGTAAGTTCGGAGTGGGCCGCTGTGCTGTCTCACCGACTCATCCTTCCGCTGGCGCTGATGTGAAGTCCACATGTGTGCTGAATCTCCCGCTGTCTGCTGCCACACGCTGCACGCTATGGAGCACTGATGACCCGAGCCCTCACACTCTCGGACTCTCATACACACGCAAACACACACCCATGATAGCACACTCAATCGCTTTCACATGTACACATATGAAGAACAAATCTGTTTTTCAGCTGATTTTTGTGTACTCTTGTGCACATTATTTAACGTTTGAAAAAAAAAAAAAAAAAAAAAAATATATATATATATATATATATATAGGAAAGCCATAGAATTATAGTGTTTTTTTGTCTGTAAAAGCGTTTTTGTTTTTTGTTTAACTTTATGTTTAACAGGATTATGTGCTTTAAAGTTCAAAATACTGCTAAATACACTTATTGGTCTGTCTGTAGTGCCAATGAGACATAAGAAACTTAATGGTAAAATAAATGGAGCATTTAAAGATAAACCTTTAAATAGCCATTCATGATCAACCTCAAATATTCAGCAATATTTTTAACATGTTTTTTTGCTGTAAATGTCTGTAAAAGTCATAAACACACACAGACAAAATCTGTGGTTTCAAATATGGCGTCGTAAACTGAGCAGAGAGTGTTTTAGTCAAGACCACCTAAACCGAGACCAGGTCAAGACCAAAACCAGTGTGTGTTGAGACCTAGACAAGACAATATCAAGGCAGGGAGATACAGAGTCAAGACCAAAACCAGACCAGCACTCCTCAAATTCATCTGAAAGATTCACATATACTGCATGAGAAATATCTTATATTTAATCAGTAAATACAATTAGAATAATAAGACTATATAAAGCTGTTACCAAACAAATGAAATCGCTAACAACAAAATGAATCTTTGCACTGCAGAGTTGGCAAAGAAGTTGCATCTGAATTTGTACAATTACAACTGCATAAATAATGTTGAGATTAATGTTTTAAAAAAATACAATTGTTTATTGAACGTTTTTATAAAATCTATATTGCGTTTGCAGTCACCAGTGTTGTTAAGTCCAAGAATTGAGCTACCTTTAAGTTGTTGCTGCAGGTAAAACAATTTTTTTTTTAAATCTGCGGGTTGATTTCCACTCCGTATGTGTGATTTCAGCGCTCCGACACCCCCAAAACACCCCCCAGTAGAGAATTTGGCCACACGAGAATTTGGCTACTTTTGACTAGCCATTGGGCTACTTTTGTTGCACAAAATCACCTTCATGCTTGTGAAAACAGCTCTCTTGCTCATGTTATATTGCTTAATCATATAATATGTAATAATATAAAAAATAAGATCTCATACAAGTACTATTTTGCAATCATATCTTGAATTTTGTGGGCATTTGCATTCATTTTTGTGACTTTTTTGACAACATTATTTTCTGACCCAGCAAAAAACAATTGAAACAGGAAGTTAATGATGTTAACAAATAAATCAAACAAAGCACCAGCAATTTAGTGGTCTCGACCGGTCTTGAGTACTACAACACTAGCAGAGAGTACTACACTTTTATTGATTAGCAGTATCAGAAGAGGCTTTGGTTCTGTCTAAATTAAATAACACCTTAAACGTTCGCCATGACAATTAGCGCTTCTTGTTTTATGATGTGCTCAAGAAACAACAATTGACTTTTCTCTTCAATGTTTCTGGCAACTGTGATTATCGTACATATGTTTTATGGTCCTTCGGTAAAAATACTTTTTCCATAAAAAATTGTAGCTTCACTGTAAAAATACCATATATCCTCAAACTATCATCAGAGGTCTCATTGATGTCATAAGTGAAAGTGTAATGTATCTTTACAGTACTACTGAAACAATATGGCCTGAAACAATAATTTTAATAAAAGTCCACAGGTTGCCAATTACTAATAACTCTATGTAAACACATTCTATGTTGACATCTGAGCCATCCAATTACATTGATTCTTATTTCCATTGGGCCACTTCTTAATCTGGCCTCCATTTTAATAGATCGTCCTCCAAATGCCTTTTTCTGACAATGAATTACATTTTTCTCAGAGAAAACTAAAATGGAGTGACTGTGGTAACTGCATGTACTGCCAATCACCCGCAATCAGCCTTTTTTTTCTGTTGCTCTCGTTTCCTCATTGCTTGATGTGTGGAGATTAGGACCCTCTCCACAGGGAGCCGTGCTGCACTCAGGAGAAATGAGGGTCTGCTAGGAAGTTTTACCTCTCCTGTTTGGAAACTTCTCCGTTTGGGTTCCCTCAGCTTTCCCAGCATCCTCTTAAACACAGCTGAGTGGAGTCAATCCTCTTCTGATACACCAATACAGCTGTGGGATGTACTGTATTACATTACAATCAGCCAAATGTAACATGTAAGGGTAAGATTCAATGTCGGTCTTCATCCATGAATACTCCTTGATCAAAACAGACTGTATTTTTGCATTTCTTCACCGCATATTTGTGTAAATAACAATAAGCAGTCTTAGGTTGCTGTTCACAGAACACATTTTTACAATCCATTGCGCTGCTTTTCCATTGTTTTTCTATGCAAATGGATGTGTTTGACAGCTGCGCTCACGTCTTCCAGCACATCGCACATATTACGGCATTCTACACGCACTATGCAAAAAAAATAGTTCTGTGTGAATGGCCGATGGTCGTATGGGAAACTGTAAACCCCCCAGCCAGAGTAAATATTACAAAAGTTAGATCAGCGGTCAGGAAGCTATAGATGCATTTCGGTATGCATCAGTCATGTTTCAGGTTGTTCGTCTTTGGCAAATTTATGGAGGTTTATTGATTTAAGATTTAAACAATGCTGTAATCAAAATCAAAACCATTAACATTTTTTTTTAAGAGAAAATGAGCTAATCTCCCAATTCAGATAAATAAATTGTGACAGTACGCAGGCTACTTTACCAGCTGCCATTATACCGACATATAGTTTAATGGATCTAATTCACCATTAGCGCGATATTTTCTTCAACAACTGTGACAAAAAAGGACCTTTCAGCATCATTTCCTTTTGCATACCAAAAGTCATTCAAACGAGGGACCTTTAACCAGGAGCAACGTGCTATTCATGCTATTTTAATTACAATGTTAAACCATTATTTGTTTCAACACCTGGTTAAACCATTCAGGCTTGTTTAAATCCCCCTTTTTATCCCAGGTGTGTTGGAAAGGCTCAAAAGGGTGAATAGGTCTGCCACAACAGGGACATAATCAAGTCGGCTGAGCTGGCTGTTGAATGAGCTTCTGGGACGAGTTCAGATGCTACACACTCTAGTTCTCAGAGAAAGAGTGCAAGGTGGATTATGCTTGAAAAGAGGATTTAGTCAAGGATGTACCCTCAACGTTTTTTTTCCGTCTTTCTCTTTTTCGTAGTAGTAAGCATCATGAATAGCACCTTTTCTCCTTTAGAGCAGTATTAGGAAACTCAATTGCTAGCTTAAAAGCTATTGCCTTTGTTGTGCATTTCTCTGCATATATTTGTGTTGCAGTTTGGCTGATTGAAACCAAGAGGCCATGCTGTTTCGACACTGTGGATGGCCCTGCTTTTTGAGACCTCTTCAAATAGGGGTTTCGCATCTTCTAAGCTTATTTTCTCTTCCGTACTATCAGCTTCTTTGAAGTTGGGTTTGTACTTTCGCGATACAGCTTTGTCTCGTATGATGTTATTAGCAGGACTATAGCGGAGAACTTGACCCCTGTGGAGTTGTAGTCGGGGTAGGACCAAGCCTACCTGGCTTAGGTGCTTGCTTCAGGATGTTCTCGTCTTAATTAGTGACGGAATAGAACAAAGTCATGTTATCCAAAACAGAAACACGCCGAGAAAACACATTAGTGGTCTTGACGTATCTATTCACACTAAGCTTTCATTGCTAAGTCAGGAGCCCTTTGTATGTCTCGCAAGCCTCTTCTTTTACAACATAGACAAGGCCTACGCACAGTTCCTCTTAACGAATTAATGTCTGCTAATAACCCTTCAACAGCCTCTCGTAAATGGATTAAGCTCTTCTTTGCACTTTTTTGAGCAAAATTTAATTAAGATTTAGATTGGGTTTTAGCATGTCTGGGCAGATCCATGCTGCATTCACGATGGTCTTCAATTTAAGACCAAAATAAGTTAAGCTGCTTCTGCAATAATTACCCCATCTACTTTTAAATGATGCCTAATTATGCTTCATCCCCATGTAATTTAATAAGCATCTTCAGGCAGCGTGTGCTAGAAAAGTCTGTTTACATTTTAAAGGTCAGACGTTGTTTATTTTTGCTTTGAATAAGAGTTGCAATGTTGCACTAATACCCATAACGTGCCAAAGCTAGCGCAACAATTTAGTCATTATGAAGAGAAAGAGACCTATTGAAGCCTAACTACATCCTTTTAACAGAGATATTATATTAGTAGTGCATATTTGTTGTAATGCTAAAGTAAAGGTGTCTATGCTAACTTAATTTACAGACTGTGGAAGCCAACCAGGGCACTGACCACTTCCAGCAGGAACGAGACGTCCGTCCGACTGATCGTCCTCAGCAGAATAAATAAATGAAATGTTTTCTCACATTCTGTAGCATGGTTTTAGAACAAATAATGTTTCTGCAAGATTTATGAGGCGGTGGAATTGTTGCAGCTTTCTTCTCCTGTGCTTCATTTAATTACTGCCTCGGAGAGCTAGTCTCCGAGAAGCTGACGAGACAATTGGAGGTGTCATCGTAATTATTTTAGAGGGCACATCGCAGAGCGTTTCATGCACTTGGATTTCCTACGCAGCTCTTGAACCAGTGGTACATAGTAAATGGGTTAAATCAGCAGGATTGATACAATATTTCCCTCACCTGGTGATGTAATTCAACCTCTGCCATCTTTAAAGTGAATCACAGATCTGCAGGGTTGCATTTGGATTAGATCTAGTACCACGCTATGAATTGTAAATCAAATAAAGTGGGAAGAATTGAATGTGTTGGTGCAAGAACGCTGGTGAACCAGTCCCAGTAAAGGTCACATAGCACTCTGTCATCTGCAGCTAGTGTGGTTTCCCACTTTTCAAAACCTACCGACCACTGTTGTTGAAAGCCAGCCAAGATACACAGCGCAGTGGGCAAGGGAGAAAGTGATCCTTCTATCTACTCCAGAGATCAAGGGGGGAGAGTTCCTGATGATCCGTTCCACACCAAACTGGCCAAAGAAAACTGAGATTTAAAGACTATCAAACCAAAAGCTGGAAGAAAGGAGGAAATTAAGTGGTTTCGATGTGGAGGCCTGCCCACAGCATGCACGGTCCTCCCTGCTCTGGAAATAAGCTTTGCAAAATGCATTCTGGGAAAATTGCCCGTCGCTGCCACCATGCTCTCTATTTACCGTGCCCTAGTCGCATTGAGGAACCCCTGCTGATAGCACTTTCCCAAATCTGTCCTGATGCTTCTGGTCTGTCGCTGTGTGCCCCAGGGCCTACGGTCCCTGGACATGCAGTGATCCCTCATTTGGGCTCAAAGCCAACTGAACCATAGAGACCTCTCGCCCGACACTATCACACCAGCTAAAGCAGAACCCAGATTAAAAGATCGCAGACCATGGATGCTCTGGCCACCAGTCAACCAGAATCAGTCTCTACTGGTTGTAACTCACTTCTGGCATGAATAGGGCAAGCCACAAATTGCCATGTTTTGGCAGCGTGAGCCAAAACAAGAGGACAATATCTGATCAGTCTTTATTTCGCTCTTTTAATCCCAGTTGGCCTTAAGTGTTAAAGATTAGCTTTGGCCATAGGGATAGTTATTTTTCGGAAGGCATATTTATTGAGTATTTCAGAATGAAATCAACAACAGCCAATAAAATGTATTCCCATGCAAGTGTTTTGGCACTTACCACAGTGTGTACTGCTTTAGGTAATGGTTAGCTGAGGATACTTCATTGACCTATTTGGCAATAGATACTGTTTTGCACATCATATAAATGGAAATTCTACTATAGTTACTAGTGTATGTACGTGTGTATGCATAGGTATGTGTGCGTGTATATATGCAGATATATATTGTATTCATTCATTTTATGCATGTTTTTGATAGGGACTAATGTGTGTCCCATGTGTTTTATTATGTGGAATGTGGAATGTGGATGTATTGTCTGATGTATCTTTTTATGCCAGTATTAAATATTAATTTCTGTCCAGGAGACCTAAGTAAAAACAAACAAACAAAACAACAATGCATGGCATTTGCTAGCCATATTGCATTTGCAACTTCTTATAAGGAGGAAATTTATTTTTTTCCTCTATTGGAGCTCTATGAGCAAAGGGAGAGAGTGACAGAGAAAGGGGTCCCATAGCTCCCATTAATGTACACTGGGGAGACCTAAGTGTCACCCATGAAATCAAGATGTTAGGGTGTGAAAAACAGGGGAGGGACCGAAAGTAATTGTCATTATTGTTAAGTTCTCATCATCCGCCCTACAACTTAAGGCCGCTTTTTGACTTTTAGCGTCAAACGGGTGACCACCATACATATGGGCCTCCCTCCAAATGTTCTGAAACTGCTGGGCGTTACCGAGTTTGACATTGATTTGGGGTTTAGTTCAAGGTACTGTCATTGCTTTAAGACCATGCCACAGGTAAAACAATGGATGGTTCCTTATTACCATGGCTAGATTAACATAATAGTAAATTATAGAACAATAATAATAAAAATAGAAGCTTAAACACATTTAGAAACTACCCATTGGAATCATAAATGCAGTCTCTTAAAGGGATAGTTCACCCAAAAATGAAAATTCTTACATCATTTGCTCACCCTCAAGATGTTCCAAACCTGTATGAATTTCTTCTGCTGAACACAAAGGAAGATATTTGGAAGAATGTTTCTGCAGCCATTGACTACCATAGTATTTTTCCCACTATGGTAACAACTTGAGGGTGAGTAAATGATGACAGAATTTTCATTTTTGGGTGAACTATCCCTTTAATATCTTAATTGTTACTCATAGACAGCAATGAGCTTAAATGGAGATTAAATAAAGAGTTTTCTTATAATAAATCTCCTGCTTTTTGGATTTTTCTCCTTAGACAATAATCTAGCATGTCTCCTCTAGTTTCACAGGAGATCTCAATGTCTCAAACTGTACACGGATTTACCAAGATACCAGTCTGTACTCCAACATTTCTCATCAAATTCTTAATATTTTGTCTGAGCTGCTATCCACTCTATTATTGTACCATATTTCAAAATTGTCTCATTTTCTTCTATCTTTAAAGTGTTTTAACAAATTCTAGGAGAAACATCATAGACAACATTTAAATGTGCATGAATCATAACTGCGATCTGTTGAGCTATGAAAAACAACCTAACCAACAGCATTTCCACAGGGCCAAACAAAATGTATTTTGCTTGTGTCTGAAGCTATTGCGGATCCAGCTTGTGCTCAGTTTATCCTGTACTCAGTCAGTCCCAGTGAAGTCCCATCAGCTCTAGCAGACGGGAAGTCCTGGTGTGATGGAGACAGAAGCTTCGCCGTCTACAGTGGCTGGTCCTGTCTAGGATTCCTCATCAGCCTGTGTCACTGCATCCCAGTGGGAGAGGGGACTTACACCCAGGGCAAATCTGTAAACACCAATTTAATCTGCATGGAGAAAGTTACTGTCATCAGCAGTGACAGCAAAAGCCTCTGGGCCACACAACGCACAAAGAGTCACCCCCCCCCCCCCCCCACCACCAATATTGCTGTCAAATCCCGACATTAAGCTATTATGGCCGTCAAGGAAGCTGCCATTGAGAGGCTTGTCTCTATCCACCATTGTCAGTGCGGCTTCCAGAGCGGCCAGTGCACGCATGCATGTGATTAAGACGGGCCTGGTAATTTAATGCTCTCCATTAATTGCCGTCACATTGTTTTATGACCTCCAGCATGAGCTGATTGGCGAATCCTAGGATATTCGAACCCGCATACAGTGTGTTTTATATGCTATGTAATTATTTAAATGAGAAATGGTGATAGCCCGTACAGTGGTGAAGAGGGGAACGAGTGAGTGTAATATGGTGGAACTGGCTTAATTGCATGCATATATATGATAAACCTCTTTCTATAGTCGGCAACATGTCAATTAATGAATTAATGACTCCTTTGGATTATTTATCATGGTTTTAGAGCAACACAAACTGTATAACTGTATATAACAAATATATTTTGGTGGACATATTGTCGTTTCTGAATATAGGGAGTGTGTCCTGTGTAAATTTTTTATTGGTTAGATAAGCTGCTCTTTCATACCTCAGCAGATTTTTTACTCTGTCAACTGTCTATAATGTTTATCCTATAGTTATTTGCTGAAATATAAATAGGCACAAGTGAGAAAGTTGTTATACAGTAGTTATTATACAGTAATTAAGCGTATAGAGCTATATTTGATTATTTTGAAATTATAATCTCTGACTTTTGATGACTTGGCAAATCTGATCGCAAATTAGACTTATATATATATATATTGTGTAAAAGAAACAGCAATCTCTTTGCTGTATGCTCTGCGTCTGTCCAGACAAGGTTGTTACAGCTGGGCTGTTTGAAAAAGAGTATGTGTGTAAAGCTACTGAAGATTGTTTTTGCAGATGCTTTTTTTCTCCTTGAGTTGACTTCAAAAAGGAATGGAATTTTGACTCAAGTTTGGCAGTATCAGCGAATCAATCAGATTCAGCTGAACATAATATTTTACTTCCAAAAAAAGAGCATAAATAGACGGCAAAGTGGGACATTTTTCTGTCTTGTCCCATTCCATAGAACAAAGGGAGGTCACGCGGAAGGGGCAGTTAACCTTTGACCTCCAGAGTGTGATTAGGCTTATAATAGAACGTCTAGATTCTAAGTTTATCTGCTCTGATCCCACGCACGCCACCTGTTTAAAGCTGAATGTCTCATCGGCAATCACTTGGGACAGTTGAGGAACTTCAGGGACAAAAACATGTCCCATAGGAGCCACTGTTTGAAATGTGACTCCTCTTGTAACACTTTATGTTAGTGAGAGTAATATGCGAGCACTCCCATATCTTATACTTGTCTGATAAACCATTTTGTATCCATGTATAAATCTAAAGTTTTCATTTAAATACAGAGAATGCATCAATACTGTATTAACGCATGAATAAAGACCAAAACATTGACAGGATGACTTTTATAGTGTTACAAAAGATTCTATAAAAAAAAAAAAAAGAACATTGAAAATAAAAATAATTGTTTCTTGAGCGCCAAATCAGCTTATTAGAATAATTTTTGAAGGATCATGTGACGCTGAAGACTGGGGTAATGATGCTGAAAATTCAGTTTTGCATCACATGAATAAATTACATTTTAAAATATAATAAAGTAGAAAACATTTATTTTAAATAGCAATAATATTTCACAATATCCCAATTTTGCTGTATTTTTAATCAAATTGGTGAGCATAAGAAAACATTTCTTATCTTCTTTCAAAAACATTAAAAAATCTTACCAACCTTTTGAATGGTAGTGCATTTATATATGACATAATAATAGACAATCAACAAAAAATAATTCACCCTCCATAACTATATGAAATTCTTTATTCAGTGGAGCACAAAATAAGATATTCTGAAAAACGTCCAGCTGCTCTTTTCCCACAATTAAATATTGTGGACAAAAAAGCATAGTCCATTTGGCGTGCACTATATTCCATCTTCTGAATCCACATGATAACTTTAAATGAGGAACAGACCAAAATTGAACACAATATGTGACCCTGGACCACAAAACCAGTCATAAGTCGCACGGGTATATTTGTGGCAATAGCCAACAATACATTATATGGGTCAAAATTATAGATTTTTCTTTTATGCCAAAAATCATTAGGATATTAAGTAAAGATCATGTTCCATTAAGATATTTTGTAAATTTCCTACCGTAAATATATCAAAAATGTATTATTAGTAGTAATATGCATTGCTAAGGAATTCATTTGGACAACTTTAAAGGCGATTTTCTCAATATTTATATTTTTTTGCACCCTCAGATTCCAGATTTTCAGATTTGTATCTCGGCCAAATATTGCCCTATTCTAACAAACCATACATCAATGGAAAGTTTATTTATTCAGCTTTCAGATGATGTACAAATCTCAATTTCAAATAATTGACCCTTATGACTGGTTTTGTGGTCCAGGATCACATATATACTGAAAATCTTGCTGTATGCCTCAGCTCTCAACTCATGTCTGTATGAAACTTTCTATGTTCTTATATCAATAAAACCATAGAGTATGTCATTTGTTCGCACATGCCCCGCAACTGAACGCAGCAAATGTATCGTCTTAATGGACATTGACTGACCTGCTTCAGAAATAGGATTATTGAGTGAAAATAATGTCTAATGTGTCTCCATAGTCCATCACAGTGTTCATCAAATATGAGGCTCGCACAATCAGAGTTTAACAAATATGAAAAATCAACTATGTAAATGATGTCGATTAATCAAGACGAACGTAGCCCACAAAAGAGAGACCACGTGTATGAAATTGAAATGGCAATTGCTAAGCTGTGCTTTTTGCATGCATTAAACTTTAACTTTCCAGTTGGCTGTGCATGGATTATACTGATTACTGGTGTTTCCTTATCAAGAACGGCTACTCCATCCAAATAATGTTTTATTAATCTAAATGTCTCATAATCTGGAGAGGTATTTGCTCATAGCAACTGCAAATTAAATGTAAATGTGATATCCAGAGTAGTAGTAATTTTGACGTTGTTGCCAGAGCAAATCACAAACATTCATTTATCAAAAGGCAATCAACAAATTAAAAAACAATACATATATTGTACTGTATTATCCCATTATTGATTTGATACTTGTAATGATGGTAATGCCTGTTTTATGATATTAAGGGGCCGTGAAATTATGTGCTTTCTTGAAATACCAATATCATAACACCCACTGGTCCTCTTTGCATAAACTCCATTCAGCCTCACAAAACGAGAGAGCATGCGAGAAAAGAGGAGAAAGGGGTGGAGGGATGTAGAAAAAAGTGGGGTTTGTGCAAATGGAGCAATGCACTTTCAAAGCCATATCTGGATATTAATTTCATGCCACAAACAGTGGTCTCCATGCGCATCGTTGTTAGAGCTGTGGCCCCCGGCGACGGATTGATCCACTTCACCGGCTCAGTGGGGGTGCTGGAGATCTGGAGGGTATCAGCAGGGCTCCAAATCAATAAGGTTAATAGATGTGGGGGCCACGCAGTCAGAGGTGAGCAGCCTGGCATTTTCTGTGCCAATGAAGAAAATTCCTGATGACGAGATGTCACATTCAGGGCCTGCATTAATGTCAGTTTGATTACCTGCACCTCCAGTGTCAGTTAGTGTGTTAGCCGAGGTCTGTGCTCTGACCATTAACTGAAATTATTTTTACCACACGCACACCCCCGCGCCCCCCTTATCGTTGCTTCGGGACTTGACTTTGCCATCACTTCTTATGGCCGGTCGCTACAAATTGCCCAGCCATTTTCCCCTCTTCTTTATGGGACTGATTTCTATACTACCAACAGTTTCATAATCACTTGATGCGTAATTTGCTCTAATTTTGAATTTGCAGTTGAGTATTTGCCCCTTTAAAACATGTACACTTAAAGTGTCTTTGTAGAAGCTCTCACATCCGATTTCTGAGAGGACGTAATTGCCTCTCACTAAACGGAGGAAGAAGAAGAAGAAAAGGATAAAAGGGGAAAAAAAGAACAATTGTGGCAGAACTGCAAAAAGACCATAAGAAAGGGTCAGTCGCAATTTAGAGAGACAAATGAATCAATGGTTTGTTTCCTTCGGGGCTCATTTAATTTTTAATTCTACCCTTTATTTTGAATGCAATCATTTGTTGGTGAAATAAGGATGTTTGAGATGATGAAAAGAAGAAAAAAAAATAGTTTAATAGTGTAGCAAGCTCTTAGAAATATAATCTTTGCATTCATGCTGGTTTTTGAAAAGCGTTTACACCATTTTTAACTAAATAAAAAAAAGTCAAGTGGTACAATGTCAAGTAAAATGAATACACATAACATGAAAGTTAAAGGTATTATTTAAAAAAATATATATATATAATAATAATAATCTATATAAAATAAAATAAATTAAGCTTTCTTGAGATGTAAACTACCTAACCTTTCCATATATATACATATACTATTTTTAAGAAATATTCTATGACAAAATGCTCTATATCACTGGAAAATCTACTTATGTACATTATCCCCCGGTTTCACAGACAAGGCTTAATATAGTCCAAGACTAAAATGCATGTTTGAGCTGTTTTAACTGAAGCAACTTGCACATGCATATCTTAAAATACAGTGCCATTTTGCCTCAAGATGCACACAAGTTATGTTTTTTTTTCTAAGGCATATTTATAAAAAAAAGAAAAAAAGAAAAAAAAACTTAAATATCCTAATTAAACTAAGGCCTAATCCTGGCTTAATCTAAGTCGTGTCTGTGAAACCAGGCCTAAGTATTATAACAAATGCCTGCAGAGGGCACCAATGGCCTGGTGATAGTTGTTGTTACACTTTACTGCATCATCATCAAATCCTTGTTCAATATTAGTCATTTATTTAATTCAAATGTCTACCGTTGACATGAATATTTTTTCTCTCACTCTCTCTCTCTCTCTCTCATATATATACACTCACCTAAAGGATTATTAGGAACACCTGTTCAATTTCTCATTAATGCAATTATCTAATCAACCAATCACATGGCAGTTGCTTCAATGCATTTAGGGGTGTGGTCCTGGTCAAGACAATCTCCTGAACTCCAAACTGAATGTCAGAATGGGAAAGAAAGGTGATTTAAGCAATTTTGAGCGTGACATGGTTGTTGGTGCCAGACGGGCCGGTCTGAGTATTTCACAATCTGCTCAGTTACTGGGATTTTCACGCACAACCATTTCTAGAGTTTACAAAGAATGGTGTGAAAAGGGAAAAACATCCAGTATGCGGCAGTCCTGTGGGCGAAAATGCCTTGTTGATGCTAGAGGTCAGAGGAGAATGGGCCGACTGATTCAAGCTGATAGAAGAGCAACTTTGACTGAAATAACCACTCGTTACAACCGAGGTATGCAGCAAAGCATTTGTGAAGCCACAACACGCACAACCTTGAGGCGGATGGGCTACAACAGCAGAAGACCCCACCGGGTACCACTCATCTCCACTACAAATAGGAAAAAGAGGCTACAGTTTGCACGAGCTCACCAAAATTGGACAGTTGAAGACTGGAAAAATGTTGCCTGGTCTGATGAGTCTCGATTTCTGTTGAGACATTCAGATGGTAGAGTCAGAATTTGGCGTAAACAGAATGAGAACATGGATCCATCATGCCTTGTTACCACTGTGCAGGCTGGTGGTGGTGGTGTAATGGTGTGGGGGATGTTTTCTTGGCACACTTTAGGCCCCTTAGTGCCAATTGGGCATCGTTTAAATGCCACGGCCTACCTGAGCATTGTTTCTGACCATGTCCAACCCTTTATGACCACCATGTACCCATCCTCTGATGGCTACTTCCAGCAGGATAATGCACCATGTCACAAAGCTCGAATCATTTCAAATTGGTTTCTTGAACATGACAATGAGTTCACTGTACTAAAATGGCCCCCACAGTCACCAGATCTCAACCCAATAGAGCATCTTTGCGATGTGGTGGAACGGGAGCTTCGTGCCCTGGATGTGAATCCCACAAATCTCCATCAACTGCAAGATGCTATCCTATCAATATGGGCCAACATTTCTAAAGAATGCTTTCAGCACCTTGTTGAATCAATGCCACGTAGAATTAAGGCAGTTCTGAAGGCCAAAGGGGGTCAAACACAGTATTAGTATTGTGTTCCTAATAATCCTTTAGGTGAGTGTATATATATATATATATATATATATATATAGACTTTAATATTTGGCCACTTCTTTACAATATAAATGCTACAACCACTGTGATTTCTTGAACATCAAAATCAAAATTGAACATGTGAGCATCAAAACCTGCAAACTTTTATTTTGAAATAGCAATTAACAATAATTCACATATTTAGAAACATTGATTAATGCTTGTCACTACATACTTACTACTAGGGCTTGACATTAACACAAGCCAACCATGCCAAATGTGGGTGGATTTCAGCAGTGGTTGAATTTTCACAGTGTGTTTCGTTCACAGTAAATGCTGCTCCACACAAACTCTCTGCATGTGCTGTTTGTTTGGGTTTCCAATAAAGTGCATTCAGGAATGCGTATAAAGTCTGACGCACTTGTTTCATAGCTAAGTCCACTGTTATCATTTAGCCTACATGCGTGGAGCACGTCTCAGCAGTGCGGTTAACAAACTCCATCTCTGCATATGTTTGGGTTGATTATAACATTATAATGCAACACATGCCATTTTACCAGATTTGTAACATAAATCATTTATAAGCCTACGCCAACACATTAACATTAACTAACAGTGAGCAATACATTTGTTACAGTATTTATGAATCTTTGTTAAAGGGGTCCTTGATTATGATTTAACTTTAGTTAGTGTGTAATGTTGCTGTTTGAGCATAAACAACATCTGCAAAGTTACGACGCTCAAAGTTCAAAGAAAAGGGAGATATTTTATTTTAAAGAAATCGCTTTTTAAGGACTACAACAAACAGCTGGTACGGACTACAACAAGCTTCTTCACAGGTTAGTGACATCACAAACCCTAAAATTTACATAAACCCTGCCCCCGGGAACACGGAAAAAAGGGGGTGAGGCCATGTTGGGCTGCTTTAGAGAAGAGGAAGAGTTGTTGTAGTACAGCACATTTAGGAGTCTGCTCAAGCTGTCGCATCCATCTTTTCACATTTATTGCAATACAGTACGTAACACAAATGAAATAGCATGTCATAAAAGCAAGATGACAAGATAAGTTATAACCATAATTAAACTAAACTATACCTATTCGCTCTTCATGCAGCATATATTCTCTGGCTCTGAAGGCATCTTACAACAGTTCCCACAAGAGCCATTTATAGATTATTATTACAGAATATGCTAATCAATGACTTGAAGATAGTTAACTCCACATCAGCTATATAAATTCATCAACTAACCATTGTTGCATTCTACATGTTGTCACTTCTTCTTGAGTCTCTCCATCATTGTCTGACTCCAGTTTGAATATAAAAGTCTGAACAGTTTCTGACTTTTACAGTGCGTGTCTGCATGAGGAAACAGAGCTGCTAACACAAGCTCTTGAAGCTCCGCCCTCTTCTTGAAAGGGGGCCGGAGAAGCAGCTCTTTTGCATTTAAAGGGACACACACAAAAACGGCATGTTTTTGCTCATCCTCAAAAAGGTAAAATTTTAACATAATATAAAAAAAATGATCTGTGGGGTTTTTTGAGCTAAAACTTCACATACACATCTGGGGACATTAGAGACTTATTTTTCATCTTATAAAAAGGGGCATTATAGAACCCCTTTAACATTAGTTAATAAAAATACAACTGTCCATGTCACAAATACAACTTTTAATTTTAATTCATTTTGTATTAGTAAATGTTGAAATTAACATTAACAGATTAATACATTACTACATGATTTTCATTGTTAGTTCATGTTAACAATAAAATGGAACCGTATTGTAGTGTTACCATTTTTATTATTATTGTTTTAGTTAAAGTTTTAGTAATTTTGTTGTGTTTTTGTCATCTTTATTATTATTTTTAAAATATGTCTATATAGTGTTTAAGTTTTAGTTTATTTAGTTTTAGTTATTTTAGTATTTCAACTTAAACTAAACTAAAATGAGAAATGTTGCCTCAGCAAAGAGCTGATAAAATAAGTTTACTTTTTTGCATTTTATCTGAGTTAATGTTTATTTTATTTCAATAAATGAAAATGTTTTTGTATGGTTTTAGTTTTAATTTTATTTAACAACAATAACCCTGTTAGCTCCTTTCTTTGATGTAATTTCCGGTTGTAGTTTCCTTGTCACATGTCAACAAAATGGCTTCTTGCATGCTGGTTCCACCACACTGATCTTTTTTTATTTATTTTTTTTATAATAATATAATTTTTCACGTGAAGCTTCATAAGCAAAAACGTCAAATTTTAATTCAGAATTTTAAAATCAGACTTTAATTTCAGACTTACGAAATCTTTCAAAGCACAGAATCTAAACGCAGACGTTACCCATCCATGTCCCAGTCAAAGCTAACGAGCTCACAGTAAGGATAACAAGCACTAGCCTGCAATTAAAGGCTATAGCCACCACAGACTCACAACTCAGGAAGTTTGCAGTCATCCCTCTTGCATTGTGGCATACACAATCCCATTAGCATGTTTGAATGGGGCCTTTTCATATGTTTCGATGCACATAGTCTTGGCTCTTGAATGGTGAAATGCAAATGGGGTGCTTGCTGGTCTATTATGCGAGTATCCCAGCCTCTCTACCTGCCTAATGTCTATACAGGGGCCTATTGTGCTGGTCCAGAGGAGGTAACCTGCCTCCACCACACCTTTTATTATGAAAGCACCTGCACGTGGTGATTACTGCTAGGTGAGATGGAAGGAACTGGTTTAGGTCATGCTGACTCTGTCAAACTCTCTGATCCACGCCCCTCACTCTAATTCAGATGCACCAAACACAAGGAAAGTACCAGAAAAATATTACAGCACATGACAAGCTTCGTTGGCATTCGCAGCTTAGCAGAAGCTTTGTGAAGGAGAGTTTGGTCATTGTTATTCACAACCCTCCCCTTGCCTAAACTGGATGAGATTAAGATAAATTGTAATAAAGAGCATTCACAACGATGTGACAGACATTTCATAGGTCCAGGATAATCGTCTCTTGGGTTTATTTAGATAACGTATTACAATCCACTTCTTTAACCTTTGCTGCCACTTCACTAGCTTCTCAGCTCTGTATAAAGCTATTCTTAAGGAATATTTAGTGTTTCATATATGGCATTATGTTTGAGCGTCTTCTCATGACATTAAAGTGAATGTCAAATATTATTCATTAATCAAAGGCTGTTTGAAGTGGGGGGAATAGCTGTCATGATGTAACTCTCTTCACAGAGAATGGAAAAGCACCAAACATAGGAGGTTATTGAACTGAACTTTCTTCATTTTGTTGATTCAGCATATGATGTGAAAAAATAGGTATAATTCATACTGAATCCAAGCGTTAAGATGATTTCAGATTTCTCAGATCAAGTCCTAAATTTTTTTTTATCAGTTTGAGATTTTTTTTTAGATTAAAAAAAAATATATATTAATAGCTTTCAATTACACTATGATGTTGAATGGCTATAGTTAATGTTTAAAATTGGGGAAAAATATCATTTTCATCAAGACATCAGTAGCTGTATTAGTATCAGTGATACTGGCCTTCATTCATTAAAAGATCCCATTAAACAAGTATATGTATATGTATATGTTTACCTACATTAATGGAGATTAACTGTGAAATTATTACATTATAAAATATATTAAAAACTTCTAAAAAATGTTTTTAACTGCGATCAATCATGATTAATCATTGAAAAAAAAAAGTATTTTGTCATTGTTTTGTCATTTTTATTAGATTGTTTTTAAATATGTCTATGTGTTAAATATGTTTTAAAAATATCAATAAAGTTTTTTTTATTAATTTTTATTTCAGTTTTATATATTTTAGTACACTATAAATGAAAATGAGAAATCTGGCAACTAGTGTGTGTGTGTGTGCATGTGTGTGTGCACTTGTACAAATTATTAATAGACCTATATATTTTTTTTAAGTAAGATCATTTCTTGTTTCTTTTTTTTTTTCTTTTAGAAATGTCAAATTATTAATTGACTGATTGATTGATTGATTGAATATGGTGGCTGATTAATATCAAGTTACCACAGATTCATAGTATCTAGTGATAATCGCAGTAATTACAGTATTTTAGCAGATGAGTCCCATAGTAAATTTTTTGTCACAGACAGTCTTGGCAATGAAACATTTATTCCTTTTTTGAAGGTCCACTTTACAAGCTTGCAGTTTCTGTGTTGTTCTAAGTTTATTAGCTCGTCTGCGTCTGCTTTTTCTGTTGGTTTGTTTACTCTCTGTGTGGGACTGGAAACTCTTCAGCCCTGGTGACCAGCAGCAGGTGAGGGCCGCAAACCTCTTTGAAGTCCAGGCTCCTTATTGATCGTGTGCATATTCTAAAAATCAAAGAGGGCTTCAAAGGCATATCTAAACTCTAAAAGACCCCTGCGCGCCCAAAACAGGCCAAGCAATGACAGCGTGAACAAGCAAAGCAGGTGGTACTTGAGGAGGTCCAACCCCCCAACAGTACCTCGGCACCACAGACTGTCCTACTGCAGCCATCACTCCCTCATTACACTGCTAATGTCAGTAATGGCCATTTGTGACAAGAACAAATCCTCTCTGAGGAAGGTTTAATATTATCGTGGCCAGACTAGCCGCTAGCTATGGGCATGTATTGATGTGTTTCTGCTGGGCGGTGCATTAGTTAGCAAGTCAACTGTATGTGATTGGAATGAAACTCTGGGTGCTATAGCCAACAAGCCTTGCATTAGTAAAAGGTCTTTAATTCATTGTTTGAAGGCTATGGCAGGGAGGTGTATGTGACTGTATATATGTAATGATGGTACAAATGTGCCTGTCAGTAGAGAGGTAGTTTGCTATACATTGTATAGCATATGGACAAAACTAGATTATGTTATTTGCATATGAGAGCAACAAAAATACATGAAGTAACAAAAACTACAGATCGAAACGGAAGTTTTGTCTAGTGCTGTCAACGTGCATTGAATTATTTTTTCCAGTTTAACACATTAAAAATATTTGACACAATTAACTCAGCATCCGTTTTTTTTTGTCATCTTGAGCTAGCGTTACATTATATGATCACGCTCTTATTTAAACCATTCAAGGGCGACAAGACAAAAGAGAACGCACTGTCTGTGAATGTCCTGTCTACACTCACCTAAAGGATTATTAGGAACACCTGTTCAATTTCTCATTAATGCAATTATCTAATCAACCAATACCATGGCAGTTGCTTCAATGCATTTAGGGGTGTGGTCCTGGTCAAGACAATCTCCTGAACTCCAAACTGAATGTCAGAATGGGAAAGAAAGGTGATTTAAGCAATTTTGAGCGTGGCATGGTTGTTGGTGCCAGACGGGCCGGTCTGAGTATTTCACAATCTGCTCAGTTACTGGGATTTTCACGCACACACCAATTCTAGAGTTTACAAAGAATGATGTGAAAAGGGAAAAACATCCAGTATGCGGCAGTCCTGTGGGCGAAAATGCCTTGTTGATGCTAGAGGTCAGAGGAGAATGGGCCGACTGATTCAAGCTGTTAGAAGAGCAACTTTGACTGAAATAACCACTCGTTACAACCGAGGTATACGGCAAAGCATTTGTGAAGCCACAACACGCACAACCTTGAGGCGGATGGGCTACAACAGCAGAAGACCCCACCGGGTACCACTCATCTCCACTACAAATAGGAAAAAGAGGCTACAATTTGCACGAGCTCACCAAAATTGGACAGTTGAAGACTGGAAAAATGTTGCCTGGTCTGATGAGTCTCGATTTCTGTTGAGACATTCAGATGGTAGAGTCAGAATTTGGCGTAAACAGAATGAGAATATGGATCCATCATGCCTTGTTACCACTGTGCAGGCTGGTGGTGGTGGTGTAATGGTGTGGGGGATGTTTTCTTGGCACACTTTAGGCCCCTTAGTGCCAATTGGGCATCGTTTTAAATGCCACGGCCTACCTCAGCATTGTTTCTGACCATGTCCATCCCTTTATGACCACCATGTACCCATCCTCTGATGGCTACTTCCAGCAGGATAATGCACCATGTCACAAAGCTCGAATCATTTCAAATTGGTTTCCTGAACATGACAATGAGTTCACTGTAATAAAATGGCCCCCACAGTCACCAGATCTCAACCCAATAGAGCATCTTTGGGATGTGGTGGAACGGGAGCTTTGTGCCCTGGATGTGCATCCCACAAATCTCCATCAACTGCAAGATGCTATCCTATCAATATGGGCCAACATTTCTAAAGAATGCTTTCAGCACCTTGTTGAATCAATGCCACGTAGAATTAAGGCAGTTCTGAAGGCGAAAGGGGGTCAAACACAGTATTAGTATGGTGTTCCTAATAATCCTTTAGGTGAGTGTATGTGACACATACACGACGCACAGAAATCGTTCACACAGACAGCGCACCAGAATCAAGTTCTCCTTCGCGAACAATAACACACAGAATTATGCCAAAATGTCCATTTGTCGAGTATCCTCATAAGAGCAGTCTTAAATTCGTTAAATGAAGTCAAGAGTAAAGTTGAGAGAAAATGGGACACGTGTGCAGCATGTGCAGATGTGCAGCAGCAGCAGGTAATGCTGTCTGTCAATAACGGAGAAAATGACTGATGCTCTTGACTAAAGAACTTTTGTAGCTTTAGTAAGGATTAATCTATATTTCATTCATAATTTATGCAGTGCAGGCTGTTTGGTAACTTTATTCAATTTCTGTTTATGTCCTAACTGTTAGACAGGTAGGAAGGGCACAGGTAAATAAGACATTTATTATGGGTTTATGTGAGGATTGTTTTAAGTTCACTTAAATTAAAAGTTGTTATATATTTTTTGAAGCCTAAAAAAAAAAGAAAAAAGATAGCTTTCAATTACACTAATGTTGAATGGCTATAATTAATGTTTAAAATTGAGGGGAAAAAATAATTTTCATCGAGATACTGGCCTTCATTCATAAAAGGATGCCATTAAACAAGTATATAAAATATACTGTCTTTATGTTTATTCTACATTAATTTGGATTAACTGTGAAATTATTACATTATAAAATATATATATATATATATAAAAAAATAAAAGCGTATGTTTTTAATTGCAATTAATCGCGATCATTCACAGAAATGATTATGTGATTATTCTAGTGTCACGGTGTGTTTTGGTGTTCATGCTTCCTTTTTGTCATGTTTCCTGGTTGTCATGTGATTCCCATGCCCTCATGTGATCTTGTGTCATGTTCTCATTGGTTCATTGTTTGATCGTTGTTCACAGGTGTCCCTTGTCTAGTCATTAGTCTTTGTGAATTTAAGCCCTCATGTTTGCCATGGTCCTTGTTGAGTATTGTTTCTTGTAAACCACTGTTGGTGAGTTCTTTGTTTAGTCAAGTCTGTTATATGTATATGTATATGTATATGTATATGTATATGTATATGTTATGTATATGTGTGTCTGTTATGGTAATGTTTGGTTCTATGGACTCTAATTTGGATATTCTTTTTTTTCCATTAGTTCCTGTTCCCCTGCACTATTTAGTTTCAGTTTTCTAGGGCTGAATCCGAAATTGTCCCCTATACCCTCAAATAGGGTATTATTTGAAGGGACAGCCATTTGTAGGGGTGTCCAAAACCATAGTGGAAGTTATCGAGTGCACTCATTCTATCCCCCAATGCACCGCAGTAACAAGTGTACAGCCTATGTACACTCAACGACTGTCCGAATTCACTCACCTGTTTTCATTCACATCTTCAACTGTATTAGTGGACTAATGCATTTCATTCAGCCCAGGTTTCTGATTATGTCCTTGTGTGTTTATAGTTACCTATTATCTAGTTCTCAGTGTATTTATATTCCCTGTTTAGTTGTGTCCTTTGCCGGTTATCGAGCTTAAGTTATGTGTGTGTTATGTACTATAGAACACTCTGGAGAATCAAAAGTATCTTTATAGTTGTTCATTAAATAGTTTTGTTATTTCTGTGTCAACCTCACATCATTCATACACGTGACAATATATGTGTTGTATATTATATATATCATTTTTAGTTAACATTTATTTGATTTCAAATAATGAAAATGTAAGTTTTAGTTTTTAACTGAATTTAAATAGAATTTAATAGAATTTAACTGATGTGCATCACAGGTTTATGTATTGGATATTTTACCATGGCTTCTGTAACAGAAGAATTTAGAGTCGAAACAAGTTTTATGGCTGTTAACAAGTTAAGCTGTGTAAGACCCTCAAACCTGTCATGTCAAACCTGTATGTATTTCTTTCTTCGGTGGAACACAAATATATTTAGAAGAATGTTTCAACAGTTTTCCAAAACAACACTGGACCCCACTGACTTTCATTGACTTACAAATATATATTCCACAGAAGAATGAAAGTCAGAGAGGTTTGGAATAACAGAGTCGGTTAATGAACTTTAGTACCTTTCATTTGTAAAATATTTAATTCATTATCCATAAATGCAGTAAGCATTACCACATGATTATTTAATATATACACATTTTTCAGTTTATTTTACAGTATGTGCACTTACATATGCTTACAGCGTCCTTACCTAAGAAAGTATCCAATAATACAAGGCAACTAGGTTAAGGTTAGGTTTAGGGGTAAGTTCAGGGTTATTACCTAGTTACTACTCAGTTATTGTAATCACTATAATATGTACATAGTATGTACATGGGGAACAGGACTGTAAAATAAAGTGCTACCCATTTTTCAGTCATATTTTCAGGATATTGAATATTTCATACCATGACAGATTTTGGTTATTCCACTCAGTCCTAATGGAGGTGGTAGGTGATAGTGGATACATCAGCAGGACACATAATTCTGAGTCTCTGGCCCCGTTCTGACGTGAATTCCATTGGCTCCTGATTTAACTCAATCTCGGCAGTGTCCGTACTTCTGTCAGCTTTCTTACCTCTTCACACACCAGATAAACATTTGTGAAGTGACTATTCTAAGCACTCCTTTCATTGTGTTAAAAGATAAGGATCTTAAAGGGATAGTTCACACAAAAATGAAAATTAGCCCATGATGAAAATTACTCACCCTCAAGCCATCCTAGGTGTATATGACATTCTTCTTTCAGAAGAATACCATCATTATATTAAAAAATGTCCTGGCTCTTCCAAGCTTTATAATGGCAGTGAATGGCTGTTTCTGTTTTGAAGTCCACAAAAGTGCATCTATCCATCATAAAAGTGCTCCAAACGGCTCCGGGGGTTTAATAAAGGCCTTCTGAAGCAGAGCAATGCGTTTGTGTAAGAAATGTTTTTTTTTTTTCATATGCTGGAACGTCAGTCTCTCGTCAATGCGCGTACGTCAGTTAGCGGAAGTTAGATATTTTTAGTTTTTTCTCTCGTGTTTTTCTTCTTTGTTTCCATGTCACTCTTGTTACTTCACTGTCCCTCTGTGTTTTACCTAAAGTTTTAAATATGGATATTTTTCTTACACAAACGCATCGCTTCGCTTCAGAAGGCCTTTATTAACCCCCCGGAGCTGTGTGGAGCACATTTATGATGGATAGATGCACTTTTAAGGACTTTTAAGAAACAGCCATTCACTCCCATTATAAAGCTTGAAAGATCCAGGACATTTTTTTATATAACTCAATTGTATTCGTCTAAAATGTCATATACCTAGATGGCTTGAGGGTGAGTAAATCATGGGCTAATTTTTATTTTTGGGAGAACTATCCCTTTAAGATTTATCTTACTTAATACTTCCATTCATGAAAGTATGACCAACATAAGAATTTTCACCGGAAAATGCCATCTGAACAAGTCGCTAACATCCGCTTTTGTTCTGACCAACTAAGGGAAAAAAATCATTGCAATAAATCGCGATGATTAAATCTAATGATCGCTTATCATATCACGTCAAACTGTGCAAATTATACTTTGTTTTCAAATTGTTAATGTTAACAACTTCAGAATTGCGTGACATTTAATGTGTATTAGGGCTACCTGTAGTTCAGTTTCCATTTCTGTGCAGTCTAATTTCTAATTGTCACACAACAAATTAATATGGAGTAGATGTGAATTGCTCCCTCTCACAGCTAGCACAAACTAATTGATATTTACCATAATGCACATAGCAAAACGAGAAAGGCACAACAAAGAAAACTCTGTAACTGTATAAATTAAGCGGACAAGTGTGCTTCTGTCTCTGCGTCCGTTTTGAACCCCTTCAAATCACGGAGTTCACGCCACCTTTCAAAAGTCCTTTTTATCCTTGTTTTCGCATGGGCCCGGTTGCAGTCTTCTTTTTCTCTGTAGCCACTCCGAAATCTGAAGTCTTTTGCATTTTACAATGGGTGAATCTTCAGTTGTCACTGGTGATTGTCGTTTGAACCTTTCTGGATGCACCCTTAAATTGATAAGTTTCATGTGAGAAAAGTCTATAAATCTCCACCTCCAACATCCTCACACGCAATATAGCCTACTAGCCGGGACGCCTTATTTATGTGTACAGATGTGACGTAATGACGCAAATATATGCTTGAATTTCCCATGGAAATCCACCATTACCACTGGAATTAAAAACATTATTACAAGCTTACCGTTGTAAATCGAGCTAAGATAAGCAGATAGTTTTGAACACTTGCTGGTTATGTACTTATTATATTATGTTATGTGCTCAAATTTATTTGGGATAATTTTTAACCCAAAAAAGTAACAGCTTTAAGTTAATTATTATTATTATTATTTTACTTTTGTCAGACCACTTTGAAGAATAAGGATTTCACTTGAGTACTAGCGGAGATGTGGTATAGAAGTTAAGTGTAATTGTACATCATATTTAACGTCTCCTAAAACAGCAGGGGTGTGTTCGGTTTTGGACTGTGAAAAGCTTCTTTTTCCCCCATTTCCATGTCTTACACTCACATTGTTGTGGTTTGCTTCAAAGCCATTGAAAAGATTGTCTTATGGGTCTCTGTCAATTCAGGTTTTGTTCACTGTAAGGTTGTAGCTCCATAGCAAGTGTCATCTGCCTTTAAAACGCATGTAAGCAAACAAACAGACACTGAATGAAGTATGTTCCTCAGGGCATTGCACTGGATAAATGAGCGAGAACGTTAAAACCGCTAACTTCTTTAAAACTCCTAAGTCCTAAATAACCTCCTTTAGGGAGAAAGGGAACACACAAGAATGGCCCAGCCGGCCTTTTCTTTAGATGCCACACAATGCAAACAATGAATTTACTGACCCCCAAAATCCTCTTTCGTAACATTTAAGGGTATTGCTGGCCATGTTTTATTGACTGTTTTAGTTGTATGTGGATTTTTGGAGCTATTCAAAGCTATACACTTCTCAAAGAAAATGCTAAATACTGTGTGCTCTCATCTTGAAATGTGAAGAACAGTGGAAAAGAGACATGAGTTTTGTTTTGTAAAAAGAAAACATGCCATTTGTATTAAGTTTTTTTTTTTTTTTTTTTTTTTTTTGCAACAAGAAATTATTTTAATTTTGTTTTACAATTTTCCCAACAATTGTCATTACTATCAAGCAAATAATAAATAAATAAAATAATAAATAGTGCTATTTTATTTAAATAAAATATTTTTAGAATATTTTTAAAAAAATCAGTTGTACTGCCTTTAATTTTAAGATAACTAAAATATAATTTAAATGTAATACTTTACACTTAGGTTTCATTTGTTAACATTAGTAAATGCATTAGCATAAGCAATGCACATGCTACTGCAGATTCAACTTTTATTTAAAAAAATATTATTAAATATATATAAAAAAAACAATATTTAAAAAATACTGTAAAAGTATTGTTTGTTGTTTATTCATGTTACTTCATGGAGTTAACCAATTAAACAAAAAGAAGAAGCCTAATTTAAAGTGTTGCCATAATACAAAAATGAGAATTTAATAGAAAATAATCTGAATGTGTTACATTAATAGTTTTTTAGGGGAAAGGTAATTATTTAATTTAACTTAACTGGCATGCAAATAGTGTCAAGCAAACGAATCTTAATGGCTTTAAATAGGATTTTTTCCCCCCAATATATAGTATACCAACAACTTTTTTATTTGTTATGTTATGTCTGTACATGTTATCTGAAATATGTTCCCCAACATACATGTTTCTGTGGTGAGCAACTGGACTCAAGTAGAACTGTTTTAAGATTCATTATTTGAAATCAGACGTTGGAAGGATGCAGTCAGAGGTTTCATGTTTACATTTCATGCTGTGAAACTTGTCGAAGAAGAGAGAACAAACCATGGGCGAAGAGAGAGCGCTTAGCAGGGGTTGGCCAATCACAGCACATCATCTGCTTTGGTGTTTGTGGTCCATGACATGTAATTATAACCTAAACATTAGGAGTGCTTCAAAAGGCCAAAGAACATATATGTCTGTTGTGGCCTCTTGACAGAAACCTTCACAAGTGTGGTATCTAAATTGGTCTATTCAAGAAAAATGCCCTAAATGAGCTGTGAATGTTAAATCTGCGTTCCGTAAAAAAAGTAGGTGTTTTTTTACAGACTCCAGTCACAATGCCTCGCAAAAGGACAATTGGCACATTTAGGAACTGTGTGAAAAAGTCCTGTGTCTGCAGAACTATGGCAGACTGGAGAATATGAATAGGCTTTTTACAGGTCAGAGCTTCCATTCAACCCACTGACATTGTTATTATCTGACGGTCATGGATGTGGCTAATTAATATTCCCATCATACCCCATAGGGCAAATTAGTCAAAAATATGCTCCAGACAGTGTTTTCACAGTCTTGCTCACAGATTTTTCACCTTTTTTTTGACTTGTTGACTTATAAGCTCTGTTCCAAAACTTAGCAAGCTAGGCAGCTAGCTTCCTTCTAAGGCAACATTGTAACGCACAAAAAAACTCATAAGTGACTAATTTTGAATTCTACATAGGCAACAACATGCTACAAAATAGCATTTTGCACATGACTCAGCTAACAATAGATTTTAACATTAGCATTTCGCTATGCTAATACTATAATAATCATAAAAATAAAGAGCACACATACTTGGGTAAAATAGTCATTTTTCAGTCATTCAACAGATAATAGTTGTTTAGTATAAATATTTTCAGTATTAAATACATTTTTAACCAACATAGCCATCTTCACTGAGTTTTTTCACTGTAAAAAAAATATTTTCATGACTTATCACATCTTTTTATCTTTTGTCAAATCATCTGTCTTGATTTTCTATTTATTAAACCAATCTACTTTGTTGTATCAACAAAAATTTTCATGTCAATGAACTTGACATTTTAAGGCAACCAGGTAACTTACTTTTTGAAGTTAAACCAACAAAATTTTTTACAGTGTTGCAATGCACTGGATTTTAGAACAGAGCAATATAAAAACTGGTAATATATCGGCAGTTTCAGTTTCTTTGTTGCCGAAAGGCCATTTCCTAGACAATCAAATAAACTTTTATCATCATTTGTAAAGCTTTTATTTCCCTCAAGTCAGGTAATTTTGCACCATGTTATTGTTTTATGAAGAATATCTCATTACTTAAAATATACTGCATACTTCTCAGTATTTTTAGTGTTATACGCTCATAATCAATTTACGCACCCACAAGGAGAACCCCACCTGAAATCTATTTCATTATTGTGCCTTTCTGACAAAAAACACCTCAGACTGAGTCCGAGTTATCGCTGACTCCAATGCTAATGTCGCCATAACAATAAAAATCTATCATATGAATTTGTCAGTATAAAGTCTCAGCCCTGAGGCGGTGGGTTATTGTTTTATTCTATTAGCCTCTTATTACCAGCACTCTTAGAGACCTCCCCTCTCACGCAGCCCGCCTGAACATTTATCAGGTCGTGTACAAACGTCTGGAACATATGACGGCTGCTCTCTCCATGTCTGCTTCAGGGCAAACGGAAACCGTAGGCTGTGTTAACAAACTAATGGCTCTCTGTGCATCTGTTATCAGACTGCACCTGGTCTAGCTGATGCTACACGGGGCTGTCAATATATTTCCATAATGCTGTAATATATTGTCCAATATATTTTTTGCCTTTTGTATAAGAAATGTTTTGCCTAACTGAAGGGAAGCATCACTATTGCTAAATGAATGATATCTCAAATCTCGCTTAATGGAAGTGTGCAAAAAAAAAAAAAATGTCTACACTGACTGCAAATAGTCTGCATTGTTGGTACAGGCTATTTACACTAACTCCGCCAGCCAATGTCTGGTCGGGCCAGACAAAGTACAAAAAATGCCGGTGACTTGAGTAGGGAGTAAGGTGCGTAGTATACTTATGATGCGATCGACCCGAGTTTGAATCCGCCTTTTGCTGAACTAATTTTTTTACCTTTTCCCATCGCATATCAGATTAAAAAGGCATTTATTTTCAATAATGAAGAAAATATGTGAAAAGTGGAATTGAAGTGCCTAACGTTATTTAATAATAAGTGTTTATCGGGTAGGGTTAGGGGTAGGGGTAGGGAGGGATTTATTGTATCAATAGCGCGGCATTTATTTAATAAATATATCATTTACACTCAATGTGTTATTATTGCATACTGTTTTATATTGTACTAAAATACTGAGGTGCAAATAGTATTTAACTACTATTTAGAGTTATTGCAAAGAAAATACTGCTATTTTTACATAGTGTAAATAGAATATATCGCTATTTGCACTTAGTGTAAATAGCATATAGCTAAGAAAATATGCAATTTTCACTGCATGCAATTTTCAACTTACTTTTTGAGCTATTTACAAGATTCAACTATCTGTTCAAGTCAGTTTAATGTAATTTAAGTTGAAATGACTTTAACATCCAAGTTGATTGTACTTAAAAATGTAAGGCAGCAACTTTTGTTTTTTTACAGTGTAATCGGTGTGAACAAAAATGGCAAATTCACTCTCTGACAGTAGGTGGCGCTTTTGGAAAAGATGAAAAACAGTGATTAAATGGTCTAACATTTCTAGCGTGTTTACATAGAACACATTTTCCATTGTTTTTCTATGTGAACGGCCCCTTAAAGTGCAACTACAAGGTTACTAATTGCTGTTGTAACTTTGTGGCATATTTGACACTTTCGTTGAGGCTCTTAATTTGTGGCTAACCAAATGATTAGACCTCTGTCCTGGCGCTCGGTTCCCTTACGTTCAGAGTGCAAGCAGCAGCAGCCTTTGGCTATATACACCACCATCCACAGAGTAATTACCAGACTATTTAAAATAATGCCACAGCAATCAGATGGTGATAACATGCAATTAAGATGTGTTGCCAGATTAGAGAACTAGCCAACGTACATAGCCAATCTTGCACCGATGTCCCCCAAGATAAAGGGGCCATCTCACGAAATGTCAAACTGTAGTGATTTAATCAGATTATTTTCAATTAATATGCATGTCCCCCTGTCCTGTGTTCACTTGTGTTATTGACAGTGATATATTGAGCTCATCTTAGCGGAATTTATCCCAGAGACACTCATTTTTCTGATGGTTGCTTTTCCTGTCTCTCTTCCTGTCTCATTCTTCCTCTGCCTGCGAGCTGTGCGTGATCTTACTCAACACCCCCATCTACCCCCCACTTGCCCCACACTCAACCATCTCTCACCCCCACCCCACATCATTCGTAGGATTAGGGCGTCATGTCAGAGCGGAGAGGGGACAATCTCGTGAAAGGGCACCGATATAAATAGAGTGTTGAAATATAATTGTTTATAACGTCATTTCACCCCCATGTTAAGTCCCTGGG
Source organism: Rhinogobio ventralis (assembly GCA_039654625.1). NCBI lineage: Eukaryota > Metazoa > Chordata > Actinopteri > Cypriniformes > Gobionidae > Rhinogobio > Rhinogobio ventralis. The sequence continues at coordinate 6,049,627 of CM077214.1, read as the reverse complement.
CGTCCTGTTGGAGGAAGGCAGACAGCCATGGATGACAGCAGCTATGGGACTTGCTGTCCTGGGCCCGTAGAGACATTTCATCCTGCTTGTCTGGAAGCTTTCCGCAGCTTACTGCCACACGATTCCAATCAAATCCCGCTCCGGAGGAATGTGGATCTGCGAACTCCGAAATAGTGTACAGCTAAACATTATGCACCACTTCACGGCGTTGCAAAACACTTGAGTGGATGTTGAGCCCTTACATGCACCCATTTGGAGTTGTGTGAATTAATTTCACTGATGAATTGCAGTTTTCACTGCTGGGAAAGTGTGTATTTGTGTGTGTGTGTGTGTGTGTGTGTGCTGTCACAGACAGCAGGCTGCTCGGTCACATCTGAGTGGGCTGTACCATCCAGCCTCGGGGGCTACAGTACTCACCGCTCCTAGATTGAAACATCCCGTGTCATTTCCTGCTTCGCTGGCTCCGCCAGTCAGGGAAAAAGAGAAGGCTGAAATATGAATTGTGCTTGCCCTCCTTCAGAGCTGATTATCGGGCCGGGCCTTTCAAACACCTCCCTGTTTCACGGTGGTCCCAGGAACAAGCCTACAAAGAAGCCAAATGAGATGGCAATGGGATCAGCCACATGTTGTACTTGTGTAGTCAAGCCATTGTTCCAGTCAAGCTCAAAAGGAGATGCTCGACTGAGTCCTTTTTCATATGCTTCTCCATGGATGTGTGTGGTTTTGTTGAGATGACCGTGTGTGTGTGTATGTATGTGTGTGTTCCTCATGTCGTCAGCAATCAGACCAGGAGATATCCTAAGATGAGGATTCTGCGAGGGACCCTTCTCTAATGGAGCTATCCGTCAGCTATCCGAGTTGCGTTCTGGCCCCTGCACCGTAGGGTCTTTTCTTTAATGCTAAAGCGCAGGGTCTAAGCACTGCTAGTGGGGGCCATTTGTCAAAATGCATCTGGGGGAAACTTGTTAGGCATTTTCGCTGAGCTTGAAATGCATCCAGGTCTTTTGTGCTATAGGTTGTGGGATATCTAAATACAATGCTGTCGGTATTATATGTGACCCGTGCTGGCCAAATGAGTCGCAATGAGCAAATTTTCAAAAATGTGTTATTGTTATTTACACATTCTCTATTAAAAAGCACTTCAAATTATGTATGGTTTGTTTGAATCGGACAAAAAATTACAGAGCTACCCCTGTTTATAGTCGATAGAGTCAGCAAAGGGAAAGGTACTCCTCTCAAATAAAGATAATTTTAGATGTTTAATTGCTATTTGGAGCATTAGCATCGCTAGATGAGGGCTTAATGAACACATTTTTGTGAAAACCTCAAAATCGATATTTTTTACTTGTTTTGCCTGTAGCTCGAAATTATCCTGTGCACATTCCAACTCCGTTTGCCAGCACGGGTCACATATTTATGATTTGTTTATGTTCTCAAGCTTATAATGTATATGTTATTAAAGGTATAGTTCACCCTAAAATGAAAATTAAGCCATCATTTACTCACCCTGGTGTTGTTCTAATGCCGTATGCCCTTCTTTCTTTTATGGACCACGAAAGAAGAATCTTTTAAAAAATGTCCTGCTTGTGCTTGTCAATATAATAGCAGTGAATAGCGACCAGCTTAAAAAAGAATCACAGAATTATCCCATGTGACACATTCTGTGTGATAAATGTGATATATAATCCCACGTTTAGAATTCCCCCAAAAATATCTGTGTACTTTCTTCATGTACTTTCAAATATGACTAAACCGGAACTCAGAATGACAGATGTGAACGCGATAACTTCTTGTAATGATGAACACAACGTATATATATACATACAGATACAGATATTTTTTGGGGAATTCTAAGCATTGTATTTCATATCACATTTTTGTTAATCTTGATTTCTTACAACTTTGTGTGCTTTTTCTGGGTGAGTTGGAGTGAACCATACACAGAAGACCAACGGCCCAGGTCAAGAATTTCAATAAATAATACATTACATTTCAGTTTGTTTTTCACTAAACCCTATAGTATACCCTCAGAACACTTGGAATATACAGAATGTGTCACATGGGATAATTCTGTGATATTTTTTGCGTCTTTTTTAAGCTGGTCGCAATTTACTGCCATTATATTGACAAGCACGAGCAGGACATTTTTTTTTTAAATTCTCCTTTTGTGGTCCATAAAAGAAAGAAGGGCATACGGCATTAGAACAACACCAGGGTGAGTAAATGATGGCTTAATTTTCATTTTAAGGTGAACTATACTTTTAAAAGCACATTGAAAAGGAGTGATGTTACCAGAATCTACTCAATTATATAGTTAGAAGTATTTGTTTTCCAAGCTGACTGTAATGGTGTTTAAATAATGTAATAAAATATAATAATAATGATTATTATTATAAGATATTTTTCATATTTTTTCTGGATTTATTGTGAATGGTCGGACTTTATTCCAAATATAAAATAAAAATGGGTTACACTTTTTTTTCAATATTTAGATTATTTTTTTTTAATTCTCAATATTTGCAACTACATGTCAACTGACTCAGAGTATTAGTAGACTGTTAGGGTTAGGGTTATTGTTAGGGTTAGTAGAATAATTTGAAATGTATTTGAAAAGTTACTTATAGAATGTCTGTTGGGGGAGCATCAAAATAAAATGGTAGCGAATATTAAGCAGACAGACTAATAATCTAATAACTGGTAGTTGACATATAGTTGCAAAGTTACTTATAGTTAGAAGAATGTCTAACTGGACTATCAAAATAAAGTGTTACCTAAAAATGTCTTTGTAATCTCAAAATGTAATGTTTTGCCTCCAAAACTGACTCGTTTAGTTGATATCGCCAATCCATCTTGTTTTCAATCTCTCCCCACCAACCACCATTCTATTATGTACTCACTTTTTCATGACACTATCAATTCCCAAAAGCCTCAGCCTATTTTTCCAAACATTGAATATCCCCTTGTAGTGTTGTAGTCAAGACCAAGACCAAGGCAAGGCGAGACCGAATCAAGACCAGACCAGCGCTTCTTAAATTCATAAAGATCCACATTACTGCCTGAGAAATTACTTATTTTTAATCAATAAACATAATTAGAATAATACACTATATAGTGAGCTGTTTTACCAATCCAATGAAATCATTAACAACAAAATTCATCTTTGCACTGGTGGTGGTACAGAAGATGCATCTGAATTGGTAAATTACAAATGCATAAATAATGTTGAGAATAATGTTTACATTATTTTTATTTAATGTTTGTATAAAAGCAATGTTTGCAGTCATGCTCAAATTTGTGAAAACAGCTCTCTTGCTCTTGTGATATTGCTTAATCATATCACATGTTATAATATAAAAATCCAGATCTCATACAAATACTTTTTTGCAACAATATCTTGAATTTTGTGAGCATTTGTGTTCATTTTGGTGTCATTTTTGACACAGTCCCTCATTTCTGAACCGGCACAAAAAAATAAATCAAAGCAGAAATAAGTTATTGATTGCATCTGAAGCAGTAAGTTTTACATCCAATCACATTAATGATGTTAATAATTAAATCAGACAATGCACCGGAAATTTAGTAATATCCCAGCAGTTGTGGTCTTGAAACAAAATCCCGAGTCCTCTAAGTCTGAGACCGAGACAAGACCGAGTACAAATGTGGTCGAGACCGAGACAAGACCAAGACCGGTCTACAACACTACCCTCTTGTGTGGTTCATGTTGACTTTAAATCTAAGGCTCTTGAAGTATTTTTGACCCATGTGCAGGACATCATGTCAACAAAATGTGCAAAATGTTTGAACTATAACACTCTTTCAAATCAAGGATGTGATCATTTCAAATATATCCCTGGTTCTTATAACTTCCCTTCTTTTCATTTCTATATTCTCCTATTTGTGCACATCTTTGTTCATGGCATAATGGAGGTGACTATACCGTCACTGACTGCTATTGTAATAATGCAGCATGAATGTCATTTCAGAGCGAATCAACAGTGGACCTGGTCCTCTGAACCATGACACAAGTGCTGCATATTACTGACCACAGCTAAGCAGCCACCAGTCAGGGCATTACAATCTATTATTACACCACATCATAGAGTCCACCTGCTGATCCTACCACTCTAAAGCCGTTGGGTTTGAAAGCTTGCTGAAAATTGGTTTTCAGCTCAATGTAAAGATTCTATATTATTATCTGCTGCAATATGTGGCACATGCGGTGCTCAAGATAATCTTTTCCACTGGTCACAACAATGTAGAATCCAGAATATCCATCTAAAATATATGGAAGGTGCATTAATCAAAGTAGATTTGAATAATGTACAATTGTCCCATAGACTTCCATTATAAGTTCATAACTTTCAACATATTTTTGGTTTGTTTTTTTTACAAACAGAGGCAGGAGTTGATATTACTGTCAGTGGTAATTGACAGTGAGCCACAGATGCTGTAGATAGAGTGTAACTTATATTGAACCCATCGATATCATTGCTCAGAAAGTGTTTAGAAAGTGCTCTGAGCTTGCATGACATATGGCGTAATATATTTAAAGTCAAAAGCTGTACAGACACTTGGAAATTTTAAGCGTTCTAGAAACATCTGGGGTGTGAAGTTAGAGATCTACACTGTTAGATTTGCTAACCATAATAAAACAGCATTGGCAGTTATCAGTTATCAACACTGCCTATAAAAGACTTTCACTTCTTTCTGGTAACGTACTATGACTGAATTTGATACATGTGGTTCTGCGTCTGGGAAATTTTGCTTGAAAACAGACATAATTATAAACTACACAAAGGAGGAAAATTCCTACTATGCATTATAATTTTTTTTAATTGTGGGTTAATCAAAATACCCTTTGCCAACAGGGTTAACCATTTGCACACAGTGTAACTGCCACAATTCAGCCAACATAGGTGTGAACTGTGATTTGTGTGGAAGTTCATATTTTTGCATTCACTTGAAACATGAAAAAAGTATTCATTAAAACATATTCCAGTTGTTTCTTTTTATTTTTCTAATAAAGATGTTTCCAAGAAAACATGTTTCTCTTTCGCTCAGTCACTCCGTCAGTAACTCCACTTACGTCAGTGACTGATGAAATGGGGGTTTCGCTTAGAAGCCTATCATCTTCGAGATCTTAGAAAACGGCCAATGGCGATGCTCGCACACGGCGCGTCTTTTTAAAGATGTCTCGCCCGTGCACTTCTGGGTCCCCCCGGTTGAACGCTCTGTTGCGATGCAACTGTGTCCGCAGAGTGCTTCAACATGGCGCGGCGACCCAAAGCACCCCTCCAAAGCCTGTAGATTCACATCAACCTTGGTGTCGAAGACCTACAGAGCTGCGGGGCAAGCTGCCGCCTCTTTGCATGCCATGGCCATCCTCCAGGTCTACCAGGCCCGGATGCTCAGGGACATGCACGAGGGTAGAGCTGACCCAGGGCTCAGAAATGAGCTGCGTGCCGCCACCGACCTCGCCCTCCGGGCGACAAAGGTGACCGCACGCTCCCTGGGCCAGGTGATGTCCACAGCAGTGGTCCAGGACAGACACCTATGGCTCAACCTGGCTGATATGCGGGATGCCGAGCGGACTCGTTTCCTCGACGCTCCCATATCCCAGGATGGGCTCTTCGGCGGCGCGGTTGAGAACTTCGCCCAACAGTTCTCAGCCGCCCAGAAGCAGACTGAGGCCATCAAACACATACTGCCCCGGCGGCCAGCTGCTGCCTCCACCCCGCCGCCGGCACAATTGCCTCAGCCTGCTCGCCGACGAGGCAACCCTCCTGCGGCTCCCGCCCCTCCCGCCCGGCCCCAGCAGCAGCCTTCACCTGGGCCGCGTCGTGGAGGATGCTGCAGGAAGGCGCCCCAGTCCTTCCCTGGTCTCCTCTGTCAGGACGCGGCTGATGACCGTGCCCCCACAGGCGAAGGGTGCGATCGAGACTGTCCCTCCAGCCAAAATGAAGTCCGGCTTTTACAGCCCCTACTTCATTGTACCATATCCCTTCACAGGCTTCCGTTCAAGATGTTGACAGCCAAACGCCTTTTCGAATGCGTTCGACCAGCATATTGGTTTGGAGCGTTCGACCTGAAGGACGCGTACTTCCATGTCTCCATCCTTCCTCGACACAGACCGTTCCTATGGTTTGCTTTCGAGGGGCGGGCATATCGGTACACGGTTCTCCCATTCGGACTAGCTCTGTACCCTCTCGTCTTCACGAAGATTGTCGAGGCAGCCCTTGTGCCACTCAGGCAACACGGGGTTCGCATCCTGAACTATCTCGACGACTGATTCTGAGTCACTCTCGAGAGCAGGTGTGCGAACACAGAGATCTGGTGCTCTGGCACCTCGCCCGTCTGGGCCTTCGGGTCAACTGGGAAAAGAGCAAACTCTCCCCCGTGCAGAGGATCTCTTTTCTCGGTATGGAAATTGACTCGGTCACAATGTACACGCAGCTTACGAGCGAACGCGCGCAGTCACTGCTGACTTGCCTCCATCTGATCGAGAGCAAGAGTGCGGTTCTACTGAAGTTATTTCAGAGGCTCCTGGTGCATATGGCATCTGCAGCCGCGGTCAAGCCGCTCGGATTGCTTCATATGAGACCGCTTCAGCACTGGCTTCATGACCGAGTCCCGAGATGGGCATGGCAGACAGGCATGCTCCGGGTCCCAGTGACTCGGGCCTGCCTACAGACCTTCAACCCGTGGTCGAACCTCAGTTTTCTACGAGCCGGAGTTCCCTTAGAACGAGTTTTGCAGGCATATTGTTGTATCAACAGATGCCTTTGCCACGGGCTGGGGTGCCATGTGCAATGGACATGCCACCGCGGGCTCCTGGACAGGACCCCAGCGCTGCCTGCACATCAATTGCCTCGAGTTGCTGGCAGTACGGTTCGCCCTGCACCGCTTCCGAGCGTCCCTCAGCACGGATGCACTGGCGCACAGCTGGCCGCGGGGCCTTTTGGTCACCCCATATTGGCCCGGCCGGACCTGGTTCTCCGAACTCGTGCTTCTTGCGACAGCCCCTCCCTGGTCGATTCCTCTGAGGAATCAACCAGATTCTCAGAGACGGGGCACCCTTTGGCACCCGCGTCCTAAACTCTGGAACCTGCACGTGTGGGTGCTGGACAGGACGCGGCAGGTTTGAGTACCTTACCACCTCAGGTGGTGGCTACCATCACTTCCACTAGGGCCTTGTCTACCAGACACGCCTATGCGTTGAAGTGGAACCTCTTCGTCACCTGGTGCTCTTCTCGCCGAGAAGACCCCTGGAAATGCCCTATCGGGTCCGTGCTCTCGTTTCTCCAAGAAGGGTTGGAACGAAGGCTGTCTCCTTCCACCCTGAAGGTCTATGTGGCCGCTATCTCAGCCTACCACGACCTCATGGAGACGAAAAAAGTAAGTCAGCATGACCCGGTCATCAGGTTTCTGAGGGGGGCGAGGAGACTGAATCCTCCTCGCTCGCCCCTCGTACCCTCTTGGGACCTCGCAGTGGTCTTATCTGCCCTGCAGAGAGCTCCCTTTGAGCCTTTGCGATCAGTCGAGCTTAAGTTCCTGTCAATGAAGACAGCGCTTCTGATCGCATTGGCCTCCATCAAGAGGGTGGGGACCTGCAGGCATTTTCGGTTGACGAAGCGTGCCTAGAATTCAGGCCAGCTAATTCTCAGTTGATCCTGAGACCCCAGCCTGGATATGTGCCCAAAGTTTCCACCACTCCATTCAGGGACCAGGTGGTGAACCTGCAAGCGCTGCCTTTGGAGGAGGCAGACCCAGCCTTGGCACTGGCTCTGTCCAGTAGGCTTCTCCGTGCTTACGTAGACAGAACGCAGTGTTTCAGGACCTCAGACCAGCTCTTTGTCTGTCATGGTGGGAAGCTGAAGGGAAAGGCTCTCTCCAAACAAAGGTTGTCTCACTGGATAGTGGACGTCATTGTCTTGGCTTAACGTATATAACCCTCATTCCCTGAGGAGGGAACGGAGACATTACGTCCCTCTGCCACTTCTGCTGTGCCGCTGGAACGGCCGGGAGTTCAGATCTCGGCTCCTCAGCAGGTAACATAATGCGACATTGCCAGTGTACTTCCTTATATACCAATGAGGTGGGGCGGAGTTACGCTATGCAAATTCCGCAGGCCCATGGCATTGCATCGCCATTGGGCATTTTCTAAGATCTCAAAGATGATAGGCTTCTAAGCGAAACCCCCATTTCATCAGTCACTGACGTAACGTCTCCGTTCCCTCCTCAGGGAAACAAAAGTAACCGAGACATTTCTTGAAAATATTGTTTTAATCTGTCATCATAGCTTAAAGGGTTAGTTCACCCAAAAATGAAAATTCTGTCATTAATTACCATTTTTGATGAAAATCCGAGAGCTTTCAGTCCCTCAATTTACACATTCAAGGTCCAGAATGATAGAAAAGACATCATTAACGTAATCCATGTGACTCCAGTTAGTGCCCTTTTCGATCGTACCGCAGTGCCCCCGCGACGAACACGATTTCTAATTTCTACCGGAGGTGATTTTTACAGAGGGCTCCCATTGGAGGGACAGAAAACTCTCGGATTTCATCAAAAATATCTTAATTTGTGTTCCGAAGATGAAAGATTTTGTGTGAACTAACCCTTTAAATAAGCCAGGTCCTTAATCATACCAGGAAGTGACATAATTATCAGTAAGAAAACAACAGCACAAAAAATCACTAAGCATTAGCACTGAATTTAATTTCTGGATATTTTGTGACATCAGCTTGTTTTTGTCATCATAAAACATTCCATGTTTGATATATTTACAGTATTTACGTTTTATTTAAGAAGTAAACTTCAAGTTGACCGCCGCATGTAGGGGAGAGCGGGGCCCAACCTAACGCGGAGTTAGTTGTAACACACATGGTTTAACACTTTCCACACATGCCAGGATGACGAAACTTAGTGTATTTACTAGTGGTCATATCAACACTATATAGAGAAAAAATTGCGTCAAAATTTAAAAATCTTTGGAAGATATCACTGAATCTCTATTTTTTGTGTTTATTTAAAATAAGACAAATCTGATATTATTTTAATCTTATAACAGTTGAGATAGTTATTTAATGCTGATCTAACCAGGAGAAGACACGAGCCGGGTTTAAATCCTAGTTGCACAGATGGGGCATGTTGTAACACTTCGTTACATTGTGCCCCTATTAGAAATATGCTATTGTATTCTATATTTTTATGAATTCTATTGAGAAACCATGAGAAAAATGTGAATAAAGACTGAGTCAATGTTCAGAAATGCTTAATTATTAATATGTTTTGAACTACGCAGTATAGCTGTGTTTAGCGATGTGTTTGTTGTCAAGCTCAAAAATTTGTTTATTTTTAACAATAAAAAAATCCATTATTTTTATTCGAAAAAGTTAATAATTGTATTTTATTGACAAAATATTTTAGTTTGTCTTGTATATTTTTTTTATTATATCAGATACCATTTTAAGCTGTCATACTGTATGTTAATGTTACATCGTGCCCCTCACATGTTACAATGTACCCCACCTATGGGGCATGTTGTCACATTTCACTTCCATTCTTTCGGGGTAAATCAAGAAAAAAGTATACACTGTATTAATGAAACAAAACCACATAATTGTACTAGACATGTGTGCAATTAATGTGGAAAAAAATAAATACTCTGAACCCCAAGTGGATTTAAACAAACTGAGAAAGTCAAAAAGTGTTAGGTTGTGCCCTGCTCTCCCCTAAGCTATTTGTCAATCCTTTACTAAGCAATGGCTAACATTAGCTTGGTATTTCCATCCTACTTGTTTTCTGCTTGACAGGAATGACCTAGTTACCTTTTTGGGGAAATCAAATGTTGCTTTGTGTATATTTGTAATTTTCACTGCAGCTGTTCCTAATGCACAATGGTGAAATATAAAAAGATATATAAAAAGATAGCGTAGATAAAATGTATCTATCTTTTGGTTTACAGCCAGAACCTTTTCGCATTAATGTTATAGTCTTCAAAGATTTCCTCATTCTGTCCCATGTGATCTTTCTCGTTTGAGGAGTCCCTGATCAAAGTGCCTTCCCTCAGATCTTCTTTATTAGATTTTACACTCGCTCCATAGGGGAGCAGGAAACAATACTAAACACGGCGCTTTGAGTGAACAGATATTTATTTTCCCACAGATCGATCAAACCCAGTACAAGTGCAGCAGGAAAACCCGTCGCTAATTTAAATCAATAAGGCATGTTATAGACAGATATTTTGGTTGATTTGTTCGTGTAAATGTACAATGTAAATTTGAAGATGTGAATCCTCTGAGGTTTGGCAGATTTGTGATGCGAATCAGTACGTCAAATCAACATGTTAATCCAAATATTGTATGTCATAAAAACAAATATAGTTTGAAATATCCTCTCGCGCTAAGGAAGGGGAGGGCAGATCTGTCCTTTAATTGGCAGGGCAGAAGTTTGCTGTGGGAAGAGTTCTGCTTGAATGAGATCTGGGCATGGCGCCAAACGAAGGGAAAAATCTTCTTCGTCTTCTGTCTACGACAGCCGAGCTGTTTGCTCATCATTAGACAAGCCATGCTGAAGATTCCGAATTTGATTTTAATAACGTAGATGTCTTCATTACGACAGCCTTGGTTCCTTGCAGTCGTGTGATAATGTACTTCCTCAGCATTGTGAGATTGTCATGAAAATCCCTCCCTTCTGCTCTATTCACCACTCAAGAGCAATCAGGTGTTTGTGGCACATTTTGCACAAAACCGAATGCTCCCTTACAGTAACATTGGATCTGGATCGAAGGGCCTTTCTTTGCCCCTAAATTAGGCAAGAAACAACCTCTTTGTCATGTGATTGCCTCTTTGAGGGTTTATTGTGCCAATTGTAAATCTTCCAGTTGTTTCTGGAAGCATATCCAAGACCCCACGTTCAGTGTTTCATCCAGGCGGTTCTTGAAAAGCGGCTCGTCTGAGTTAATGCAAAGATCTGGGACATTAATCTCACTAAAACTGTAGCGGAGGGTATTAGAATGTTCTCGTTTTTCTCTGAGGTCAAAAGAATTTGATTGAGGGCTGGGAGACCCAGCAGGGTCCTGCAGCTCATGGCTGCAATCACCCCTTAGCCCTCAGGCCTGGCCTGGTCTGCATGAATGCCAGAGGTTAGGCTGCCATTTTCCTCCCTGTTGCTGTGTCGCCATGACAACGGATATAGAAATCACAGAAGAGACTTGGGCAGGAAGGGAAACAGACCTAGTGACATGCTGGCACAGATGCATGCGGTTCTTGTGTGGGCTTTGGGAAAGATGGTGTGGATGGGTAAATAAGAAGATAAAGCAGTGCTCAAACTGTTTTAGTGACGTTGGTGAGTAAACAATGTGCTCTGCGCTCTTTGAACAAAGGTTTTGAAGAATGCATTTGATCATCTTGGTCTACCCAGTAGTTTAGCTTGTAGCTCGATTTGTAAAGCATGCCACTTGTAATGCAAAGGTTGTGGGTTAGATTCCCAGGGAACACACCTACTGATAAAATGTATACCTTAAATGCATGGATAAAAGCATCTGCTAATGGTTGCAACCAAAACACTTGCCAACCTTCTTAGCATTCCAAAGACATTGTGTTGTGAGAGCCATACAAATGGTATGGCTACAGGCGTCCGTTTGTTAGTCTCAAACATGTCAAGAGAGTGTGGAAAAGTTGCACAAAGCATGGGAGGCCTCTACTGGCCGACAAAGTCCTCACACATATGACGTAGCCAGGGGAATAGGAATACCTTAGGAAGCTTTACAAGATCACCAACAGCCAGTGGATTTTATGTGAATCTCTACGAGTAGGATAATGGTAGACACCATATCCTAGAAAGGACATGTGCAAATCAAGTCTCAGACTTGTCAACGCCAGTGCTCTTTAGTCTCATTAAAAAATTCCTTGACTTTGAGAACTAAGAATGCTTTTTTCCCTGCCGTTCCTTTTTTGTTAAACTGTAATTCTTTCATGACACTAAAAGGGATGTTCCCCAAACAGTCATCTTCAACAACACTTTTTTCGGAACAGTTCAATAAGCCTGTCAAAAACTTCACACACTCCATTGAACACTAAAAATCGATACCATTAAACACATCTCAGAAACAAACATAAGCGCATCTCATGAGACCCTCTGAACTCCTATGTTTTTTATATAAATATATATTTTACAGTTCTGTCAATAACACATTCGGGAGATCTTAAATACTTCATTACGTCTCAAAGCACGAAATTCTCTTATGTTTCCTTTCCACACATCCTTTTGTTCCTTAGCCCCTTCGTCTCAGATTGTACACATTTAAACCCAGAGATCTAAAATGGGACACACCATTGTGAGGTGTATCATACATCATATTGAGTATTATCTCCATAACATTAACATAATCTGCTCTTCATGGAACAGGGCAAAGGGTGAGCAGCCAATCAGACGCTTTCACAGTCGCTAACCATTTGCCTTAGCCTTTGTTTCCTGTGAGCATTCCAATTCATTCACAGATGTATAAGCAATTTTTAACCTTTGTTAGGCAGAGGTGGAAGTGCTTGACATAATCTAGCAGAAACAGACTCCACCGTCGGCCAGATGACAGGTCATATTAAGTCCTCCAGCTGAACTCAGGCACAAGCGAGCTAACCTCAAGTACGACCATAAACAAGCGAGACTCCACAGTTTTGTCAGGCAGTCTTATTTAGTCTCCATTCTCTGCCTGAAGGCAATGAAAGTAGGCAGAAGGGAATGTGATTAACTTGGAATAAAACTGCATTTAGTTCCACATTGTTCTAACATACTGACTACGGTACATTTACTGAGATAATTACTACATACTGTTGTACCAACCTATGTAAGACACTCCAAGACTACTACTAATATAGAAATCACACTGTCATATCTTTAGGTCCAATATACCAGATAAAAGAATGTTCATTAAAGTTGTAGTAGTAATCACTATTTGCAGCAGAAGTGTGACTTTCCTTTTCAGACCAATGTCTATTAAATTTCTAGTTACTGTGGAAATTCAATGCAGTCTAAATTGGTATGTGATTCGCTTCAGATGTGATTTATTTAAGTTTAAAATTTCTTTCAGTATCTCTGCATATCATATTTACTATATCATATGTGTTCCGTCTATGAGCCTTACTTTTGTGTCTAAAAGGTGCATGGCACATAACCCCAAAATCGAATTTATGAAGCACAGTAAGTATGTTCCCTTTTGGGATTAGGGTTCAAAGAATCTTTTTGCCGCTGGATATAAACGGTCCAAAATGTATGGAAAAACCTTAAGACCTCTGAAATGGTTCTATGAAGATTAGGCTAAGCATAAAGTACTACTACATGTGGGTGACCTTGATGCTATCTGTAATAAAGATGGGATGCTTGCTGGGTAGCTTTTCCTCTTTCCTAAGATTCTACCAGGCTTTGCATTTGGTACCAAAATCTGATCCCCGTAGCATCTTCTACAAACATGATGTGTACACTCAGAAACAGGTACAATGCATCGCTAAACAAAGTTACCTTATCGAAAACAAGACTAGTGCCTAAGATTATGGAAGCCTCATCAACCTAAAGATTCAGAAGTCTTTGGAGCTGAGGTAATTTGCCCTTTCCTACCCACCTTCTCGCTCTCTCCTGCTCTTTCTTTGCCTTTCTCTCTCCATCTACTTCCAAATGCTATTCTCTATTAATCAGAGCTCACAGTTCAAACTGGTCTTCAACTTCCTCCCCAATCCGCACTAAGCCTGTCATTTCTGGCTATTATTTACTTTAATGGGCTTTGGCTGATCCCTGGCGCAGTGGCGGAGGGAGAGAATAATACAGCTGAGGGTAGCGGGGCCTTAGACGGTGCGGCCACGACTTTGCCTGCAGATTAGCCATGGCAGATGGGCTTTCCAGGGGCTTCCTGTGAGCAGGAGTGTTGATTGAGAGGGTATAATGAGAGAGGTGGTGTCCTCACAATGGAACCAGCCACCTCACTACACCTCTCGCGTCTAAACAACCCCCCATTCCAGCTCTCTCTCTCAAGACTCCGGCCCCCCTCCTTCAGGTTCCTTTCTTTTTTCTCTCATCCTCTCCCTTTTCCTCTCCCACTATTCCACCGATCTTTCTTCCATGGAGGAAGTCAGAGCGCAGGAAAGAGCACAAAAGCGACTGTAAATAAGCATGAGTCTTAATCCAGCATTAATTGGTCCTTTCTCAGACTGGGTGTGCACTTTTTGGGAAGTTTTTTTCAGGACTGCTGCAGGTTTCTGGAAGAATACCCTCTGCTTCTATTGTTTACTTAAAAGCAGATATTTTTTTCCTCGAAAGTTGATAATTGTGGGGTTTACTCTTGAGTCTGAGGAATGAAATCTTTTGTATTGTTAGTGGTGTTGGCTCTTTTTGGATTTATTTTTATTGGGTATATGTTGACTTTATGTTTAAAAAAGGCAACATAGAACGTTACATCATAACTTGTCCATTTGAATACATTTTGCATGCTTAAAGTTTAGTGTGACCACCCTTTTAGGGTTAGAGATTTTAAAACAGGGCATAACATTTTTTGCATAACTTGTCTTACACCATTAAGGTGAGGCTTGTTGAGAAAATTGGGCACCTACCCAGAACACCCTGGCAACCACATAGCAACGTGCTACAAACTACTACCCAAGCTTCATTTGCACAAATAAATGAATCTTTTATTTTCTTCAAAAATTATGTTTTTGCCCAAATTGTTCTTTTACAGCATATTATAATGGCAAATCCAAGGTCAACAGTTAACAAGTACTGTCAGAACATAAGGTGAGAAGTGTCTTGGGTGTCTTGTGTGTCTTGTGTGTTGGGTCGTCCCAATATCTCACCTGTCATTTGAAGGGCTTTCACTGTGTTTGTGGTACCGAGGCAGGCCCCTGAATTCTTGAAGGCCTTGAAAGTCTCTAGGTCAAGTTTGTGTACAAGAGTTGATTTTTTTTTATTATCGTGCGATGGTTCCTGCTCTCTCTCTTCTCCACAGTCTGTTTCCACACAAGAGATGCCTTACAATCCAGCAGCACCAATTATCCCCCTCCTCTCGGCGCTTTTAGCAACTTTTTCAAAACTCCTTTCACTTGGCTCTTGTCAAGCAATGAAAGAAAAACTAACCACCATGTCAAGAGAACTCAGCTGCCTAGCAACTGGGCCACAGTTTAATTCTGATTTGCTTCAGGTCTTGAGTAATGGAATTGACAATGTTAAGCCAGTCACTAATGTTGTTTGTCACCTCTGAAATGCAAACAAAACTCCATTGTTTTCCAGGGTATTGGGCATGATTGATGTTTGGAGTCACAATGGCATCATTCATTTCGCCCTTGTGTTTTTGCGAGGATTGATGTCATATCTTTTCATGGCATATTAAATGTTTTGGAGGAGCATGAAACTGCGTGGCTTTTCATCTTGTGGAGGCTCCGACGCATTCTTATAACTAGTGAAGTTTAATGATTCCATTCAAGTTGTGTCCATTTCACCCAGAAATAATTTAATAAGAACTGGGGCCCTCTGAGAGCCTCTGAGACACGGCGTAATCCGAAAAGAAAGGATAAAAGGAACTTCAGAGAATAAAGCCTTTAAGATGAAAGTTTTTCGCTTCTTTCTTTTCATGACACCCCTTCTTTGTTTGTCGGGCAACTTTTTGTAGGTTTTTGTTTTCGACACACTTTGCGTATAAATATTTTGATCAGAGAAGAGATGCGGTCAACGAGAAATATTTAACTTTTCATGACAATACTATATCTGTTGATAATGAAAGTTCATAAGCATATATGCATGAGTGTGCATGGATAAAATACAAAAAAAAAATGCAAAGAAATGCAACACAAACAAAAAAATTGGGTAACACTTTAATTTACAATGTCCTTGTTACACGTTACTATAACTATAATTTATGCATAGTTACATGCAACTAACCCTAAATCAATGGGTAAGTAACCCTATAGCACAACACTTACAACCCTATAGTAAGTACATGTAGTTAATTCATATTACACAGTACTTAAATGTATAATTACACTGTAACACGGACACCTTAAACATAAAGTGTAACCAAAAATTGCAACACAAACATAACATAAAATATTGTTTTTCCCATTCTGAAAATTAAATTATTAATTTTTTTTCTCTAAAAAAACATGATTGTAAATAAATTTTTTTTGCACAAAATATTACTGGCAAACATAGGCTGTACAGTGCCCAGTAGGGCTATATATATATAGTGATGTAAAATGTATTTATTTGTGATTAATCACATCATATATACTCTTTTGTGTTAATTGCGATTTGTATATATTTGTGTGTGTGTGTGTGTATATATACAGTATATATTTGGTGATATACTTGATTAATCGCGATTAATCGCATCATATATACAAACTTTTATGTTAGATGTGATTAATCGCGATTAATTCATTTTACAGCACTGCTTGAATTATATCGCTTGTCTTACTTTATAGAAATTACAGATGTACACATCTAAAGCTATGTTCTACTTTCTGGTTCAGATACTATGCTTCAAGTTTTTTTTGGCCATTCCATCTTACAAAATGGCCAGCGCACATTGAGTGTATATAGTTGAATTCTGGCATCTGTGAGACAAAGTTGGGCATTTGCCAAGTCTACATGTTATATGATATTTTATTTCTGGTTCTTGTATTTTTGCATATTTTTTTTTTTTTTGTGTAATACTTTGACTTGAGGATTGAATAAAGATTCAGGAATAGAGAGCTGAGTATCCAGACAGTTGACTGCTGTATATTTGAATGGCAGATTTGCATGATATGGAAACTGGCAATTTCTTCTGCTTCATAGAACATTTTTCAAAGGCCCAAATGGCACAATAAGAAAGCCATCCATCACAAAGAAGGGAAAATTAGCAGAAATAAATGGGACTCTCTTTCTCATCCCCTCACTGTCTCGCTGTACCCGGGAGAGGGACGTCAGAACGACAGGGTGGACAACCAAGAATAGACAACAATAAACACGGTCACATCAAAGTCCCAGACGGTGGTATTGGAGCAGGCCTCGGCGGGCGATGGGGGGAAATTAAACATTGGAGCTGCTCTATATCAATCCACACAACACTCCCACCACCCAATTCTTCCTGACATGCTTCCTCTGGTTGGATGTTCTGCTGTTACCAGGTGAGTCCAAAGGCAGAAGCTCAGATTTATGTATGTGGGTTTTACTCCCCAACACTCAAGCTGGTGTGCCACCACCTACGAGATTTTCACACATAATCCACTGGGCAAATAATTTTCCGCCACCCTTGGTTAATGCAGGCCATGGTGATAAACTAACATTTCCTCTTATCTGAGCTGGACACAACAGACGCCTCTGCTGCTACACGGCTTTATTATTATTAATTGTCAGCATCCATGTATTCCTTTGTTCGTTTTTACACGCTGGAATTTTCAAGAGAGTTTAGGTTTGCCATAGCAGCCCTTTGAAGGCTTGTGTGTGATATACTACAGTCACATTTCTTGGGTGAAACGGAGCTTTTGAAATGTATCAAACATCTCAAAGATTATTTTAATTGCTTGTTTTGTGGGTTTTATTTCTTTTTGTTTGCCCTCAGCAGTTTGTATTCAGGAAACATACTGTAATTTCTATGCTTTCTGACCACAAGCATACAATTTACACTTCTGAATGTATGCCCAAAAATCCTTCTTAGGGCATGGATGTAATCATAAATTAAAACATGGCATTGTTATACAACACTAGGCACAAAAAAAGCCTCAGTGTTTCCTAGTTTGTCAGTCTGTTGAATGAAAATTATGGAATTTTCACGAAAAATGATTCAAAATGCAAAGTTGGTTATGTTTTTAGTAAGCTACATTTTGTAAAAGGGCATCTAATCACAGACAACATCACAACAAATATGTAGTAAACAAAAAATCTGGACTTTTCTGAAGCGATGCCCCCTCAGTGTAAACTTACAGCACTGTTACCATCTGTCCTTAATGAGAGCATTACTTCCTGTTTTCCATTTCCATGCAGTATTGTGTGCGCGCTAGCCATTTACATAATTGCTGAAAGATTTTTGTCTAAAACTGATATCCAAGTGAATGTCATTGGATTGAATTAAAGCGTAAAACAACAGAAGAAAAGGCAAAAAATAAAACGAAGATGTTTGTGAAATTAGTAGCGAAGCATATCTAATTTTTTTTCTCTCTCTTTCTCTTTCCATCTTGCATGGCCCTTAGTAACCTAATCAGGGCTGGCTTTATCTGGTAATCCACATTTAAACTTTAACCTGTAGGGGGGCTCTTTGTGCTAGTTAATGTAAGCATAAAGGCAGACCGGCCTGAATGACTAATCAGATTAATCATATTTCACAAGACTAAAGAGCTTCTCTAAAAGGCGGCAGAATTAGGCCTACATCCATCTGAGGGTGATGGGGGGAAAGAAGGGGGGAAAAAAAAACTCAAACGAAACAATTGTATCCCTGACAAAATGATGGCTTGGAATAAATTAATGTTCAAAAGGCAAGTTTTTAATCAGCTCAGCTGTCTAAAGCTTTACATACTCAGGGCTTTTAGGTCATATTAGACAATGACGCTAGCAAATGACAAAACAGAGTCTGGGATCAATGTACATGTTTTGACCTCAGAGGAAATGCAGATTGTATAATAAACTTTACAGTTTAACTGACTTCATCCATGTTTTAGACACATAACCTATTTTTAAAAAGGATTTAGCTAAAATTGTACTCGAGCTATATTAGCATTAGCATCTTGACTGAGAAAGTTAAAAACCTAAGAGACTTCTTAACTGTATCTTGTTACAAGGAGAAAAACGGCGCGTATAGCTATACATGCTAAAGTGGTGGGTGTTGTTTCTTTCAACTCTGTTTACTAATGAATATTCATGCTGGTGTAAATGTGAGCTTCTTAAACTATGCATTATTTATGACAACACACACATTTCACTTTGTCAGAGGGAAAACTCAATTACCTGTCAAAACGGCAAAATGCTAAATGGTGCAATTCACGTGAGAGAGCTATATCAAGAGCTGTGTGTAATTTTTAGCTGTTTTCCTTGTGTCAAACATCTGTTGACAGAGCGATGCGCTTTCTGTAAGAGGGACGTTTTGCCTTTAAGTATGAAATAACGTGACAAGTGTAAAGACTCTGCATTCTCAAATCTGTACTCCTCTGAGCTATAATATTAAGAAAAATGGAGGAACATGAATATGCTCTTTTTCTACAATGCCTCAAATGATCTGTAATTTATCACAAATGAGGGAAAAGGCTGTATTTAAATGATCTAATTGCAATCGGAGAACTTTTCCTGGCACTTGTGTGTAGAGACAGCAGCAATATGAAAAACACAGGCTTTGAGTCCAGGCCAGGAGGAACAGAAAAGCATGTCACTTTTCTACCGTCACCATATCAGCTATAATTTTCATTCCATTAGGGTATGGCACATGCTATAAGGGTTATCATATCAAGCAGTCGAGCATGTAGTCCTCATCTTTTCACATACAGCAGACTCTCTTACAATTGTTCTCTTGTCTCTTGTCTCTTGTCATACATGACAAGCCATGTTAGAGCCAAGACATATTCATATACATTATATTTTTAACCTCTGGGATTTATATGTAAAGTTTCACGTATGAATGAAGAGCTTCTTTCAGGTCTTGGTGCGATTGAAAGGATACAAATTTTGAATGATTTGAACTATTGTACCCTTATTTGAACTAGTTTATTTTCTTTTCTTATATATTTGATTTATTTTATAGTTTATTATATTATTTTATTGCCAACAGCATTTAACATACAATATAAGGGAATTGCAATTTATTTTTCATGTGTGTTGTTTATTTTGTGATTGAATATATTGTATTCCGCATTACATATACTTTCTACAAGGAATTATATTTATGGCGATCTCATATGCTCGCAACATGTATTAATTCTCTCAAACATGACACAGGAAGCAGGTTAGCAGAGGGCAAGTGTGGTCCAAACAGTTGGGTTGCACAGTCAGGTGGTTAGTTATACAAATGCACCAGTTCACTCCTTCACAACAAGGGTAATGTCCACCTCCCAGCGGCTCTTAACTAGGGTTTGACTCCATCTAGTGGTTCACTGAGCTTCCTTCAGTCCTGAGTAACTCCATGACCACTGGGCCTTCACAGAGCACACACACCATCATTTACACACACTCACAAGAACATAATGCCCTTTCTATTCACTAATCCTGTGTTTAACATCTACAGTAATTTCCAATTAAAAACCAATTAGGGGTAAATTATGTACTTAGAGATTTACAGAAGACCTTTGCTTTTGAAAAAAAAGAAGGGATAAAAACTATTTTAGGAGGTTAGCCTTGTGATGAAAGTAATGGCATGGGCTATCTACATGAACATATGAGCTTAGCCCATCCTCCAAATCTTGGTATTATCCTAATTCACAAAAATAAAGTTGTCGCTGTCATTCCGATTTTCTCTACTTTTCAAAATTGGAATGAAGTTGCCTCCATGTCCGTTAATCGAGCAGATTACTTTATGTAAAGAAACAATCTGGAAGATTTTCCCTCATAATCGTGTAATTGACCCCCTCTCTTTGGTTGTATTTGACAGGGCAATTTCCACACTTATTAAGGTTCTGACACACTTGAAGTAATCGTATTAGTGCTTTCTATAAATTAGCCTAATATTGTGTATTAGCATGTGTGCACTTCAGGGTAACGGAAGGCTGACGTATCAGACGTATGTGATGTCTCTATCATCTGTATTCTAAAGAAGAAAAAGACGTAGCAGGGAACAAAAATTAAAACATGCCTCTGGACTTAGTCAATCATAAAATTACTAATCACCTTCCCCTAGTCTTAAAAAGATGCCTGTGTCGCACCGCAGCACGCATCCGCAAACAAGCTATCGCAAAAGTGGTGATGACGTAAGCACGCCAGGCTAGTAAAGAAATCTCAGATTTCATTACATCAAGGTAAAAAGCATCACCGTCGGACCCCTGGATCCCAGGGCCTCTTGAGTGAAACCTTCGAAGCATTTCAAACTTTTTTTTCAGCCTTTAGTGATGCTTAACAGACTTGACATTTTGCCCAGCCGGCGTCTGTAAACACTGCAAAGATAGTGAGGACGAAGTTGCAGTGTAATAACTCACTAGTGCAAAATGAGACCGCTTGCTGGGCATGCCGGAGGGAAGAAACAGTGCGGCCCTCCTCAAGCCGCTCCCCTCTTGCGAGGAATGCTCACTCTAGAAACTAGCTTCTAGTTAGGGTCCTGCCACATCCTGGTACTTTTATCTATGACCTTTGACCCCGGGCACATCTGGAAACTTAGTTGGAGTCCAAAAGATGAGGATGTTTTCTTTACTTTTCTTCAAAACCTTTTATGGAAGACAGCAATGTTTTCTTCTTTTCCTCAATAGATTGGTCCTTCTCAAAGCGCAAGCGTGTAAAATGGTTGCACTCGTTATGAACTCCTGCATATGGAGTGTTTGGGCAGAGAGTGCATGTGCAACTGGGACGGTCTAAGACAGAGTAGACCACATCGTTGGCCTGGGGCTATATGGTTTCAAGATCTCAAAAGGGCAGATAAACATCTCAGGGAGGTTCAAGGTCCAGGAATACAAGGCCTACGAAGCTTTGAAATGCCGTGATGGTCTTGCTTAATAGAGACAGCGCACATGGCCAAGGCAAACACTCTATTGTGGGATATTTTGAGAATTACATCTGTGATCAAACACATCGGTTGTTTATTTAGTTAGCTCATGGAGATGAACTGAACCCTCTTGATGTTAACTGGTGCAAGATGGCTCCATCACCACCTAGAGGCCTTCCAGAAAACTGGAATCGGTTTGTTTGTGCTGCACGATTTTGACTACCGACGCAAGTTTTTGGATTTGTGGTAACTTGTAAACACACCAAAGTACACAATGGGGTGCATTTAAAAGTAGGTGAATGCGTGCCCTCTTGAACCGAATCTGTTTTGGCACCTCTTGAGAGACCTGTTGGAGCCATATGCTTAATGACATGATCTGAAAATGGAATCATGGAGACAGATGAAATGATCGTAGCGGTACTGTGATCAATCATATCTCATTTTGTGGTGTTGGTTTGGGCTGAGGTTTGGATGGAAAGGATAGGTGGATGTGGGAACGCCATGACTGTAAGATCACCATGATGGCCGCCCAGAGGATGTGGAATCCTTTTTAGCCAGCACAACTGATTCTTTATATGGGCTTCACGCAGAGCAGGCCAAGGCCGTAACTGCAGCCTCGTTTGACAAAGGTGACATTTACTAGTCGTTTCTCTCATGCTGGTCTTCCATGATTCTCACGTTTCTGTTTCTCTGCACCATCTTACGGCATTTCTCCTTTGCTTTTACAGTGCTCAGAAGTCAAGCTGGGCATAGCAACACAGTTCACTCTCAGAGTTTCAACAGACATCAGATGTTGGTCTCTAAGGTTGTTTGATTCACTTGAAGGTCCTCGGGGGAATATTTACACCTGTCTATCAGAGTCTAAGAAAGATTATCTCATAGGTCTGGTTATGCCTTGGAGGGCTAGTGTGCTCATATTGAGTCTCAGGCGTATTTAGTTGCGGAAGAAGACGCTATAATTCCCTTGGATACTCAAAACACTCCAGGCCTAGTGTAAAAGTTTTAAAAGGGGATGTGAATGGTACCCCTAAACATATTTAGTTTATATCATGAGCCTGACACTTTTATGTAGGATTATGCATATAAATTTGACTTCTAAAGATTAAAATTCAATGTAAATCACTGAATTGGTTGATGGTTATGAAAAAGAGAGTCTTTTATCATTGAATTGGAATTAGTAAGCATGTCCAATTGACTGCCCAAACACCCCTCATAAGCTGTCTGATATAATCAGTAAATAATAATCATCTTAATTTATACATTTCTGGTATTTTCTGTGCAGACAGACCAACACTGTTGTGAAATTATAAAAAAAAAATTGTCCACATGGATTTATTATTGCAAACTATTTCATATTTACCCACCACTAAACAGCACTTAAAGACAAAATGAACTGTGGGTTGTCACTTTAAATGGAAAAGTTATTTTCATGTATAATCAGACTGTTCGGCAATATACCCTGCAAATTAGACTTTATGCAAATAGTCAAAAGTCTTGACTGTTATGAAGAAATTAAATAATGTAATGAAAAATAAAAACAAATAATTTAAATTAACTCCACATATCAATTTCCTTTAAGTAATGCGCAATGCTTATATTTTTTTAATGCGTTCACTTTTTTATTTTCCATGAAAAGTAGCGAAATACAAAAGTCCTTGTTACAGTAATTACATAGTAGTTATACAATGACGTACTGAGTAATATTAATTAACAGCATGTACTTTAAATTGTACTTTTACTGTAAATTAATATACTTTTATTGTCATATGGACTGCTACCATTTCCTGCTTGTGTTGCATTATCCCCAGTGGGTTGTGCATAACTGCAAGACCAACTGGAGTCTGATTAACGTATATTCATGCTGAACAAGGATTGTATGATTTCAGCTGAGCTTGAGCATTTACACGACATTTTAAAAAGACAAATTGTGACTTCAGTCCGACTGCAAATTTAACTTTTTAAAGTGCATGTTCTCATTCTGTGTGCCTGTTTTCTTTCAGACTTTAACACTTGCAGTCACAAATCTCTTTTATGGCATGGGTTAATCTGATATGTTGAGGCAAAGTGATTTGTTTAATATCCAAATGTAACATGTTGCATGACATAAAGCCTTGTGTGATGTTTCTGGTTTCCTAGATGTATGATTCATTACCTGGTACTAAGTCCTGGTACATTTCACATATCGTTAAGCTTTAGGTTTTTACTCCAGTTTAAATAGCTTCGGTTTCCTCTGCGAACACCCTTCCCTGTAAAATAAATAACTATATTTAATGAGATATGAAATGCATACAAATGTCTACTGTCTTCACGGTTAATTGCAACTTGTCACCCAAAGCATTTGTTGATGTATTGCTTATGCTGGTAGGTTTTTCCAACTTCAGAGTTTCACTCCTTATATCTACAATGTATTCAGTGTTTCACTTGCAGATATAACTAAAACTGTGGTCAATTTCTGAATGCATTATTAAGATACATTAAAAATGTTAATAATAAATATTTTTAAATCTATTGTTCGGAAAGATGATTGCTGAGTTATCTTCATTGAAGACCCTGTAAAATGCATATATTATTTAAACAACAAGATGAAATGCGGAAACTTTCTTATTCAGGTAACGTGCATCATTGATTCAGGTTAAGACAAAGTTAACGGTAACATTATGCTCGCTTTTCCAAATGTTGTTCCTAAAGTTTCCTGTTGACTGTTTCCTGTGTGTGTGTGTGTGTGTGTGTACTGCCTCATTAACTCTAGTCTTTACCATGTCTTCTCCATTGGTAAATTTCTCCTAAATTATACTTTTTTTTTATTTTTCTTATTTTACAAAGAATGACTGTCAGCAGCTCTCATTACCAGATGAGATGTGCATTCATATTCAAGGATAACAATAATACTTACATCTTCTCAGAATGCCTAGTGAAGCCAATACATCAAAAAAAAAAACTGAGGCGGACCAACAGACCCAGCTCTTTTCACAGATAAGAGCAATAGAGAGAGAGGGGAAAAAAGCTAAAAACGAGACTGAATCAAGGACTTCTTGGTGTTGTGTTTATTAGAGACCCCCTGCTCTACCTCTAGTGTATGGCACTGTCAATGAAGGAACAGCAAAGCGTCCGATCGGGCCAAGTAGCATATCTGCATCTGCATAGATTAGAGGAGGTCATGCCATGCTAATGAGAATCATCGCTATCAGCTGATAGCAAAAACAACTAGCTAATTGCTACGCTTGTTTACAAGACAGTGCGTCCTGAATCAAAAGGTTAATTATATATGACACTGACTACTTAATTTGCAATTGGACCCCAAGTCTTTGGTTCTCCGAGCGTTTATCTCGCTCATTCTCCTGTCTCTGTCTTTTTTGTGTTTTGTTTCAGACTTTTTCTTCCTCTCCCTCAAAGGAACATGGTGACAAAAAGGCAACATCCAGTTATGGCTGCCTGCATGTTTCTTGATAAGCTTCAGGCACTGACACCAGCCTATTACTTTCATTCTCAGGAAGTGCCATAATTAGCAAGCACCATCAGGCAAAAGAGTTAATGCCACAGAGGACGTATTCTTCTCAAAGTTTTTCTCACCCCGAAGGTTTCCCATAGCTCAAGCAGTCTGTTAGCTCACCCTGAAATTAAATTTGTTTAGTTGCTGTGGAACATCAACAACAACACACAAAAAAATTAACAATATGTTAGCTAATTATGTTAATGTTCAATTGTTCTCGCGTGGTGATATGTCGAGTAACGGAGGCGTTTCGCTTCCACGTTGTCATGAGCTGGCTGTAGGCCAGCACTCTATGCTCTCTCTCCGTCGTTCTTCACCTGAAGGCAAGAAGACAACTGTCTCATTCATCCTGCCAAAGTCATTACTGTGCGTGAGGAAGAAGATAAATATTGTTGTAGATGCCCAAGTTTCCACAAATGAGATTCTTCCAGCCAGATCGCTCTAGCAAAGATTGGCGGTCTAAGCTGAGACATGGATCTTAATAATACGATGTGTTTATGCATTACTGGCTTGTTCAGCGGAAAACATAGGCTACCATTGCAGCCAAATTGTTTTCATTTACTCACCCTCATGTTGATACCACCAGTTTTTTTTTGGGGGGGGGGTTTAGATTTTTGAAAGAAGTCTCTTTTGCTTACCAAGACTACATTTTGGCTATTTGATCAAAAATACAATATATTGTGAAATCCTTTTGACTGGCAGCATTATTCACCTTGCATTTTCCTTTTAGGGATAATAGCAGCTTGAACATTCAGCTCCTTTTGTATAAAAATATGGATTGAAAGAATGTGAGGGTGAGTAAAGTATGACAATATTTTATTTTTTCGGGTGATTAATCAGAGGTAAAATCATAGATGACTCTATGGCTCGCTCAAGATAACTGTGGTGTCTATAAAACAAACTTTGAGGGCTTTTGAGACTAAGGGCCCTATTTTAACGATCTGAGCGCATGGTCTGAAGCGTGCAGGTGCACTTAGGGCGTGTCCGAATCCAAAACATGGTCGACGCACCAGGCACATGGTCCAAAAGGTTTGTACCTAGTCTCTTAATGAGTCATCATGGGTGTGTTTTGGGCATAACGTGCAATAAACCAATCAGAGTCTCATCTCCCATTCCCTTTAAAAGCCAGTTGCGCTTGCACCATGGCGGATTCGCTATTTGAATGGTGGAATTTGCGACTGGAAAGACTGCAGAGAGTGATCTTTTTATTTTTAATATTTAAAAATGTTTGTGTGCTGCTGCATGTCCCTCTGTTTGTAATAAGCAGAGTGTACGCACGTTGTGCAACCGCCTATAGGCGCACATTACCAACGCACACTTCAAATAATACAAAAAAAACTGCGCTATTGACTTTAGACTAGGTTTTTTGTCGGTCAATGGCGCAGTCGTTTTCAGATTGTGTCGCGCCTGCCGTTGCATTGCGCCGGGTGTATGATAGGGCCCTAAATTTCTCATCCAACCTATTCAAGTCTGTGATGACAACATCAGTCAATATGAGCTGGAAAGCAGTAGTCTATGCATTTCTTGGACACAATATGGTTATTATGTAACTTGATATCCAATTTGACATGGACATTAAAGCCAGCACAAACAGCAACTCTTTATGTTGATGTTTCTGTAGCTCTGCATAATCAAGTATTTGAATCTAATTGAATATTCCAAGAACAAACCCAGCAGTGTATTGGTGTATGTTTAAAGTGCAGATTTGAAAGGAGCAGACTTATTGTCCAGACTGGTGTCTTAGTGAAGACATCTGTTCGCTGGTGTAAATTACATGTCACGCACAATGAAAACTTTAAATAGAGACCACAGGACGTTCGACGGAGAAAAGATCTTGTGGTATCCAGCAGCTTAAGTGTTGGAAAAGCCCAGCTGAAACATCACTGCTCCAGAAGCCCCAAATCACTCGCTCATTCTTGAGCTAGATGTAGCGACAGCACTGTTGTGTGTTTCTAACCCCGGTCATTGATGCTACAGCCCCTCTTTCCTCCACAAACGGGGTAGAATGGTTGAGAGAAATCTGAACGAGCCGCAGTAAAACCTGAGCATCCGAGCTCGCTCTAGCTATGGCCGTCCTTAACGATACTCTGTAGGGCCTCCTATGGTGCGAGCCCATATTTATGTTGGCAATATATGCAAAAGAATTAAGCCAGTAAAACCTCACGGCCACACAAAGCTCTCATTAACTTAGAGGGGCCTCTATTCACTGTGACCCCGTTTATTTATGCTATGTGGATAGAGATGGAAATCCTCATCACTTTTAGCCATTCTCTTCTGCTTTCACACAATATTTTTCTTCCACGTGTCACTTTGTACTCGCAATCAATAGACTGGATTTATTGCTGGAAAAAATGCCCCTTTGTTTTGATTGCAGTTGAGTGATACTGTGTCAATATCAGGGATTGTTTTTCTGCTGTGCAATAGTCTCGTTTCTGGAGCACAAAAAAAGCATTGGGGGCGCGGCTGTGTTGTCTGTTACATGCAATGCAACGATGACCCACTGTGTAACAATATAGACATAAAAGCTTTGCTTTTTTATTTTCCATTAAATCACATTATTCATCGATCCAACAAGGATGCAATATTTTGTTGTTCAAAAATTTTTCAGTTTATTACAACATACAGATTGAAACTGTTTCTTGTTTAAAAATGGCGTGTGCATGAAGTATTTTCCAGACTGCACCTGCTTTAAAATTTACCATGTTGACATTAATGATCATTATGAAATGAAAAGTGAGGCCAAGCTCCTTAACTGTTGGAATCATTCATACGCAAGGAGAAATAGAGTGCCGTACCAGCAATGACCTTTGACCCCAGCATATAAGCTGCCTGCAGTTACAGAAGATGGAGAGTTTAAAGAGCAAAGGTCAAGTCTGACAGTGTCATGAGTCATTTTAATTTTTATGTGTCCTTGAAGTAGCAATATGTTGCCTGTAATGTAAATAAGCCTCACCACATGGTGTGTGTAGCTGAATTTGATTGTGTTTATGTTTGTGGCATAAATGGAATAGCATGTACAGTAGGGGTCTCGAGACGCATTCAAGTTGAAATACTTTTAGTCTTAAAAACTCAGCGCTTGTGGCATGAGATGCTAAAAAAACAGATGCAACACGACAGCCAGAGACGTCCATCTGCTGAAACAGTGTCAAAATAACACAACAGAATACAAGAACACATACTGTTTGGATGCACCCTTAGCCGTGTGTAAACTCATATTTAATAATTCTTATTATCAATTTTCTCAGTAAATTAATATGGTGTTTTCTGGCTGTGAAGAGGTTTCTCATTAGAGCATTTAATGAAATTGTTGTTTAACATCTCAATGAGCAGTTAGAGTGGTACTTCAAAATGGGCTTTCAATAAAACTTGGCTGCCTATGCAGTAGAAAGTGCAGTAACACTTTATTTTACAGTTACATATGTTACATGTACTTACCATAGTAATAACAGTAAATTATGCATAATTACATGCAACTAACCCTCAACCAAACCCTAATCCTACCCTAACCCTATAGTAAGTACATGTTGTTAATTAATATTACTCAGTACTTATATATGTATAATTACACTGTAACAATGACACCTTAAAATAAAGTTTAACCGAAAGTGCCTATGTACCTTTTTCATCCTTAAAAGGTGCATTTTAGGGCCTTAGAGTAGCAAAATGTACCTTAAGGTACTACTATGAACCTTTTAGGGATAAAAAGGCACAAAGATGTCCTTTTAATGATAAAGCCCCAGTGACAAGCTGTTGTACCCCTAAAGGTTCAATTTTTGCAAACATTTTTCTGAGGGTAAATAATGCACTGGACATGTTGCCGTTCAAGGACACTCCCACCAGTCTGCTATGGATATGCTTGACCAGAGTCAAATACTGCCTTGCTTTAGTAGGAAATACTTCTTGGCAAACTTTTAGTTATAATGGTGTCGGCTTGTATTGTTCCCGGGTGCAAGAATTCAAAGAGTAAACGTTTAGTGAGGGAGTTACTTTCGGTTTCCAATGAAGGATCCAGTTCATTGTAGGCAGTGGCTGTAGGCTGCAAATAATTGTAAATACAGAGAGAACACCGAAATGGAAAATCGGAAAATCTCTGTATTAAGTAGTCAACACTTTAAACTGGATCACCACGAACACAGTGTTTAAGGCTAAACAGAGGGTTCAGTTCCGCCCGACCTCCCGATGCAAAACGCTGTCACGTGCAGGTAAGAAAGCTGTTGCCGTAGTTTTACCATAATGCTGTTTCAAGAGTAGACAAGGTACGGTACAATTTTCAGTGATAAACCTACCCTTACAATAACTGTTCTGCTAATAACCCTCTGTTGATCTGACAGTCTGTGGGTGGGGATAAAAAAAGCAGAAGTACAATTTGTAGTTTTCATGAAAGCCCCTGGAGCCCTGGATACTTAAACTATGACTTAATTTGTTATGTTATAGTTAGTTCTGGTATAAAGTTCTGGTTTAAAGCTACTTAACTCTTTTCCCACCATTAATGGAAATTTCCGTCATTTTTGAGAAAACACTCCCTCGCCATTAACAAAATTTTCTGGCTTTCTGTGTTTTCACTGTTGTATAGTACTGAATCTCCTGATCAAAACACAGACGGAGAAGATGCAGAAACAAGCGATATCATATGTAATCATATGCATATGTAAAATAACGCGATCACCAACATTAAACAGCATATCGATCTACTCCATCTGTGTTTTGATCATCGTTCTGAATCAGATCCACACAGTCTTTGACAAAAACGTGATTTTCTCAAAATGTTGCTTTTTTGAAACTTACCCACATTCAAGTGTTCAAGCTAGAATATTTTTGTTTGTTTGTTTGTTTAAAAGCAGAGGGTCTGTTCCTTCTTTTGATATATTGCATTTTCAGATATTCATACAACAAAATATTCTGGGGGCCATGAAATTTTTAATATGAAATAAGTTTGATCTGTCAATCACCACCACCTTCCAATCATGTGGCATTCTTGAGCCAATCGCAGTCTGTTTCACAGTGTGACTCCACCCACTCTGACTTCTCTGTCTGTCAGGTTTGCCTCATGTCCAAAAAACTGTGATCTGTGGAAATGTTACCCGTTACTTGCACACACACACACACACACACATCGTTAAAGAGAGCTCTCAGCTTCAGCGGGCGGTCTGAGCGCTCCTCGTAAAACAAACAGAGATCTTACTGAACGTTTTACCTGCTTGCCTCTGCAAAAGCAGTAGAAATACAGCGGAGGACTGAAAACATTTCCTCCCACAGGGCAGGAAAAGGGCATAAAACAGAATATTATCAAATAAAGAAGCGAAATAAAATCACAAAATAGAATTTTACATACTGCTGATACCTGATACAGTACATTAAAATGCCGCAAAAACTTTTTCTCCAGAGGATCACAAAAACACTCACACATGACTGCAAAAAAAGCATTGCATGGGGAGTGACTAAAAGCAGTGACATGTTTTTAGTAATATGATTGTACTGTAGCTTTTTCGGTAAGAAGCTACTTTTTCATTGTGATACATTGCTTGTTATTTTTATTTTTGATTTGTTTTGCGAACTGGGGAAATAATCTAACATGATCGCCTTTCATAAGTAGCAATGTATAGATTTATTAATTTGGTCCCACTTTATATTAGGTGGCCTTAACTACTATGTACTTACATCCAATACTTACAATACAATGTACTTATTGTGTTCATATTGTATTGCAAAACACTTTTGCTGATATTGAGGTGAGATATGTGAAAAGTTAGGGACAGGTGTGGTGGTATGGGTAAGTTTAAGGGTAGGGTTAGGGTTAGGGTTAGGTGTAAGGGAAGTTAGGTGTCTCAACAGTGTAATTATAAATGTAACTACAAAAAAAAAGAATTACAGATGTAATTACATACAGGTACTTTTTAAAATATAAGTACAATGTAAAAACATTTATGTACACAATAAGTGCATTGTATCAAATCTACAAACATTTGTGAAAGAATGGGTCGCTCTCAGGAGCTCAGTGAATTCAAGCGTGGTACCGTGATAGGTTGCCACCTGTGCAGTAAGTCCATTCGTGAAATTTCCTCACTACTAAATATTCCACGGTCAACTGTTAGTGGTATTATAACAAAGTGGAAGCAATTGGGAACAACAGCAACTCAGCTACGAAGTGGTATGCCGCGTAAAATCACGGGGTCAGCGCATGCTGAGGTGCACAGTGCACAGAAGTCGCCAACTTATGCAGAGTCAATAGCTACAGACCTCCAAACTTCATGTGGCCTTCAGATTAGCTCAAGAACAGTGCGTAGAGAGCTTCATGGAATGGGTTTCAATGGCCGAGTAGCTGCATCCAAGCCTTACATCACCAAGTGCAATGCAAAGCGTCGGATGCAGTGGTGTAAAGCACGCCGCCACTGGACTCTAGAGCAGTGGAGATGTGTTCTCTGGAGTGACCAATCACACTTCTCTGTCTGGCAATTGGCGGTTGCCAGGAGAACGGTACTTGCCTGACTGCATTGTGCCAAGTGTAAAGTTTGGTGGAGGGGGCATTATGGTGTGGGGTTGTTTTTCAGGGGTTGGGCTTGGCCCCTTAGTTCCAGTGAAAGGAACTCTTAATGCTTTAGCATACCAAGACATTTTGGACAAATTCATGCTCCCAACTTTGTGGGAACAGTTTGGGGATGGCCCCTTCCTGTTCCAACATGACTGCGCACCAGTGCACAAAGCAAGGTCCATAAAGACATGGATGAGTGAGTTCGGTGTGGAGGAACTTGACTGGCCTGCACAGAGTCCTGACCTCAACCCGATAGAACACCTTTGGGATGAATTAGAGCGGAGACTGCGAGCCAGGCCTTCTCGTCCAACATCAGTGCCTGACCTCACAAATGCACTTCTAGAAGAATGGTCAAAAATTCCCATAAACACACTCCTAAACCTTGTGGAAAGCCTTCTTAGAAGAGTTGAAGCTGTTATAGCTGCAAAGGGTGGGCCAACTCCATATTAAACCCTACGGATTAAGAATGGGACGTCATTAAAGTTCATGTGCATGTAAAGGCAGGCGTCCCAAAACATTTGGCAATATAGTGTATATATGTATTATAATATAAATAATTATATTACAAAAATAATAAATATAATAATGTATTTAGCTAAATATTCAGTTAAAGTCAGCATAAAATGGATGTTGCGATTTCTTCCCTAATGTGACGTATATCCGAGTGAAACGGCTTCTCGAACAAGAAAAGAATGTGTGGTGGGACTTGATTTTGTCCATAGGGAATTGATTGGATGGTTGTGGTTTGCTATTGGTGGATCTCATGTGAGTGACAGGTTGCCCCGCCCTCACACCAGTAAACACGTCATCAGAGAAGAGATGTTGCTGCAAGAGAGAGGGGAAGTTATTTTGATTAAAGATTTTGGGGAAAACATTATATATTTTTTATTTTTATTTTTTAGTGAACATTTTAATTTTTTTTACTTTTATGCCTTCACCCTAATTGACATTAATTCAAAAACCTTGTGTTTCTTGCATAGTAATACGTTCTTTTCTAAATGTGTTGCCTGACTTTAGTTGAACTACTTTTAAATGTGATGTAGCATCGACACATGCAAGCACACAAGACAATCGCTGCAAACAATAGCCTGTAGTGTAGTGTCACAGTTCTAAATGAACTAGAAAAATCAGAAGAGAGAAAGAGAGATGTCATTTAATTAGGCCAATCTTCTTCTTATTTAATCCAGAATGCCATGGTGTCCAGCTGCGTCATTCCTGACAGGCAAATAATGTTATGGCCTCAGCAGTTTCCTGTCTTCACAAACAGGAGGAGGGCATGATGGAGAGAGAGGCAATATATTTCCAATTTGCTATTGAAAACACAGTTTACAGAAATAGATGAGTTTCAAATTAGAGGCAAATAGACAACCTATTTACAGCACGGCATGACAGCGAGCAGATTGCTCATAGTGAGATTTGCCTATCGCCATGGCTGGTTAATATTTCAGAGCTGTTAACCTCGGCTGTGTGCAAAGCAACTTTAGGCTGACAAAATCTGCGAACGGTCTCCCATTGTTACAATATCTACATTTCCAAAATAAAGCAGATTTTTTTATGTGTTGTTGGTGATGCAGTTCCTAGCGGCCGTCAGATGAGACGCAGTCTGTGGTGCTGGTTTCTAAGAGCGCCAGCGGGCTGGAGGTGGGGCGCAGTCGTGTGCACGTTGGAGGCATTTGATTGGCCTGCCAGGAAGTCAGTGGGAAACTCTGATTTTAATTTCCGTATTACAGCTGTGAGCTGCATGACAAAACTTCACTACCTGCACACGCCTTGAAATAGGGATGCTTTTCATTTAGTTTTTATTTCGAGCCCGCTGATATGATAAAATCATATTTTATTTACCAGAGGTCTCAAACGTCCGTGTTCAACTCTTTAGTACCTTGTGACATTAAATCTTTTAAACATTTTTTGTAACACTTTACAATAAGGTTAACTTTGTTACATTAGCTACTGCAAAAGGTATCATGAACAAACAAAAAATACTTTTACAGCATTTATTACTTGATTTTTATGTTAATTTTACATAAAATAACACTTTTTTTTTGCATCTCAAGGTCTATAAATTATTATTATATTGTGTTACAGTAGTGCTCAAACGTTTGTAGAATCTACAAAATGTTAATTATTTGAACAAAATAAGAGGGATTATACAAAATGCATGTTCAAAAAATATTAAAAAAAAAGGTTCAAACATTCAATGATGCTCCGCACTGCAAAAAATGCTTTTCTTACTTAGTATTTTTGTCTAAAAATCCTTAAATCAAGATGCATTTACTAGATAAGTAAAATGACATAATATATTTTTCTTATATTCTGGAAAATAAAATCAAAATCAAGTTTGTTTCTGCCAATTGGGTAAGAAAAATAATCTTGTTTCTGTTTGAAATCTTGTTTTTTTGTTTCTGTCCTAAACTGAAATTTTTCTTACCCCATTGGCCAATAATTTTGCTTGTTTTAAGCAAAAGCTCACTTCATTTTGATTTTTTTCCCCAGAAAACAAGAAAAAACATCTTATGTCATTTTACTTATCTAGTAAAAGCATCTTCATTTAAGAATTGTTAGATATTTACACTGAAAACAAGACAAAAATACTAAGTAAGAAAAGCATTTTTTGCAGTGCAGAAGGAAACACGATGCATTAAGAGCCGGGGGGTGAAAACATTTTGAATTTGAAGATCAAAGTAAATTGTACTTAATTTGTCTTGCTTTAAAGGGCAGTTAAAAAAAGATATTTAAATAAAATCTTCATCCTGTTCAAAAGAGTTTTCACCCCCCGGATCATAATGCATCGTGTTTCCTCCTGGAGCATCAGTGAATGTTTGAACCTGATCTCAAAATCATACAGTCACTGCTGGAGAGGGTTCAGATATGCAAAAGATGCTGGAAAAAGAATTTGCAGGACCTGAAGGATTTTTCTGAAGAACATTGGGCAGTTTAACTGTTCAGGACAAACAAGGGACTCATGAACAACCATCACAAAACCAAAAAACAGCCGTGGATCATCCAGGGAACGGTGATTTTTATAAATTCAAGTATTTTTTTGTCTTGTAGACTTTATGTAAACCTATTTTATGTAAAATATCATATTCAGGACAGTACTAAATAAAACAAATAACATTCAGTTTGTATGATCCCTCTTATTTTGTTAAAAGAATGATCATTTTGCAGATTTTGAGCATGACTGTATATTACCTTGGCAATAAATTACAATAAAATAATTAACATTGCTGCAAGGGTGTTTCTAACACAATGACAAAAGGGAGTAACAGGGATTTTGACATCATTCACTTTTCTGACTTCTGTCATCAATCTCTCAATACTTTTCCCTCTTCCCCTCTGGAAAGTTGTGGCAACGATTTCATGTTATTGTTTGTTTGTTTTGATAGTGGAGCAAATGGAAATACAAAAATTATATTTGCACTGTGGTCATCTTCTGTTCACCAATATAGAAGTTCACCCAACTATGGAGACTTCTGCTTCTGAGAACCATGGAAATGTGAAAAGTGTGCACAGATTAAAGGTACATTCAGCTGTTCTTTAGCCAGCATTAGCATTGCTGTTCTTCATGTGGGCTACTTTATAGTCAGAAAAGTATTTTCTATTTTTTATATGTAGGACGGGACTTGAATTTGTCCATCGGAAATTGACTGGATTTCCACTAGTAAAGCATGATAAATGTGTTTCGCTGTCTGATTTTTGCTCTTTTCATCAACCAAAACGCACAATGCTACCAGTGTATCCATAGAGGCAGCAGCCAATGAGGATTCATGAGTGTGAGGACTTTTATAAAGGACTTTTAGGCTAGATTATTGTAATGCTCTACTGGGTGGTTGCCCTGCATGCTTAATAAATAAACTCCAGCTGGTCCAAAACGCAGCAGCCAGAGTTCTTACTAGAACCAGGTATGTATGAACATATTAGCCCTGTTCTGTCAACACTGCACTGGCTCCCTATTACATTTTAAAGTCTAGCTAATTACTTACAAAGCACTAAATGGTTTAGCTCCCCAGTACTTGAGCGAGCTCTTAACGCATTGTATTCCTTCACGTCTATTGCGGTCTCAAAACTCTGGCCAGTTGATAATACCTTGAATATCAAAATCAACTGCTGGCGGTCGATCCTTTTCCTATTTAGCACCTAAACTCTGGAACAGTCTTCCTAGCATTGTTCGGGAATCAGACACACTCATTTTAAATCTAGACTAAAAACACATCTCTTTACTATGGCATACACATAGAACATTATCAGTTTCTATTATTCAAATCAGTTAAATTATTGTTTTAGGCTACATTAACTAGGTCAGCCAGAACCGGGAACACTTCCCATAACACCTGATGTACTCGTTACATCATTAGAAGAATGGCATCTACGCTAATATTAGTTTGTTTATCCCAAGGTTTACTGCAATCAGCCGGATCCGGGCCATATCCAGATCAGATGGTGGACCTGTGCCTAGGCATGACCACAACGCATCCCTGAAGTGTCAGCAGAGATCCTGTCAGCTAGACTCTCCCCTGTGAAGGCCTCATCGACACAATAACCAGTGTCACTGATCCTCAACAAACCTGTCTCCAGAGTGATGACTCCGATCTTCAACCAGATGGAACTGGACAAATATTTTGAATGTTCCGATCCAGTCTGACTTCTGACCTGAAATGTTGGCTAAATCATAATTATACACTGTTCGTTTGTTGGCCAGAGGAGAACTGGCCTCCTGACTGAGCCTGGTTTCTCGCAAGGTTTTTTTCTCCATTCTGTCACCTGATGGAGTTTTGGTTCCTTGCCACTGTCGCCTCCGTCACCTCTGTCGCCTCTGTCAGCTTTGAATTTTGGCTTGCTTAGTTGGGGACACTAAATATTCAATTATATTACTGATCTGCCTGCATTGACACCATTGTATGATAATTGAACTGAGCTGGACGATGACATCACTGTTTTTTCCAGAGTGGCTGTACAGCTGAAACAAATTTTGTTGCATTATTTTCCTGTTATCACTGTGAAGCTGCTTTGAAACAATCTGTATTGTAAAAAGCGCTATATAAATAAAGGTGATTTGACTTGAATTAAAACACAGCAGATTGCGCCAGACACACACCATATCCACCTTATTTTTCAGGTAAGAGCAAGCCATTTGTAATTTGAATGTGTCTGGCTTCCTGTGTCATTCACTTCCATTTATGTTTAGCTGTACAAAACACCTTACTTCCCCATTGAAAAATTGAATAAACTCCTTATAATTCTATGGCATCACTGTCGAAGAGTAATAAGCTGGTGAAGTAGATTTATTTATTATAGAGTTAACGGAAGTTATCATGAGCAATGCAATGTTTGACGCAGATGTAATAACAAATATTAGTAGACCGGGAAGAACGACCGGTTCATTCATAAATCTTACCTTCATGCTGTGGAAATACAAACCAGAAGACAGAACACAATGAGGGCAGGGCTGAAAAGGGACGGTGCTACATAAGGTCTATAGAATTTTTTTTGTAAGTGTAACCATTCAGATGACTCTTTGCTATTTATAATGTGTAATTTTTTAAAGCATAAAACTCCTGAGTGCACATTTAATGTAAAAAAAAATTGATGTTTGTTGTATTCATGGTAGTACATTTTTCAATGTTATAATGAATACGTAGCACAAGCCTGTTGTAAATCAAAGTTTACCAGCACAACACCTACAGCTGTGCTTCACTGTGGTCTCTCTGGTCTTCACCACAGACAGAGGAGCTGTCAGTCACGTCAGCACGGCTCTGATGGGCATGTGGCAGCTCTCAGAGGAACTCCTCAGCATCCCGACTCATTCCCTTCGCTGGTCCCTATAGACATCACTAATTACTGCAATTACACAGGCAGATAACGCTCAGAGGTGTGCTGATGTCA
This sequence comes from Rhinogobio ventralis, assembly GCA_039654625.1. Lineage (NCBI taxonomy): Eukaryota > Metazoa > Chordata > Actinopteri > Cypriniformes > Gobionidae > Rhinogobio > Rhinogobio ventralis. The sequence goes on along the minus strand of CM077214.1, from coordinate 6,012,091 downwards.
CTTATGATGTGTTCATACGGGACGACTGAGTTTGAAATCGTACATTTGCTGTTGCTAATTGGCTGTCATGAACAGCTACGCAATTATAGTGTTCTAAAATTAGAGGCATTTTCTAAGGCAGTCGTCACTATACTATATCACTATAGCACATATTAAGATTAGAGATTTAAACAAACCTCTAATATAAAATATTATAAATATATAAAATCATTATTATTATTATATATTTGCTCAGTATAATGAATATATGTATATAATTAATAATATCAAACAGATTTGGGGGCAGCTTTTTAGAAGAAACCACCTAGTAACTACCCAGAATGCCCTAGAAACCACTTAGCAACCATTCAAAACGTCCTAGCGTTTTGCCGGCAAGTTTTGCAAGTGCATTTTTGTAATAAAATGTAAAAAGTTTAGTTAGTTTTATAATTTTTCAGCGACCCAAACAGCAGAAGTTGATCATAGATCAGTGTGAATAAATGGCCATGTTTGATTTGAAACGTAATGCTTGAAGAAATAAGGCCAATAATAGATTGATGAGGTGGTTGGTGAGGCTGGGGTGAAGAATTAATTCATTAGCACTGTACAACTTTGCTAATAAATTAACGCAGAGATTTTATTACGTCTCGCACAGAGGGCAATATCGCATGCACTTTGGAGCGGCTGTTTGTTAAAATGTTTTATTTTATTACAGCCCCTCTAATTTACTGGCGACAAGCCTGCAAGCCACCCAGCTAGTGTATGTGTGTGTGCGCACATGCCCAAACTGTGCCGGGTGTTGCTGGAACTTTTCCATGCATCATAATCGTTTGCTAATTCACTATGCTAATTAAGTAATTAATTCTAGAACAGGAGATCAGATGCAGCACAAAACTAAATAAATAAAGAATTATAGAGCTGTGTGTTACCGCTGGGCTACCGTTTCAGTCAAGCATTAGAAATGCAAACTGTCTGGGATGGAACACTTGCTTTGCCGAAGGCCAACACCATGATGAGACACACACACACACACGCACAGACATCCATATACACACATACAAGTGAAGTTAATGTGTGTTTGAGGAAGTATTCCGTTCACTTGCTAATTAGTGATGTTGCCAAGGCAAGCATCACTGTTGCTTTTGCTCTTACTTAAGGTTAGGGTGTTTTCAACCCTAAATATTAAAGGAATAGTTTACCCCAAAATGAAAATTGTCCCATAATTTACTCACACTCAAGCCTTCCTAGGTGTATATGACTTTCTTCTTTCCGCCGGAAGGGTGACCTCTGACCCGACTTATGACGTAGGATGTAACGTATGCTTAGGTGAGAATTGATGAACATGAAAGTGCAGAGGATAGAACAAAACAAAACGCCGGTCACAAATAAGAAGTCTACAATGAGAAGTTTTAATGGAAAATGTTGGAGGATTTCGATATAAATGAATAGGAGTTACTTCCTAGTCATACGAACTGGACTCTCTCGTGAACGCACATACGACCATTGCAGGAAGCCAGTGATTATAGTTTATAAAGTTTTAAATATGGATATTTTTCTTACAAAAAAACATCACTTTGCTTCAGAAGGCCTTTATTAACCCACTGGAGATGTATGGATACTTTTATGATGGATGGTTGCGCTTTTTTGTAGCTTCAAAAACTTGGGTGCCATTACAAAGCTGGGAAGCGCCAGGATATTATTCCGTATAACTCTGATTGAGTTCGACTGAAAGAAGAAAGTCATATACTCTTAGTATGACTTGAGGGTGAGTAAATTATTGGAAAAATGTCATTTTTGGATGAACTATTCCTTTAACCCAACCTAAACCTACCCATACCACCAAACCTGTCCCTAACCTTACCTGTATCCCACCTCAATAGCAGCAAAAGTGTTTTTATTACATTGTACCTAACAATTATTATTTGTTATGTAAGTGCATAGTAATTAAAGACTACTAATATAATGTGTCTCTTGTGCTCACCGAAGCTACATTAAACAAAAATACAAAGACTTGAAATCAGATAGACTTGCATTATATGTAGAAGGGACCCAATAGGACACAGAATATCATACCGAGACTTGTGGGTGGGCACTTTTGGCTCAGATCAATAAGCAAACACCCTAACAACCTTTAACAAATATGATAAAACCCCTCATAACACATTAGGAACATCCTAGCATTGTGGCAGAGGCAAGTAGCACCCACATTTACTTCATGAAATGTAGTTAACTTAACACTTTGGCTTTTAACATATGCTTGTGGATATGGAGGTGTTTCATACTGACTGCAATAAGAATACATGGTCCTACACAACATAAGTAAAACCACTAGATGGCAGCAGTCAGCACTCTAGAAAAGGGGTGTCAAATCTGCTCATGGAGGGCAACTGACCTGCTCATTCATTCATTCATTCATACATACATAGTTTTGTTCAGCAAGGTTAAAACATTTTTATAGTGCAGCATATTAGAATGATTTCTGAAGGATCATGTGACACTGAAGACTGGAGAAATGATGCTGAAAATTCAGCTTTGCCATCAAAATATTTTAAAATGTTTATTTATTTATTTATTTTTAAGTAATTTTAAATCGTAATAATATTGCACAACATTACTGAGCATAAGAGACTTTTTTAAAACATAAAATCTTACGACACCTACATTTTGAACGGTAAATGTATAATGAATGGCAAAACCTTGTTCCCTTGTGCAATTTTAAGACTGGCAAAGATCTTCAAGCTACATCCTAGCACAAAGACTGGAGGTAAACGGCTCCAACTAGCCTTCTGCTCAATAAGTGACAAAATAATGCCAACATGAAAAATGAAGAGTTGCAATTTTCTAGACTGATATGGCTAGGGACTATACTCTCATTCCTGCGTAATAATCCAGGAACTTTGCTGCCGTACCATGGGTGCAGCGGCACAATGATATTACGCAGCGCCTGAAAATAGTCCCCAGCACGCTTTCTGTGCAAGCAGGTTATGTTGGTTATGTTGACGGAAGTTAGCCTGTTTTCAGGCGCTGCGTAATATCATTGCGCCACTGCACCCATGGTACGGCAGCAAAGTTCCCTGATTATTACGCAGGAATGAGAGTGTAGTTCCTAGCCATATCGGTCTAGAAAATTGCAACTTTTCATTTTCCGTCGGTTTTAGCACACAATGTAACTATAGATGGAGCCGTTTACCTCCAGTCTTTGTGCTAAGCTAGGCTAGCGGTGGGTGCGTCAGACAGAGTTATGGCACGCAAGGAGATAAAAAAGGTATGTATGGACTTATCTAACTCTAGGGGATACAGTGAATAAGTCCCAAAAAGTCGGTGTGTTCCTTTAAGGTCAGTGAAAGGACTCTGCAATGGTACAATACGTCTTTGGAGTGTTTGTTTTGATTGTTTATCTTGACTGTGCTGGGAGGGATTTTGTAGAAATTGCATCAGTGGAGACCAAGAGGCGAGTGTACAACTCATAAACATCCTCTCTGATCTGATCACAGGGGGATAAGATACAATAACAACTGCAACTGTTGGTATGTCAACTACTGTCTGCATATGACGGCATATTTGTGGATATCTTTGTATCATACAATGGCTCCAAAACTATTTGGACACTTAAGACACGTAAAACATGTCTGAAAATCATTGTTTTAAAAAACAACTGAGAAAAGCTTGAGTATCATTTAATTACAGATGCCACTTGGTTTTATATTTTATTATTTAATGAGGTGGCATTCAGAAAATTGTATGTGTGACCATGAAAAAATTACACTTTAGAATACTTTTAAAAAGTACTTCTTACAGAAATAATATACTTTAGAAGAATACACCTTGCTGACAAAATATGTTAAGTAGGACCCACATAAGTAGGACTTAAGTACCTTTATATAAGTACCTTTGGTTACACTGTATTTTAAGGTGTCCTTGTTACAGTGTAATTATACATTTAAGTACAGAGCAATATTATTTAACTACATATTTTAGGGTTCGGAATAGGGTTTGGTTTAGGGTTAGTTGCATAATCTATAGTTACTATAATAGTAACTACATGTAGACATGTACTACTGTAAAATAGTAACCTACCCCTAAACCTAACCTTAACCCATGTAGTTACCTTATATTAACCAGTACTTTCTTAGGTAGGTACACCATAAGTACACGTAAGTGCACATACTGTAAAATAAAGTGCAACCTTGTATCTTTATATAGTAAGCATTTTTGTATGTAGTATATGATTTATATATGTAATTTCATTTGTAATTACACATATGTGATTATAAAGTTGCAATTCAGTACATTTAAAATATATTAATTCAAAATCAAATAACACTACAATTAAAATTATATTCAAGTACTTTACATGTGCTATAGTATGTTAGTCAACACATCAAAATAAGTTCTTTAAAGCATAAATAAAGATTATTAAAACATGTTGATTTTTAAATGTTCCTTAAGGTAAAACTTGTTTTAAATGATATACTCTCTTTAAGTACACTTAAGTAGCCTTTTATTTAATTTATATTATAATATCATATTATTTTTGAATTATATTTCAAAAATATATTTTTTAAGTGAAGGTGCGCCGTAAAAGTCCAACTGAGGAGGGAGGACGGGGGCTCTGGAGGAGGACGCAGAGCAGGCGAAGTGCAGGAAACCGGGGGAGATGACAAAGGGCGAGACGAGTGGCGATGACAATAGGAGGATCCAGGAGCAAGAGTAGTCAGGCAGCGACCCAGAGAGCACCATATGGCCCACGGTGGAGTCGAGGGAGGCTTGGCTGATGACACCAGTGGGATGAATGACGGAGTCAAAGCCGATGGAGATGAAGACCCAGGTGAAATCGATGGCTCTGGAGACATAGGCGGAGCCGCAGCGATGAGCATCCGAGGTGGAGGGTAACATAAGACTGAGGTGAAGCCAGTGTGACTGAGGACCAAGGCAGAGCCAGGGGGAAGGCAGAGCCAAAGGAAGGCGAAGCCCGGTGGAGCCGAAAGGGTGGAGGGATGAAGTGCAGCAGAAGTTTGTGGCGCAGGCAGAGCAACAGCTGACTAAGGTGGACGAGGGAGCCCGGTGAAGCCATAAGGACGATGGTCCCAGGTTGAGCCGAGGGAGGGAGGAGCCAAGGTGGAGCTGACAGGTCGACGAACCAAGATGGAGTGATGGGTTTGGTAGCTGGAGGTGGAGCCAGGGGATCCTCTTTCCAAGGCAGAGTTGGTGATAGAAAAATCTGAGGCGAATCCACACAGCATATTGGAGTAAACAATGGATGAACTGAGGACCTGACAGGAACCAGCGGAGGCAGGGCCAACGGACTGGTTAGCTTTGGACAGGGAGGCTGGGTGGGATGTCTTGAGACACAGGAGATTTTGAGCTGGGTGGAACCAGCTGAGACACAGGAGTCTTGAAGCTGGGTGGGACCAGCTAGCCTGGTCCTACCAGACTCTCGTACATTACATTTGTACAGAGAGTCTGGTCACTCTCCATTGACAAGTGTTAACTTTCTTGAAGGCAGGTACTCTGTTGAAGTTTAAAACTATTGGATCTGCTATAATCAGTCGCTAACGTTTGGTCATGACGTATGTCATGCATTCGTCTTAGCCAACTCCTTCACCACTAATGGAGTGAGCACGGTGCACAGTGTTGCCAGCCCACACACCTGGTCAGACTTTCCTTTAGGCTCGGGCTCCGGGCCGATGGTTGGCTCAGTCTTGGTTATTGGACCTGGCATTGCGGGTTCTTCATCTTGTTGGGCTCTGGCTTTAGCTCCGTGCAGTGTGGGCAGTGGCTGGCGGGGCTCTGGTTCTGGAGCAGGGCTGGTGACGTCCTCCTTAGTGGGGCAAATTGTGTTCTGGTCCCGCAGATTACCAGCACCCACTCCACCAACCAAGGGAACAAACTAGGGACTAACCAGGACTAAACTGAACCACCAGAAACAAACACATTGGAAAAAAAAAAAAACATAATCCTGACACACGGCACAAGCTGATTGGTTCCTTTTTCTACAGCCAATGAGCTTGCTGCTCAACATTTCAATAGTTGGTCAGTGTTTGATGTAGCATTTTGCAGTGTGCTTTCAAAGTTCCTCAAAAACCCTCCACCTTTCCCAGCTCCACCTGTATAGATCTGCTATGAGTAATTTCATATATGCTATTTGTGCAGCATGCTCATGTCAGCGTGTCTGTGTGTTTTGGCAGTAGCAATTCCCTGTACTTGCTCTGCAGCAGCAGCATAGCAGATCTATTTCACCAAGACGAAGCATATTAACATTATCATATCCATTACCATGCTAAACTCTTCCGATAGTTGTCATGATAAAAACACAATTAAGCACTCTTCTTTTTAACAAGGGTAAGGTGCACTGTAGGATTCTAGTTTAATTCATTACCTACACTAAAAGCAAGCAGGGGATTGTTCTTCTTGGCAAAGAGCATGTTATTTAACAACTATTTTGACAGTGGAAAATAGTTTTTATGAAATCTGTTGTTTCATACTTTTCAGTCAGTAAAATGTTCTATTTGCATTGCAGCTTTCATATCACAAATTGCATTAGTTCCAGTTTATTCCTGTTTTTTCCATCTGCCTGTCCCAGAGGCAGCACTATTAAAGGTTATTTATCACATTTCTCTTGTTTCCAGCAGTGTTGTTGTTTGAGCTCTGTAACTGATACAGCAGGTCTTACTGGCTCAGAGATAAACTCTGGATGTGTTTGTGTGAATGGTAATGCACTCTCATTTAAATCTTATCTTGCTGCCAGACACAAATTTCTCTCAGTGGTGTTTTTTGCGCAAGTCCCATACGGTTCAGTTCTTGAATCATTACCGTTGTATATTCCACTGTATACTATATGTCAGTAAATAAATCCCAGTATTCACATTTCCCTCTAGTAAATTGTTCCACTGAAATAAAACCCCTCATGATAAATGTATGCTTATCCTCAGACTTAGCAGGTTGTCGTTTCTCTACTTTTTTTCTTCAGAGAGTTGGAGTTGTACTGAACCTACTTGATCTCTTGATAAGGCTCAGCAAACTGTGCCAGTTGTGTGCTATATGTGTCCCCATGACTTACTATTAATCTAATTATAGGATGATTTATTTTTATTTTTTTATTTTTTTTTATGCTTCTTCAATTTACTCAATTAAAAAAATGTTTTGTTACCATCTGAAACTAAACAGAGTGAATGTTAAAATTGAAAGTTTTTTTATGTGTTTTATGTGTTTCTAGCATTGACGTTTCCATTGTTTGTAATAGTAACACGGAACCTTACATGGTGATGGGGGAAAAAAAATTAGACGGAAGGAAAAATTATATGTCAATATGTTTTGTGTTCCCCTGAGAAACTTTGTATTCGCTCGCAAAAATGTTTGCGTTACCCTGAGAAACTCTGCATTCGCTAAAATTTTGTGTATTTTGTGTACAAAAGTATTATTGTTAATATCACCAATATTTTCTATTGAAATCTACAGCCCCTTATGTTTGTATATAATTTACACAGATAGAGATTCTCTTCACAGGTTCTCTTTTGCTTATTTCATCTCTACAGTCTTTTAAAAAATATATAACATGTATAAATCCTTCAACTTGCATTTTAAATATTCACCATGACATAAAGTGCTCTGGCTCACATCACTGGGTAGAATTGCCAGGAAGCTTGTGGAGGAGCCCTAGAACACGGAGAAGCCTGCGTTTCCTTACATGAGCTCTATTCACAAAATCTATAGTTAAGTAAACTACTAATCAACCTTCCATCTTTATTGATATTCTGGCTGTTCTGTGGGAAAATGATATGAATGAAACCAGTTTCGCCGGGAAATGTTGCACAGTATGACCCAAATTAAATTTTACTGAATATCTTTCATTAAGTTATATTCCCGAAAATCTATACCACATGATTGATGTATATGAAGATGAAGTTGTCTTATGTGGTATTTACATTATAGAGAGAACACTAATGACCAGTAAAATACTATGTGATTATCATGTGAAATCATAGGCTTTATATATAGAATTGCCATGTGATCACAGATTTAATACATGACATGTCAGAACACACCAATATTATTAATTAAGGTGGAATGAAACAGTACTATACAGTGCAAATAGCAACATTTTTGCTCTCTAATCAAAGCGTGTACCCATCAAGAAATGGAATGGGATGATTAGAAATCATAAAACCACCCAAGGTTTTAAATTATTATCCACAATCTTAAATATGTGATTGCAGCCTAGTTTCAGTAGTTAGGAACCCTAAAATGCTACGTCATTTCATGTTTGGAATTCAACTAAAAAAAGATTAAGACATTAAGGTTGAAGGTCAGTGCAAAATGGCTGTACATAGAAAATATTACACTACATTATTTGCAGTTTCTATATATTTTTTGGCAACAAAAACTGTAAAATATGATAAAAAAATTCTTATTTATTTATTTATTTTTTAATCATAACAGACATATACACTGATCAGGCATAACATTATGACCACTGACAGATGAAGTGAATAACACTGATTAGCTCTTCATCACAGCACCTGTTAGTGGGTGGGATATATTAGGCAGCAAGTGAAGATTTTGTCCTCAAAGTTGATGTGTTAGAAGCACTGGTGACAGGGTCATGGGCGGCCAAGGCTCATTGATGCACGTGGGGAGCGAAGGCTGGCCCGTGTGGTCTGATAAAACAGACGAGCTGTAGCTAAAATTGCTCAAGAAGTTAATGCTGGTTCTGATAGAAAGGTGTCAGAATACACAGTGCATCTCAGTTTGTTGTGTATGGGGCTGCATAGCCGCAGACCAGTCAGGGTGCCCATGCTGACCCCTGTCCACCGCCAAAAGCGCCAACAGTGGGCACGTGAGCATCAGAACTGGACCACGGAGCAATGGAAGAAGGTGGCCTGGTCTGACGAATCACGTTTTCTTTTACATCACGTGGATGACCGGGTGCGTGTGCGTCGCTTACCTAGGGAACACATGGCACCAGGATGCGCTATGGGATGAAGGCAAGCCGGCGGAGGCAGTGTGATGCTTTGGGCAATGTTCTGCTGGGAAACCTTGGGTCCTGCCATCCATGTGGATATTACTTTGACACGTACCACCTACCTAAGCATTGTTGCAGACCATGTACACCCTTTCATGGAAACGGTATTCCCTGGTTCCTCTTTCAGCAGAATAATGCGCCCTGCCACAAAGCAAAAATGGTTCTGGAATGGTTTAAGGAGCACGAGTTTGAGGTGTTGACTTGGCCTCCAAATTCCCCAGATCTCAATCCAGTCGAGCATCTTTGGGATGTGCTGAACAAAAAAGTCAGATTCATGGAGGCCTTACCTCACAACTAACAGGACTTAAAGGATTTGCTGCTAACATCTTGGTGCCAGATATCACAGCACACCTTCAGGGGTCTAGTGGAGTCCATGCTTCAACGGGTCAGGGCTGTTTTGGCAGAAAAAGGGGGACCAACACAATATTAGGATGGTGGTTATGATGTTATGCCTGATCGGTGTATGTGTAACTATAGTGAAAGACTGATAAAAACTGTAAGAGAAACACACAATAAGGTCTAAAGTAATTTAATGAATTATGATGTTAGAAAGATCAAAACGTAGCTATTAACAAGCAACTGATGAACAACAACTAGACAACCTTACTCTCTTGGGCAGGTTTTGGTCTGGATTAGGTCTGCTATACTATGTCCCAGTCTTCCACTTAAATCACTAAAACACTGTTGTCTAAATTGGCTTGATTTCAAGTTCATCAAGTACATAAAAAAAAGAAAAAAGAAATTCTAATATGATAAATGGGATGGATGTCTAGAGCCAAAACAAAGTCGCACTCGCAGCCTCTCAGGCAGGTAAAAAGAGGAAGTGTGCCTTCTGAAAACACACATACATCAGCCTGAATGAAGGATGGAGTACACACTACTGAGACTTTGTTTATATCAAAAGCTTCTGATTGAGGCGTGTTAAGTCAATCACTGTCTATGCCTTGAGTACAGCTCAAACCAAATGAATCGCAACTGTAATTTCCATCAGTGCTCCATTTTTTTCTGTTTTGATGAAAACAGAGAGTAAATGGAACTCCAAAAAAACTTTCTCTGAGGAGAAAAATACAACATTTTTTCTATGACATTCTTTAAAGTTAGATTCACCACTGTTACACTCATTGTCAACATATTTTTGTTTAAAGAGGAGATCAGTACAAAACAAACATGGGTCCAGCCTTTTGACAAATGAATATGTTGTTTAAATATTGTTAGGGCTTGCTGGTGATGAGAAGAGAGCACTGGCGTTGGTAAAGTGCTCAGCATGTAGACATGTAAAGTAATTTGATTTCCACATGGCTTTCTTCTTCACAGATAGCCATGTGTGCTGGTCCCGCAGCTATCCCAGCAGGCACAGTGCCTCTGATTTAATATAAAGACTGTACATTTATCTGCAGCCTGTTCACCACAATATTTCCAATGCTCCCATATTTTTTCTTAAACAAATTTGTGTTGTGCAAATTAGGACTGTTATGCCTGAATTAAAAAAAAATGCTTATAAAGTAGGCCTATGGAAGATGTGTCCAACATTGAAAAGGCATGCACAGATAATCAGAAATGGTACCATTAGTGATAATTCTGCTACTATTCAGAAAGCCTCTTAAAGCTTTCATGACAGGTCAAGTGCTTTATACGGGATTTTGATCTTGTTAGTGAACTCCTGTTAGACAATTAGGTGACATGAGTTTCATATATATGTGAAAGCTAAGATTACATAATTGACCTTTAGAGGGGGTAGGGTTGGTAATGTCTCTTAACCCTTGTGAAAACGAAGTACACTTTAGTATATTTTTAGTACTTATTACATAAATAATATGCTTGTCACGGTTGCTCTGCAGATAAAGGGACAAAGACGAATATGCAAGGTTCACAGAGTATTTAATAGTATCCACAGGGTAATCCAATAACATAGCTGACAGTGATGACAAATCAAATTAGAAACCATGACGACAAACTAGTGGTGGGAAATGGTGTAACTGAGTCCAAACAGGTTGATATTGTGATATTGTGATAACTCCCCCTCTCGGAAAGGCAGGACCTCACCCCGGCAGGTGAATGGAGGAGGCTCTGGTGGAGGACGAGAGTCTGGGAGAGGGATGAAACAGAGGAAAGTCCAGAGAGATGCAGATGGTGGTGTTATCCAGGGAATGGCCTTGAGCAGGAAAATCTTGATGGTGCTCCAGGCTGGATTCTTGCGACAGCATTGCTAGAGGGAGGAGCCATGGTGGTGAGGGTCTTCATGCCACCCTGGGGACGAGTGGACATAAAGAAAGCAGATGGAGGTGGAGCCCTAGGTGCAGACAGACAGCTGAAGGAGCAGAATGATGCTGAAGGTCCCTGAGTCCGCAATGGAGCCGCAGCGGGATGGAAATAGGGTCCAAGAGGGCTGAGGTGGAGCTCGAACGACTGAGGGCTGAGGCAGAGCGTGAGGGAAGACGGAGCCAAAGAGATCCATAGGGGTGGAGAGCCGGAGAGCAGCAAGTGGCCTGCAAGTCTGTGGCGATGTGATAGCGATGTCAGAGCAAGGGCGGAGCCAATGGTCAGAGAGAGTCCGGCAGAGCTAAAAAGCTTGATGGTCGCTGTTGACTTTGAGGGAGGAAGAAGCACAGGCGGAAGAGTCAGGGCGATGGGCCGAGGTGGCACGATGGGATCTGAGGCCAGGGGCGGAGCCATGGGATCTCCACGCCAAGGAGAAGCTGGCTCACAGCAGGCCCCAGGTTTAACCGCACCACTGAGAGGAGGCTGATGAAGAACTGAGGGGATGATGGGAGACGGCGAGGGCTGAGTAGCAGACATGGCTGAGGGCTGGAGAAGGGACTGAGGAGGAAGAGAGGGACTGGCTAAAAACAAAAAATTCTGGTCAAATGTCTGAAGATGAGGTGGGAGAGAAGGAGGCTGGGTGGGACCAGCGAGTCCAAAATAGAACAGACAGGCTCGGGAGAGATTAAAGGGGGTAGGGGATCTTCTCCAAAAAACAAAATAACAGTTCCTTGTGCTGGCCGGAAATTCACTCTCAGTGGCGGGAGTGTGGGCGGAGCTCCATTCCGCATCCCCAAACTTCTCACAAAATCCCTCGGCATCAGATGATGCAGCTGGCTCGCACACCTGGTCAGACACATGAGGCTCTGTCTCTCTGTCTCCTGTATCACGGTAGAGGTGGGCACTCGGTCTGTGGTGGGCTCATGCTGCCGTTCCTCATCGTCTGGAGGTTCCTGGCTAGACACTAGATTAGGAGTGGGGCTGGTGTTGTCATCGTCGAATCCGACTGTAAAAGATGATCCATATAATACCAGCACCCACTCTACGTACGCAGTGAAGCTCCCTCAAGGTCCCTCCCCGGACAACTGTGTCTTGTTGATAAGTCCCACGAAGAAGAATGTACAAACAGTTTTGCCTGGTAAGTGTGACAGATTGGCAAGGTCAGTGAATTCTGCCACATCTGCCTTGAGGGAGCGATTTCCCTGCTCAAGGCACAATAACAGGAACGAGGGAGAGTCCATGGTGACAAAAAGAAAATAAACAAAACAAAAACACGCCACAATCTTACTTTATTGGTCCTGTCTTCTGTACCCAGTTGTTCTGCAGATAAAGGGATGAAGACAAAGATGCAAGGTTCACAAAGTATTTAATAGTATCCACAGGGTAATCCAAAGGAAGAAGAGCATGCAAAATACAAGCATACACGAAAGAGACCAGACAAAGGTGAACTGAAACCACAGGACCCTCTGAACCCAACGAACACGCCCGTGCGTTTTGCTGGATTTTTCCTCATGACAGTGTAAAACAACTTAAAATACTAATTTAGTCATTTTTGGCCTCACAGAGATGAAAGATATGTCTTTACAAAGCTTAAAGTGTCTACTTTTATTTATGTACACTCAAAATAAAAACTAAATGTTGTGATTTTCGCCAAACAGGATGCGCGTTCTCCCGTCTGTCTCCCCGTGAAGTCCATTCTGAAATGTGTCTGAAAATGAACTGTAACTCCGCGAATACTTGCCACATAGACACGACAGATATTTATTTATAAAGCTTGGAATGTAATTTATATAAAAATCAAATAGTCTCTGTTTATGTAATCCGTATGAAAACAGCAAGTGGTACAGTTCCTTAAGCGGCTGCTCATTATCTTTAATGTGACCACACCCATGCGCGTAAACAGATTCACATGGTAATCGTCCACGTGAAGGAACACGAACCTGTAAATGCCCCCCCTCACCTCAAAACAAAGAATCAGCTTCTTCATTCTTCTGATTTTCATCGAGTTCGGAAGACACGCTGTGAGTTTACCTTGGATTTACCTCAGAAGAAACAGAACGCGGTTTTATGATCAGAATTTTTAAGCTAAAACATTTCTTCTCCCTTATATTTGCGTTATTGATGCATAAACTTCTCATTGTTGGCTCGTTGAACTATTGCCAGACTAAAATATGTGAAATCAATGGAAACATGTTGAAATATGAAATAGGTGTATTCAATAAATAAAGATACACGTAATATGATAGGATAGCCTATTTATATGCTTTATAATATTAAACACAGCATGATATAAAAGTAGGGTTGCCAACTGTCCCGTATTAGCTGGGACGTCCTGTTTATTGGGCCTAAATGTCCCGTGCGTGACCTCCCTTGTCCCGTTTATTGACTGCTACGCTGATCTAACCACTGACTAAGGGGCTTTACACATATGTAGCGTCTTTTGCTCGCTCAAGTTCGTTATTTTAAATGTAGACGCCTGATAAGTGCGCTCAAAAAGAGAGCAATGCTGCCGTGATGCTCCATACGGTACGGTGCGGCGCGCTCGTTTTGCCAGGCGCGTCTATGCGCAGCGAGATGAAAAAGCTTAGCAACGGCAGACGTGGCAGGAACATCTGTTTGTGTATGCATTTGTAGATTATATTGCAAACAAATCATTATGACATTCACGGTGATACTGTAATGACAAATCCGTGTTAAAAACAGTTGTGTACATTTTTTTCAGGATTCTTTGATGAATAGAAAGTAAAAAAAAAACAGCATTGATCTGAAATAGAAAGCTTTTGTAACTTTTGACACATGTAATGCATTCTTGCTGAATAAAACTATTTATTTCTTAAAAATTATGATTTATTGATAAACTATTAATTTAAAACAAATTATTACTGACCCCAAACTTTTGAACGGTAGTGTATAATGCTACAAAAGCTTTAGATGGTTTATGTGTAACAACTGACATTAATTCCTATGATGTTAAAATTCTTTTTAGGATTAAATTGTGCATTAATAGGTTGAGCAAATCAAATGTGTTTATATCTGAGAGCCTTTTATACACACACTTAACTGCAGACATTGAAATGACATACACTGTGTGGTAGCTACAGTACAAACATTTTGAGTGTCCCTTATAAAGAACCACTATTGTCCCTTATTTTTGTCCCACTTTTTGTCCTTCGTTATATTGTGTTGTAAATAAATGCGAACAATTCAAAAAGCCAATCTCTTTATATTCTTTGTTCTAGTTCCCTCACAGTCATTCAGCTGATATAGGGCCATTAGGATTAGGGGAGTGTCTTTGTCTTCCAGGTGTGAAACATATCAATATTCATGACGATTCACGCCCTCTCCGCATAAGCCTTCCTGACACAAAACTTTTTTATGGCCTTATTTCAGTGATTTAATTTATTTATTTTTTTCACAAACCACGCATAAATGTCATTTTCTCTAACTTTTACATACATGCTGCTCACATATTATTGTAGCAGAGTTTGTGCTGAATACAGTGTAATCAGAATTTAGCCATGAAAATGTTACAAGAAAAAGAAATAAACTCAAATGTCAGGGCATGTCAAAACACCTCCAGGGCCCAGAAAACAGCTCAGGGCTCAGAGGGTTAAATACACAGACAAATGAGGTGATTAACGATAACACAGCTGACAGTGATGACAAATCAAATTAGAAACCATGACAACAAACTAGTGGAGGGAAATGGTGCAACTAAGTCTAAACAGGTTGATATTGTGACAATGCTTAAATGTGAACTGAATTTCAGACACTGAATTGCATGTAAGGCCCTGTTTACACCTCGTATTAAAGGGATAGTTAACACAAAAATGAAAATTACCCCATGATTTACTCCCCTTCAAGCCATTCTAGGTGTATATGACATACTTCTTTCAGATGAATACAATCATACAATTGAGTTATATAAAAAAAATCCTGGTTAATCCAAGTATTATAACAGCAGTAAATGGGAGCCCAAAATTTGAAGCCCAAAAAGTGCACCCATCCATCATAAAAGTAATCAACACGGCTCCGGGGGGTTAATAAAGGCCTTTCTTGATCGAGCCGTGTCTTGATTGAGCCAATTCAGTTGATGGGGATTATTAGGAGGCCATGATTGGTAAGGTTGAGTTCACACTGCCAGATTTTAGCCCCGATTTTGACTCGCCGACCGGTTTTGAGAAATTGCAGACAAATGCCCGAAATCATAGGCAAATCGGTGCTCGTGCACGTGAGTGACAATCACGCAGTGTGAATGATCAAAGACGCGATCAGAGAGACTCGCCGATGAGTCGCCGACGCCCGTGAGATATTTGGCATGCTAAATATCTGGACCTGTCGGCGATTCATAATCATACTGTGTGAAATGTGCTCTGACTGAAAATGACATCGCAGATGACCGACAACCAATGAGAGAGCAAGATACAGGCCAGCGAGAAGTTCAGGGAGGAGTTATAGACCAGAATATCAGTATTTTATTAGATATATTTACAGTTATATCAAACAGAAACAAAGCACAAACATTTGCTTTGCAACAGCAGCACATTGCAAAATGATTTATTTACCTCAAACTCTCCTTGCAGAACACAATCCTTGCTCCCTGTGTCTCCATTTCCTCCTCCATAATCTTTTTTTCTTTTTCACCTTTTCGCTGCAAATCAGTGCACAGACAATTTGGATCGCAAACTTTCTGCAGTTTATCATTTTTAATAACAATTCCAGTCTCGCGCTCCGGTCTGACGCACGTGTGATCTCACGTTGTTTACTTGTCACATCTCGCGTGTGTTTAGTTGTGAAACTTAGTTTGCGCACCGGAGAGAGTTGTAAAGTCATGCAGTGTGAAACCCCCTATCACCGACCCATCGTGCAGTGTGAACACAGCAGTGACTGAATGCTATCTCAGATAGTCATGCAGTGTAAAAAGAGCAGTGATCTGACGAGTTTGAAAATCGTGCAGTCTAAACTCGGCATTAGGGCCAGTGAAAGGGAATTTGGCCAGGACACTGGGTTTACACCCCTACTTTTTAACGAGAAGTGGGATTTTTAATGACCACAAAGAGTCAGGACTTCGGTTTATTGTCTCATCTGAAGGACAGTGCTTGCTACAGTGTAGTGTCCGCTTCACTATGCTGGGGCGTTAGGACCCACACAGACCACAGGGTGAACGCCCCCTGCTGACCTCTCCAAAACCTCTTCCAACAGCAACCTAGTTTTTCCCAGGAGGTCTCCCATCCATGTACTGACTAGGCTCAGCCCTGCTTAGGCAACCAGTCTTCAGCTACAGGGTGATATGGCTGTGGATCATCACTGCATTGTGGCAGCAATGTTAAGAAATCAGAAAATGGCACAATCCAGATGTGAACAACATGTGTAATATGTCCCTGGCCATGTCTCCAATAGCTTACAATGAGATTTAGGGTTGATTTCTAGTCTGGCAGTTATAGGGTTGGTGGAAAATATGCAAAGAGTAGATGCAAAACAATGTCTCCAGTGTTTGACCTTTGCCCCTGTTTCAACTCACTGAAGTTCTCTGCTGGGCTTCACTGACTGTGTGTAATGTCTGGGGGAGGGTGTTGATCAGGATAGCAGCAGTCCTCCCCTGGTGTCCTATCACTGCTGTCCTGGGATGACACTTCCTTAGTGTGTGTATGTGGTTAATTAGGGAAAAGTGAGGCGATCTGTTGTGTCTGGAAAGGGAGGGGGTGATAATATTTACTTGAGTGGTCTGCTTGGGATTCATTAAATGTGCCACCAAACACCCTCTCGCCATTACATCGCTATGCCAACCTTAAATGGGAGGAGTCTGAATGCAAGATATTGGGTGATTCAAGGATAAACCTCAGTTCAAAGAATTAGCCAGGGTTTTCAACGGAAGGCTCTGTAAAGGCACTCTTGTTTATCCATTGACAAAACAAAACACATGGAAATGACCTAAAGTAGCCTACTACATTACTAAAAATCTACTATATTTTAGGGGTTAAACAGACCGTAGTTGATCTGTGATCCGTAGGGACCAGGCTCCAGGCATGCATGTGTTTTGCGGATTAATTGTAAAGTTTCAATTCTGAAGAGACTTGATCACTTTAAATGATGAACAGATTGAATTTAGGCTTTTATTCACCTATTAACATTAATCATGAACATAAACAGAAGCTCAACCGAACCTGCTTGATGCGTGAGAACAAACCTTTTGTGGAAGTTCAAATGTGCTGCGTAACACACGAGGATGAACCTTATTGGTTCTTGCACGTCAAGCGAACAAGCTTGAGCTTCTGATGTGTGAGTTGATGAATGTTTATGTGAATAAACGGCTAAATTCAAACTGTTCATCATATAAAGTGATCAAAAAGATTTTGATTTGTGTCACAAAATGAACGAAAGTCTTCTGGGTTTGGAACAACATGAAGATGAGTAATTAGTGACAGAATATACATTTTTGGGTGAACTAACCCTTTAATCGTATACCAAAACTTAACAACTACATTACTAACTATTAATAAGCAGTAATTCTTAGTTAATAGTTAGTTAATAGTGAGAATTGGACCCTAAACTAAAGTGTGACCAATTACCCAATGTAATTCTCAATATTATGTGGCAATTATAAATGGATGGGTGCTAAAATGTTAATAAAATTCTACTGGGCATCAAACATTGATATAAATAACAGACCCCAGAATGAAGACTGTCATCAGTACCGACTATGCCACCCCGGGGCATAGTTCCAGGGGGGGAAAAAAGCCCTTAACAATTGGGCAAAGCTCACAGGTTTGTTACGGCTGAGTCAGGTATCAGACATGGGTTGAGTACAAAAAGATGAATTTATTTGAAACAAATCAAACTTTAACACACATAGACACCAAACATTATCAATAAAACAAAAATGGTACCACTTCAGAATTAGGGGCTGGCACTCCCAAGCAGGATGCACACAGCGATCATACATGCACACTCACATCACAGCACACCTCACTGTGAACACGGCACTCAGGAAGGAAACCCACCACCATAACACAGGGAGGCGCTGATCCTCTGCAGCTAGCCGCCCCAATTCTGAAGGAAAAAAATGGAAAGGAAACAAACACTTGACAAATTAAAAAAAAGAAAGCCAGTCGAGATTATACATCAACCACACAATTTATAAAAACACAAATAAACAAAATAAACAACCACTTAAATCAAAATCATAAACAGATACGCATATGAACAACTTGCGTCAAAATAAACATATGAAACACAATATCGATTAATTGAAAACAAAATAAACAACAAAACCTTACAAAAACGACTGGTGACAGCTAAGTGGCTGACTGTTTATTGCAAGCCATTCATGGCTTTGATTCAATTTTGTTACTCACGCGTGTTAAATTACATAAAAAATCGAAAGCACCACGTCACAGGCCCAAACCAGCGGTCCGGCTGATCCTGTACCGTCAGAAATGCTGCAGATATATACAGTTAGTAAGAAGAATGAACCATCGTTGTGCAACAGACAACCCACGAGCTGCAACAGACGAGCAGATCCGCCAGTCTAATCCAGCAGTGGATCGCACACTCCTGTACCCCTCAGTTCCCAAGAGCTGAAGAAATCAGCGTAACAGTTCGATCCGATGATGTAAACGGAGCAGACACGCAAAGTCCAAACAACCGTTTGGAAAAGACCCAAAGCCCAATGCAACATCCTTTGCACGTTGGCCCAAACCTGTTGTTTGGCGACTCATATAGCGCAGAAACTGATGCGTGTTAAACACATTTCCATAGAAACGGCTGTTGCCGAAGGCATCCCGCAAAGCTCCTCAGTCCACCCTCACAGACATTCACACACCCCGCCGGAAGTACGGTGGCTCGCTCACAAACGTGGAGAAGACTATTAAAATTATTAACCCTTTCGCACATATGATCACACCGGTGTGATCCGTCTTGGCTGGTCCCTGGAGCATACAATCACATTGGTGTGATTAGATTCTATTCTATTCTTCTCCTAGTTCACCGGTCACTTACTTTCATGTATTTTGGGAGAAGTGGATTAATTCACATATTGTAAATCCAATAGATCGGATTCTCTGAACTGCGGCACAAACTAAAATATTTTAATATTTTAAAATAATTACGTGTGAATGGGTTAAGTCTGGTAAGAGAGCGTGGTCAGGTTAATATTATGACCCTAACTGTGTGATTGACAGGTGTGTGTCCTGACTAATCGTTCCCATTGTCTCTTTCAGCAGGCATTCATAGACCCTCCTACAAACAGGATATGGGATAACTTCCTTTCCCATTCTTGAGAAAGTGGGCATCCAACAGTTCAGTTTAAAGAATTTCCGTTGTCCAGAAAAAAAAGTGTTTGAATTCTTGTGCATCTCAGCTAATTTTTAAGGTCACATCACCCTGCAGAGACACTAACCCTGACAACATTGAAAGAATGAACTAGAATGACAATGAAAGTGTTGTCAACAGGAAATGGGACAGAAATAGTTAGCCATGGAGAGTCTCCTGAAGACTTGAGATCACTTAAAAAAAAAGTTTTCTTTTGGCAAAATTCCAATTGTGAATAGTGAAGACATATCTCATGTTCATGTTTATTTCATTGTTTGTTTCATATGTTATTAGATTTATTTCTAGTTACTGACCATACTGTAAATCTTGACAAACAATGTTCAATATCAGTATGAACATCTAAGGCACAATATCTTTTTGTGTCTATGCAAAACCAAAAATTATTTCAATGCATTTTTACAGCACTTTTCAAAATAGATGTTGTTCCATAACTATCATGACCCTCTGACCCTTGAGGTCCCCTGTCCTGCAGAGCTTCACTGCAGGTACGCTAGACTTTGAGCACGTAAAATTTCTATGTACAATATATATATACACTCACCTAAAGGATTATTAGGAACACCTGTTCAATTTCTCATTAATGCAATTATCTAATCAACCAATCACATGGCAGTTGCTTCAATGCATTTAGGGGTGTGGTCCTGGTCAAGACAATCTCCTGAACTCCAAACTGAATGTCAGAATGGGAAAGAAAGGTGATTTAAGCAATTTTGAGCGTGGCATGGTTGTTGGTGCCAGACGGGCCGGTCTGAGTATTTCACAATCTGCTCAGTTACTGGGATTTTCACGCACAACCATTTCTAGAGTTTACAAAGAATGGTGTGAAAAGGGAAAAACATCCAGTATGCGGCAGTCCTGTGGGCAAAAATGCCTTGTTGATGCTAGAGGTCAGAGGAGAATGGGCCGACTGATTCAAGCTGATAGAAGAGCAACTTTGACTGAAATAACCACTCGTTACAACCGAGGTATGCAGCAAAGCATTTGTGAAGCCACAACACGCACAACCTTGAGGCGGATGGGCTACAACAGCAGAAGACCCCAGCGGGTACCACTCATCTCCACTACAAATAGGAAAAAGAGGCTACAATTTGCACGAGCTCACCAAAATTGGACAGTTGAAGACTGGAAAAATGTTGCCTGGTCTGATGAGTCTGGATTTCTGTTGAGACATTCAGATGGTAGAGTCAGAATTTGGCGTAAACCGAATGAGAACATGGATCCATCATGCCTTGTTACCACTGTGCAGGCTGGTGGTGGTGGTGTAATGGTGTGGGGGATGTTTTCTTGGCACACTTTAGGTACCAATTGGGCATCGTTTAAATGCCACTGCCTACTTGAGCATTGTTTCTGACCATGTCCATCCCTTTATGACCACCATGTACCCATCCTCTGATGGCTACTTCCAGCAGGATAATGCACCATGTCACAAAGCTTGAATCATTTCAAATTGGTTTCTTGAACATGACAATGAGTTCACTGTACTAAAATGGCCCCCACAGTCACCAGATCTCAACCCAATAGAGCATCTTTGGGATGTGGTGGAACGGGAGCTTCGTGCCCTGGATGTGCATCCCACAAATCTCCATCAACTGCAAGATGCTATCCTATCAATATGGCCCAACATTTCTAAAGAATGCTTTCAGCACCTTGTTGAATGAATGCCACTTAGAATTAAGGCAGTTCTGAAGGCGAAAGTATTCAGTATTAGTATGGTGTTCCTAATAATCCTTAAGGTGAGTGTATATATATATATATATATATATATATATATATATATATGAATATATATGTTTGAAAGACATGCATTTGAAAGTTGCATTTAGCAGATTAGAGCCAGCCATCTCGTCCCTAAACAAGTATATTATATGTATCCATATAAAGCTGGACATTGTCATAAACAGAAGAGGACAGAGGATGGTAAGATCAACACAACTTTATTAAAGTGCAGACTGATGTGAACGGGGATCCAGAGAGGTGAGTAAACAGTAGTATAGCGGGAAGAATGGAGCTTATCTGGTGATCACAGTCCTTTGGTATCTTGCAGGGGAACCGGAAGACTGGCTGGTTAGCGCGGATGCCGGCGTGCAGGTGTCTGGATGATGGGAACTGATGTGGACGAACAGGATACAGAGGACAGAAGACAGATGACGGATCGGGAACAGGTCGGTAACTCAGGTGAGCAGAGAGTGTCTGTAGTGTCCGTAGATGAGACCAGACAGGGAGTGAAGTGTCTTGCACCGTGACAGACATACTTATACTGTGGGCGATAATATAGTTACAATTTGTAATGAAATAAAAATCAGGCATAGAGTTTTGCATCTTGCAACGAGCCGAGATTTGCTATATATTGCTTTATGTGAGTACAATGTATTTTTGCAGGTAAAGTAGGATGTATGATATATCCAACTTTTAATATATTGCTGGGTAATAATATAGTTTACATTTTTCAACGATATAACAAGCAATCAGGTTTTTTTTTTTATTTGATATATAGTACATGCCACTAAACCTGAGTGTACTGTATGTCCAGGTAAGGTTGGACACACTCATATTATTTGTATAATTTATTATTTATTATTAATTTGTTAATCCGAGTTATGTTGTATGGTGATATTGAGAATTATAAAACCTTTGAGATTTTGATCAATTTAACGTCACACATGCAATATCTTTTTAAAAAAATAATTCAAGACAGTATAATACACACAAAATGTACAAATATTCAATCAACTCACTTTAATGCAACACAGCAATCCTGATGATTAAAAGTTTGTGTTCTTTTAGTTCAGCTAAAACAGGGGTGTCCAAGCCTGTTCATGAAGGGACACTGTTCTGAAGAGTTTAGTAACCCTGATTAAACACACCAGAATCAGCTAATTTCAAGGTCTTGAAGTCTAGGCAAGTGATTTGGAGCTGGTTGGAGCTAAAACCTGCAGGACGCTGGCCCTCCAGGTGCAGAATTGGACACCCCTGAGCTAAGAGGAAACAACGTGACATATCAATCTTCTATTGGTCACATGTCTTGAACTTGAACTTTGGAATGCTGTGAAATCTGGCCAAGTTGAAATAAAACAAATACAGGGATGAAACTTTGGGAGAAACCAAGACTCATCTTCCTCTGGCCCCCACATTTTCAAACAGCTGTCCATAGGCCGGATGGATGGATGGATGGATGGATTGATGGATTGATAGGTTTGTTGTTCTCCTGATAAACATATTTATGTTTCAATGTGTGTAAAGTAACTGTTTGTTCAGTCATTCTTTGAAAGACTATTTTAGCTCTTCTTAGTGGCATGAGAATAAGTTGTTTTTCTTTCTAGTCAGGCTTGCTTATCACTCTGCCTATAGTGAAAAAAACATGGAGATACATGCTCCCTCTGATCCACTGTATACTGGTTGGGTTCTGTTGATTCAGCTGTGAAGTAAACTTGGCCCAGAGGCCTATCGAGAGAAAGAGAAGGGCTGGTCATGGCTGAGAGAACAAATTCAGTGACCCCACTGTCCTGCTCTCTTCAAGCTCTTGACTCAACACTGGACAGACTTCACAGAAACAAGGTTGGGAAACACAAACACATACAAAGATTTTAACAACACAGCCTCCCACTGACTGCCCAATAAAATTTTTGAATTAATTTTTGATTTCAGCATGAGCAGACAAATTGCACTTCGTTGGAAAGGTATTGCATCAAGTCTAGTTAGGGCATGGGCATCTACAGTATAGACACAAAATCTCAAAAATAGCAAAATAACAAAATCCTTATTTTGCCTTGCCACAACAAATTACACATGAAATTACACATATTTAGTTAAGTTTGTCATGGCACAACATGAAACGCAATGCTAAACATAGTGAAATTACATTCTAAATTGTCATATCAATCATTTTTCAGTTCAGTGAACCACATGAATTATCTATAAATATATGCATGAATTATAAAACCTCAACATTCATCATACCAAATGAATATGATTCATTTGAAAAGAACTAGAGAAAGTAGTGGTTAATTTTCCCCTTTATAGTGTCTTTCCCACCATTTCCCCAATCTCCATTTCCTGCTTGGGATAATAAGTTTGTGTTTTTTGACATTCGGGAGATTGTCTCTGACAAACTGTAGTGTGATAGAAACATTTGTTTTAATCTAAGGTCAGCAATTTCCATAAACTAGCAGACTGGTTTCCGCCTATTCCACAGATTGTTGTGAAACAGTGCCTCTGAATGGGCACTAAATGGCAAAAGTAGGGGATATTTGGTGTAATATCTTTCAAATGTCACTGTTCTTCAACCCACACTGATTATTAGTAAGGCCACACAAATACACAATCCCTTTCTTTGAAGATCTGTGGACCTGGGATTTGGTCTCTAATTGCCTTTTATGTTGGTTTATGGGTCGTAACACTTGGCTTGATATGAACCATCCGAAGCGAACGCATCACTATCATAGTCACACGACCCAATAAAACATTCCGGTTACTGTCCATTACAGATAAAATGTCAGGCAGCAACAGCTAAGCTAACAACCTCTCGTGTGCCCCTTGTGAAAGTGGCTGTAAATATTTTCTAAACCTTGGTGGCTGGAAAAGGACAGAGCGAAAGATGTGTCCTTAGTCATTAACATAACAGATGCAAAAGTCACTATGGGAGATCCCCCAAAGAGTTACTGCCACTAAACAGAAAGCTTTCAAAATGGTGATAGCATATAAATGCTTCCCATATAAAATTACATATGATTTAGTATTTCAATAGGAATTTATAAGATGACGCATTGTCACACAAGCCTGTACAGGTTGGATGGATGGATGGATGGATGGATCCATGAAACTTTAGAGTTTCGAACCAGAGTTTTCAAATTTAACTTGCAAAATTGGAATATCGCATAAAACAATTGCGAAGAACAAAACAGTCACTAAACAGTCAATAGAAATTGGCGCCAAATATCTGTAATAAAAATTAAAGTTCCTGCAATCGGGGAAGCCACTGTGGTTCTTTTATCCTATACCATAAATGACTTGTGCCTCAAAGCGTGCAGATGAAACGCAGTAAACGCTGTCATGTCATCTTGTATTCTGAGGCGGATGGTGTTTAGGAAGGCAATCATGTAAGATGCTTCTGGGAAGGAATTATAATTGGAATTTGATAATTGGAATTATACCCATTTTTTTAACCATTTTGATGACAAAATTTGGCTTGCGCATTTCAGAATGATCAATTCAACATTTGAGATGCTTTGCAATGAAATTGGTCCGCTGGTGGGTCGCCAAGACGATTCTCATCACATGATCTATTGAGGTAAAGTCACAATACTTTTTTGTTGCACATAGAGGTATTTATTTGGTAAATTCAATTCACATATTTTTTCACAATACATATCGTTTCAAAGCAGCTTCACAGAAAATGCATGCGTCTACATTACAATTTAAAGTGATTTGTTATCAGAGGAGACTGTGTCCAAGTTATGTATTTCAGAAATGTACATATACAAAGCACACAGTTAGCTAACAATGTAGTATTAATCAATGTAAATATTAAGGCACAAACAATGGGCTCAGTGAAGTAAAAATACATGTTGTTAACAATAATTAGGGTATATAGAAAATTGAGCATGGGTGCATGTTGATGCAGAGCTGCATCATCTGAAGTCCTCGCAGGAGTTGGAGTCGTCTCTTCCCAGGGGATGGTCATCTGAAGTCTTCATAAGAGACTCTCTAGTTACCTCGGGATGGGTGCCCCGAGATAAAACAGAACAGGAAAATAATTAGCGTAGCTGCTGTATAAAGCATTAAGCAAAGACAATCATGTGCACTGATATAACTGGAGTACAAGGTTATGAGATGCATTATGTGAATGCTTGGGTAAAGAGATGCATCTTTAATCTAGATTTAAAATAGGAGTGCGAGTCTGAGTCCCGAACATTATCAGGAAGGCTTTTCCAGAGTTTAGGAGCCAAATATGAAAACGTTCTTTCTCCTTTAATGGATTTAGATATCCTAGGTACTACCAGAAACCCAGAGTTTTGTGATCTTAAAGAGCGTGATGGATTGTAAGGCGATAGAAGATCAGTTAAATACACAGGAGCTAAACCGTTTAGAGCCTTATAGGTCAGTAGCAATACTTTACAATTGATACGGAACTTAATAGGTAACCAGTGTAGAGATGATAAATGTGTTTCTATTGTAGTTTATGCACATTATGATGAAAATAAAATAAAATGCTTAAACTTCAGATTTGTTTAACTCTTTAGCTACAGTAAAATGGTTGCAAATTTAGCCTAAATTATACTATTATCTAGTTTTGGACCACATACTAATAAACATATTATTTCTCATGAATAAGTAAATTAGAAACATCATACACACAAGAGCGTTTTAAGGACAAAAACCTGACAAATGTCCTGAAATACATCACCTGAACAATGTTTTGAGTTGTAGAATAAGCGGAATAATTGACTCCGGGCTATTGAATTATTGAAAAATAATGCACAGCTGAGGTATAATGGTCGCATTACCACCTCTGGTGTGCATTATTTTTCAATAATTCAAGCATTCAACAACCCCGTAGTATAAAGGAAAATAAATGCTTTTAAACTGTAAATTGTAAACTGTAAATTGTTATTACAATAACTTTAGTAACAGGGTTGAACTTGACAGATACAATTTACGTTAGAACTTGAGAGGCAACCTTAAATGGAATATGAGTGCATATTTGTCTACCCACAATGCTGTAGTAGATAATGTCCAAATTATGTCATGCCATGTGTCACAATTTTATTTTTGTTATCGGAGCCTTTATTTCTTTTATAATATATTGGTACACCTATTGAAGTCCATTACTGAGATGTGCCTACAAGTTTAAAGCAGAAATAGCTAAATTAGTGCGGAGTTTTGAACAATCAAACAAACAAAGGGGGGAAAAAAAGGAGTCATACTATTTACCTGTGTTAGCGAATATTTAAGCATGTCTTATCAACTTGTCCTTATTGTTTGAAGAATTGACCTCATTGCTTGTTTCCTTTTTTTTTTCTTAAATGTTATCAAGTAAATCCACAACACACAGACAACCTAAGAGAGATAAGTTTGCATTTAGCTACACTCATGAGGTGATGTGAAAAAATGTTTGGAAAGGTGATAAAACCAACCGTCACATCCTAGCAGAATTTGTCTTGGCTGGGTTTAATGCAAAACACCAGTATCCCATAATGCAATTGTTTGTAATATACAGCTGTCTTTTCTCAAGATTTGCCATTTTCATTGTTGATGTACCTATAAAACTCTATTGTGGGAAGTTTTTTTGTCAGAAGATACCGTATCTTGTGTAATTTGCTCTGTTGCTGTGGCTTGGAAAGAACATTTTTGGGGCACCTGACTCGCCTGTACTTTTCTTTGTTTTCCTAATCCATTCTAGCATTCAGCATCAAGTGCCATGTGCCATTTTAAACAGGAGAACATCTCGGCTACATATGTAACTCTTGTTCCCTGAAGGAGGGAATGGAGACGTTACGTCAGAATGACGTCAGTCAAATGTGAAGCAAACTTGAAGTTTCAATGTACCTCATTTAAAGTCCCCATTTAATATGTATTTTGTCTAAGAATGGATACATTTACCAGAATTAAGAATAACGACAGCAATCTTTTTTTCTTTTTTTTTACTGTGAACTCAAACAGTAGAAGTTTGCATATTTTCCTTCAGAAAGTTATACGATGTTCTAGACTTCCAGATGAAATGAATGAATGAATGAATGAATGAACAATAAATTTTGTCTACATGTAACAATCCGCCATTTATAGCCATTTATTACAACATTATTATAGGAGCTTTTCAGTGAAAAACTGTTGTTTTTTTATTTACTGACAATGTGTCCAAAAAAGTTGAGGAAGTAAAGTAAATAAACATATATAAACATCAATCCACGCCTGTCCCGGACTCCATTTCCCATGATCTTCCCTGTCTCACACCTGAACTCACTTCCTCATCGTCTCTCCCGCTCTCCCCGGATTCCCTGCACCTGGTCTTTGTCATTAGCACTCCCTTTATATTGAACTCACTTCCCAGCACTCCTTGTCCGTTCTAATTGTTATGTATTCTTGTGTATGGTGTTTGGTTACTGTTCTGTTCCTTAGTTTAATAAACCCGTCTTTGTGGAAGCCCTGGATCTTCTCTTCCCTGCTGCACTATACAACTGTAACAATATAATATTAGAACACTGAAGCTAAAGTGATTTTCGTTTGAAAAAAATTCTCAAATGCCTCATTCGATGTGTACCGCTATTTCATACTTGTTTTTGATTTATGATATGCCTCTTCAGAGAGGGCTCTCATGCAAATCTGTAATTTTGTGTTTGTTTTTATGCACTCAAATAGGCACACACGCAACTACACTAAAAATATGTGTCAACACACTGAGCACATTGCATTTTTCGGAAGAAGGGGCTTCAAGACCGGAATTACATGCAGACTGGGAAGAGAGGAGATGCGACAATGTGAAATATGTGAAGATTATTTTTTTACATTCAAGCATGAAAACCTATTCGACCACAAAAACAAAATCAAAACTTTATAAAAGGCATAAATGTCACGAGTCACTGGTCCTCATTCACTGCTACACTCCTTCACTCATACTCTGGACTACACTTCCCAGCATCCCTCCTGGTCCTCACCAGCAGTCATTCAACCATCACCCACACCTGCCACTGATTAACACCTCATCACATTAGCACATACCTCGCCTACCCTCATTGTCTGGTCTTGTCGTTCACTACATATGTATGGTTTTACCTGACTCCTCATCAATTGTGTCTACCTGCCGTCATCACACTACCTTCTCCTCAAGTCATTATGTACCTGTAATACCAAGAACTCTACAAGTGGTCATGAACAGAGTAATCTAATTTTCCTTGAGCTTTTGACATATATATATCCAGCTAGCCTACTGCTCAATAAGTGACAAAATAACGCCAACTTTTTCCTATTTACATGTTGTGATGTGTATAGTTACATTGTGTACTAAGGCCGACGGAAAATAAAAAGTTGCAATTTTCTAGACCG
This sequence comes from Rhinogobio ventralis, assembly GCA_039654625.1. NCBI lineage: Eukaryota > Metazoa > Chordata > Actinopteri > Cypriniformes > Gobionidae > Rhinogobio > Rhinogobio ventralis. The sequence continues at coordinate 5,983,461 of CM077214.1, read as the reverse complement.
ATATGGCTAGGTACTATACTCTCATTCCTGCGTAATAATCCAGAAACTTTGCTGCTGTACCATGGGTGCAGCAGGCGCAATGATATTACGCAGCGCCTAATAATATGGTACGGCAGCAAAGTTCCCTGAATTATTACACAGGAATGAGAGTATAGTACCTAGCCATATCGGTCTAGAAAATTGTAACTTTTCATTTTCCGTCGGTCTTAGTACACAATGTAACTATACACATCACAACATGTAAATAGGAAAATGTTGGCGGTATTTTGTCACTTATTGAGCAGTAGGCTAGATGGAGCCATTTACCTCCAGTCTTTGTGCTAAGCTAGGCTAGCGGTGGGTGCGTCAGACAGAGTTATGGCACGCACGGAGATAAAAAAGGTATGTATGGACTTATCTAACTCTGGGGGATACAGTGAATAAGCTAAAGTCCCAAAATGTCGACGTGTACCTTTAACAGTAATATGCATTGCCACGGACTTCATTTGGACAACTTTAAAGGTGATTTTCTCAATATTTTGATCTTTCTGCACCCTCAGATTCCAGATTTTCAAATAGTTGTATCTCGGCTAAATATTGTCCTATCCTAACAAACCACACATCAATTGAAGGCGTTTGTATTCATTTTGCGGATGATGTATAAATCTAAATGGCAAAAATTTGCCCCAAATGACCGGTTTTGTGGTCCAGGGTCACATATGTCCTCTTTAATTAAGGCTTTTATTCACACATGAACGCTGATTATTGCACATACATAGAGCACATCAAATATAGTCACATCAAGTTCTCGACTGCTCAATTCATATGGATTACTTTTACAATGTACTTTTTGAACTATGAAAATGCTAATTACCTAGACTTAAATTGATGAGGAATATTATGAGGGAATATTAAAAATCTCTTTTACTCCCCTAAAGTGGAGAATAATTATTTAAGCTATGAAGGTATGAAGAACAAATAGCTGTGATTATAAAATAAGAATCTACAAATTTAATAATGCAATCTACTAATGCCTACTTCAGAAGAATCACATAAGAAACTCCAGTGTGCCAAAAAGAACTATCAAAAAAAAAATGTTGGTTGGTTTTGAGCTCACTAATCATAAATCAGAAGACCCAGAGCTTTCTACCCCCATTGGTCATGCAAACATAGAGTTAAACTGGATTTGAACTAGCATGAAAGAACATCCACAGATTGCAGAAACGGATCAGGTGACCTGACCTTACAGGTCAGTCCATAAAGCTTTCTCAAAAACAAGTTCTCCATGTTCTTTCTCATGTCTACACGCTGCCGGCTCCAACCTACCCATCCAGACCTCTGCTTCCCTACTTTGTTTTCCTTTCCTATCCTTCTGTCTCAGATGTCAGACCCTTCCAATTTGTACACCGAGTACGTCAAGTGGTGTGCGACTCAAGCAGTGACGCAACGGCTACATAGTGCAGTGTTTGTGCTTGCACATATTTTTATTTGACTGACAGTGAAGTCCGCAATGGAAAAAGTCACATTTGATCTTGAAGGATGGAAGAGGAACAGGAGACAACCAATTTCCTCTTCATCGCCAATGTCTGACGTTGGTGGCAGTGCTATTAATATATCTTTGGGGGAGGCCAATTAGAGTTGTCACGATTTGCCTTTGCACGATGGGAGGATAGCGTGAAATAACTGACCACTGAGCTTGAGATGTGCCACTCAAATAGGAGGAGCATTAATGTTGAGTGGGTGTATGCTGAGGGTGGTGGTCTTAACAAGCACATACTGTGGAAATACAGACATGAGACATGTTTTCATCTGTGGGGGGTGGATTGTGTTTGTACATGCTGATGTGTGTGTAAGTGTCAGGCGAATTTGACTAGTCTTGTTCGTGCAGTTCAGTAATAGGGCACTCGTCTGTAGTTCACGCAGTTTGGCTAACACTCTGAAACTGTGATTTCTTATCCACTTCATCAGGTAGGACCCTTTCTGATTTATATATAAATAGAATACTATTTAAATGTCATTTTTAACAAGCAAGATGCACTAAAAGCTAACCCTGCTTATTAAGAATGCATGAGTTTGGATTCTAAACCAAAAACATAGAATCATAGAAATTCACGAACATGCAGCACAGATTTGAAATCCTTATTTAGATGCAGTATTTTGTAGCCAATTCTACAATCATGTATATTTGTAATGCTAGACTGCAAGAATCACTATTATTATTACTGCTCATAGTTAAGAGTTTGCCCCTTACTTTAAAATGTATTAATTGATTAAAAACATTAAAATGAAAGTGCCTATTTCTTTCTGCAACAGACATGAATGATACCTTAAACTTTGCAGCTTGTTGAAGAGAGTTATTTGCGGTCGCGTTTTTCACCTGATGTATGATAAAATGACCTTGGGTTGTTGGACCCTTTGACTTGGGCCAGTTAGCAACCACAAACAGACTAGCAACACCTTAGAAACCACACAGAACAACCCCATAGCAATGCACTAAAAACTTCTCAGAATGGCAACTATCCAGTACATGCTAGCAGCATGAGTTTTGCATGAGCAAACACCACTCATATTTTCTTTAGAAAATATACAAAAATCTGCTAGTTAAATATTGACATCAAGAAATTGTATTGTATATGGAGTCATTTAGTCTATTTAACACCAGCAACTGTGTTCAGTTTTAAGAAAAAGATTATTTTGGCATTTGTCAAAAGTATGGGTTTATGCAGAAATATAAAAGCCTGTTATGACAGTCATAGCACTTTGTTTAGTCTGGTGTGTTGTTCCCATTATGCTGCACATACAGTAAAGTATGGCATGGCTCATTTAATAAGACCGCCATAAACACACACATTTACCTTGCTATTTAAATGAGGACATACCATAGTCAAATGTGTTGCCATTCCAGTCATGTACACATATGCAGAGGAACAAAATGTTGTCTGTTGTTGGAACAAAATTACTGTCTACTGTGTAACTTACAGACTTCTAGATTTAAATTCTACTGCTTTACTGTATCAATAAACTCATAAATAAAAAAATAGATCAGGGAAATGTATAGTGTACACTGTGAGTAATAAGAGCATGCTTAGTATAAAGAGACAAATGGAAAGTGACAGATGACTGTGTAGTGCAAAAAATTGTGGTTATAAAAAACACAAACAAGTGTCTCAATTTCTTTCAATAGAGTGATAGCATGTTACTAAGCATGATCGCCTAATAGGCATAAAAATAGTACCAGAGCCATTTTAAACCACCATTCTATAGCAATAAAGTGACCTGAACTCATTTATTTTAATGTGAGCTGGAGACTGGCTCCTTTACAATCCCGTCCCTATCTCTCTCACATTGCTTCCTGTCTGCTCTGGAAGTTCCACCTAAAAGTCCAATAGTTGTATCCAAATATGCTTACTTCTCTACTATATCATAGGCGAAAAACAGTATGTTAAAAGTGTAATATCTATGAATTCACAGTATTCTTTAAACAGTAGACAAAAAGTACCTGGATTGCCTACGACTTCTGAGATTCTGTGCGCATGAGGGAGAGGACTTTTGGATGACAGTGAAGTGAAGCAACTGATGGTGACAAACTATTTCAAAGATATTGGTCTTTCCCCATTCAAGTTAATAGGATCTTTACTTGCATGACTGGAAATAGCTCACAGGAGGCATTTTCAAGATGGCCGCCGACTGAACTTACTTCGGCTGCGTCCGAAATCACATACTCTCTTAAGTAGGTACTTATTTTGAATGAGTAGGGTGCACAGTGTACAGCTGGAACAGAGGGACACCTTGGATAACTTGGTGCGCATCACTCCTTACACGTGATTTTTGCGCCACATATGCGTAATAATTTTCCACATTCAAAGATGATGCTACTATGCATGTGTGGAGCAAAAACTCATGGGTAAATAGTGATGTGCACCAAGTTATTCAAGGTGTTTCAGCTGTCCCTCTGTTCTAACTGTACACGGCCTACCCTACTTGTATTATAATTGATAAAATACTATAAAGAAACTATATGGAAAATTATGTTCTATATAGTATGAATGTAAATGTAATCTGGATGTACTACATATTCGCCATGTTGTCATTATCATGTGATCTATCAGCGTGATTCATCAGATGCACACTTAAAAATTTATGAGTGGGTCATCCAGGTATTTTTTGCCTACTCTTTTATGAGTACTGTGAATTTGAACAGACCTTTTTTGTCACTTATATAGTAGGGAAGTATGCAATTTTGGACACAGCCCTTGATAACTGACACAAATATTGATGAAATACTTATTTTGAAACTATAATGTTCAGTATTAAGTATGAAAAAGTCACTTTAACATACTTTTTTAAAAGAGTACCAATTGCAGAAATAATATACTTTAAAAGAGTATACTTGTGCAAACTGAATGTAATGTTTTCAGAAAATTAACTGCATGTTAATTGCAAATAAATAAACATGTATTATAATATATTTATAATAAGTTTATATTAACAGCAATTAGTTTAATTTTAGAGTGCTTTTAGTAGGACTTAAGTACGTCTTTATACTGTATGTAATTTCATAATTGCTTCTATTATCTTTGAAATGTGGTTAAAGTGTACTACAGAATGTACTGACATGCATTTATGGTCAAAACAAAACATGTATTTAAATACATTTGTAATTACACATTTGTGAATGATGAAGTGGCAATTTAGTGCATTTAAAATATCTTAACTTTAAATGTATTATCAAATAACAGTTAAAGGTACTTTACATGTGCTTTAGTATGTTAGTAACACATCAAAATAAATGTACTTTAAAGCATGATAAAAATTAAAACAATGATTTAACATGCACTTAAAACTTTCACTAACTTGACTTTACACAGTGCAATTTGTAACTGTTTTTAAGTACACATAAGTGGCTTTTTATTTAATTAACAGGTACAGTTTTTATTTTGTAAATATAGCTTAAATATAACTTTTAACATTGCATTGCAAGTGCATATTCAGTACAATTAGTATGCTAGTAACACATCAAAATAAATGTACTTTAAAGCATGATAAAAGTTCATTAAAACAATGATTTAACATGCACTTAAAACTTTTAACTTGACTTTATATAGTGCATTTTTTAAGAAACAGTCATAAAAGTGCATGGCAACTCTTTTTAAGTACATAAGTGGCCTTTTATTTCATTAACAGGTACAGTTGTTAAAAAAATAGCTTAAATATAACTTTTAAGATTACACTGCAAGTGCACATTCAATACAATTAAGTGCAATTCTTTTTCACAAGGGTTCAATGTACATTTTGGGATTCCCTCCTCCACAAATGATGTGATGCTACCTTTGAATTTGGCAGCATTATTACGCTGTCTACCTTTCAGAACAGCCTAGGGAACACATGATGACTTAAAATGCTCATTCTGCAGGCAACGCTTTTGGAACGGAGTGATTGTGTATTATCTCATTGTTAAAAACATTAACATCTTGAGCTTAGACAAATCCAATGTTTTATTGAGCTGCAGTCTTAAGGCTGACTAATATTTGTTGTCCACAACTCCCATGGTGGCAGCTTGCATCTATCTGATGAGAACTTAAACACGATAACAGAAGCTAAATTGCTGCATTGGGCTTTCGTTTGTGCTCTGCTAAACAAAATATCAGACAGATGTCTATGTCATTCCATCTGCTGTTAATCCAAACAGCCGTTTGCCTTAAAAGCCTAGTCAACAGAAATATATAAAGCCCGTCTCTGTTGTCCCAGCGGGTAAGGAGAGATAATTGTTTTTTTAGTGGCCACACTTGTGCTGGTGAGGTACATTTTCTGGTGGTACCTCTCTGAAGTGAGAGAAGAGCAGACTGAGTGAATCTTTAACTAGATCAGTGATGATTTTAGCCAGTCTAACACCCTGCCAGATGGTGGTGCTCACGTTACACTTCTGATTAAACAGAGTTCCTGATAGACAGTTGTGTTGTTAGAGCAAACAAGTAGGCCTAGTTGAATCCCATGATGAAAGACTATCCTGGTGACATTTCACCTCCAAAATCAACCTCTAAATTTAAAAGAAGAAATTATAGCCTACCTCACCTAAATTTTTATGTGCTTTTTAAAGAGCTTGATGTCACGTGCAAAGGTTGTAATGGTTGTAAATGTGAATATACACTCACCTAAAGGATTATTAGGAACACCATACTAATACTGTGTTTGACCCCCCTTCGCCTTCAGAACTGCCTTAATTCTACGTGGCATGGATTCAACAAGGTGCTGAAAGCATTCTTTAGAAATGTTGGCCCATATTGATAGGATAGCATCTTGCAGTTGATGGAGATTTGTGGGATGCACATCCAGGGCACGAAGCTCCCGTTCCACCACATCCCAAAGATGCTCTATTGGGTTGAGATCTGGTGACTGTGGGGGCCATTTTAGTACAGTGAACTCATTGTCATGTTCAAGAAACCAATTTGAAATGATTCGAGCTTTGTGACATGGTGCATTATCCTGCTGGAAGTAGCCATCAGAGGATGGGTACATGGTGGTCATAAAGGGATGGACATGGTCAGAAACAATGCTCAGGTAGGCCGTGGCATTTAAACGATGCCCAATTGGCACTAAGGGGCCTAAAGTGTGCCAAGAAAACATCCCCCACACCATTACACCACCACCACCAGCCTGCACAGTGGTAACAAGGCATGATGGATCCATGTTCTCATTCTGTTTACGCCAAATTCTGACTCTACCATCTGAATGTCTCAACAGAAATCGAGACTCATCAGACCAGGCAACATTTTTCCAGTCTTCAACTGTCCAATTTTGGTGAGCTCGTGCAAATTGTAGCCTCTTTTTCCTATTTGTAGTGGAGATGAGTGGTACCCGGTGGGGTCTTCTGCTGTTGTAGCCCATCCGCCTCAAGGTTGTGCGTGCTGTGGCTTCACAAATGCTTTGCTGCATACCTCGGTTGTAACAAGTGGTTATTTCAGTCAAAGTTGCTCTTCTATCAGCTTGAATCAGTCGGCCCATTCTCCTCTGACCTCTAGCATCAACAAGGCATTTTCGCCCACAGGACTGCCGCATACTGGATGTTTTTCCCTTTTCACACCATTCTTTGTAAACTCTAGAAATGGTTGTGCGTGAAAATCCCAGTAACTGAGCAGATTGTGAAATACTCAGACCGGCCCGTCTGGCACCAACAACCATGCCACGCTCAAAATTGCTTAAATCACCTTTCTTTCCCATTCTGACATTCAGTTTGGAGTTCAGGAGATTGTCTTGACCAGGACCACACCCCTAAATGCATTGAAGCAACTGCCATGTGATTGGTTGATTAGATAATTGCATTAATGAGAAATTGAACAGGTGTTCCTAATAATCCTTTAGGTGAGTGTATATACAGCGATCAGGCATAACACTATGACCACTGACAGGTGAAGTAAATAACACTGATTATCTCTTCCGCACGGCACCTGTTAGTGGGTGGAATATATTAGGCAGCAAGTGAACATTTTGTCCTCAAAGTTGATGTGTTAGAAGCAGGAAAAATGGGCAAGCGTAAGGATTTGAGAGAGTTTGACAAGGGCCAAATTGTGATGGCTAGACGACTGGGTCAGAGCATCTCCAAAACTGCAGCTCTTGTGGGGTGTTCCCGGTCTGCAGTGGTCAGTATCTATCAAAAGTGGTCCAAGGAAGGAACAGTGGTGAACCGGTGACAGGGTCATGGGCAGCCAAGGCTCATTGATGCACGTGGGGAGCGAAGGCTGGCCCGTGTGGTCCGATCAAACAGACGAGCTACTGTAGCTCATATTGCTCAAGAAGTTAATGCTGGTTCATGGTTCATCAGAACTGGACCACGGAGCAATGGAAGAAGGTGGCCTGGTCTGATGAATCACGTTTTCTTTTACATCACGTGGATCACTTACCTCATCAACCATCTGATGTGTGATCTTAATATATAGACTGTCTATAATATATAGAATGTTAATCAAACAATTGTGGTATCATGGGAAAAAAAAGTTGAATATATATATATATATATATATATATATATATTTTATATATATAATTTTTTTGTTCCTATAGATATGGGTTTTAAACTAATGTAACGGTCATTTCTGCCTTTTACAGTCTCCATTTAAAGTTTTAATTTGCTGTCCATTTAATGTATTTACTGGCTGGGAGGAACAATTAAGAGTAATTATTATCTAACTTAAGAGTAATTAATTTGGTGCTGTGTTCCTGTTTTGTGCTTTTGTGTTGCGGGTATTTCATTGAATCCAGAGAAACAGCATGAGAACACAACACATGCACAACTAAAAGGGGACTAGTCTTACACATTTAGTTTCTGTGTTCCCTGTACAGTCAACTTACAGTCGCCTACTGTTACACTAATTTAAAAAAAGAAAACAGGACTAAATCAAATGGTGACGTGCGGAACTGCTTTATTGCAGCAAGACTGAGGAGGAGAAATACAAGGGTGATATTTCATTATCCTGTTACCCTTGGCACCCAAACGTTGTGCTCCTTCTTTAGCAATGAACGCCACATCTGCAACTGATATGGCTGGTGCTTTTACAGAAGAATGCACGCTTTTTAAAATGTCTCGCCTGTGAAACCAAAGAAACCCACGTTCACTTGACATATAAATGAAACTGCTTTAAAATGTGAGGCGTGTAAATGAAGAATTGTATGAATGCATACAGAGGGATGATTCTTCAGAATTGATAGACTTAAATTCCAGTTGAGGTGAGAATACAGAATTGTAATTTCACCTCAACTGGAATTTAAGTCTATCAATTCTGAAGAATCATCCCTCTGAAATTGAAGAAAGTTTGTATAACTGCGTAAGCGCAGTTTTAAGAGTTTTATTTTTTAAAGTATGAATTACCCATCAACATGTTATTATACACACAACATATGGGATATTGACATATGGGATGTTGTAGATTCCATTTTTTAAATGTATATATTCATGTAATAAATAAACTTGTAGTTCTTGGACTATGGTTGTTGAACATTCCCAGAAAGCTCTAGTTTACCCCAAAGTCTTAAAAAATAGTGCCAAACCAGAGAAAGTAAGCTTATAAAGTGATCTGTTTAAATCTAATTGATTAAAAAAAATCTACATAGGGAATAAATAATCAAAATTAGTTATGAGAATGCATGCAATTATGTTTGGTCAAAATATACTTTCTTGCTAGTGTAATACAGTAAATTACCTCTTCATTGTGTAATCCTGTGGTGTTGAAATAATTGAAAGTTCCTAAATTCAGATTTTTGCACAAGCCTGGTTTTTGCTTTAAGATTTAAGCTGAAACCATGCAGAAAAAAACCCTTTAGTGTGCCCTCTTGTGGTAAATTGTGGCATATATTACCTTAACTTAATTTAAGTATGTAGAAAGCATTTTATTATTAGATTTTTGGACATTTATCAACATGTTCTGAATGGATAATTTTTTTTCTTCATTTTATCCTGGTAACAGCACGCTCATTTTATAACAGCAAACAGGTTTGATTTTCTCACAGGGCCTTTCCACAGCCTAGACCCCTGGTGACCTGTTTATTTAGGTGTGTGCTGATTAGAAATTCTCATGCTGAGATCCTTTCAGCACAGTGTGTATGGAACATAACAACTCTGCAATGCTATAATGCACTTCTCTCTCTTTCTATCTCCATCATCAATTAATATTGTAGTTAGAAAGGCATGTTTACTTCCATAAGCACAGATATTGTAGTAGCTATTACTAGAAGGTAACAGTAACTTTGGTAACACTTTATTTTAAGGGGACCTAGTTACGTGTTACTAACCTTAAACCAAACTCTATAGCAAGTACATGTAGATTTACATTTAAATCATTTAAAATTTGAATGTACAGAAATTAAAATAAATTAAAATTGACTGAAATTGAAAGACATTCCTTTGACTGTAACATTTGGATGGATGGATGGATGGATGGATTGAACGATTACGATAGATGGATGGATGGATGGATGGATGGATGGATAGATAGATAGAACAATATCGATATGTAGATAAAACAAGATGGATGGATGGATGGATGGATGGATGAATATCGATATGTAGATAGAACAAGATGGATGGATGGATAGATAGATAGAACTGGATGGATGGATGGATGGATTGAACGATTACGATGATGGATGGATAGATGGATAGAACAATATCGATATGTAGATAAAACAAGATGGATGGATGGATAGATAGATAGAACTGGATGGATAGATAGATTGAGCAAGATGGATGGATAAATGGATCGTGAGAACCTTCAGGTAAACACAGCACAATTTCCCTGTCACACTCATTAACTGAGAGAGCGTTTTAAAGGGGTTCCAGGTGGTCAGATCAGTATTATTTCAAAGGGCCTTTTTGAATGCTTAGTCATCCAGCATCTGTTTTTGATAGAAGAACTAGCATGATCAGTGAAGACAGTTTTAATGTGCAAAGCTTAATAAGGGGGAGTAGCAGGAGCTCTTTCATGGCCATGCGTCATGGCCAGTGTTTACGGCCTGTGGTAATGATGCCTCTTCCTCTGGGCTGTGGCTGACACTTTTTGTTGCTCTCTTTTATAGGTGTCATTGAGGCCTTTACCCCAAAGCTGGTGTCGGCTACTCAAGACATACCCTGTGGGTACCCATTTGTTGTCACATAAGCAACAACTGTGGACCAAAAATGGAGAACAAAACCTCAGGAATGAGTGAGCGCTTCCACGTGAACTGCAATATGTCTGGAAGACACAGCTTCATCTTCACCTTCATTCCCGTCGTCTATGGATGCAATTTTATCATTGGGATCATTGGTAATAGCATGGTGGTGGCTGTCATCTACCGCTACATGAAGCTAAAAACAGTAGCAAACGTGTTTGTGCTTAATCTAGCTATATCAGACCTTACCTTCCTTATTACGCTGCCATTGTGGGCTGCTTTCACAGGCATGGGTTACCACTGGCCGTTCGGCACCATTCTGTGCAAGGCGAGTGCCGGACTGGTCATCTTCAACCTCTACACTAGTATATTCTTCCTCACCGCTCTTAGCATTGACCGATATCTTGCTATCGTACATCCGGTGCGCTCCAGACGCCAGCGCACACTTCTCTACGCTAACCTCACCTGTGTACTCATATGGCTGTTTGCCTTACTCCTCAGTGCACCTACGGCACTAAGCAGGGGTGTGTATGACATTGGGAACTCGACATTGTGTGCCATGTGGCATCACAGTGAGCAGATACACTTATTAGTTACCCTTAGTGTGCTAAAAACCGTTCTAGGTTTTCTTGTGCCTTTCCTTGTCATCATCACCTGCTACTGCCTTATCGGTCGGGCACTTCTGGGTTCCAGGGGTCTGTTGAGGAAAAGCGTTCGCTCTCGGGAGGATGAAACACTACGGATGATCGCCGCTACTGTGCTAGCTTTCTTTGTTTGCTGGGCTCCTCACCAAGCTTTCCACTTCATGGAGCTGCTGGCCATGCTTGGCGTGGTGGAAAACTGCCAAACACTGGATGTTATTGACACAGCCATGCCATTTACCATCTGCATCTCCTATTTAAACAGTTGTGTAAACCCCATTCTTTACGGCTTTGTTGGAAACAACTTTCGCAAGAACCTACTGAGGTTGCTAGGCTGTGGGTCTGGACAAACTAGCGGTCACTTAAGCATTAGCTCAAAGATAAATGTCCATTCCCATTGTACCTCTGGACTGCTCAACCCAACAAGCTCCAAGAATGATTCAACATCCACTGTTAAGACTTCTTAAATGGAAACGGCATAGCTAAAACAATGTATTATCTGTGTTTTAGGATTTTAAGGTACTACAAGATACAACATACTTGGCCAATGCATTAACAAAGCACAATACTAGTTAGTTACTGTATCAGTAACAATTCTCAGTACTTAAGAGGGTGATAGCCATTATCAAAGATGTGTTATCCTGCAGGTAGCCCCTAAAAAAAGAAGTACACGTTAGCATACTAGAATACTTAGTATGGAAATAGTATATTTTAGAAGAATATTCTTCAGCCAATTGCATGTGATTAAGTGTTCCAATTTTAAATATGTCTTTGACATATGGTTAGTGTGCTTTTGAATCTACTGTAAGTGTATTTATGATAAACTTAAATATACTTTAAGGTCATTTCTATTGAAACTTGTATGTCACATAAATGTAATTAATGTAATATCAACTAACTTACTCATTAAAATACAGTAGACCAGAAGGCTAAAAATTATGGTTATTTTCATCAGTAACGCCTCGTTAAATCTAGCATTCTGCCCGCTTTGAATCTGACACAGAAATAAAGTATTGCATAAGATTACATTTGTTTGAATGAATGAATTATAGCATTTATTTTAATTAATTATCGAGACGGGGGGTGATTACCTTTGTCTGTTTAGCGTCTCTCTCTATTAACAATGAAGCTGTGTGTTTAAGTACTTCAAAACCAGCAACCTCACTCCCCTGACCTCAAGAGTTGCACTAAGTGACTGGCATTAACGTTAGCGGGCCCGCCTCCCGTGCTGGCGACCAAGGTTTGAATCCCACTCTGAGCAGGTCACGTAGGACCGGTTACATTTGGTGCCGTGACCCGGATTGGACTAAGATTTAGGGGGTGAGTGTAACAGACATAGGCCAGTAAGAGCTGTGCATGTAAACATCACTCCCTTGGCCTCAAGAGGCGCTTACGGCTACAGTCTTTAGCGTCCTTCTTAGCACGACCGCCAGAGACCAAGGTTCGAATCCCTCTCGAAGTGGCTCGAGTAGGACAGGTTACATTTGGTGCCATGACCCATATTCTACATCCCTTAATCCTAACCAATACATAAACTTAACTGCCTTACTAACTATTAATAAGCAATAATTAGGAGTTTGAGGCAAAAGTCACAGTTAATTGAGAATTGGACCCTAATCTAAAGTGTGACCGTAAGTACATAGTTAAAGACACCTAATATAAAGTGACCATATTTGTTAAACTTACCTAATTACCTAAAATGCTTGAGATTTGAAAGTTGTGTCTCTTTTCTGCAACTATAATGCTTCCACACATTCTTTTTTTTTTTTTGATAAAAAAAAATTAGTTGATAACTTTTGTAAGGTATTTACTAATTCTATGTGATATGAATGTGAAAACCATAAGCACTGAACATTAAAAATAACTTGTTTTAGATTGTCTGTTGAATGTTTTTGGTTTGCAATATTTTTTCTGATGTTTTAACATTACATAATTTTTTTTTTCTTTTTTTTCTTTCTTTTTTTATATGTGCATTTCCTGGAAATATTTTGTACTTGTACTTTCCAACATTCAAACTTGGAAATATTTAATTATTTTTTTTTTTAAATGATGGTCTCCTGTTCAAGTTTTCTTTTCATGGTTAACATTTAGGCGCCAGCCTTTTAACAGGTTAATGATTGAAAGATGTACATTTGAAGCTGTTGTCACCTCAAATCATAGCTAAAAATATCTTGAACAACATGTGCAACAGGTGAATTATAAGTGATATGAAAGAAGCCATTCTGGAGGTCAGGATTGGGCGGCCCTTGACGGCCTGGCATTATAAAAAGAGATCTGTGTGCGGAGCATAAACATACAGGCAAAATGAAGGTCCTTTTGCTCTTGGGATTGGTGGCTGTCGCTCTCTGTGAGCCAACCAGATTTGTGGGGTAAATTCTTGAACATTTTTCCTCTGTTGAACCAAAGAAATTACACTATGTGGAGCTAATATCCAATATGGTAAAAAAAAAACAAATCTCTCTCCATCTCTCTCTAGAGATAAAGTCCTCCGTCTGACTCCTTCAAATGATGAACAAGTGACAATCATCAAGGAACTGGGCCAAAACGTCAAGGTAAAATGTAAACTCTTATTTATGATAGAAAATATTGCCTCATTTATTTTATTTATTCATATTTTGCACAGAAGCCCCGAACAGAAAGATCATATATATCTATATATCTGTAAAATAGTACCTTTTTTCCCTTAAATCTGTTAGTAAACAATTAACATGTGGGACCAACCTTGGCCACCAGGTGGCACTATCAGCAAGCATGACATGTAATGCTTAAAAAGTGAATTTCTGTTACTTTATCTGTTGATGTATTGTTGGATAATATAATTACAAGAACCATTTAAGAAAAATTTTTTTTAGAAAAAAATCTAAATCCAAAAATGTTATGTAATGTTACAGTGTCTTTCAGTACAGTACATCTCTCAATTAAATGAATATACCTCAGGATACAAGTAATGGCATCAATATTTCCATTGATGAATGTCATTAAACAAGTAGAAATAACTCCACTTGTCAAACATTAGATAGAAAAACATACAGAGAAAATTACATGGATTTTTGGTAACGCTTTATTTCGATAGTCCACTTTAGACATTCTACTAACTATAAGTAACTTTGCAACTACATGTCATATTATTCTACTAACCCGAACCCTATCCTAACAGTCTATAATACTCTAATGACTGGTAGTTGACATGCAATTGCAAAGTTATAGTTAGTAGAATGTCTAAAGTGGACCATCGAAATAAAGTGCAACTTTTTTTTTTAAAGGCACAAAGATACTTTATTCACCTTGCATTTTAGGACTTCTGGAATTTTGATGTAAATCTACAGACTGTGTAAAAATCTATCGATTCTAAAATCCTCTATGGCCTTTTTGTTACTACAGACGGTAGCTAATCATTTTCACAATATGGCAGCAATTTACTTGTGAAAAAAATGCAGAATGATACAAGATCCATGCATGTAGCAAGTATCCATTAGCATGAATTCAGGTTGATTGGGACACTTTTTCCCGGTCATCTCAATTGCAAAAAGTATCCCAATTGACCTAAATTCATGACTTATACAATTTAAACAAAAAATATCTGGACACTAAATGCCATATTAAACCAAGTATTACTGAGAAATGTTGGTAGCACTTTATTTTACAGTCCTGTTCAACATGTACATACTGTACTTATTACAGCAATTACAATAACTAGTTATAACTAGGTACTAACCCTGAACCTACCCCTAAACCTAACCTTAACCCATGTAGTTACCTTATATTAACCAGTACTTTATTGGGTAAGTACACTGTAAGTACACATATTGTAAAATAAAGTGCCACCAAAATGTGCTTTTTGAGTTTTTTGATGTTGCTTGAAATAATTTTTAAATGGTATTCATTTTAAACAATGACTCTAGTAGTTGGATTTCTTCAATGCACACGGTTGCACATCCACAATTTGAGTAAGTGTACATTCTGCACCCTCTGCAGGTGGATTTCTGGAAGCCTGACAGTGCTGACCTCGTGACCATTGGCATGAAGGTTGACATTCATGTTCCTGCAGCCCAGCTTGACATGGTCTTCACCATTTTACAGCAGAGTGGCATGGAACCTAGGTAAGTATTTGACAAACACGTAAGTTGCCTTAAGACTTTGAAATTAACACAGGCTCATGCCTGCCACTTATATTATGGTTCAGAATGAGTAGCTTCATACGGTATACAATGGCATGGTACCTCAAAGTACCATACTTCAAAGAAAGCCATGTTAGATTTCCCCTCCCAAAATAAGGTAATTTTTGATATTCTTAGGATTTATTAGCTGGTGTAAAGCTTTAAAATAGGTCATTGTTTTTGCAGGGTCATGTTTGAAAATCTTCAGGAGGCTGTGGAGGATCAGATGGACAACAAGAGGGTGACAAAAGCCCATGACTACACAAAGTACAACAGCTGGGCGACGGTATGACTACCTCGTAATACCTCTTAAACTTTTTTTTTTTTTCTCAATTCCAGTTGTGTAATTTGTTTTTTACTCACCTTCAGATTAATGACTGGGCAATCTCCATCAGCTCTGCCAATCCTAACCTGATCAGCAGACAGGTGATCGGGAACACTTATGAGGGACGCCCCATGCACCTTCTTACGGTAAAGTCCTGGTAGACCCTTGTGAAAAAAGTAGTACACTTAACATACTTTTAAAAAGAGTACTTATTACAGAAATAATACACTTTAAAATAATACACGTGTGAATTGAATGTAATGTTTTCAGACACTTAATAGGGTAACACTTTATTTTACAGTGTCCTTGTTACACCTTTGATGCAATTCAGTAGGATTTAGATCTTTATATGTATTTTCATAATTACTTTTTTTTTGTCTTTGAAATATGGTTAAAGTGTACTGCCGAATGTACTGACAAGCATTTATGGTAAATTAAAATATACTTTTATTTAAATTTGTATTACTATGAAGTTGCAATAGTACATTTAAAATAGCTTAACTTTAAATGAAATATTAAATAACACACTACAGTTGAAATTATTATCAAGTTCTTTACATGTGCTTAATTATGTAACGTTTTTTTTTTAAGTTTATTTAAGTTTTTAAAGACTTAAAGTACACATTCAGCACAATTAAAGTAATTATGGTTGGTTTTAACAATAAAAACACTTTTTTTCCCTCTTCCAGATTGGAAAGAGGACAGGCTCTGCTAAGCCAGCGGTCTTCATGGATTGTGGCTTTCACGCCAGAGAATGGATCAGTCATGCTTTCTGTCAGTGGTTTGTTAATGAGGTACAGGATAAACAATTTCTTTTTTTAATTCAAGTCTTTCATTCAAGAGATCTATAAATCTAAACCTTATTTTACTCATGGTCAGGCTGTGTCCACCTATGGAAGTGATCCTGAGATGACCAACCTTCTGGATAGAATGGACTTCCTTGTTCTGCCTGTCTTAAACATTGATGGCTATGAATACACCTGGACCAATGTAGGTTCATAACATTTGTGTTACCAAAATATATTATTCACATGCTCTGGCACTACAATTCATGAATTATATTTAACCTCTTAAAATCCAAGGACCCTGATAACGATATGACGTAATCAAGTATATACTTTAAATGTTAAATGTCTGTGGATGACCTCATATGTGGTACCATTTGAAAGCTTAGAATGTCTACTTCCTGGATATATGCATCACTTTTGATTTGACACAAAGTAACTTATTTACGCTAAATTACTCTGGGACCATGTCCGCCTGGATTTTGGCCTACCCAAATTGAAAAGCTTCCCATACCCACATACAGTGGTCTTAATGAACAATTGTGGTGTCATTTTACAGGAAACCCTTTGAAGTTACATAAAACACTGCTAAAAGTGATAAATATTTAAGTATATGTTGTCTGAGCTGTAATAAACCCCCCAAAAATAGGCGCTTTTAGATTTTTTGGTTATAAATTCATTTTTGAAAGTGTATATCTCAGGCCCTGTGTGTGCTCTAGCACCCTGCAGACAGTTTTGGCTGTTTCCAGCATATGTCAGCAAACATTGTATTTATAACACTGTATATGGGGAGATTTGGGTAGGCGGAAATGACATAAAAAAAGGTAATGTTCCTGTCACGGAATGTCACGGATCTGTGAAGGATAGGACTCAAGCGCAGAATGAGTTTCACAAGTTTAATAACCAAACAGTTATTTAAGGACAAATTCAAATCAGCCAGGAAGAGTAGACAGATCTGATGTTAAGCAGGAATCAGGCCTTAGTAACGAGCAGACTGCAATGGGCTGTATTTGCTGATTCGAGTGGTGCTGATCCTCATTGAAACCAGACAGAGAAATCTGACTCGAACAGGAACACAGACGGGAGACTGGAGATGAGAGAGATGACTGGCGGGAACAAACGACAAGACATGAACACCAAACAGAACAAATTCACTAAAGACTGTTCACAAAGCAGTTGGACAGTTGAGCACAAATAACACAGTTGCACATCATGACACAAGCAACGATCCAGCAAAAACACGAAGGAAGGAATATACAGGGAGGAAAACACACGAGGACCAGGTCAGCACGATTAGTGAAATGAGGACAAGGACTAAACGAGGGGGTGTGGTAAGGGCAAACTAGGAGGCGGGACAAGAGAAACACATGGCAAACACCAACCAAAAGAGAGCATGTGCTTAGCACAACACAAACATAAAAACATTAAACAAAGACAACACAGACAAGGCTGCCAGGGCAAAACCCTCACATACAACATGATACATACAAAAGTCTAGTGCCATCTAGTGGAAACAGTCAAAACTGTCTGCAGGGTGCTAGAGCGAACAGGGCCTGAGTTATACACTTTCAAAAATGAATTTATAACCAAAAAATCAAAAAGCGCCTCTTGTTTTTTTTATTACAGCTCAGACAACATATACTTAAATGTTTATCACTTTTAGCAGTGTTTTATGTAACTTCAACGGGTTTCCTGTAAAATGACATCAAAATTGTGTATTTAGACCACTGTATGTGCGTATGGGAAGCTTTTCAAAGCTTTTCAATCCAGGCGGAAATCCCCAAAACATTTTTTAATCTAAATTCTTATCCTTAAAAAGTACTTTGAGTTTTTCTTTAGCCAGTGTTAGCATTGCTGTTCTTCCTGTATTTACTACTTTCAGTACCGATACAAATATGGTGTTGTTAGACACTTCACTGCCATACACTGCCATGTTCGCCGCTCTAATGTTTACGCTCGTTTTTTGTCTTTGGCGGACTTTCTGTCTTCAGACCTTCTGCGTCCGTTCAGGTACTGATTAAAAGCAGTCTTTGATTAAAACATTAAAACTGATTAAAACATTTTTCTTTTTCCAGCCCTAATTAGGCCACAACGAGCACATGAACCGTTATGCCGTGCTGCATATATCAAACAGTGTAAACCATTCCCATGCCCAAAACCAGTCGACTGTGGATTCCAGTTTCGGTTTTCAATCTGATCAAGTGTTTACATGTCCTCTCAATTGGATAAGAGAAGGAATAAGCCACCCCTTACAATCCAAATTACATTTTAATCAGATCTGGCCAATTCATTCCGATTGATGTGGTTACATGTGACACTTTTATTCTGATTACAATCAGATTATTAGGGTCCATGTAAACGCAGCTGGTGTCTCCATTGGTAATGTGTGTTGTGTAATAAGTAGCCTATGTTCCGTTGTCTAATTTTCGCTCTTTGCGTCACCAAACAGCACTGTGTTACTAGTGTAGGTTATCTACAGATGCGGCAGCCAATAAATGTAAGGATTCTCTCGACGTTTATTTCAAAATACATTACATAAGAATGGTGACACGCATCATACATAATTAAAAAACGTTTTAACTCTTTCCTCACCAGTGTTTAAAAAAATTGCCAGCCAGCGTCAGTATTTTTGATAATTTTCACAAATGTCATGGCCCCTAGAATCTCAACAAGCAATATATCAAACGAAAGTAAAGGTCTTCTGCTTAAAAAAATCTTCAATGCTGCATGCATTCTTTTTTTATCAACACTTGAATATGGGTGTTTCATAAAAAAAGCAACATGTTGAACAAAAAGCTGAGAAAATACTCCGGATGGGATTCAGAATGATGATTAAAACATTGAGTAGATTGAGTCCATCAACAACCCCAAAGCTTCACAGACCTATAGCTCGTCCTGGGTCGGCATTTCTTTCAGTAACATTAGGTATAGGCCTAGTTTTGATTTATATGCTGTTTATTGTTGATGATCGCATTATTGTACATATGCATCTGCTTGCATATGCTATAAATTATATTTATGCAGTAGCTAGTTATAATCCATTTATGTAAGCTTCTTTTTGAGCATAGACCTGGAAAAAAATACAAATTAAACTGTCATAAATCTTGAATTCTTCAGATCACAGATTTAAGTGTGGTCTCTTTTAAAGACGACACTTGGCAGATTATTGCTGAAATGAAAAAAAAAAGAAGTTTAAAAAGTGAACTTAAAAAAGTTTTATATGGAATATATATTTTACAAAACACATTTTACTCTAAAACTGTGAGAAAATCAATACATCTAAACAAGTTGTGTTCCAAATTTGAGCTTGATATCTCAAAAAATAACCAAAAGTACCAAAAGTTTCCACAAAATAAAATAGTTTCCCATTCATTTCCAATGCGGTCATTTTTAAAAGAAAGTACAAGTGTGACTTTTTTTTTTCAGGACCAATTAATTTATTTAAAACATTCTAAAAAACAAGCAAAAAAAAAAACAGTCAGTCAACGAAGAGCACTCTAGGGTTAAATTAGGGTTAAATATTTTTTTTTTAATCTACTGAATGCATCTTTAAAAGCTTGTAGACAAATAGAAATAATCCACAATTGGGATTATTTCATTTAATATTTGTATTATTTCTTTCAATTAATTCTAACATGTGGGGAGAAGTAATAATAAAGAACCAGGGCGTGTGCCCAAACACAAAGTGTGCATCAATTTAGGAGATAATGTGCA
The DNA here is from genome assembly GCA_039654625.1 of Rhinogobio ventralis. Lineage (NCBI taxonomy): Eukaryota > Metazoa > Chordata > Actinopteri > Cypriniformes > Gobionidae > Rhinogobio > Rhinogobio ventralis. Next base: position 5,963,222 of record CM077214.1, on the reverse strand, counting down.
TTTTTATTACACACAAAGAGATATAATGTATATATGGTGAAGCTTGAAAAATAATGATCTGAAAATTCTTGTTTTGACCATATAGAACAGGATGTGGAGAAAGACTCGATCCAAGAACAGTGGCACCAGCTGTATCGGTACTGACCCCAACAGAAACTTTGATGCTGGATGGTGCAGTGAGTATGATTATTAAAGCGATTGTGATTAACTAATAGTAAGCTCTTGCCTGTTCAGAACCCTTCTTTTTCCTGTGATATTCCTCTGACTTTTTCCTTTTTTGTAATGTCTCTCAGCCATCTCTCTTTCTACAGTCTCACTTCTCAATCTCTCTTGCTCACTCTCTCTCATGCCCAATGCAGATACGTTGAATGGGTTTATTATAAACAAGACGCATGTGTTCGCGCTACACATTGTTAGCTACTCGGTTTGCTTACTCTCATGACACATAGCAAAACAGCTAAAAGTATTCTTAATATGTTTGACCCATAGGCAGAGTTTGGGGGGGTAAGGGGTTTGAGGGGGAGGGGGTAGCCTAGAAATCTAGACGCACCCTAGCGACAACAAATGTAATTTGCAGCCAGATTCGTCTAGCAACTCCCCGTTGGCTTGCGAGCTTGAAAACCCGAACTCTAGTCAGGCCAATCACATCGTGTATAGAGTCGGTGGGCGGGCTTAACAAAATGACGGCAGAGTTGATGTCATCAATGATTTTGTCTGAGCTATGAATACATTTTTTTTTTTAAATAATATAATTAGACTATATATATATATATAATTATAATTAGAACATTATGCTGACTATAAGTAACGTTGCACCAACATCAATAGAGTATTAGTAGACTGTCTGGTTAATATCTACCCACTCTTTATTGTGTTGCTCCTCCAACAGACATTCTACTGATTAGACTTAATATAATTTTTCTCATTTTATTTGTCTTATCTCATCCTTTTAGTGTGGAATGAGTAAAGCTGATCGTTTTTAGGATGACAAACAATTTTAAAAGTTACATTTGTAGGCTGCTCTACCTTAGTGGTCTAACAGCGCTCATCAATGTCAAAATGATCGAGATGGCCAATCAAATTAAAGAAGGCAGGTCTTACTGTCATACTGTCAGTCTGTCACTGTCACAACCGTCTATGGTCACAACGCAACGAGAGTTTGTGGAAAGATGTAAGTAGATGCAAGTATTAGACAACTGTTTTATGATAGAAATGTTCAGCTACCGACAGTAAAAGACTATCTAGTGATGCAAGCAAACCTTTTATGAAATTTCGCCATTTTTAATAAAAAAAATGCGATCATGATTCATGTAATTCATAAATGAATGTGACAACGAGGCAAAAAAACGTAGCATTTTCTACATATTAGACATACGAATAAGAGGGAATTTGTGCACATTTTAAAAGAAAAAATGATTTGCAAATAGTTTAAATTGATTACTTCATTAGCCTACTAAAATTTGACCTAGATCTTATTTGACCATTCTTATTTATTTATTCCCTTGAATCCCTTTTAATCCTTTAATTATTCAATTCCTTTATTATTATTATTATTTACAATAATAAATTATACCCCAACTCCGCCTATGGTTTGACCTTTTATTGAAAGTAGCCTATATTTACTTACCTGCTGAGACATGTCGTCACAAGCACCTGCAAGAGTGATTGTGATGTTTGATTTGAGGGAGGCACAACACGAAAGGGTTGCAAAATATGCTGTATTTCTATAATTCTCTTTCCATTATTGAAAAAAAAATATATATATGTTTGTATTGAACATTTATTAACAGATTTTGTGTGAAAATAAATCATAAAAGTGGTTATTTTGTTTAAAAACCTTATAAATGTATGAGGTGGCAAGGTGGGCCTTTTACCCCACACACGTGGGGTAAATGGCTCACCAGCATGGGGCAAAAGACACACAGTATTGATACAAATACTTTAGCTAAAATAATATGTTTTTAATAATGTCTAAGTTAATACTTGTTCAAAATGATCACTCAAAGTTTGCACACTTTTCCATTCATTTTGTTAAAGGTGCACTATGTAACTTTTCCGTCCGCTAGATGTCGCCTATTCAAAACAAAGGCGTAGTTTGATGACGCCAAGTTTGAGTGCAGAATCTTGGGACATGTGGTCTTCACCCCACAGCCGGTGGAAAAGAATCGCGATAGGACTCAGGCAGAAATCATGTTCATGGATGCAATTATTAACGTTACTGTAGTGTGAAGCAGAGCAGTACCGAGTGTTGTGGGAGCTGAGCAAGGCCGCTGGAGCGATTGTTAATAAGATGAACGCAACACACGCCTTGCGAGCAGCGGGACTTTTATTATGCCACAGTCGCCGGCGACATTTTCGTTTTTCCGGTCATGAGTATGAGGTAACACAGCTCTGTTTATCATATTAGATACATTTGAGTGTGTTGAAAATAATGTTATGACGTTACTCTGTGTATTCGCTCGGCGGCTGCTATGATACTTGTTGCACACTGCAGTAAAAGTAAAGTGTTTTTGCAAAATAAAACCGGAAACCAAGGGTAACGCAGATATGACACAATTGACAGGCGACTCTCTCACACGTCCCGGTTCCTTGGTTAAAATAGCAATTTTCTCACGATTTACAAAAAGTTGGAAACATTTGGGATATTGTAAGTACTCAACTGAACAAAATATATAACACTGGCCTAGTGTTTTTTTGTTGTTGATATTTGACTGAAAAAATTTTATATAGTGCACCTTTAATTATAATAATTTTTTGTTCAATAAATATGCTGTCATTAAAATATGTTATATATATATATATATATATATATATATATATATATATATATATATATATATATATATATATATATATATATATATATATATAAAAAGACAGAAACAAAATTATTTTAAAAAGTAAAGATTCTGAAAGCATTAAATGAGATTTAATTTAATATAGATTTACATTAAATCATATTTTATTATATGAAATGATTAATAACATATTTTTTTAAATATGATGGTTTCATTTTAAATTAGGTGATTATCTCTAAGGTGGACAACCAACTTAATATATGACATTTACCATCTGAATCTAACCATGTCATGTCAACAAATGGAAAAGTCAGCCAGATATTTATTATCATGTTAAAGGGTTCACCCAAAAATGAAATTTCTAGGAGTCATCCTAGGTGTATGAGACATTCTTCTTTCATGGGATAATTTTCATTTTTGGCTGAACTAACCCTTTAATTATGGTGGCTTTAACCCCGACAGCAGGGGCACTTTTTACCCCAAATACCATACTTTTACATATTCTTCCGTTATCGAAAAACTGTTGCTTAAATTACCTTGAACAAAACTGAAAATTATTAAGAAGACCTTTGTCTCACAATATATTCAATAATTTTAGCGATTCTCTTTTGCTACTTTTAAAAACATCAAATATTAGATCAAATTAGTGCAGAATCAACATTGCGCTGCTGTCCGCGATCGCAACAAGGATCAGATAAATTTCCACATGCATCTTGAAAAGCGGATGTTTTGGAAAGTGCTGAGTCAAGTTTTTGTGCCATCTAGTGGTTTAGAGGAAAATAAAATCATAGGAGCCTTTTACCCCATGGAGCCTTTAGCCCTGTTGTACCCTAATTTAACCACTGTTGTCAATTATTCCTTACACAATGTATGCCATTAACTTTCCAGCCACTGGAGCGTCCAGCAACCCTTGCAGTGAGACCTACTGTGGAAGCAGACCAGAATCTGAGATTGAGTCCAAGAATTTGGCCAACTTCATCCGCACCAACAAGTCTATCATCAAGGCCTACCTGACTGTCCACTCATATTCCCAGCTGCTCCTCTTCCCCTATTCCTACAAATATGGCCTGGCTGCTGACCACTCGGAGCTGGTACCTGTTCATAAACTCATACACCCATGCATTGTAGCACACTACAAAAATATCCATTGCATTTCCATATAATTGAGTTTCTCAGAGTGTTAACTCTTTATTGACATGTGTCTTGTGACCTGAGCCTTAACTTGTAACTTGTCTTTTTTGTTAGCTGAGTGTGTCTCAGGGAGCTATTGCAGCTTTGCGCACCCTGTACGGAACCAAATACACTAGCGGCCCTGGTGCTGTGACCATCTGTGAGTATAAAGAGTCCAAGATAAAAGCTCTGATCCAAAACTTATGAAGTGAGATGCCTGCTTCCATCTAGGCATCTATCTAACACAAATGTTATGAATGTACATTGGTCTAGGCATCTTTTAACTTGAATGGAACGTCACAATTCACAGTTGATTCCAGACGATGTTAGCATGTTGCTAAGCTAACAATGCTAAGCTAGGATTTTCCTATTGGCTTTTGGATCATTGCAGAAAAATAGCTGTGACCAACAGAAGTTTATGATTCTTCTTACATATCGATTCTTATACGTTTTTTTCATCATGATAATCTTCACAAATGAACACACTTTTATGAATTTTATACCAGAAGTAAAAAAGTTAAATATAGGCTATAAATGAACTACATCACTCATGATTTCAACATCACCATCACTAAGCTTCTGACAACTTTTTTCAACTCAGTCTTTATTTATTTAAAAAACATTTCCTCTGAAAGTTTGAGTTTGAATAGTTGCGTTGAATAGCACGTTGCACATAGTTAGAGCATGATTAAACGCAATGAGGCTGTAAAAGCGGACTAGTGACAAGATGAGTTCACCTGTTCAGTGTGATGACATTTAATGTCCCCGACAAGGGGCTACTACTGATGTATTTTATGTTATAATATAAAACGTGAAAATACATTGAGTTTGTGTTAACCACAGACTTTATTTCAGGCATTTAACCAAAAACCCATTTAAAAGACATTGACTTTAGGACAATGGAGTCAGAAGTAACGTGGGTGAACATGAAGTTTATGTCAAGTTTAGGTTTACAACCAGAGTTAGGTGCTTCTACATCAGTGTTATTCACCATCATTTCCCTCTGATTTTAGGGATAACTTATGGGTAGGGTTAGGTTTAGGGGTAGAGATATGGTTAGGATGATCAACAAAATATGTTGATCCACAAACATGTCTTACTTGGCAAAATCACGGTGAACTGCTAACGTATTAGTGTTTTTGCCCTATAAAAATGTCATTCCTCTATAGCAAGCTATAAGCACTATAAATACAAAGTAAATAAATATGGGATACATAATTTTGGTAACACTTTATTTTGATGGTCCCTTCTGAACATTATGCTGACTATAAGTAACATTGCACCAACATCAATAGAGTATTAGTAGACTGTCTGGTTAATATCTCTGTTGCTCCTCCAACAGACATTCTACTGATTTTAAGTACCTTTGCATCTACGTCAACTTATTCTAACCCTTACCCTACCAGTCTACTAATACTCTACAAACACTTTGTTTAGAGTTAGTAGACATTTAGGTACAACGTGACTTATAGTCAACAAAATGGGCCCTATCATACACCCGGCGCAATGCGGCACCAGGTGCAACGAAAGTGTATTTTGCTAGTTTCAGCCTGACGCAGTTATCATTTTCACGTCCAGCACCACGTTGTTTAAATAGCAAATGCACTCGCGCCCATCTGTTCGTGTGTGCTGGTCTGAAAACCAGGTGTGTTCATGCGCATTGTTGGCACGTTGCTATTTTGAGGAACTGAAAACAACTGCGCCATTGACCAACAAAAACCTGATTTAAAGTCAATGGCGCAGTATTTTTTTTTTGTTATTTAAAGAGCACGTTAGTAATATGCGCCTATAGGAGGGTGCACAACACACGTACACTCTGGTTATTACACAAACAGGGACACGCAGCAGCACACAAACATTTTTAAATATTAAAAATAAAAGGATTCCTCTCTGGAGAAGCGTTCAGTTTTCAAGCACAACTGGCTTTTAAAGGGAATGGGAGATGAGACTCTGATTGGTTTATTGCACGTTAAGTATAAACATGAACTATGAGTAATATTAATTTGATTATATTAATATTAAGCAAGCTATATTCTTTTTTTAACTTATATATTCTATTAATAATATATTGTAACCTATAGTAAGTACATGTAGTTAATTGATATTAACTACATATTACGCAGTACTTATTTAAGTACAATGTAACCACGTCACCTTAAAATAAAGAGTAACATTTTAATGTTTCATAAACATTTTATTTTATATTATTATGGCTATATATTATATAGGAAAGTATATTTTTAAAATGTACTCATTATGTGGTGTAGCTACAATCTGCGAGTGCTATGTACATGTACAGTTTGATGACCAAGAAAACACAGATCAGGAGCCATTTTGCAGGTAGTGAGCAGATTTTTACCGATTTGTGCTTCCCTAAAAATGACCTTTCTCATTGCAGACCCTGCTGCTGGTGGCTCTGATGACTGGGCTTATGACCTGGGTGTGAAGTACTCATACACATTCGAGCTGCGCGACGAAGGTCGTTATGGTTTCCTGCTGCCCGAGTCACAGATCAAGCCTACTTGTGAGGAGACCATGCTGGCTGTCAAATACATCGCCAGCCATGTGCTCAACAACCTGTACTGAGAGAGAACTGTCAGATAGAAAGCCTTATGAATACATAAGGCTTTGTTTCTTATAAAATGGAACGCGGCTGTGCATTCTGTGACATCAATTCACTGCAAATCTCAAAATACCTTGACCAGTAAAGCAATAAGTCATAAAAGTCTGTTTGTTGAATGATATCTGATACAAAGTGCAATATGATAGAGACATCCATTAGATAGAAGCAATTAACAGATATGTATACCATCCAACATATACAGTGGCCCAATGAGTATTTGGACACTTTTTCACACTTGTCTGTTACCATTGTGGTAAAGAGGTGGCTTGTGCTTAGGTTGTGAGTAGCTGTCGTACACACACACACACACACATAAATGTTTCATGACTGTTTGACTGAGAGGGGTAGAACTGATGACCATATATAGACTGTGTAAATTATGTGCTGGCTCTCAAACTAAATCATCATGTTTATTTAAAAAAAATTATAATAATCAACACAACACTTGTTCACATGCTAAGTCTAACATTACTAGCTTGCAAGTATTGAAGTATTGATGTAAAAAAAAAAAAGCCTCATCACTGGCATTAGCACAGGAAGAGCTCATTGAGATATTAATTCCATGTAGCCACCCACAGCCTAACTACAAGGTCTTCACTTCACAATGATGGCAACCTCAAAAATGTACATAACATAAACTCTTTTAATATAACTGAACATCAAATGTTAACAGGGTTTTCCCTTTACTAAAAACACATTAAACAGCACTTCATTTCAACCTTTACTCTCCTGATCTATCCCTATGCAAAGCATGCTGGGATCTAGAAATCCACTGCCCAAATTCAGTCAATGCAACATAAATGATTTATGTAGTCCCAACACAAATGGTTTATGTTAACTTAACATTTTACAAATTTAATTTAATTTAACGTTATACAATTGAGGGCAAATGGCAAACTAAAGATTTGTGTTGTTTCAGCTTATTTTAATTAAATAAACTGAGCAAATAGCTAGAATAATCTAACAACTAGAAAGACATACATTTTGTCTTAATTTTTAATAATACATCTGTTGTATTATAATTTGATACTTAGCAAACTTTTTTTTTCTAAATGTTTTGCTTGAAATATGTGTTTGTGCCGCTAATCTATAAGACACTATATACAGTTGTGCTATATTTATCTAAAATAAATTGCACTTGGTTTGAAATTTTTATATTATGCAAATACATTTAAACATTTTTAGTGTGGCTTGAGCGTCCAAGTATTTTTGGGGCTGTTTATAGTCATTTCAATGTCCCACTAATGCCAGGTATTATACATAGTAGATGGATAATCTATTACATAGCATAAAATGAAAATGAAAAGTTGGATGTAAACGCATTAAATGTACACTCACCTAAAGGATTATTAGGAACACCATACTAATACTGTGTTTGACCCCCTTTCGCCTTCAGAACTGCCTTAATTCTACGTGGCATTGATTCAACAAGGTGCTGAAAGCATTCTTTAGAAATGTTGGCCCATATTGATAGGATAGCATCTTGCAGTTGATGGAGATTTGTGGGATGCACATCCAGGGCACGAAGCTCCCGTTCCACCACATCCCAAAGATGCTCTATTGGGTTGAGATCTGGTGACTGTGGGGGCCATTTTAGTACAGTGAACTCATTGTCATGTTCAAGAAACCAATTTAAAATGATTCAAGCTTTGTGACATGGTGCATTATCCTGCTGGAAGTAGCCATCAGAGGATGGGTACATGGTGGTCATAAAGGGATGGACATGGTCAGAAACAATGCTCAGGTAGGCCGTGGCATTTAAACGATGCCCAATTGGCACTAAGGGGCCTAAAGTGTGCCAAGAAAACATCCCCCACACCATTACACCACCACCACCAGCCTGCACAGTGGTAACAAGGCATGATGGATCCATGTTCTCATTCTGTTTACACCAAATTCTGACTCTACCATCTGAATGTCTCAACAGAAATCGAGACTCATCAGACCAGACAACATTTTTCCAGTCTTCAACTGTCCAATTTTGGTGAGCTCGTGCAAATTGTAGCCTCTTTTTTCATATTTGTAGTGGAGATGAGTGGTACCCGGTGGGGTCTTCTGCTGTTGTAGCCCATCCGCCTCAAGGTTGTGCGTGTTGTGGCTTCACAAATGCTTTGCTGCATACCTCGGTTGTAACAAGTGGTTATTTCAGTCAAAGTTGCTCTTCTATCAGCTTGAATCAGTCGGCCCATTCTCCTCTGACCTCCAGCATCAACAAGGCATTTTCGCCCACAGGACTGCCGCATACTGGATGTTTTTCCCTTTTCACACCATTCTTTGTAAACTCTAGAAATGGTTGTGCGTGAAAATCCCAGTAACTGAGCAGATTGTGAAATACTCAGACCGGCCCGTCTGGCACCAACAACCATGCCACGCTTAAAATTGCTTAAATCACCTTTCTTTCCCATTCTGACATTCAGTTTGGAGTTCAGGAGATTGTCTTGACCAGGACCACACCCCTAAATGCATTGAAGCAACTGCCATGTGATTGGTTGATTAGATAATTGCATTAATGAGAAATTTAACAGGTGTTCCTAATAATCCTTTAGGTGAGTGTATGTAACCATCCTTTTGTACTCCGAGAGTGAATACTGAGGGAAGAACAGTCAGAGACCCATTCAGGATAGGCTATTTTTTAGAATACAAGTCTCACCGCTTGATGTCTCCCTTTCACAACAATCATATTAGGTGAATATTGCACCCAAATGGAAACGTTCATTTTGTCACTGCGGTTTGACACATGTGCTGCCTGCATCCCAATAATATAAATTGGTCCCAATGTAATATACAGTCGTGGTCAGAATTACTGGCACCCCTAGTAAATATGATCAAATATGGTTGTAAAAATAAATCTGCATTGTTTATCCTTTTGTGGGGCGTAAATCACATTATGAAACAAATGCTTTTCTCCAAAACACGTTGGCCACAATTATCGGCACCATTTTAATAAATACTTTTTGCAACCTCCTTTTGCCAAGATAACAGCTCTGACTCTTCTTCTATAATGCCTGATGAGTTTGGGGAACACCTGACAAGAGACCAGAGATCATTCCTCCATACAGAATCTCTCCAGATCCTTCAGATTCCCAGATCCATGTTGGTGCTTCTTCTCTTCAGTTCACCCCACTCATTTTCTATAGGGTTCAGGTCAGGGGACTGGGATGGTCATGGCTTCATTTCATCAGCTTCATTTTGTGTTTAGTGACACATTTGTGTGTTGATTTTGATGTTTGTTTTGGATCGTTGTCCTGATGGAAGATCCAACCATGGCCCATTATAAGATTTCTAGGAGAAGCAGTCAGGTTTTGATTTTTTTAGTCTGTTGGTATTTGCTAGAATCCATGATACCATGTATCTGAACAAGATGTCCAGGACCTCCAGCAAAAAAATAGGCCTACAACATTAAAGATCCAGCAGTATTTTTAACCGTGGGCATGGAGTTCTTTTTATCCCTGTTTGCACCAAACACATCTGGTGGATTTGCTGCCGAAAAGCTCTTTTTTTTATCAGACCATAGAACCAGGTCCCTTTTGAGGTTCCAGTCGTGTCTGACAACTGAATATGCTGGAGTTTGTTTCTGGATGAGCAAGAAGGATTTTTCTTGAATCCCTCCCGAACAACATAGGGTGATGTAGGGGTTGAGTTTTAGACTCAACTATTCTCTGCAATTCTCCATCTGTAATCCTTGTCCACTTAAACTCTCCTCCTTGTGCATTAGGACGATATAGACACACGTCCTCTTCCAGGCAGATTCATAACATCTTTAGTTGATGGGAACTTCTTAATTATTGCCCTGATGGTGGAAATGGGGATTTTCAATGCTTTAGCTATTTTCCTACAGCTACTTTCTATTTTGCAAAGCTCAACAATCTTTTGCTGCACATCAGAATTATATTCTTTGGTTTTACTCATTGTGATGAATGATTAAGGGAATTTGGCTTTTGTGTTTCCTCATATTTATACTCTTGTGGAACAAGAAGTCATAGCTATTCTAGGGGTGCCAATAATTGTGGCAAACGTGTTTTGGAGAAAAACATTTACTTCATAATGTGAAATAAATCTTTAGGGAAAAAACTATTCCCTAATCATATTATCTATTATAAATTCTACAATAAGTTAACAATTTACCACAATAAATACAATAGAATGTAATACATTCTAGTAAATGTGGTCATGAGTATTTTAAAAAGCTTTTATGCTGGTGCAGGATGATTTCTCCATTTGCGTTGTTTAATATGTAATATATTTGTGATATAACCGATTATTTTCTCATCCAGTTTTTTTTTTTTTTGATGAGACACTGCCTCCCTTGAAACACCCCTGAATTTTGTTTAATTGAAAAGATTATGGGTTATTTTACTATTTTATTTTAGAGAGAATAGGATGGAACCCGGTCTGATATTCTTTAAGGTTTTGCGCCGACACCTCACCATTGATGGAGTTTTCTTCCTGACACAGTCACAGTCACACCATGATGTTCAAAGAAATTAAAGTAAATTTTGTGATTTAATGAAAGATTCCTGTTCAGTAGTGCCGGATGACATTGTATCTTTGAAACATCAAATTCTGTAAAGCCGTTTTGAAACGATCTGCATACATTTAATAAGGTCAGGAAAAAAATGCTCTGGAAAGAAGAACGAGAACAAGAACAAGAAAATTATCAGGCAGCAAATGTTGTCAACCAACTGTTTCCTATAGACACACTGCTTGATGGTTTAGGCCTTCTTTAAATATATACATTTTAAGGATCCATTTTTCAGATTTAATGCTAAAAATCCCTTGACCCTGTGCCACATTTTGTCATTGGGCAAACATAATTTAAACGCACAGGTCTTGTAAGATATATCTGTCGCCATCTAGTGGTCATATCTGCAAGTTTGATTTCTCAATCCATGACCCCTTTTAATAAAAGATATATGGTAAGGTAAATTCAAAAGTACAACAGGAAGCAACCTGATAGCTCAGAAAATATATTTTTTAGCCCGAAATTTATTTGGCTGGTACTATAAGTTGTACTATAACCACCATAAGATATCAGTTGGCTTAAACACTTAAAGTAAAGTGAAGCTATTAAAATAAAAGTTGCAATTAGGCTCAAGGAAAAGTAGTGAAAATATAACCGTAACACTTTAACATTAGCATTAGTTAATACATTATCTGAACTAACAATGAGCACATTTTTAATCAAATATTTTCAGTCCCTGCCCCAACACACCTTCCTGTGATCTTCAATTCTGGATCCCAAAGACCGTGATTGGCCTGTTCAGGTGTGTTTAATTACGTTTGAAGCTAAACTCTGGCTGTGTCCGAAAACTGGAAAATGCTGCCTTCGGAGGACACATTTCAAGGTAGAAAGGCTGATGAATCCAATGTTAGCTTCACTTCCTGCCTCCTGAGAGAACTTCATCTGATCGATTTTTGAAGGCAACATAGATGTATCCTACACTGTGTAGCTCCCTGGCTTAAGAAAGGTTTGACTCTTTGACTGATGATTCCCACACTTTATTAAATATCCGTCACAGATGCGATCACCATTGGACGCCATGAAACATTGGGGAATCAATGTACAATCTTTGTACTAAAACCAAAACAACACACCAAAGTGAATAAACCTTGAAAAAAACATACATCAAAACAAAATAAATAAACTTAATGATTTAAACGTACCCAAACATACTATGAAAAAACAAACAAATAATCTTAATACAAAAGAAAACAATCAAAACAACATACAAATAACAGATAACAGGATGTCCATAACCGTACCTTGTTCTCCATTTAAACCAGGAGCTAAATCCTTGAAAACTGTAAACCTTAAATGACACGACCATGTGTGTCTAGGCCTCATTCCATACTGAAATACTTGGAGAACACTCGCAATATATCCGCTAATATGAATGTATGTCAAAATAAAAGACCTCAGTTACCACAACACAAATGAAACAAAAAATCTGGAAAATAAATACCATACAAAAATAAAACAAATAAATACGTTGTTTAAGCGCTATGCAAATTAATGAAAATAATAAAGCAAACAATATAAAACAAAATCATTAACACTCCCACCCAAGCAAATATCACACCAAAAGGAAAAGCACAAATAATTTCCCCTTGTCCTGTTTTTTTTTTCCCTTTTTTCTGTTTTTATCTTTTTTTTTTCTTTTTTTTTTTTTACTTAATATGACCTTAAACCAACATAAAAAATAATAATAATAATTAAAAAACATGAGTTTAGAAATCTTAAAATAATCATTGACCTTACAATATCTCAATGAGAAACCTTACAATGAAAAACACTAATGTCCCTATAAGAGGTTTCTCAGAGTCTGGAAAGGTTAACTCCCACCCTTAGCACACCGTCTTTATCCATGAAAGGGTTAAGAGAGTACAATGCACTTAGAGACACGACATCAGTCAGAGGAACTACCATCTTTGTAGGAACTACCTTGCAGACAACCATATCCATGGACACTAGCGTCAGAAAAGTGATGAAATTCAACTTGAATAGCTCTTCCGAAACTAGATGGTGCATATGTTCGTGGTACATCCATTTTCTGCAGATCATTTAATTCTTGTCTCCACCTTAGATTAAGTGCATCTGGTAGGGAATCATCTCATCCACTGCCACACTTACACACTTCCTCTAGTGTTCTCTTTCCTCTCAACAGAACAGGTACGATGAGTCCCAAAGGATCATAGACTGAAGCAACAGTAGACAATATGCCACACCGAGTAGCAGGTTGATTTTTCAACTGAACCTTAAACTTGAAACAGTCGGATTCTCTTTCAGATTGTATGCCAAGAGTTCTTTCTAGGGGTAGCCCATCAAATGCAAGATCAAACGTCAAAGATCTTTTCTGAAGTGGGAATGCTGTCCAGTACTACTTTGCTATTTGACACAAATTTGTGGAGCCGTAGGCCACCCATAGCACAGAGTTTCTGTGCCTCATCTGCAACTTTAATAGCTTGTTCTGCATTCTCCGCACTGATCACTCCATCATCTACATAGAATTTTTTTTATCACAAAATGTGAACCAAAGGGATACACTTCCTCAGCATCTCTGAAAGATCTCATTCATAAACTCACTGTAACGTTCCTTTCTTTTGAGATGATTGAGTCTAACCATAGCACATTGTTTGTTGCTTGGCAAATTGGGTCTCACCTTAAATGGAAGTGGCATTTGACAATGCCCATAAACATTCCTCTGTATGCCTTCCTTTAATTTCTCAAGAAAATCCAAGGACTCGAATCACATCACCTGGTGTGATAGAAGGGAGCTCCTTAATCGTAGTGCAATGACACAGTCTACTGATTCCAGGTGGATTGGAATGTGGTGAAGAACAACCTACTATGCTCCATCCCAAGTCTGTCCGAATGGCATAGGGTTCATCATCTCCTCCTGTTATTACTTCTCGGAAGCCATTGAACTTGAACAATTGTAGCCTATTAAAAGAGCAACATCACAGTCCTGCAATGGAAGTATCTTGTCCACAATGACTGTAAGATGATTCCACTTTTTAGCGACTTCACAAGTAGGAATGTGGTTACAATTAACTAGTATGCAGTCTTTGGTGTAGGCAAGTGGCAAATCAAAACAGTTACCGGACTTGTATACTTTTTTTTCTGACAGCGTGACTTGAAGTCCTGACACTCTTTCACTCTGCAGGACGGTATCCTTTCCAAGCATGGTGGTGAGCTTCAATTGCACTGGAAGTTGCCTATAAAGCATCACACACTCCTTTATCAGTGAATGTGGTATCACTCTGAGAATCCAAAAGCGCATACACCAATTTCTCACAGCTTGGATTCTGCCTTGTGGACACCCAGACAGGTACAATCATTGAAGTATATGTATTTCGCTCTTCTCCAGTTACACTCAAGGCCATTGCATTTGTTACATCATTAGGATCACTTTGAGACTGAGCTGCAGACGGTAAAAGCTTAATTGTTTTCACAAAGTTATCATCATGCAAACTAGTTGGGTGTCTTCTCTTACAAACATTACAAGTGACACAACAGTGACATTCCTTTGCGCTATCGCCAGAATTTAAACATCCATAGCAAAGCCTCTTTTCCTGGACACATTTCCGTCGCTCCTCCAATGGTTTGCTGAGAAAACTGAAACAGTTGTCAAGTTGGTGGATATCTTTCTGACAAAGCACACATAGAATTTTGTCCATAAGTTTGACAAACTTTTGACCATCTATGTTTGTTTGAGTAGTGAAAACTCTTACTCTGTTTCTATGGTCTCTTCACTGGCCCCCCCTTGAACTATTTTGAACTTTGACCGCAGCATGCGCGCAAGCTCACCAATGGTCAACGCAGCAACAAACCGTCCTTGTAAGGCGCAAGTCATTGAAATAAATGGATTTCTTAGCGCAGCAGCACCATTGACGCGTTCTGTTTGAAAGCCCATTCCAAGTCATTGCCTGATAAGGCAGCGAGGCAACAAGTCATTGTCTAGGTTTACGGATGCAGCCTCTGTTTGAAACTCCTGCTGTAGAATGTAAATGCATGCAATACTAACCTCTGACCAGCAGGTGGCACAAGAAGCCAATAAATAAATGACCGGTCTCCATTGATTTTCAGTCAGCCGTCTCAACACATTGCTGATTATCCATTTCAGTTGACCTATTGGTAAGCCCCGCCCCCCTTAGTTACTGTTGCTAACTCGGACAAACAAACGGAGCTGCTAACTGTCTTACAATGACAGCTGCCAGTGTGAAAACCTTATCCCAAGATGTTTTTGGACACAGAAATTGATGGCCAAACTTTACTGATGGTTTATGAAGTTTATTGCGTCCTATTTCTCTAAAAAATATCACCGTAAGAGCTGAACAAACAAAGCATAAGAAGTGCGCATTAACGTCTCATTCACAAACTCTCTCTCTCTGTTACATTATCATTAACATACACAGAAAGACATACAAAAACACTCATACAACTAACAGTAAACAAACATATACATACCGTATGCCTTTTCGGGGGTGCTAATAAATTGTAAACTTTTTATCTAAAAAAAAAAAAAAACAACTCTGATAAACTGCGAGCTCTCCCTTTCATCCCTCTACACGTGTCGCTCCGTAGACTATAATACCCATCAAAATAGGAGTCCCTCCTTAGTAAGACAGATAATGCAGACCTTAAACATATCTGTGACACAGAAGGACCACCTCTCATCGAGGAGCATTCAAGTGGGACTTAAATATGCCACGGAGGGATATATAAAAGATTGTAAAATAAATATGGTCTGAGATTATTTTGGAAGCAATGGTTTACAGATCACAATGCAAGCGGGAGAAGCCTCATGTTACGGTCGTCACGAACGCAGATGACAATATCCAGGATCAACACTGTTCATGTACCGCAGGGTTAGATTAAATTAATTTACATTTAACCATCTTAATATGGAGAGATGCACTGAAATGTAGACCTTCGTTTATGTGTTTTTGACCTACACTGTTAATGTTACATGACATGAGAACGGTTAGTTATTTCGGTTTGTATGTTAGCACGGACTCACTAACTTTAATTGTAACTTAATGAGAGTATGACAACCAGAAAATCTTCTCAGGATACCTGGAATCAGTGTTACAGTACCCCAGGCACATCGTTTTACCATTTTTGTAGCATAAACGCCATCAAACCGATGAGAGATTCGGATTTTCCAATGTTTCTCTATGGCGCTGAAACCTAAAGATGTCCGAGTTCCGGTCCATGTGCAACTGATACTCAACTGTCATTGGCTCATCTGTGTTCGAGGGGAGGGGCTTACCGGTCAATAACACCACATAGGTAGCCTATGTATGCTTGTCATATCATTTATAATTGATGCATAACATTTTATGACTCATTTCTGCAGTCATTAATTCTGCTCTGACTTGCACCTGACCTCTGATACATTAACAGCTATGTTAGAACAACATATCCAAAATTCTTCTCTGGGCCACCTATCTATCAGATATTTATGCTTTCTGGATGAGCAGTGCCCACACAGAGTAGGCTACTGTAGTAGCAGCTGATGCAAGACAGAGCAAAACAGTTCACATGGAATAAAAAGATAATGTTCAGGCACCCCATTGTGTATTTACATATTAAAAGATATCTAAGGAACTAGCATTAGAAATTCATGTAAACCTGTTGAAAATGTGTATTGGTTCAGGATCCAACACATTCCGAGTAGGTTGAAAGGTATCTTTTATGAAATCATACCTTGATCTCACCAGATTAGTTAAAATATTAACTCTGGCAACTCATCCTGGCTGCACTGTTCGTGTTACAGACATGAATGATACCTCAAAGGACTTTTCACACTGAGTTTAACCCCCAAGTTATCATCATTAAACTTCACTTTTAACCCCGGGTAAAGGAACACACTTGTAATTTAGAAGAACAATTTTTTACCCAAGGTTATGAAACCTTACTCCAGAGCAGGGTTAGCACCGCTTTTGCACAGCATTGTTGTGGTGCCAAACTTGTACAGTGTGAAACGATGTTACGTCTTGATGCTTAGAAACAGCCAACCAATCGCGTGCCTCAACATAGGCCTACGTATGAACAGCAGTTTCAGGGTTTGAGGGGAAAAAAATGTCATAGTCCGACCTTTTAGCCCAAAGTATACTTCACTTTTTATGCGTACACAAGGGTCAACGTACAGTGTGTGTGAAGTGAATTTCATCATGAGAAGAGTACGTGTACTGTACGTGCACCGCTGGATTTTTGTAACTGCACGTAGGCCTACTTTGTACGCCCAGGTCGCACATGCACATACAATTTTTTTTGCAGTATTTATATAGGTTGTAACTCGTGCCGAGAGATTGTGCCGAGAGACTGTGTTCGCGTACGAGTCAAAAGAAATATACTTTGCAAGGCTGTGCATTCGACTCTGTGAGTATGCTCACGTATGTGTAAAAAACGTGGTATACTTTGGGCTTTATAGTCCGAAAAGTCCATTATTGATAAACTTGTACAGTCAGTAATATAGCCTTTATGTAAACATATTGTGTGCAGCGTTCGTCCAATCAGTGACTTTGACACCACAATAATGCAAATAAGGATGTTTAAGGTAGGGTAGGCAAATTATGGAGAGAGGCTAGCAAAAGCAACTAAACTATCTTTGAAAGCATATGATCCCAACCTCCCTTCAGAGCTTTCCAAAGCAACAAACGTTTCTTAATACCAAGTACGCAAAGTTCAGAATTGCGTCATTGGTAGTTCTGACTTGACATGTTCGACTCAGGAGTACAAACTCCAGAAGACAAGAAGGACAGAAGACATTCTTGATAACGTCACTCAGCTTGTTCTGGCTACTCCAGTTATCTGTATGTATATTTACAATAAAAAACTAAATAGGCCTATGCCTCTTCTTAAACACATCTTCACTGCATGCATATTTATAATAAAACAAAATATAAAACTCAACCCTGCTTCTTTTCGTTTTCATTTTAAAAATATGAAACATTGATATGTGGTTCAGGCAATGTGCATACTCTGATTATCTTCGCTGTGCGTACATGTATAATAAAATGTCATTTGTAAATTTTTGTTAAATGTCAGTTTTAATGATCAATAATAGCCATTATAAAAGTTTAAGTATAAGAAGCGATGCAAGAGGAAATAAAGACAAGCAAACAATTCAGTCACACATGCAAATTCAGTGCTCCAATACAATGGTAAGTTGTGAAACTTATCTTTGCCCTCAGCCAAAACAACATGCCCAGGAGCACACAATAGATCCCTGAGAACAAAGATTGCCTGTTAGATATACACAAGACAAATTAGATCTCACATTTAACAATTGTACAGAGGCATCAGAACCAGCAGAAAATGTCAGGACCAGTCGAGGTAAGGTTGTTCTCGGCAGGGTTAATGAACGCTGAGTGCCCGGTCATCGCCTGGCGCTATCTTTATAAATAAACCACATATATGCACTTTAAACAACTAAATTCTCACTTGAAAAACTCTTAAAACTGCATTTTGTGACACAATAACAGTAGTATTTTTTAAATTACACAGGTTTTCTCGTCCACCATTGACGCTTACTTGTTGGTGCGAGATGCATTCTGGGATACCTAACTGTCTCCAGTCCACACAAGTCACCTCCTGATGCATCCTTGATAAAAGGGGCAGATCAAGAACACATCTAGGGATTTGAACTGTACTTGGCTTAATGTGAACTTTTAATAGGAACAGTACTTCAGCAACTGATGAAGTTTCACAAGTCCACAAGAACACAAGTACAGACAAGAACGGACATTGAGAAACGTCCCATGCCTTCTTCAAAACACATGAGCAGAGTCTGCAAAGCATCACGAGAGACGGCGTTAAATTACCCCATGTCTCAAAGCACATAACACAACAACTTTCAGAGCTCTGACTTGTACCACTTGACTGCTGCAGATTTATTTTGGCTTGATAGTGTTGCCATAGAAACACGTACTTATGAGTCGGAGGATGTGAACAGCTCCGTGTAGAACATCACGGGTTGCTATCTCTTAATTACAGTAATTACAACATGGTGTGAAAGCAAAGCTCGTTGTTTTGGTTCAGGAGGAACTGCTATGTGTCTGTCTACAACTCTGCATAGCCTTACCGAACACACTGCAGTGTGATGTCTGTATAAGAAGGGTGTGTGGAGGTATGCAAATACACGTGCTGACAGGCAGGTAAGACATCCTAATGCTAATTCTCGGTCCGAATGCAATGATTGGATGAATATTTTTTTGGTCCTGAGACTTCCACAGAAGATATATATGTAAATTTTTAATTATTTAGACCACTTCTCTGACTGCTATCAGGATATGAAGAGAGTTTCAACAAGTATAACAAAGTGTTTATTAAAAACATCGCCTACCCTACTATCCAGGGTTTAGGAATGTACAGTGTGAAATGGCAGTTTATACCCAGGATTAACTGTTGACCAACTCATTTAAATTATAAGCAATGTGAAATGTGAAGCAAGATAACCCAGGATTCCATTTACACAGGGTTTTCATTGACACAGGCTTAACTGTTTCATATGTGAAAAGCCCAGAATTGAGTGGCTTGTTAAAGAGAGGTTTGCTATTACTTTCCTAAGATACTGTATCTGGTTTACAGATTTTTACATTTAAGTACCCTTTGAGAGCAGAATATAGATAATATAGATTTTGTAAGCAGTAGTTTGGGCTCTTTTTGAAGTGGTTAAATTGAGTTTCTCTTTTTTTCCAGGGCTGGTGGTTTCTAATACACTCCTGATTAGTGAATAAACCAGGGCTAAAAAATTTACATAAGATTTTGGCTGCTTTTGTTGGCCTGTGAATGCAGCCCTTAGTGGTTTGTGAGGTCAAACTGTTTATAAACCTTGGATCCACTCAGCGGTATTCATTCTGCCCAGTTTACCCTTTTAATTCCCAGATAACCTAGATATTACACTCTCTAATCAGTTAGAATATGTACATGATATAAAAGACAGAAAAGAAGAGGAAAATAAAATATTCCCTGTATATGTGCTGTCTTTATGTGCAAATAAAAAATACACAGTATGTCAAACAAATGCACATATAAGTGTTTTTTTTTCCCCAAAACAGGTTCCCAAACACTTTTAGCATCTTACAATGTACAGAAAACATATAATCCCATTTCATTTAATGACACTGAATAAGGCAATGTTGCTATGGCAAGCTAATGAAACAAACAGATGCAATTCCATTTAGTGCCACTAGTGTCACAGCAACAACACAATGCACTTTTTAAAAGGCACAATAAGTAATTTTCGCCAGGGGGTCGCTTGATTTCGCGGAATCATGGGAATCTGACGGGACTCATATTCATGGATGAGCTAATGTATTATAAATTTATTAACATTACTGTAGTATGAAGTAGGGTGGGGCTGAAAGCTGTTGGAGCGGAATGAGGCCGCTGGAGCAAATGCTAATGAGAGATGAGCACGACACATGGCTCGAGAGCAGTGGAGCTTTTATTATGCCGCAGACGACGGTTTCGACTTCTTCTGCTCATGTGTATGTAGGGTAAGGTAGCGCTGTTTTATCATATTACATACATTTGAGTGTGTTGAAAGTTATGTTATAATGCTACTCTGTGCGTTTGTTCGGCGGCTACTATGAGACGCTTCTTGCACACTGCAGTAGGAGATCGATGTTAGGCATGGTACTCGCTGTAAATCAAGAAAATTAGATGTAACAACTATATAACAATGATTAGTTTTCTGTCGATGAATGTATCCAAACAGTTGCTCACCTGTCTAATAAAACACATAATATATTAAAGCGTCTTTGGTGTTTCCATGGTTTCTACAAAATAAAACCGGAAATCGAGGGTAACGCGGGTATGATGTCATTTATAGGCAACGCACGGACACGGTCCGTGTTCTGGTTAAAATGGCTTAGGCTATTTATCTGGATTTAAACATTCTTGGAAACATTTGGGATAATGTAAGTACACAAGTCAACAAAATATATAACATTGTTCTAGTGGTTTTTGGATATTTTAATCCAAAAATCTTACATATCGTGCCTCTGATTCCATATTTCATTGATTTTTGGGTAGGAAATTAAAGAACAAGCTTGGGTGTCATGTTCATAATATGTATGTCACGTTTATGTCTTGTTTAGGGTACGTTTACATTACAACGATGTACTAAAAACGGAAACAATTTTCCTTTGTGCTTTTTGCGACACCGTTGTCCAAACTATCTGCGAAAACTATTAAAAACGCTGTATTATGCATGTCAGGCCAGTAGTTGGCGGTCACTTTGTAAAAAAAAAAAACACTATGCACATATACACTCACCTAAAGGATTATTAGGAACACCATACTAATACTGTGTTTGACCCCCTTTCGCCTTCAGAACTGCCTTAATTCTACGTGGCATTGATTCAACAAGGTGCTGAAAGCATTCTTTAGAAATGTTGGCCCATATTGATAGGATAGCATCTTGCAGTTGATGGAGATTTGTGGGATGCACATCCAGGGCAC
This sequence comes from Rhinogobio ventralis, assembly GCA_039654625.1. NCBI lineage: Eukaryota > Metazoa > Chordata > Actinopteri > Cypriniformes > Gobionidae > Rhinogobio > Rhinogobio ventralis. The sequence goes on along the minus strand of CM077214.1, from coordinate 5,941,657 downwards.
GAAGCTCCCGTTCCACCACATCCCAAAGATGCTCTATTGGGTTGAGATCTGGTGACTGTGGGGGCCATTTTAGTACAGTGAACTCATTGTCATGTTCAAGAAACCAATTTGAAATGATTCAAGCTTTGTGACATGGTGCATTATCCTGCTGGAAGTAGCCATCAGAGGATGGGTACATGGTGGTCATAAAGGGATGGACATGGTCAGAAACAATGCTCAGGTAGGCCGTGGCATTTAAACGATGCCCAATTGGCACTAAGGGGCCTAAAGTGTGCCAAGAAAACATCCCCCACACCATTACACCACCACCACCAGCCTGCACAGTGGTAACAAGGCATGATGGATCCATGTTCTCATTCTGTTTACGCCAAATTCTGACTCTACCATCTGAATGTCTCAACAGAAATCGAGACTCATCAGACCAGGCAACATTTTTCCAGTCTTCAACTGTCCAATTTTGGTGAGCTTGTGCAAATTGTAGCCTCTTTTTCCTATTTGTAGTGGAGATGAGTGGTACCCGGTGGGGTCTTCTGCTGTTGTAGCCCATCCGCCTCAAGGTTGTGCGTGTTGTGGCTTCACAAATGCTTTGCTGCATACCTCGGTTGTAACGAGTGGTTATTTCAGTCAATCCTTTGTGTACAATCACTGCCATGTGATTGTACACTCACCTAAAGGATTATTAGGAACACCTGTTCAATTACTCATTAATGCAATTATCTAATCAACCAATCACATGGCAGTTGCTTCAATGCATTTAGGGGTGTGGTCCTGGTCAAGACAATCTCCTGAACTCCAAACTGAATGTCAGAATGGGAAAGAAAGGTGATTTAAGCAATTTTGAGCGTGGCATGGTTGTTGGTGCCAGACGGGCCGGTCTGAGTATTTCACAATCTGCTCAGTTACTGGGATTTTCACGCACAACCATTTCTAGAGTTTACAAAGAATGGTGTGAAAAGGGAAAAACTTCCAGTATGCCTGCCGCATGCTTCGCCCTCTGGGCGAAAATGCCTTGTTGATGCTAGAGGTCAGAGGAGAATGGGCCGACTGATTTAAGCTGATAGAAGAGCAACTTTGACTAAAATAACCACTCGTTACAACCGAGGTATGCAGCAAAGCATTTGTGAAGCCACAACACGCACAACCTTGAGGCGGATGGGCTACAACAGCAGAAGACCCCAGCGGGTACCACTCATCTTCACTACAAATAGGAAAAAGAGGCTACAATTTGCACAAGCTCACCAAAATTGGACAGTTGAAGACTGGAAAAATGTTGCCTGGTCTGATGAGTCTTGATTTCTGTTGAGACATTCAGATGGTAGAGTCAGAATTTGGCGTAAACAGAATGAGAACATGGATCCATCATGACTTGTTACCACTGTGCAGGCTGGTGGTGGTGGTGTAATGGTGTAGGGGATGTTTTCTTGGCACACTTTAGGCCCCTTAGTGCCAATTGGGCATCGTTTAAATGCCACGGCCTACCTGAGCATTGTTTCTGACCATGTCCCTCCCTTTATTACCACCATGTACCCATCCTCTGATGGCTACTTCCAGCAGGATAATGCACCATGTCACAAAGCTCGAATCATTTCAAATTGGTTTCTTGAACATGACAATGAGTTCACTGTACTAAAATGGCCCCCACAGTCACCAGATCTCAACCCAATAGAGCATCTTTGGGATGTGGTGGAACGGGAGCTTCGTGCCCTGGATGTGCATCCCACAAATCTCCATCAACTGCAAGATGCTATCCTATCAATATGGGCCAACATTTCTAAAGAATGCTTTCAGCACCTTGTTGAATCAATGCCACGTAGAATTAAGGCAGTTCTGAAGGCGAAAGGGGTTCAAACACAGTATTAGTATGGTGTTCCTAATAATCCTTTAGGTGAGTGTAGACTGAACAGGTAATACGTATGCGTATGATGTAGGGGTGACCCCAAATAGTCGAAGATTCGATGCATCGATATGCGGAGCCTGATTCGACCACCGATCTCACAGTCGAATCTTCGCGGGTGATAAGTTTGTCCAGGGCCGCAAAGAGATTCCACAGCATCCCATCTACTTCCACACCATCAGAAAGAATTTTCTCCAAGGCTGGATTTATTATCAGTAAAACCAAGAGCGGACTGCTGCCGGCCAACGTTAACAAGTTGGTTTTCCTCGCACACAATTTGAAAAGACTCAAACGCACACAAGCAGAGTGAAAGACTGGATTTTTTTCGATCGGGTAGGGTACAAGTGTTTTCAAACATTTCAGCCGTTTCAAATTTTAATTTGCTGTGAACATGTTTAGCTAAAAACTGCCAGTTTAGCGTTTATTGTTGTTTCGGCAGTTAAAAAGAGAAAGTTCACAATTCTGGCTAAACTTTCATTGTTTTAATTATTTTTGTTATTTTTTTTTGATTTATTGATCACTCAGGGTTACCTAATTTAACTGTGGCTTGTGTTTTTTTAAATATATGTTCCCCTGCATTTTGCACACATTTATTATGCTCCCTGTGACTTGATTCTGACTTTATTTCGTTTTTATTTATTTTTTATTATTAGAAATGTATATTTTGTTCTAATTTAATTCTGTAAATTAATGCTTTTTATTGTTTTTTGTTGTGTCGATGTTGCGCTGCACTGAAAGCATTCTGGCAGAGCAGGCACTTTTGAAGATTTAATTTAATTTAGCAAAATGTGAAATGCAAATCCTGTCTGCAGTCAGTGTGTTCTTTTCCTCTCTTGGCAGGTATTTTTTTTTAGGTTTATTTACCAAAATGTTCTTTTATATATTTGTGTGATGTTCTGTATTTCGATCGCTGCTTTAAAATGTTATGAGAAAACGTTTTACGAATGTTTATCCACCACATTACCTTTTATTTAAACCTAAATAAGAAAGCCATTGTCAGTTCGTCTGTCAATTGGCAGGCAGTTTTAGTCACTTTATTAAAAGTTGTTGCTGTGTGTAAAAGAAAAGAAAAATAGTTTTACCCTCCTGCTGACTACCTAGTGTTGTGCCCCTCCCAACCCATTCACACACACATAGATGATTCGACTATCAGTCGACTATAGAAAGATTCGACGATTCTGATTTGAATGTGTAAATCCTTAGTCGGGGACACCCCTAGTATGATGTCACCGTTTTCACACATTTGCGATTTGTAGTTTACACAGAGACGAAAACGGTATCGTTTTCAAAAACATGCACTTTTAAACCTGTTTTCAAAAGTGTTTTCAGGCCCACAAAATGCCGTTGTCGTGTAAATGAAAGGCCAAAACGCATAAAAATCAACAGAATTTAAATAACTTCTAAGATATTTTTTTTTTTAGAATAATCTTTTCAATAAATAAGTAAATAAAATGCAATTTATCAAGTACTATAATTCAATGCATTAATAAATATAAGCAAAGCCAAATGTTAATGCATAAACATTTTCCAGCAAAAATAACTATATGCAATTTTGGTCATACCACCCAATCCAGTCATGTCTAAATACCCAAAATATTTCATTAATAAACATGCAATCACATTTGAGTTCAGCGGAAATCTGCAGTTTTCTGCTTCTGTGGCCGCAGATTTCAAATGGGCCTGGCTATAGCTGTTTTTCCTACAATAAGCTTCTGCACAGCAACATGCTCCTGTTCTAGGATTCTCTCTCTTTTTTTCTTTCTCCACCAACCCCCCTCAGTCTCTCCCCGCTCTCCTCCAGCAGCTCAATGGGCAATGACAGCTATTACGGGCCTCATTAGTGTGTTACAGTGGCAGAGAGGTTCAGCGGAGGGGGCCAGAGCCAACGTCAGCTCCCCAGCTGTCAGGACCCGAGACATGGGGAATAAAGCTCACCTCTTCCCTGCACTACTTCATCAGAGCTCCAAACAGTGGGCCAGGCTTCCTCCTGGCTAATGAGAATGTGCAGGAAAGTTGATTTCATACATTTTGGACCTAGAGCAGGGGGAAAACATTGCTGAGGCCGCCATGGAGCAACAAAACATCATCTGGAAATGCAGTGGAAAAAAGCCGCCTGACAAATTTAAAACCCATTCCAGTCTATTATTTATATTTTGCTTGCTCACCTTGCCTAATGCACTTATTTATTTGTCTTGAAGCTTCAACTTTAACGTTATGTCTAATAATCCTGGTTTGAATCCTTGACGTTTTGGAACAGGCAAACGTGGCACAAACATTTCATTGTATGAGGGATAATCCATTCTTACCTCACTAACTGTACAGCTGTTACTGCCTAATGAAATCACACTGTACACAGCACCCTTAATTGCCTTCTGTTAACTGCTGACAGACTGCACACAACCCATTTCTAAAGTTTGTACAACACCTCAGTTATTGTAACCTAGATGTAAAAACGTATATATTAATTCATAAATAGTATTACGTTTTTGGGAAGTAGCACCACATGACTTTTTACAACCTAAACTAACCTTGCCTTGTAAAAAGATCAAAATATATGGCAACACTTTAGTTTAGGGTCCAATTCTCACTATTAACTAGTTGCTTATTAGCATGCATATTACTAGGATATTGGCTGTTTATTAGTACATATTAATGCCTTTTTGAGCATGACCATATTCTACATCCCTTAATCCTACCCAATACTTATAATTAACAACCACTAATAACAATAACTATTAATAAGCAGTTATTATGAGTTTATTAAGGCAAAAGTCGTTAATAGTTAGTAATGTAGTTGTTAAGTGAGTAACAGTTGAGGGAGTAACAGAATAGCAAGTAAGCTTTGGGACATACTACCACATCATAATTGCGCTCTGTCACATAGTTATGTCATTGTAACGGAAGTCCACTGGATGCGAGTGTAGATGAACCCAAGTGCAGTTTATTTACAGTGCATATTCAAATACCAAACATAAAATAAACAAAAGACTTGGTAGAGCAAAACTTAACTAGACCAAGAACATGAACATGAACATAAGCCTGGATAGACATGGACTCACCAAAGAGTGGTTACAAAGACAATACTAGACAAAGACGCATGGCAAACATGAGGGCTTAAATACGCAGAGACTGATGACTAACAACCAGTGTTGGGCAAGTTACTGAAAATTAGTTACAGTTACTAGTTACTTCTTTTAAAAGTAATTGAATTACTTTACCAATTACTGTATATCAAAAGTAATTAGTTACTAGAGAAAGTAACTTTTAAGTTACTTTTATGTCTGCTTTTTAAATGTAAATATGAACAGTATTGAACAGTCAAACACAATAAACATAATTTGTAGACCTATTTATTGTAATCAACAGGGCAACAGGCCTTTAAATCAAGCAGTAACTACGGTGTTTAGTGTCCACCAGCAGCAGCAAGCGCTCCTTCGGCGCAGCTGGGAGAGTTATGGCCTTTTTACACCTGGTCACTTCATTTGTTTTCTCTGACCAGATATCTATCGGATTGTGAAAAGACCAGAAGTAAATGCCTTCTGAAATTCTTTCGAGACGGATTTAAATCCGATCACTCAAACAAACCAATTCAGAAGGTGGTCTGGGACGCATTTCAAGTGCAAATGCATCTGGTTGTTTAAACCACATATGTACATTTTACTCCTGGCAAATTGTTAAAAAATAAACTGCAACACGCATCGCCGCAAATGAGTAAAGCAAGCCAACACGCAAACAGCCGCAAGTGAAACTGAAAGTAAGTCTTAGATGCTCAAAAACACAATCATCTTCATTAAAACTAATGAGACTAAATGATCTTACCAGTGCTTAGCTCGCTCTTTCTCCTATTGCGGTCTTTGATCTTAAAATGAGCTGATGAATAAAATGCAGCTCATATCTTTTGCTTTTGTTGACGTGAACTCTGTTAAATGTGCATAGTGTGGGAATTAAAGATCGGATTTATATTCATTTTGCGGAGAGGTGTAAGGTTATTTGTTTATATTGTGTAGCCCGTTTTGTTTGCGAGCACCTACAACCAGCCTAACCTCATCTTATCAACATTTTTTACTGTGGTGGTGGTGGTGATAGAAGGCTAAAGGTTTAAACTAACATTGTGATGCTTGAAGTGTTTGATATCTATGGATTTTATTATAGGCAAGACAAGTCAAGTGTTGATTTGACAGGCTAAAGTGTTGGGTTAACTCACTGTCAGCCGCTAGCCACCTGGTCGTCACTTTATAAAATAAATTTAATTTAACAAACAAAAAAATGCTCCAAACATTTTTCTAAATTAACTTAATAAAGAAACGAAACAAAATATAACTACTTTGTCATTAAAAACAAAACAACTATTTTAATGGCTGCAACAGTGTGCAATAGGGAGGATAAAAACAAAAAAACACGGGCCGGGTTAGGGCCTAGATTTGAGCTTCTTGTCTGCAAGAGCTCATTTTTCACAAAAGAGAGTAACGCGAGTAACAAACTCATGTAAATTTCAGTAATTGTAATCGCGTTACTTGATTTAAAAAAAATATTTAGTTACATTTCGCATTATGGCATGCGCGTTACCGCTAAAAGTAGTGGAATTACAGTAATGCGCTACTCCCAACACTGCTAGCAAGGAACACCTGTGAACAATCAAACGATGAACCAATGACAAAACAGAACTGATGAACACATGACAAAAACCACCAATGAGAACATAGGCTTGTTCGACTTGATACAGCCAACGTTTTCTGTACACATACAGTAGCCTATATAAATGCTTGCCCTCTCTCCTTTCAATAACGGAATGCGTCAGAATATTTTTTTTCATTTCGCAGGGGTGCAAACTCATCAGGGGTGAAAAAGGTGACAACCCCCCCCCCCCCCCCCCCCAATTTTGATACCCAAGAGGGGAGAATGATTGTGTCCGTGACAGGTATGCTTTATTTATTTTTTTTCACAACAGCTACATTGCCTTGTCTTGTCATTAAATTAATCATTTGAAACGTATTGTGGTTTATACAGGGAGTGCAGAATTATTAGGCAAATGAGTATTTTGACCACATCATCCTCGTTATGCATGTTGTCTTACTCCAAGCTGTATAGGCTGGAAAGCCTACTACCAATTAAGCATATTAGGTGATGTGCATCTCTGTAATGAGAAGGGGTGTGGTCTAATGACATCAACACCCTATATCAGGTGTGCATAATTATTAGGCAACTTCCTTTCCTTTGGCAAAATGGGTCAAAAGAAGGACTTGACAGGCTCAGAAAAGTCAAAAATAGTGAGATATATTGCAGAGGGATGCAGCAGTCTTAAAATAGCCAAGCTTCTGAAGCGTGATCATCGAACAATCAAGCGTTTCATTCAAAATAGTCAACAGGGTCGCAAGAAGCGTGTGGAAAAACCAAGGCGCAAAATAACTGCCCGTGAACTGAGAAAAGTCAAGCGTGCAGCTGCCAAGATGCCACTTGCCACCAGTTTGGCCATATTTCAGAGCTGCAACATCACTGGAGTGCCCAAAAGCACAAGGTGTGCAATACTCAGAGACATGGCCAAGGTAAGAAAGGCAGAAAGTCGACCACCACTGAACAAGACAAGCTGAAACGTCAAGACTGGGCCAAGAAATATCTCAAGACTGATTTTTCTAAGGTTTTATGGACTGATGAAATGAGAGTGAGTCTTGATGGGCCAGATGGATGGGCCCGTGGCTGGATTGGTAAAGGGCAGAGAGCTCCAGTCCGACTCAGACGCCAGCAAGGTGGAGGTGGAGTACTGGTTTGGGCTGGTATCATCAAAGATGAGCTTGTGGGGCCTTTTCGGGTTGAGGATGGAGTCAAGCTCAACTCCCAGTCCTACTGCCAGTTTCTGGAAGACACCTTCTTCAGGCAGTGGTACAGGAAGAAGTCTGCATCCTTCAAGAAAAACATGATTTTCATGCAGGACAATGCTCCATCACACGCGTCCAAGTACTCCACAGCGTGGCTGGCAAGAAAGGGTATAAAAGAAGAAAATCTAATGATATGGCCTCCTTGTTCACCTGATCTGAACTCCATTGAGAACCTGTGGTCCATCATCAAATGTGCGATTTACAAGGAGGGAAAACAGTACACCTCTCTGAACAGTGTCTGGGAGGCTGTGGTTGCTGCTGCACGCAATGTTGATGGTGAACAGATCAAAACACTGACAGAATCCATGGATGGCAGGCTTTTGAGTGTCCTTGCAAAGAAAGGTGGCTATATTGGTCACTGATTTGTTTTTGTTTGGTTTTTGAATGTCAGAAATGTATATTTGTGAATGTTGAGATGTTATATTGGTTTCACTGGTAAAAAATAAATAATTGAAATGGGTATAAATTAGTTTTTTGTTAAGTTGCCTAATAATTATGCACAGTAATAGTCACCTGCACACACAGATATCCCCCTAAAATAGCTAAAACTAAAAACTACTTAAAATATTGATACAAAAATATTCAGCTTTGATATTAATGAGTTTTTTGTGTTCATTGAGAACATGGTTGTTGTTCAATAATAAAATTAATCCTCAAAAATACAACTTGCCTAATAATTCTGCACTCCCTGTAGTGAAAATAGCCTGTATTTGACCAAAATTCTAGAAATGATCTAGATGTCTAGACAGCACAGTGAATGTTTATACGGTTGTCAATCAATGCTAAATATCATTTTGGCTTTAATAAGTCTTTCCGAATAAATAGGCAAGAATAAACATGGGGCCCATTTCAGAAAGGAGGTTAAGTGAAAATTCTGAGTATGTTAACCCCAAAATGAGGGAAACTCTGTTTAAGAATGGGATGCATGTCAAACCCGAGAAAGCAGGATAAGTCAAGCCAGTTTCTGAAAGAGAGGTAACTTATACTCAGTGTCAACCTTATAAACATTCACTGTGAACCTAACCTGGTCTGGAGCAGGTTTTCTTTGTTAAACCCAGAGTTTCTTTCGGTCTCCTCCCCATTTTTAAAGCGTCAGTGAAGTTTAAATACTTCATTTGTTCATTCACGCTGCACAAATGCTTTTCTTACTGAGTATGTTTGTCTTATTTCAAGTACAAATATCTAAAAAATTATAAATTAAATCTAAATCTAAAATCTAAAGTAAGCAGTTTTTGTTTTGTTTTTACTTAAAACAAGCAAAATGATCAGCCAGTGGGGTAAGAAAAATACTATAAAGCACCCGTGAAAACAAACAGGTACTAGCTTCTGGCAAGCCTGAAGTCGATCACGGGCACGCAGGGAGTATGGCAGGGCGATGCAGCGTCTTGTTGAAGGGAAGCCCCCGATAATAAAGCCTTAGAAGCAGCCATACCCCTGGTAGAGTGAGCCCGAACAGCCAAAGGTGAAGGCTGTCCGGCCGCCTCATAAGCAAGTGAGATAGCCTCAACCACCCACTTGCTCATCCTCTGCTTAGATGCAGGGTAACCTTTCCTTGGTGACCCAAAGCACACAAACAACTGTTCAGCTTTCCTCCACAGAGCAGCTCTGTGGATATAAGCATCCAAAGCCCTCACCGGGCAAAGCAGATTAGGTTTCTCTTGGTCTGACGTCTGAAAAGGAGGAGGACAAAAGGCCTGAAGCATAATAGGACTTACAGTTCTTGTAGGAACCTTAGGAACATAACCCGGCCTAGGATGAAGAAAAGCCTTCACCATTCCGGGCGCAATTCCATGCATGAGGGAACCACCGAGAGGGACTGAATCTCCAGTTCTTTTAAGAGACGAGATAGCAATAAGGAAAATAGTTTTAAGTGTGAGAAACTTCTCAGACACTTCCTCAATAGGCTCGAACGGAGCCAAAGAAAGGCCCTGCAACACAGTGGCCAAATCCCAGGCTGGAACCCTCGTATGAACTACAGGCCTAAGTCTTAGAGTACCATGAAGGAAACAAGTAACTAGTGGGTGTATCCTCAAAGAAACACCACCCAAAGGAGTGTGGAAAGCAGCTAAGGCTGCCACGTACACCTTTATTGTGGAGGGGGATAACCCTGCTGATAATCTATCCTGCAGGAACTCCAGCACTGTACCAACCGGGCAATTAACTGGGTCCAAATGGTGATCTCTGCACCATGAAGTGAATAATCTCCACTTCAATGCATACAGTCTCCTTGTGGATGGAGCTCTGGAGTGAAGGATGGTCTCAACAACCTCAGTTGAGAGACCTGAACTTATGAGCTGGGTGGGGGTGAAGGATCAACCCGCTCGCCAGAGAGAGAAGGTCCTTCCTGGTCGGAATCTCCAGAGGAGAGCCTTCCAGAAGTGACACTAGGTCCAAGAACCAGACTCGTGCCGGTCAGTACGGGGCTACTAACAGAAGACGGGCGAACTCTCTCCAGAACTCCCAGAAGCAGAGCAATCGGGGGGAAGGCGTACAAGGAGTACCCCAGAGGAGCTGGACGAACCAGAGAAAATCACAGAGGGCAGTATGAATTCTCTACTGATGCAAACAGATCTACTACCGCTTTTCCAAATCTCTTCCACAGGAGCTCCACCACCTCGGGGTGGAGTCTCCATTCCCCGGGCCTCGGCCTCTGCCTCGACAGTATGTCTGCTTCCTGATTCAGGGCCCCCGGGATATAAACTGCCTTGATGGACAGCAGTTTCCCTTGGGCCCACAAGAGGATCTGGTGTGCCAACTTGTACAAGGGGGGTGACCGTAGACCCCCCTGATGATTTATATAAGAGACCACCGATGTGTTATCTGACTGAACAAGCACACGGTGACCCCTGAGATCTAGCAGGAAGTGCTTCAGACACACCACCATCATTTCCAGGCAATTTATATGCCACGAGAGCTGATGGTCCTGCCACAGACCTTGAGAAGAGTGGCCACTCATGACCGCCCCCCAACCCGTGAAGGAAGCATCCGTCGTTAGCGTAATGCGACGACCCTGAGCTCCCAACACAGGCCCTTGGGACAGAAACCAAGGATCTTTTCACATTTACATTTATGCATTTAGCAGACGCTTTTATCCAAAGCGACTTACAACTGAGGGGGACAGGAAGTGATCCGTTATGAAGAGGCATAGAAACGCAAAAAGTGCCTTAAATACTAAGTTTCGGACATTGCTCAGAGTAGCCTAAGCTAGAATAGGGAGGGTGTAGAGAAGGATAGAGGAAAAAAGAATTAGAATTTTTTTTTTTTTTTTTTTATGATGATGAGATTAAGTGCTCGCGGAAGAGATGGGTTTTTAGCTGTTTTTTTGTATGATGTTAGTGATTCTGCCATCCGGATGGAGGTGGGAAGATCGTTCCACCAGCCAGGAACAGTGAATGAAAAAGTTCTGGAGAGTGATTTCATGCCTCTCTGGGATGGTAACACAAGCCGCCGCTCTTTAGCTGAGCGGAGGCTTCTGGTAGGGGTGTAGACTCGTAGGATTGAGTCGAAGTATGCGGGTGCTGAGCTTGTGGTGGATCCATAAGCAAGCGTCAAAGCCTTGAACTTAATGCGGGCAGCGAGTGGTAGCCAGTGCAGAGAGATGAAGAGAGGTGTGACATGGGCCCTTTTGGGCTCGTTGAAGACAAGACGTGCCGCTGCGTTCTGAATCATTTGAAGCGTTTTGATTGCACACGATGGAAGTCCAGCCAGAAGTGCATTGCAGTAGTCAAGCCTAGAAATGACCAGGGCTTGGACAAGAAGCTGTGTTTCATGCTCTGTAAGGAACGGTCTGATCTTTCTTATGTTGTGCAGCGCAAACCTGCATGACCGAGCTGTCTTTGAAATGTGGTCTTTGAAGGACAGCTGGTCATCAAAGATTACTCCAAGATTTCTGACCGACTCTGAAGGGGTAATCAAAGATGAACCTAGCTTGATGGTGAAATTGTGTTGTAGAGTTGGATAAGCAGGGAAGACGAGAAGCTCAGTCTTTGCTAGGTTGAGCTGCAGGTGACGTTGTTTCATCCATGACGAGATGTCTGCTAGACAGCGTGAGATTCGTGCAGCTACTGTGGGATCATCTGGTTGAAATGAAAAGTAGAGCTGTGTGTCATCAGCATAGCAATAGTATGAGAAGCCATGTGCCTGCATGATGGGTCCCAGTGATGTAGTGTAAATGGAGAAGAGGAGAGGTCCAAGCACTGAGCCCTGAGGAACCCCCGTGGTTAGTTGATGTGCTTTGGATACCTCCCCTCTCCAGGCAACCTTGAAAGACCTACCTGTGAGATAGGACTCAAACAAGTGGAGTGGAATCCCTGTGATGCCCAGTGATGAGAGGGTGGATAGAAGAATCTGGTGATTCACAGTGTCAAACGCAGCAGATAGATCGAGGAGGATGAGGACTGATGATTTGGAAGCAGCTTTTGCAGTCCGCAGGGCTTCAGTGACTGACAGTAATGCAGTCTCTGTTGAGTGGCCCTTTTTGAAACCTGATTGGTTTACGTCCAGCTGATTAAAGATGAAAGATGAAACCTGGTTGAAAACAACTCGTTCAAGTGTTTTCGCTATGTATGGTAGGAGAGAAACAGGTCTGTAGTTATCTACAAGTGATGTGTTGAGTGTGGGTTTTTTAAGCAGTGGAGTTACCTGAGCCTGCTTGAATGTGGTAGGGAAGATACCGGTGCAGAGAGATGAAGAGGCCAGCAGGAGAAATCGGAGCGTCAAGCAAGAAACTTTTGTCCCTCTCCTTGATTTCGGTGGGGTTCAACCATAAATGCCTCTCTGTGGCCACCAGGGCTGCCACAGACCGGCCCACACATCTGGCCGTCTCTACGTCAGTCCCCACCTCAGTCGATGTTTAATCTGGCCACCGCTCTCGTCAGCACCTCTAATAGCTCCTCACTAGCTGGGGACTGAAGTGGTGAGTCTTCAGTAGCGATACTGACAACATACTACTCCTCAGAGCTGGATAGTTGCAGCACCGGTGCCACACCCAGGGAGGAAGAAACCGCGGGGCGGGCTTCCAAACCCCCAGATGAGGCACTGGATCTAACAGGTGAGGGTCAAGGTAGGGCTGGGCCCGTCTCAAACCCCTCTGTAAGATCCATTTGCGAACCCTACGACTGAAGTCGCCGCTCTGCCTCAGCAGAAGCGGGACCTGAGCCACGAGGAATGCAAGCCGAAGCACCCTTCTCAAAGAATGCCTGGCGAGAGCGCAGCCTTCAAAGCCGCTCACAACCAACCCCCTCGAGGGCTGCCTAATCGTGCTGTGCTCCCAAACAGGCAATACACATAGAATGTGTATCCAAACCCGTGATGAAACGAGGGCAGGGATGAACGCATCTAGTGAATTGCTGTTCACTCGCCATAATATACTTTTTTCTTTTATGTTTTCTTATTTAAACAAAGGTGGAGAACTCCTGCCTAGCTTTTCTTCTAAGGACAGACAAAATACCAATTTCACAGACAATATTTCACACAGATCGCTTACTGAAGGCACAGTATCTGTTTGTTTTCACGGGTGCTTTATAGTTTCCACAGGTGCTTTATAGTTTCCGGGTCTATGATGTCACACGCCTATGACGTTCCATCATTCCATTGGACTGATTTCACATGTTTCATGACGCAATCACGCAGAGGCGTTCTCACAGCGTTTCGACGCAGCGCGAGTTCCCTTAAAAAGGAAATTAACATGAACAAACCATGAACAGCTGTATTTTTATTAACTAACGTTAACAAATATAAACAAATACAGTAACAAATGTACTGCTCATGGTTAGTTCATGTTAGTTAATACATTAATCTTTAGATATTTTGACTGGAAACAACAAGACAAAAATACAAAGTAAGAAAAGTACATTCATTCATTGCGCATATTTTCATCATGAGGACACCATCAAAGTGACAAAAATGGCATGTCCTTTTATACAGGATCCTGACGTTCACTTGATAAACCTCTTGAAGTAACGTAATAATTAGAATAGGAATAAGGAGTTTCAATAAGGAGGTTCAACCAACTCTGAGTTTAAACTTGAACTCTGAGTTGACGTACCCTGAGATGGGAAACTCTGAGTTTTGGGTTTCAGAACAGCTGAATTGAGTTAGTTCAAACAACTCTGACTCTGAGTTAAGCACCCAACAAAAAGACGTCCCCATACTTCCGGGTCAAACCTAAGTTTAATTCTTAATCATTGTTGTATCAGAGGTGAAAAATGGCAGAACAGTAGGTTATTGAACTAATATTCATTTTCATGGTATCCCATGGGCAAAAAAAGAAGAAAAAAGAATGTGGTAGCAGCTAAAAATGAAATATAAAAACATAATTCAATCAGGTAAAGCTTTAAGCATACAAGGTTTCTCTTCATAGTCTAATGCTCTTTTCACATAATGTTCTCTAATCCAACCTATTACATTTGTGAATTAGGGTAATGAAATTAACATTTGACTTCTACTCAGCCAATAGCAAGAAGGCACAGGCTCGCAAAATGATGTGAGGACCTGCACCACCACCACTGACAGAAGAAGAGGAGATGGAGGAAGAATATTAAAATCCAACAGGAATAAAAAGAACTGTTGCTTTTGTATTTAGCAAATAAAGATGACCAAATAAATGAATAATTTGTGTTTATTTAACACCTATGGTTTCATTTTCGGAAGGTGCAATGGGAATATGCGTATCAACGCATCCAACCACATTAGAAATCCTAAAGGAAATTCTAATTATTAGGTTACTTGAAGAGGTTGCAACAAGATATCAAGTGAACGTCATTTAACCTGATTTCTACACCACTGACCTGCAATCATGTGAAACTCCTCTTTGATGCTTTCATGGGTTTGTGCAACACAAACATATTCAGAAAGAACTCATGTGAGAGTGAGGCAAACTTTCCTTACCTCTGCATCCCTGATACCATATGCATATGGATATAGCAAGTAAAAAAATACTCTCCTGACATCTCCTAAATTATTGCAGCCTCGTCATCTATAGGATGCTATTTTTGTCATTTTGACTGTGTCCTCTTGATTAAAATATTTGCAGTGAATACCCGCACTGCAAAAAATACTTATGTAAATTACATAAGTATTTAGTCTTGTTTCCTGGGGGGGGGGAAACAATCTACTTTAGATTTTAGATTTATATTTAATTTATAATTTTTAGATATTTGTACTTGAAATATGACAAAAATACTCAGTAAGAAAAGCATTTGTGCAACGTGAATGAACAAATGAAGTATTTAAACACCACTGACGCTGTAAAAAGGGGGAGAAGACCGAAAGAAACTCTGGGTTTACTAAAGAAAACCTGCTCCAGACCAGGTTAGGTTCACAGAGTAAGTTACCATGGTAACTGACTCGGAGTATAAAGCTGTGTTTCCACCGCAGGAACTTTTCCCAGGAACTAGGGACTTTGGGGTGGTACTCGGTGTGTTTCGACCGCAGGAACCGGGGTCCAAATAAAGTTCCGGGTAAAGATTTCCCCCTCAAAATGGCCCTGCTCGCGAGGTAGTAATTTTTCAAAGTTCAGGAACTTTCGGGTGTGGGACTGGGGCGCTGAACATGCTGATTGGTTGAGTTCATGCAGCATTTTGATTGGTCAAATCAACGCAGCGTTTTATTTCAACCACTATTTTTAAAAATCTGTTGCGGACGCGGTGCGCTGCAGTAAGAGTTCATTGCTATTCAAATTAACAATGGAGTTTAAAAAATACGACCAATAGGCCGACGACGAGGTTCAGGCTTTATTCAATTTATTTGCGAAGGACGAAATCCAGTGGGAACTGTAAAGTCGACACGCGCAGTCCTAGGTCACCGGACTAATCTTCACGGTATTTTAGACCACGATGGAAATGCAGACAGCAGCAGGTCTGGGGGAAAAAAGAGTTCCTGGGGAAAAAGTACTGGGGACAAATTGTTCCGGGTAATTTTGGTGGAAACGGGGCTTTTGTTACCTCTCTTTCAGAAACAAGCTCGACTTACCCTGCTTTCTTGGGTTTGACATACCTGCCATTCTGAAACAGAAAACCCAGAGTTTCCCTCATTTCAGGGTTAACATACTCAAAGTTTTCACTTAACCTCCTTACTGAAACGGGCCCCTGGTGTCCTCCATGATTCCTGTTCTTTCTGACAACAAAGCACTTGAATGCGATGAGCTCGTAATAACAACTTCAGAAGTGGGACACAATTTGAGTGGACAGCCATTTGTAGTGGTGTCAGAAACCATAGTGGACGTTATCGAGTGCACTCATTCTATCCCATATTGCACCGCAATAATGAGTGTACAGCCGATGTATGCTCAATGGCTGCCTGAATTTACTCACTCGTTTTCATTCATTCCTCTAAGTGAACTGTATTAGTATTAGACTAACATAGGGAATATTGAGGGTTTAGGGGGTGATTTTGGATTCAGCCAAGGATTTCCAAAAAAAGATTTCCAAAGATAGCCCCACCCCAAACCCACAACATTGGTTAAGCTGTTGCTGAGTCAGGCAGGTAAGAATGATCAAACAAACAAACTTTGGAAAACACCACAGTGTTTACACTTTTCAGGATCTCAGTCTGCAAATGCTTTATTTACACTTATCTCTGCTTATTTAAGCTGGGTTAGGAGAAAGTAATTAAATAATTACCCACCAACTAGTAATCTATGGGTTATAAAATTGGCATGAGCCCTTGAGTCAAGGCTGAGGAGACAAGGAACGACTTCATCATGGCAGAGAGAATTCCCCCTCACCCCCACTTTCCCACTTCCATCTGCCGACGCTTCTGTTTGAAAGTATGACGGATGGGGCTTGTAAATGTGTTTCAGTTATAAGCGGAGCTCTCTGTTGGGCTGTATTTCAGAACTCCATCCGGTAGAGTCACAGCACGGCTTTAAGAAGAATGTGACTATTTCCTCTCTGGAAAAATGCCAGAGCCATCCATCAGGAGGAAACTTTTCCACAAGACGACGATTCACTAGTTGTACTCCTTTCTTGTTTCTTGTCCTTTCTTGAGCCTTCTCCCTTACCTATGTTATTGTCAAACTTACCATACGCCAAACGCATTCACTGTGACAGGTCTTTGGCATGACGAGAGGTTGCAGGAGCGCGTGAAGTGTCTGCGTGCATGTGTGTGTCAGTGTGTATTTAGAGTCCTCTCATCAGGGAGGGTGAGAGCTGTTGATATAACTCAAAGCCATGGCCAAGCAGGAGTATCTGCTAACTGTATTAAGCGGAGCTTCCAAAGGCTCCATCCCCCTCCATGCGCCAGCTTCATGGCTCAGCCAATCCCAGTGAGCCATCAATCTGAATTTAGCCACCAGGGTCTGCCATGATGCGCAACAAGCTGTCTCAGGTTCCCCGTGATTCCCTGCTGGAACCCATGCAGAAACTCCAGTAGGAAAACAACTTCCACCTATGGCGCAAAGTTTCAGCAGATGTGAGATATTTAGTCAGCATGACAGCCCTCAGTCTCCTCCTTGTAAATCACGACCATGTCAGCATGGACCAAACTGTTTGCATGCCGGAGAGGGGTTAACACAAACCTGGTTAACCCAAACACACACCTACTCTCACAGCCTGTAAGTGACTTCAAACAAAAATTGAAATATATGCAGTTGGCACCGATAAACAAACGGGGATAGGAAACTGCCTCACGTTCACTTTCCAAGCCATCACCACACCAGTAATCAAGTTATTTTGACAGTGGACATAACCATGGAAGTACGGTATCTCTGCATCTGTTAGCACCTAACTAACATTAACTTAAATAAGATGTATAACTTGATTAAGTTTCATTGTGTTGTCCTGCACACAACAAACATAAAGCATGATGAGCCCGTCTCACAAATGACTCTTATTAGCCAATGAGTCAGTCAAAAGTCTCACAAATCATTTGAACTTATAAGTTATCAGTCTGAATCGTTTCAGTCATTATGGTTCTTGATATACTCATACATCAAAAACAAATGTGACCCTGGACCACAAAACCAGTCATAAGTCGCACGGATATATTTGTGGCAATAGCCAACAATACATTATATGGGTCAAAATGATTGATTTTTCTTTTATACCAAAAATCATTAGGATATTAAGTAAAGATCATGTTCCATGAAGATATTTTGTATATATCACAAAATTATTATTATTAGTAATATGCATTGCTAAAGACTTCATTTAGACAAATTTAAAGGTGATTTTCTCAATATTTAGATTTTTTTGCACCCTCATTTTCCAGATTTTCAAATAGTTGTATCTCAGTCAAATATTGTCCTATCCTAACAAACCATATCTATTCAGCTTTCATAAGATGTCAAATCTCAATTTTAAAAAAATGACCCGTATGACAGATTTTGTGGTCCAGGGTCACAAATCATTACTTTTTTTGTTAGCATTTTGTTGTTGTTGTTTAGTAGTTATTTTATTGCATATCCATCACAAGTTGCGTGTGCCTCCTCAAAATCACTAAATTAAACCAAGATTTAAAGTCGCAACTTCAAAATTGAAGTTTTTTGGCTTTTAGTATGAATATGTTAGTCTTAATGTTATCTAATCTAGTGTGCTCCAAAACAATGACAACATTTGCATTTAGAAGATATAAGCATTCAAAACTTACAGTCTCTCACTTCCGCCAATATGGATCAATGATTTTGATGACATCACTCTGCACTTCAGCCTCTCATCAGATTCCCGCCCCTCTACATTATAAATATCGGTCACTTGTTCACACATTTACTATTTTCTGCATGGTGAATGGCACATAGTGCACTATATAGGGGATAGGGAATGTTTCAGACAGTGTAAATTTTTTTTCCATTGGGGTGAACGAAGGCTGGTTTCACGTTAGTGTCACGCAAACAACCGCAGCCCGCATACAGTCTGCTCCGGTGTTCAGAGACACAATAGCACAGAGTGGATCATATGTGTGAGTCAGCGCTTACCAGAAAACGTATCGGACCCATTTGAATTTGAATTTCAAAGCACTTCAGTGGGCCTTTAAGAGAAATCAGAAATTATGTTTTATTAACAAAGT
Organism: Rhinogobio ventralis; assembly: GCA_039654625.1. NCBI lineage: Eukaryota > Metazoa > Chordata > Actinopteri > Cypriniformes > Gobionidae > Rhinogobio > Rhinogobio ventralis. The sequence goes on along the minus strand of CM077214.1, from coordinate 5,922,886 downwards.
TCGGGAGGAACACGTTCAAATGATCTATCCAATCAGCATGTGTGTGTGTGAGTAATTCTATAATTGGAGATACATTTTGCATTTCAAAAAGTTAAGGGAAAAAACTGTTCATGAACAGAATTTTTTTCCAGTATCTTATTGAAAACATATTCAATTTTAACAATTTAGTGCTTGCCAAACACAAGTTACTTCCTTTTTTTATTTTTTTTTATTTTAATGAAAAACAGATATCTTTATAGTATCGTTTGTCAACTCTGTTACTGCCAATTCTGTTACATACTGCAAACATTGTTACTCTACCTTGGTAACGGAGTTTGACAGTAACAGAATTGACAATTTTAAACTTTTTTGCCAAAAACTTGGTGATTGTGTGATCAGTGATGAATTCTGTTTTCCTTTTGATATTGTTGTAACAATTTTGACGTTAAATAACTAAATATTTTGATAACATAATGATAGCTGTGGAAAAAGATACAATGACAAATTCGAACAACAAGAAATCATGATTTTCAGCTATATAAGACACTTTTTACAGAAAATATTATTATATTGTTATGGCCTGTAACATCTTGTGAACCATGACAATGAGTAATAAATTATTAAAATAATTAAGAATATAACCATTTGAAAAAAGCACCTATGTTACTTGACCGTTTTCTCCATCCCTCCACCACCCCAACTCCTCACTCTCGACTGGTTACTATCCAGCCAGGGATACGGGGGGAGGACTCTGGTTTCGGGACACATTCGGAGCCGGACAGCATGGCAAATATGCAAATTCTGATTATTTGTAAGTGTGAACTTGTGAAGCATAATTGTTAAATTCTTTAAGATTCTGATCACTGATAAATTAAGTAATTTTTAAAGGTCAGGTCAGGTAAAAATATCTCCTAAACAACCAAATGTGCCTGTGGCAACATTGCTGCAAAATTATATTACATATATTATAGTAAAGCAAAAGTGAGATAAAAACACATTTGCTGAAGCCACCATGCCATTTTAGTTTGCTTCTATAGCATTTGAGCTATTTTATTGTGATGTTTCACAGGACAGGTGTGTTGGAGCTAAAGGAAATTGGCCCTCGAGGAACCGGATTGGACATTCTTGTCTCAAGATTAACAAAACCACATAACTTGTATAGTATATCAAGATATGTCCACCAGGAGGAAGCATTTCACCACTCGGTGCTCTGTTGTGTGTTAAATTCACCAATGTATTCATTGTGAGCAAGGTGGAAAGACTGTTAACAAAGTATAGAAATCCATCAATTTTTTGTGCCGAATATCCCAGCTTTGTTTGGTATCATGAACGAAAGATGTTTATTTAAACAGACACATGTGTTGAGATGCTTGCTGCTTTGACATTGATTTGAGGACTAACTTGTTCTTGCACCTCTGACATGAGCTGAATTTGTTTTGTAAAAGGCAAGGTTTTGTTTATGTCCCAACAGGTTGGTTAAGTTGGCTTCCTGTTTGGGATGCAGGACTGTACTGCTTTCTGCCGTGTTCATTCGATGTGAAGGTTTATTCTGAATCCCTGTGGCAGGCTTCTAGCTGGCCTTAAGCAAATCAATATATTCAATCAAAAAATTTCCCCTGAGAAAGGTGGATAAGCAAGAAAGTTGGGGAAGGGGGCATTTTTTGTATTATTAATCACCTGCTGGCAATAACAATCTTAAAATGATCTGCTACATGTGTTTGGAATCCTTGCGATGGTCAGTCATGATTTAACTCAGGAAAAGGGGATGGTGTGTTTACTATCTAACAACGGTCTGAAATAAACTTTTTGTCACATCTGTTAATGGCAGGTAAATGGAATCATTGTAAAAACATAATTATAAATTTAAAGTTGAAAAGGTCTTTCTCTGACAAAGTGTTTTCCCTCTTTCACTGGTAAATGAAATACTCTTGATCGACTCAATCTCATGGGAAAACCACTATTTTACGAGGTGGTGATTTAGTATAAATTTGTACTGATTCACATAAAAACGTATGAATGTTAGGAAAAAAATAAGCATGAAGATCCAGCCCTAACCTTTATGTGTGGAGTAAGCAGATCATATGAAAACGTATGAGTGAGATTGTACATATTAGCCACCAATTCGCCATAATGTAAAATAGTTACGAACTGCCATAAGAATGTGTTGGTCTTGATTTGATATATCGATTTTCCCTGGATAAACTTACTGGTCAACTGGTGAGTAACTAATTTTATTTGGTGTTTAGCTGGATAGTCAGTTGGTCTCCCAAAATGTTCCTAAAACCCCCTCTAAAAACTAACCAATGGCTTGTTATTAGTTGGCTTGTGATGTTTTTGTTCATTCTGGATCCTACACCTATTCATCAAAGCAGACTAAATGGATTGTACAGTAAGTGCGTTTGACAGTGACACGATAACATCGGTCCAGTCGGGTTGAAATGCAATTAACATTTGCTGAAGAAGCACAGAATAAAGCATGGTTTCTTTCAGACAGGCTTGCGAAGAAGGTTGTGTTTTCCCAGCGTGACGCAACTGACACAAAACCGCCATAAAGTTCAGTAATGACAAGCCATTCCACAATCTACAATCAAAATTAAAGCCTCTTGCTGACTTGTTTGTGTCATCTTTAGGCATCCTGAAACAAATTCAGAAGTTCCAACCCTCAAATGAGTTCAGAATAAGCTGGCATTTGCACTCAGATTTATGTGGGGAGCTCTATAATCCTTTTTTTCCCTTCTTTGTATAGTAGGTTTCTGTCTGCTCTGGCCATTGGCCCACAATGATGCAACAGTTGGAGCATGTACAAGTCAATCAACAGGCAAACATGGGCGAGAGATCAGTGCTGTGGGTTTGGCGAGACTAATTGTGAACTAAAATAAACATGTCACTCACACCTTTCACATCGCCTTGCACTTATTGAACGCAGTGAGTCCAGACAGGGTGTGTATAGATCCATGGTGCCAAGTAGAAGATGACAAGCATTTGTTTGTGTCTAAGGTTTGTATTTGTTTATATAAAATGGATTTCTTCATCAAAATGTGGGTGTAATTAAAATCAGTGCTTTAAAAGTAGCCAGAGGAAACTTTTAATTGAATTTAAAGCTAGAATGCAGGTAGCACAATGCACAATAAAAATAGTTAAAGATGACCTTTACAAACTCTCAATTCTTTCTGAAAACAACCGAGCTCGTGCAGGCGTGCAGTGGGCGGAGCTAAAGAGTCATGAACACACACACACACAATACATCATCGCATAATCCCTGGATAACTTTCAATTCGCTATACATTCATGTTGTTGACATTATATGCACTTACGCGCCGATTGCCAACAAAACACAGACATTTGATGAAGTTTTACTCATGCCTGCGGTTTCTACTCATGACCGGGAACAAACAAACACACTTGCAAAACTCTTTTGCTGCTCCGGAAAAACAAACTGCATCCACTGTTTTCTTAACGCTGGGTTGTTTGAGAAGCTGAACAAGGTTATCTTTCCCTCACAATCAGAAACACACTTCTTTAGTAACATTGTTGATTTCATGGTCTAAAAAACTAAATGACAGCACTGCCGACGGCTTCTGTAACCCGAACGAAGCTTGTTGATGGGCGCACTCTTGCTCTCGCTCGGGTTGACGTGTGCACGCACTCATCCGGGAGAAGTGCCCATACAAGGAATTCCGCCCTGTATGACGTCATACAGGGCCATACTCGAAAAAAACTTTCCGAAACTTGTTCAAATCCTGAAGGAGTGTATTTGCCACAGAAATACTCCGTCATATGTTCAACTCGTTAGTGGATGCGGGGCTGATTAGCATATTCATGGTTCCATGTATACTAAATGAGGCAAGAGTGTATAGTTACATTCAAGCTATTTTAAGGCATGAAGAACATTTTTTCAAGGAAATTTTTTTTAAATGTTAAATGTTTTTTGCAAGTTATTTTGCAAAAAACGATAAACGGCATGTTTAAAAAAAATGGACTGACTGCAGTGCGTTATTCTCGTTCTGAACCCTTAACACGTTTTGTCACAAAAGCAGGTATTGTCCACTGTCAAAGCATTGCGAGTTCACGTTTTACAGCAGAAACTGACAAGCACCCTTGCTGTTTGTGAACACAAGCCGATAAGTCCGTTTTAGCGAATCAGCGCGCAGTATTCAGGTCAGGTGACAAGGCTGCTAGTCACTTAGAAAAGACGCGCTAGCTGAGGAGAGTTTAGTCAAAGCTGACTAAAAGTGGTCGAGGATTTATAATTTTGACTCCTGCAACTCCTTGTACACAATACACGTCTAAACGATTGGTTGTCCTTATGCGTTGCGTTTGTGTGTGTGTTTGTGTGTGTGAGAGAGAGAGAGTGAGCGTGCTTGTGTCTGTGTATGTGTGTGCCCATCTGTTAGTATGTGTGTGTGTGCACACGTGTGTTTTAAATGCAATTACAAAGCAATTAATTGGTTTTGATGAAATGTGGAGTTATCTGCCTTTGCTAAAAAACTTTTAATATATATAAAAAAGTTTCAAGTTACTTTATTTTTTTAGTTATTATAACTTAATCAAAACAACTTAACTGGTTTGATTGATATTACTTTGAATGCACAATAAAAAAAAACATGATTTATGAAAATTATCTGTTTTTGCAAATGAACTCTTCATGTCATGTTGGTGATCAAAGATGAGTTTTGAGGGATACAATTATTGACTACAGGGGGACTTTAAATTTGTATTAACATTTTACAATTAATAATTTAATTACTGAACTAGATTTTTCCATTTTCTGACTGAAAAATGAGTGATGCTTTTCTGTGCAAAACTAACTAACACATCTTGCATAATACTTGCACATTGTCTACTTATTTTGTAAATCTGACATGGGTGACAAACATGATGCATTTGAGTGGTGTAAATAGGTCAAAACTGTCATCCGGCATTACTAAGTTTCACCACTGTCTATAAAACAGGCCTACATCATGCCATTTGCACTGTACTTTAATAACAATGTCAGAATCTTGATTAAAGGAAATCCGACTATCCTGATTTCAAGTTGACAGTCAATTCATCACAGAAGGCTTATCAAAGCTCAGTCTGATCTGATACTGGAGCCCGGGCACTGCTCTCAGTCATGTGTCACTTTGGGACATCTGTCATCTTCTTCTAACCTTGTTATGGCACCATTTTCAAGCACAGCTGTGGCTTATTTGACATCTCTTTCAAAGAACATGAGAACAGATTATAGACCATTTAGGGACATATTTGATCTCATGCTATAGATCATGATCACTATCTATGTCAAACTTATCTTATTGAATAATCTCATTGGCATGAACTTACCCTATTAAGTGTTGGTCTAGATGACGAACCAGCAAGTCGTAGCAGGAGAAGCTGGTGGACCAAGAAAGTCTTGCTGGTAAATGGGATAGTTCACCCAAATGTGATCTTTCTGTCATCATTTATTCACTCTTGAGCCATTCCAAAGTTGTATGAACAGTTTAAATTGCTTTGGACCCAAAATGGACCCCATTGATTGTATAGACAACACAATGCTGAAATATCTATCAAAACATCTTCTATTGTATTTAAGTGTAATACCATATTTAAATTATTATTCTTTTTTTTAGTTTAAATAAACTATTCCATAATATGGAAGCATGTTTCTGCCAGGGAATGAATGAATGAATGAATAAGGTGGTTGCGACTTTTTATCTCACAATTCTTTTTTCTCAGAGTTGCGGGTTTATATCTTACAGTTCGGACTTTTATAATTCACAATTACAAGTTTATATCTCACAATTCAGAGAAAAAAGTTAGAATTGTATATTATATACTAAGGAATAAATGCCAAGGAATAAAGAAAAAAGGTTAATTGCGACTTTTTATCTCATAATTCTGACGTTTTTTTCAGAATTGCAAGTTTACATCTCACAGTTCTGACTTTTATAATTCTCAATTACAAGTTTATGTCTCACAATTCAGAGAAAATGTCAGAATTGTATATTATATAATAAGGAATAAATGCCAAGGAATAAATAGGTTAATTGCGACTTTTTATCTCATAATTCTGACTTCAGAATTGAAAATTTAGAATTGTGAGATGAAAAGTCCCAATTGATTTTTTTTTTTATTCCTTGATGGAAACAAGCTTCTATACATTTAAGTATTTTTCGATTTGTTGTTTTGTAGAAATTTCAGCAGTGAGAGAGTTAATTCATTTTCATGCTTTCCCAGAAAGTCTAAAAATAGCCACTTGCATGCGTTTGTGCCCAAACATATTGCTCTTTTAAATGGAGTAGGACTCTTTTGACGGGCATAGGTGGTATTTTATCATTTCATTTCATTTTGTCTATTTGAGAGCTATAATTACTTACAGAGGCATGGAAGCCTCCGTTTAAAATTACATGTCTCTTGTACTGTAGCACGTAGTGTTTCCCCAACGTATATTTTTACCCGCTCTATTTTAATCCTCTGTTATTATTTTTCATTTTGAATTCTTTTCTTTAATCATTATGTTCTGCTCAGTGTTTTCTTCGACAGGCCAAAAGAGACTTAAAGCAAAGTCTTTTCAGTTCCTATATTTGACCTGCCATGGATTGGCTTAGTTTCAAGACAAAAGCACAGACACTATTATTGAGAACAGGCATTAAAATATTAGCCCTAATTCACTTCATCATTGTGACACTAAGCTAAGCATGAGAGAGATATATAAATGGTTAAAACACTCTATGGTCTTTCTTTGTTTACAGTTGGATGGCCACAAATTAAAATGGAAGTCTGCATAAGACCAACCAAACTGCCTGAATGTCTACCAACCAAAATATCACAAGGTCGTCCATCCGCTAGACCGCTCTTTCTAATTCTAATTTTGTGTCTGATTTTGAGCCAGTCCACCATCCAACCTCATCACGGCACATTGTGCGACCAAGGGAGGCGCTTGTTGAGTTCCCGTAATTGAGGGGGGAAAAAGTATTAACTGCTCACACGCAAGTACACATGCATCCCCAAATCGCATGTACACATAGTCCCGGCTCCTGCATTCACTGACAATTACACGCCCCGCTGGATGTCCTTATATTAAAAGCTTCCTTTGTTGGGTGCCGCCCATTAAATAGCTTGCATGTGTTACCGTTTTCTTAGGTTTATCAGGCGCAGCTGTTGGGGAAATGGAGGGACGGATGGGAGCCATCATTGCATTAGCCTACCCGTTAACCCTGCCATACGCTGACGAGCCCAACAAGGGCACAGTGACAGAGACGGTTTTGTCTATAGGCCCATTTATCCCATCACGCACACCAGTATCATGCCTACAATGCTTTCACCCAAAAATGAAAATTCTGTCATCATTTAGTCACGCTCAAGTTGTTCCAAACCTGTATACATTTCTTTGTTCTGCTGAACGCAAAGAAAGATATTTGGAAGAATGTTTGTAACCAAGCAGATCTCAGCAGCCATTGACTACCATAGTATTTTCCTCCCCACTATGGTAGTCAATGGCTGCTGAGATTGTTACAAACATTGGAACTTGAGCGTGACTAAATGATGACAGAATTTTCATTTTTGGGTGAACTATCCCTTTAAGGATTAGATTAGACCATTAGATGGCAACATATAGATTTTAGTACGGTAATGTCACATCTAAATATGATGAAGTGTGTAATTTGTTAGCTCTCAATACTGTAAAAGGCAACTAAGTAAACCATTTTTTGGTTTTCTGTTAGGACTTAGCCATTTTTATGTATGCCCTTACGAAAAATACGTTTATTTAAGTGTGCTATTCTTTTTAACTAAAAATAAGAAAGTATTGGCTACTTTCAGTCTACTATTTATGTACTTTTCAGAAATATACTTAAAATTTTATTTAAGTATACTTGACAGCAAGGCCGTAACCATGTCTTGAACATTCGGGGGGACCAATTTTGAACGAAGTTCTAGGTTTAATTCTATTTTGGAAATAATCATTTCGTGACTATTTGCAAATAATATTTGCATTAATTTGCGTCAAATATATTGTTAGTCCTGAGATTCTTCACGTTAGTGAATAAATACATAGATCCGCTGGTGGTCTGGTGGTAGGAATTTTGTAAACCGTGTGAAAGGTTCCGGTTTCTAATCCACGCTCATATTGTTTTTTTTCTTCAGTAAAATCAAAGATGTTCATTAAAGATTGTATATTAAAAGCAGGGACACATTTGTGTGCATTTTGTTTTGTGATTTCACCAGAAAGAATAGAGTCTCTCTCTGCAACGGCATTAAGCGATAGATTGACACGTTCGTCTGTGTGAAGACTTTGCACGAGCCAAAGGAGAACCTAAACCCGCCTACTTTGATTTGATTGGACATCTCAATCATTTTGATTTGCTGTTAGACCACTGAGGAAGACCAGACTGAAAATGTAACTTTTAAACCATTTTGTCATCAAAACGACAATTTGGCCATTTCTAATTATTGGGGGGGACTTGTCTATGTATTCTAAGTATACTTGGCTTGTAGTTGTGTTTACTCTTTTGATTAAGTAGCCTATTAAATACTTTTTCACAGTTTACATACTGTCTTATAAACTCACATTGTTTGAAAATATTGATTAATAAAGAAAACAGACATATTACTGTATGCATCTGAATTTTTGTGTAGGGTAGTCCACTGGTAATGTACATGGGAACTTAGTTCAAATCTACTTTAGGCCTACTCTTTCCCCAACACTGACTGAATTTTCCAGATATCAATGTTTTCACTGTTATACGGTAGGGGGCGCTATTACGCGTCTTCTAGTACAGAATCTCCGGATCAAAACACAGGCGAAGAAGCAGAAATAAACGATGGAAGATTGCTTACGCAAATGTAAAACAACGTGATAATCAGCAGCATATAAATCAAAACTGCCTAGGGATACCGAATGAAGTGAAAGAGGAAACGACTGTGAAGGTTTGGGGGTGTTGATGAACTCGATCGACTGTTTTGATCATCGTTCTGAATCCCACCTGGTCGTGATTTTCTCTGCTTTTTAAAAAGTTGTTTTTTATAAAAACTTACCCACATTCAAGTGTTGATAAAAATGGATGCCTGAAGCTAGGATAAAAATGTTTTTAATATGGAAAGAGTTCAAGTACAGTAAAAGGTAGGCCTTTATTTCAAGTTTAAAAATGAATACCTAAACAAACAGGAACATAGTAGCATACTTAAAGTGCAGAAATAATATTTAAATAGTAAACCATAATGTTATGTTCATTTAAAGAAAACTTATAAGTATACATGCAGTATAAAACTACTAAACTACTGAGAATATATACATAAATTAAAATATGCGTTACAAGTATTTGACTAGTAAACTATCAGTATACCTATAGGTTCACTTGTAGTATAGATGCAGTACAAACGAAAAAACCTGTAAACTAGTTGCGTAGTTGTGTACCCAAAGTTTAGTACCTCAAAGTATGTACCTATACTTAAAAGTATTCTTTTATACACTTAAAAGTGGGCCAATTTAGCCTCAAGTAGTGTTGAAACAGTACACTTACCAGTATACTACGTAAACTATACTTAAAAATATACTTGAAATTAACTTGAAGGGTGTACTGTACTGTATTAATTGACATGAAAATGTCATAATACAAACAAATCTTAATGGTCTTAAAAACAGACTTATTTGTCAGACTTATTTTAAATGAATATCATCCTGTCTTTATTCCAGTCATTTAGTGGACAGTGAATGCTGCCAATACACTGAACTGCCAAACCGCTAGTAGCGTATCAAAGATCCTTGATTGTTGGACAAGGAAAATTTGATTGAAGAAAGATTTCTGTCAATACACTCTGACTTCTGCCACAACCGCTACAACTGCCATTTATTTTCCACGTCTCTGAGGTATGTAGAAATGAACTTGAGATACAAACCTACCAAAATGACCAAAAAAATCAGTTCCAACTTATGAACATACACACTGATTTTCAGTAAAAACGACTAAAACGTTGATCTGTTTTTCACACAAAACTTCGGAGGACTAATAAAGCTAATAAAAATATATTATTTCTGAATGTTCCCTGAACATTCAAACATCCAGTTTTTTAAATGTTTCAAAAACATCATCTATCATCTATCTATATAAACTTCCTTGGTGTAGTGCCAGTCATTCTGAAATGTATTGTTAGCGCAGCATTGAAAAATGTACCAATTAAAACACAAGGGGGAGCCACTGGTCAGTTCCACCCACCAATATAACAGTCTCTAATCTGAAGCTATAAAGTTTGAAAAGCAGCTTGTCCGTCCTTACTGGTGGAGTGTGATGGCTGTATTTCCTATTAGAGATATCAGTGATGTTTAAATTTAATGCCCTTAAAAAAAAAAAGCAGTGGGAAAATGCATAAAAACACGCTTCTATAGCCAGAGTGCCCTTCAGTAGCGAGAGGACGCTGCCGGTTTGTAGTGCACAATGTCTAATTAGAGAGTCCTGCGTTTGCATGCTTCGCTCAGGATGTTGTTCTGAATACTCAATGAAGAAAGTTGCCACGTATTTAGCTTTTCCCTTTCCTGTTTTGTCTTCTCTTGTTACCAGTTCTGTTTTTCTCTCAGGACTGTATGTTGTAGTGAGATTTTCTGGTTGAGTGGCGCTCAAAATCGGTGCAAATCTATGTAGCAGGCTTCCACTAATGTTTCTACCTTCAGGACCTTGTCGGATATTGATTGAAAATAAGATATGTTGTATTAAAGAATATCATAAATAATTGAAAATCTCAAGAGCAGCAGCTCGATATTGTTTGCATAGCTGGAGCAGAATACTAGATTAAGGTTCAGTGTTTTCCACAAGCGTCAATGCATATTGGTTTTCAGGTATCAGTTACATTTCCTCTAACTTATTGAATTGAAACAGTTTGGATAACTGTGAAGTGAAATGTCCTTACGTTTCTGGAGGTGAATGGATTTCCCAGTTGCATTCTTAGAGTGTTAATGCTTTCCGAAATATAAAAAAGTGACAGAAGTGAGTCAAGAATGTAGCCTCCATATGGAAGGAAAGGAAATACATTAAAAGGGGGAAATTGAGGTTAAATAGGAATACATTGAAGCAACCGCTCTTAATTATAATTGTTTTCGGGTGTTAACAGTACGTACAATTAGCAAAGGGTTAAATTGTGCTCATTTTGACTATTTCGGACGGTTTGCACTTGTGGCATGTACATTTTTTGGTGTTATGAATCGAGCACATGGCTGTAATTTGATCGGGTAGACCTCCCTTTTCCCAGGCCTCTAGTCTGCACAGCTCCTAGAGGGACTTATTAAGATCCATATTTCTCTAGCAGACTATTTCAGAGATTTACACAAGCAAGAACACCTGGTATCCATGTTGCCAAGGTGGTCGTTAAGGTTCATGTTTGGTTGCTGGTTTTTGAAACAGACTGCAGACAATACCTACTAATACATGTATCTCCATCTGAGAGAAAAAATATCTGCAATAAAAGGTAAAAATAGAGGTGAAAAGTTAGGTGTAAGCACTTTAAATGCCCAAATAGGTTTTTTTTATTTCATGTATTTGTCTGTATTTTGAAGAGCTAATATTTCCATAACCCTCCCAAACAGTTTTTACTTTTTTTTATGTGTTTTGCATTATGGTAAATTGTCATAAATAATGTCACAGTCTTAAAATATTTTGTTTATTTTGTAAATATTAAGTATATTATTTATTTTCTTTTGTATGTATACATGTACATACACACACACACACACATACACACAAAAGAAAATAAATATGTAATGATAATAAATTATATTATATAAATATGAGCTAGTCAACAATAATTTATACAAATTTAATTAAATTCAAATTTATTCATATAGCGCTTTTCACAATACATATTTTAAAGCAGTTTCACAGAAAATGTATGTTTCATTATTTCAGTCAGAATGTATTCTGTTAATGATAAACACAGAATACAACATGCACGGCAAAAAAACACAAAAAAAACAAAAACAAAGAAAGAGTCTAGTCATATTTGAATCACAGAACAAGTCTAAAACAGATGAACTGAAATACTATTAAGAAATATTATTTAAGTTTTTTTTTTTTTATTATTTGATTCCTTTTTCTTATCTAATTAATCCCTCAATGAAACCTCTGAAAAGTATCTGAATTTGTTTTTAGACTCTCCTTTCCGAGGCCTTGCTGTCATTCTCACTGTAGGCAGATGTCTAATAGGAGAAACATCTGTCAAACATGTAATATGAGCTCACAAGTAACAGTTGGTGTTCAGTGCCCAGAAAGATAGAATTTCCATAAAAAACTAAACCAAAACCTCAGTATAAGACAACTAGTAGTGATGCAACATAACATTTTAATGAGTGGTTACAACATTCATTTCATTAATGTTGCATGCCATCTATTTAATGTGCAAAAAAGTGACTTGAAGTGACTTGATAAATCTACATAAAGGGGTCATGAACTGGCTTTTTTAATTATACTGTTATCTGAGTTCAACTAATGATGTTTGCATGATTTTTACATTAAAAAACATCATAATGAATAAATAATAGGCTATTTTCTACCCTGGTTTTGAGCCTCTCTCATGGAATGCTCGGTTTTTATGGGCGTGCCGCATTGAAGACTTGGAAGTAAACGCCCACTGCTATGATTGGATAAGCTTTGCATATTATAATGAGCTCCGTCTCCCCCCGTGAGTACACATGAGGAATTGTTTAGAAAGCGTGTGGAAAAACGGCAACCGGAATGATGATTCGCCCACAGGGCTCACAAAATGTCTTTACCAAACAAACACAATGATTTATCTCTCATCCACCCGCAATTAATTGGAATGTTATTTTTTATTTCTTGGTCCGCCCGATCAGTGGATATAACCGCGAGCCGTGCATCACTAACGCACACACACACACAAGCCTCACTGCAGAGTCAGACAAATCTTTTTCCTTCAAATATCAAGGCAAACGAGTGAATAACGCACATCAAGAAAGGAATGTTATTTCACTATTTAAGATAGCCCGTCTGCAGGCCGGTGATATATTTTGGTAGCCCGTCTAGAAAACACATAGCCCCGGGACGTTGGGCTTTGTGGGCCCTGGCCCATACATGTTCTAGTCTGATCCCAAATCGCAGCACAATGAACCAACAACACCTCAAATAAAGGATTCTCCAGCCTGTGACAGCGTGCTAATGTTTTACTCACATAAGTGTGTGGCTTCATTCATTCATGTAATCTCATCCTGTCTGCAAATCAAGTCTCTTGTTTACAAACGAATCCGTGGTGAAATGAAGGAACAAACGTGCAATGTCTTCCTCACGTGAGCTGGATCTTCATTAAAAATAAAGTTCATCCATGCATTCATAATATTATGCAGCGACTGTGTTCTTCCACAACCAGACAGAGCGCAATATCTTGCTATCTTCGGCATGTTTATTGCTCAGTGGCGCGATCCGTTTAGCTCCACGAGTCAGTGGGCGGGGCTACAGAATCAGGCGTTCTTCTTCTGTTGAGGCGGCGTTTTACCACACGATGACGTCAAGGGTTGGCACATTCTGAGATTGAGCGTTTGCTGGGCCTGGTGTCAATAAAAGCTTTTCTTTGACTAACGAGGAAGTTTTCAGCTCTGAAACTTACAGGATATTCTTAGATCACGATTAACTTTTATATATCAAAGGCTGAATGAAAAGTTGATTTCCCTTTCAGTTGGTCACGTTCAACGTACGTCGGAACTGACCGACGAATTGGGATCTGTTTTCAGAGACCAATCTACTTCGAGTGATTAAAAACGAGCCAATGGACATTGGCATGCGGTTCACGCATTCCACACACCGCCCCGCAGCGCGGGTATAAATACGGAAGTGGAATACCGCATCATTGCTTTTTAACTTCGGAGCCGAACGGTTTGCTGTATCAAGCGGTTTCTACGAAGAGTGTTTAGACGAGTCTCGAGGAGGATCGCTCTCTTACCTGGGTGCTGGTGTGATGGCGCGAGTCAGCGAGTGGCCGCTGCAACATACACTTGTTCCTGTGTTGGTTGGCTGGGCGTTACCGTTCTTTGAGTGCTCACACGCAGGCTTGCAATCGGACTTCAGCACTTCTAAAAGAGCATTTCCTTCTAAAAGAGGAACACGGTTTGACCCTTTTTCAAGATGTCATTCAAACCGTGTGTTTCTGAAAGCGGTTGTTTCCTGTCCTCATTTGACGGCCACGATCTCTCTCGCATATAAACATGTGAGATTGCGTTCGTGGGTGATTCATGTTCTCTCAGGAGAACATGATCACGTCAGCGCGTTGTTCGTCTCACCTTTCTCATAAAGGCTTGAGCATTCAGCGCGCCGTGTGCCGTCGAGTGCCTGCTGACAGCGAGGGTTGTCACGGCAACCCAGCGCATCACTCTGCTCTCTAGATGCGCGGTCAAGACTATGAAACTTCAAACGGGGGTTGAGTCCCTTCGCCTATTCCCCGATCTAGTTTATTTTCTGGTGCACCAGAAAAGGGCTACTTCGGCTAATAAGCCTTGGTGACCTGAGGATTACAGTGGCGCTGCCAGGACTTGGTCGTGAAGCCAGCGTTGAGTGTTCTCATATGAAGCAATCCGAGCAGCGTTTACCGCAGCTACAGATGCCATATGCCCCAGGAGCCTCTGAAAAAATTTCCTCTGTGAGGCACGCAGTCCGGTTGACCGAATCCAGCTCCATACCGAGATAAGAGATCCTCTGTGTGGGACAGAGTTTGCTCTTCTCTCGGTTGACCCGAAGGCCCAACAGGCTGAGGTGACGGAGCACCATGTCCCTGTGTTCGCATAACTGATCCCGGGACTGAGCCAGTATGAGCCAGTCGTCGAGATAGTTGAGGATGCGAACGCCGTGTTCTCTAAGCGGAACAATGGCTGCCTCTGCGACTTTCGTGAAGCCGTGAGGCGACAGGGACAGCCCGGAGGGCTTCAGGTCAATCGCTGCGAACCAATCTCGGGGACAGATGCATTCGAAAATGCGTTTCTGCGTTACCATTCTAAACGGGAGCTTGTGCAGGGATGCTGCCGATTCAGAATGCGCAGGTCCAAGATTGGCCTTAACCCACCACCTTTCTTGGGTACAATGAAGTAGGGCCTGTAGAACCCTGACTTCACATCAGCTGGAGAAACTGGCTCGACCGTGTCCTTCAACAGCAGGACATTGATCTCTGACCGCAAGACATGGGCATCGCAGCTCCGCACGGTGGTGAAAAGGATGCCCCTGTATTTGGGAGGCCGGCAGGCAAACTGAATCGCGTAGCCGAGTCTGATGGTAAAAAAAAAATATTCTCCCCCCTGTCCTCCTCCGGGGGAGGGAGGGGTGCAGACACCGTCTCCCAGAGAGCAGATCCCTTTTTCACTGGGCTGCCCGTTTCAGGACCGCTTGCGTTTGCCAGCGGACTTCGCGGGAACCCTGGACGGGTTGGGCGCCCGGAGGCAGATGCATGGGGATGCCCTCGGCGACAAGCAGGCGGAGGAGCTGCGGCCGACGACTGGGTGGAGGCAGCAGCTGGTCGTCGGGGCAGGATGTTTTTTTAAACCGCCTCCGTCTGCTTCTGGGCCACCAAGAACTGCTGGGCGAAGTTCTCGATGGTGTCGCCGAAGAGGCCAGCCTGACAGACAGGGGCGTTGAGGAAACGCACTTAGTCGGGCTCACGCATATCTGCCAGGTTTAGCCCCAGGTGATATTCCTGGACCACTAGTGTGGACATCGCCTGACCCAGGGAGCGTGCAGTGACTTCCGTCACCCAGAGTGAGGTCCATCACCGCACGCAGTTCCTGCATAACCCCTGGGCCGGGACTACCCTCGTGCATGCAGGGGGGTAGTGAGGGAAAAATGTATACAGATTATGGCCCTTTTGGCGTTCCATATTTTGACACCAAAACCACACTACTAAATTTTTCCAATGCACATCCGGGAAAAAAAGGCACAGGGGCAGGCAAAGTGATTTACGCGTTGCACTACGCCTCAGCCACCCAGGAAAGCATGGCTGTTAACTCTGAATCTGATTCAGCATGAGCACACACTATTATAGTGTGAAACTCAGCATTATCATTTCCAGCGCATAACAGCCCTCTCTCCGATGCAGCAATTGACATCCAAACGAAACGCTGGCCCCTTTTTTTTTTTTTCTTTTTTTTTCTTTTTTTTTAGGCGTGTTGGTAGGGATGCCAATTCGTCGGTCAGTTCAGTGGAATACCGCATCATTGCTTTTCAAATGAGGAGCTGAGACAAGTGACTCGGGCCTTCAGCTGAAGCACAGCACCTGGCGACGGGACGCACGTCTCCGTTCCCTCCTTCAGGGAACGAGGGTTACATACGTAACCGAGACGTTCCCTTTCAGTCGGTCACGTCCCATCGCCAGGTGCTGTGCTTCAGCTGAAGGCCCGAGTCACTTGTCTCGGCTCCTCATTTGAAAAGCAATGATGCTGTATTCCACTTCCGTATTTATCCCCACGCTGCGGGGCGGTGCATGGAATGTGTGAACCGCATGCCAATGTCCATTGGCTTGTTTTTAATCACTCGAAGTAGATTGGTCTCTGAAAACAGATCACAATTTGTCGGTCAGTTCCGACGTACGTCGAACATGACTGCCTGAAAGGGAACAAGGGTTATATACGTAACCGAGGCATTCTCAATTCATGACCCCTTTAAAATTGCACTTAAGTATACTTAGTTTAGTACACATGTTATGCATGAGTTTGCTAAATAGCTAATTTGCATCTGTAGTCCCTGGGCATGTTGTTACATAAAAGTTACATAAAAACTTACCCACATTCAAGTGTTAAAAAAAGATCCATGAAGCTAGAAAAAAATGTTTTTAAACCGGAAAGAGTTAGTGTACTGTTAAAGGTATATTTCAAGTATAAAAAAATAATACCTAAATAGGAACAACTGTACTTAAAGTGCAAATACTTAAAGTGCAAAAATAATATATCAATAGTATACTATCAGTATACTTATAAGTTCACTTAGTTGCAGTACAAACTAACAATGATTTTATACTGTACAAGCTGTATATTCTATCCCCTAACCCTAAACCTACCCATCACAGAAAACTTTCTGCATTTTTGCATTTTCAAAATACATCATTTAGTCTGATTTATAAGCTGTCCATAAGCTGTCCATGACATTGTTTTCCTCATAACATAGGGTGGACCACACAAGCACACACACACACAATCCAGCCATCACTATTCTTTCCAGACTTTCTACAGCTATTTGAATAACTTACCCTATGAAAGAAAAATGTACTTAGATAATATCTCCAAGAAATAGTTGGACACTTCCTATGACTTTAAATCAGTATAGTCTCATTGGAAAAACATTCCTATAAACCTACATTTTTGCAAAACTCCAAAAACGTATCTCTTACAACTCACCGTAGTTTCCAGCTGAAATGAACACTAGTGGCAGTAAAGCACCAACAACTTTTATTCCTTTTCACAAAACATATAATTACAGAAGATGATTGTCGATTAATAGGCTTTTGTGCCATTTCTTTCATGTACTATGCTATATAATCACCTCAAAACACAAAACACTTTGCCAAAACATTTTGACATTTGCATCATATTACAATTTTTCTCAATCGCTTTGGCTCAGACTTTTTTTTTTTTCTCAAAACAATAAGTTCTGATTTCTAAACAATTAGTTTCTTGTTCACATCAGATTATAATTTCTTATTGATTTAAGCAAATAGCATCTGTTTTAGCACGTGTGCAAAAGACATTTGACCTATCGGTAAGCTCCTCCCCTCAAACGTAGATGAGCCAATGGTAGCTGAGTATCAGTTGCACTGGGACGAAAACTCGGACATCTTTAGGTTTCAGCGTCATAGAGAAACACTGAAAGATCCAAAGCTCTCATTGGTATGATGGTGTTTATGCTACAAAAATGGTAGAACGATGTGCCTGGGGTACTATTTCTTTTCTTTCTTTTCAAAAGTGTGTTTAACTGTTTAGAAGCAGATCTCCTAGAAGTGGTAAACTCCTTACTTCTTTCTGGGACTTTTCCAAACTCCCTTAAAACCGCAGTAGTTAAGCCTCTCCTGAAAAAGAGAAATCTGGATAACACCATATTGATCAACTACAGACCAATCTTAAATCTCCACTTAATAGGCAAGATCACTGAAAAAGTTGTTTTGAATCAGCTGAACAAATTCTTAAGCTCAAACGGATACTTTGACAATTTTCAATCTGGTTTCCGACCTCATCACAGCACAGAGACAGCGCTCATAAAGATAATAAATGATATTCGCTTAAATACAGATACAGGCAAAACATAATTTCTGGTACTACTCGACCTCAGTGCTACATTCAACACTGTTGACCAAAACATACTTCTTGACAGGCTGGAAAACTGGTTCGGGCTTTCTAGGATGGTCCTTAATTGGTTCAGGTCATACTTAGAAGGGAGAAGTTATTATGTGAGCATTGGTGACCATAAGTCTGAGTGGACATCCATGACATGCGGAGTCCCACAAGGGTCAATTTATGCACCGCTCCTATTCAACCTGTATATGCTGCCACTGAGCCAAATAATGAAAAAGAACAAAACTGCTTACCACAGCTATGCAGACGACACCTAGATCAACTTAGCACTATCACCTAATGACTTCAGCCCCATTGACTCCCTGTGCAAATGCATTGATGAAGTTAACAGTTGGATGTGCCAAAACTTTCTTCAGTTACACAAAGACAAAACTGAATTGGAAATAAAGATGAAATTCTCAAGGTGAACACATACCTTGAGGCTAGAGATCTAAAAACAAAAAATCAAGTCGGGAATCTTGGTGTGATTTTGGAGTCAGACCTGAGTTTCAGTAGTCATGTCAAAGCAATAACTAAATCAGCATACTATCATCTCAAAAATATAGCAAGAATTAGATGTTTTGTTTCCAGAAAAGACCTAGAGAAACTCGTTTATGCTTTCATCACCAGCAGGGTGGACTATTGTAATGGACTCCTCACCAGCCTTCCCAAAAAGACCATAAGACAGCTGCAGCTCATACAGAACGCTGCTGCCAGGATTCTGAGCAGAACCAGAAAATATGAACACATCACACTAGTTCTTAGATCTTTACACTGGCTTCCAGTTACATTTAGAATTGATTTTAAAGTACTGTTACTTGTTTATAAATCACTCAATGGCCTAGGACCTCAATACATTGCAGATATGCTGATTAAATATAAACCCAACAGATCACTCAGATCATCAGGATCAAGTCAGCTAGAAATACCAAGGGTTCACTCAAAGCAAGGAGAGTCTGCTTTTAGCTGTTATGCCAGCCACAGCTGGAACCAGCTTCCTGAACAGATCAGATGTGCTCCAACAGTAGCCACATTCAAATCCAGACACAAAACACATCTGTTTAGCTGTGCATTTACTGAATGAGCACTGTGCCACTGTACATCCGACTAATTGCACTTTATCTTATCTATGTATCATCTTTTTATTCTTTTAATTCTTTTTATAACTGTTTTAATTTAACCTTGTTTTTATTTTTGGTTATGATTTTATTCATTTTTGGTTAGTGCTGTCTGGTTGGGAGAGTTGGAAAGTGAGATGGTACACACTCAGACGAGAGTGTGGAACACCAGGTCCTTGGAAGGGCAGGAGGTCACTAGGAAGCCGGGTTGCTACTAGTGTGTCTCACGAACTGAAAATCTCTGACTCTTCTGTTCAGACTGTATCAGGAGTATTGTTATTTTCTTTCTTATACATGGTATTTTTTATTGCTTATGCATATGTTGTGATTATTCTATCAATATTTAAATACCCTTTCTATGTAAAGCACTTTGAATTACCATTGTTTATGAAATGTGCTATATAAACAAACTTGCCTTGCCTGGCCTTGCCTTACTATAACACTGACTCCAGGTATCCTGAGAGAATTTTCTGGGTGTCATACACTCATTAAGTTACAATTAAAGTTAGTGAGTCCATGCTTACGTACAAACCTAAATAACGAACTGTTCTCACGCCATGCACACGTCATGTGTAACGTTAGGTCAAAAACACATAAACGAAGGTCTACATTTCAGTGCCTCTCCATATTAAACTGGTTAAATGTAAATTAATTTAATCTTACCCTGCGGTACATGAACAGTGTTGATCATCTGTGATCGTGATGACTGTAAAACAAGGCTTCTCCTACTTGCATTGTGATCTGTAAACCCTTGCTTCCAAATTAATCTTGTTACCCACCATATTTATTTTAAAATCTTTTATATATCCCTCCATGACATATTTATGTCCCACTTGCAGGGGTCGGCAATAAATTTTGGCATTGGGTTGTAACTGGTAGTGAGCTGTTACTCTTGTTAATAAATTGGATAAATTAATAAAGCAGTAATGACACATAACCTAAGTATCTTTATTCACCAACTTGCAACACAGGCCGCCTTGCTAAAACACATATGTGGGAGATTTGGAATGGATAAAAATAACAAAAAAAATAAAAGAGGACTTAAATAAGCCCATTAATGGCATGTTTGGGTCATGCTCTTAACGAACGATGTTTTATTTCCTCTTTCCATATTGTGAATAATAAATGTGTATTTTAATTTGCTTGTTACACAAGAGGGTTTAAATACACCATGACTAAAGACTAGACACACCTGTGAACAATGATTAAACCAATAAACCAATAAACCAATGAGAACATGACAAACCACAAGACAAAGGAGCACATGGCAGGATCACATGACAAGACCAGGAAGTGCATGACAAGACATGACCGTGAACATGGCAAACTAAACACATGAAACATAACCAAAACACTCTGTGACAGTACTAAACTGCATTTTTGTAATTGTTTGCGTGTTGGAGGTGCGCTATTACGTCGGGTGCAGAGTGATGTTAACATTTAAGCAAGCCGGTGAGAGAAAATGGCACTATCAAAGATTCTAAAGAGGAAAGTTGACAGCGAAAATAGGGCATACAAAGAAGAATGGAAAGTCAGCTATGCGTTCATCCTACCTGGTTTTGTGAATGCAAAGCAGTGTGTCTTATCTGCAACGAATATATATCAGACGGCACCAAGAGACGAAGCATGGCACCTTTTTTTGCTGGTTGTCTTGACAATATTTTTGATAAAAAGGAAGCTGAATTTGATTTGTTACTGTTTACGTGTTGGTGCTGAGGCCCCGTGTTATAAGCAAACGTTTCAATGGTTCACTGTTCGTTTTTTCATACCACACATTTCATGACGGCTATTTTAGAGGCGTGTCTAGCGATCCATTCCACAGACTCTTTTGAATGTCTTTCAGAACTTTTCAAATTAAAAGCTCTCAATTCATCCCAAAATAAAACATTGCTGCAAAAACGTTCTCGTACTTTTTTTGAAGGCAAAATCACTAAAGACACATTGATTGTGAGTAACTGTTGTTGTTGTAATCTCTCCGGTTTGCATCGCCCGCTTCAAGTGGTGCTCGAAACCGGGTCTTTCCGCAAGGGAGTTGGACGCTCTAACAATGAGGCTAAAGGCTGCAACCTCTAGCGTCCGTCACTAGATCATCTCTTACCTGCACAGCTCTCACTAGCTGGCTTTCCGTTACACTATCATGACAGATCTATTTCAGAACCAGCCGCTATCAAAATAAACTGGCTGCGGGTATTATTGCTTGTGGGCCGCCAGTTGCCGACCACTGACGTACTAAATATTATTGGGAATTTGGAGGCCAAGTCAACACCACAAACTCGTTGTTGTGCTCCTCAAACAATTCCTGAACCATTTTTGCTTTGTGGCAGGGTGCAGAACATTACCCAAAGCATCACACTGCCTTTGCCGGCTTGCCTTCTTCCCATAGTGTATCCTGATGTTTTCCCCAGGTAAGCGATGCACACGCACCCGGATATCCACGTGATGTAAAAGAAAACGTGATTCATCAGACCAGGCCACCTTCTTTCATTGCTCCATGGTCCAGTTCTGATGCTCACATGCCCACTGTTGGTGCTTTCGGCGGTGGACAGGGGTCAGCATGGACACCCTGACTGGTCTGCGGCTATGCAGCCCCATACACAACAAACTGCGATGCACTGTGTATTCTGACACCTTTCTATCAGAACCAGCATTAACTTCTTGAGCAGTTTGAGCTACAGTAGCTCATCTGTTTGATCAGACCACACAGGCCAGCCTTCGCTCCCCACGTGCATCAATGAGCCTTGGCCGCCCATGACGCTGTCACCGGTTCACCACTGTTCCTTCCTTGGACCACTTTTGATAGATACTGACCACTGCAGACCGGGAACACCCCACAAGAGCAGCAGTTTTGGAGATGCTCTGACCCAGTCGTCTAGCCATCACAATTTGGCCCTTGTTAAACTTGCTCAAATCCTTACGCTTGTTCATTTTTCCTGCTTCTAACACATCAACTTTGAGGACAAAATTTTCACTTGCTGCCAACAGCTACCTAACAGGTGTTGTGATGAAGAGATAATCAGTGTTATTCACTTCACCTAATATACTCACCTAAAGGATTATTAGGAACACCTGTTCAATTTCTCATTAATGCAATTATCTAATCAACCAATCACATGGCAGTTGCTTTAATGCATTTAGGGGTGTGGTCTTGGTCAAGACAATCTCCTGAACTCCAAACTGAATGTCAGAATGGGAAAGAAAGGTGATTTAAGCAATTTTGAGCGTGGCATGGTTGTTGGTGCCAGACGGGCCGGTCTGAGTATTTCACAATCTGCTCAGTTACTGGGATTTTCACGCACAACCATTTCTAGAGTTTACAAAGAATGGTGTGAAAAGGGAAAAACATCCAGTATGCGCAAAATGCCTTGTTGATGCTAGAGGTCAGAGGAGAATGGGCCGACTGATTCAAGCTGATAGAAGAGCAACTTTGACTGAAATAACCACTCGTTACAACCGAGGTATGCAGCAAAGCATTTGTGAAGCCACAACACGCACAACCTTGAGGCGGATGGGCTACAACAGCAGAAGACCCCACCGGGTACCACTCATCTCCACTACAAATAGGAAAAAGAGGCTACAATTTGCACGAGCTCACCAAAATTGGACAGTTGAAGACTGGAAAAATGTTGCCTGGTCTGATGAGTCTCGACTTCTTTTGAGACATTCAGATGGTAGAGTCAGAATTTGGTGTAAACAGAATGAGAACATGGATCCATCATGCCTTGTTACCACTGTGCAGGCTGGTGGTGGTGGTGTAATGGTGTGGGGGATGTTTTCTTGGCACACTTTAGGCCCCTTAGTGCCAATTGGGCATCGTTTAAATGCCACGGCCTACCTGAGCATTGTTTCTGACCATGTCCATCCCTTTATGACCACCATGTACCCATCCTCTGATGGCTACTTCCAGCAGGATAATGCACCATGTCACAAATCTCGAATCATTTCAAATTGGTTTCTTGAACATGACAATGAGTTCACTGTACTAAAATGGCCCCCACAGTCACCAGATCTCAACCCAATAGAGCATCTTTGGGATGTGGTGGAACGGGAGCTTCGTGCCCTGGATGTGCATCCCACAAATCTCCATCAACTGCAAGATGCTATCCTATCAATATGAGCCAACATTTCTAAAGAATGCTTTCAGCACCTTGTTGAATCAATGCCACGTAGAATTAAGGCAGTTCTGAAGGCGAAAGGGGGTCAAACACAGTATTAGTATGGTGTTCCTAATAATCCTTTAGGTGAGTGTAAAGGGATGGATATGGTCAGAAACAATGCTCAGGTAGGCCCTGGCATTTAAACGATGCCCAATTGGCACTAAGGGGCCTAAAGTGTGCCAAGAAAACATCTCCCACACCATTACACCACCACCACCAGCCTGCACAGTGGTAACAAGGCATGGTGGATACATGTTCTCATTCTGTTTACGCCAAATTCTGACTCTACCATCTGAATGTCTCAACAGAAATCGAGACTCATCAGACCAGGCAACATTTTTCCAGTCTTCAACTGTCCAATTTTGGTGAGCTTGTGCAAACTGTAGCCTCTTTTCCCTATTTGTAGTGGAGATGAGTGGTACCCGGTGGGGTCTTCTGCTGTTGTAGCCCATTCGCCTCAAGGTTGTGCGTGTTGTGGCTTCACAAATGCTTTGCTGCATACCTCGGTTGTAACGAGTGGTTATTTCAGTCAAAGTTGCTCTTCTATCAGCTTGAATCAGTCGGCCCATTCTCCTCTGACCTCTAGCATCAACAAGGCATTTTCGTCCACAGGACTGCCGCATACTGGATGTTTTTCCCTTTTCACACCATTCTTTGTAAACTCTAGAAATGGTTGTGCGTGAAAATCCCAGTAACTGAGCAGATTGTGAAATACTCAGACCGGCCCGTCTGGCACCAACAACCATGCCACGCTCTAAATTGCTTAAATCACCTTTCTTTCCCATTCTGACATTCAGTTTGGAGTTCAGGAGATTGTCTTGACCAGGACCACACCCCTAAATGCATTGAAGCAACTGCCATGTGATTGGTTGATTAGATAATTGCATTAATGAGAAATTGAACAGGTGTTCCTAATAATCCTTTAGGTGAGTGTATATATATATATATATGGATGGAGTTTGCCGACAGCACAATCACCACCATTTTTGAACATGGAGGAACATCACAACCCTGAACAGCAGCAGCTATATCAGTACTTGTTTGTACATAGTTGTACTTACTCGTTTGTATTTATACAGTACATTTATTTTAGTAGAAATGTGTTGCATGTAAACTGAAAATTGTTGTCATGGAAGAGCAATAGGATGATATATAAGAATATAGGTATGTGTTAGAGAAAGACATAAGTGTGTAAACATGAACAGACATTTGTGAAAAAAAAAAAAAATGTACTGTATAAATACAAATGTTAATTTTCTTTTTGTGCACTACATTGTTGACTTTTGCCAGTCAATTTTTACTTACTGCCTGAATCTGTATTTACAGTAAAAAGCTCAGTGTGATCCACAAGAGCATTCAGCTAGACAAAACTGACATTATTGTATAGAATATAAACTATTTATTGTCAACAAAAAAAGAAAACAAAACATGAAATTTGTATAGGCTATAACAACTATTTCCATGGGGAAAAAAACATCAGAAGATTTTGACCATTGTGGCTTACAAAATTACAAAAAACACTTTATGTTTTGGTAGCATTGGCCAATTTACTGACACAATAACTGAAGCATGAATTAAATGTTTTGGGCGAGTAACTACATTTTGCAGACATGCAATATAGTTGTGATGTTCCAGCAAACAGTTGTGACAATTAAACTTACAGATTAGAGAATGTTAAGACTGTTTCGAAAAATGGGCCAAAGTGATTGAGAAAAACTGTAACAGCTACATATGTATAGTTTTAAAGTAAACTTGCTCAGAAGCTCATCTGGTACAGCATGAAACAGGAAACTCAATAAAAGAGCAAAGAAGGCAGAGCCTCAGAGCACACCTACCTATTACGTAATCGCCATGGACCAATGGTAGTTTGAAGGTGTTTACCAGCCAGAGTGAACTTTTCCAGAAAGATTTTCTTTTGAAGAACTCTTGAAACAAACACAAAACAAACTTTGTTTTGGCCTGATTTCATTCAAAATGACGTCACACCAGTTTGTTCTTCGATTTCGCTTGAAGTAGATAAAACTGAACATGCTTTTAGTGCCACTCACTGGACATTTCACTTTGAAAGTGTCACAATATATGCAAGAGGCAACACAATATTATTTTGCAGAAATGGTGCCACAGGCATGTTTTTGCAATGAGCCTAGGATGCTTTAAAGGATTAATTAGTTTATTGTTTATTGGCACATTCACAGGCATACATTTGAACTAGCGAAGCAAGCGGCAATACGTCTTTAGTACATTAGCTTTAAGTTGTGACGTATGGCACAGGACCAGCCCAACTTTGTTTAACAATTTTGCGCTTTAAATCACCTATTTATAGGCTACATTATATTATGCCTGTGTCTTGTGAAGACTTTTGTTATTTCCTGCCTTGTGTTGTAGTCCTTTGTAGTTTTTCATCATGATTACTTTTCCCCAGGTGTTGCCTGTTAACCACTCCCCCTTGTTATCTTGTTATCCTTGTTTCCCTTTGTGTATTTATACCTCTGTGGTTCAGTTGTTGTTTGTCGGTCGATGTACTCATGTATGTGTGTTCTTGTCGTTGTGTTCCTGCCTGTTTTGGATACCCTTGTATCTGTGTGTTGTTTGTTATTAAATCATTTATACTGCACTTGGATTCTCACTCAGCTTCATCCCTGCTCACACGTTACAGTAACAGTTTAGTCTGCAAATTTAAAACATACACTCAATATAAAATACTGGACTACAGACAGACCTTAGAGCCAAATAATCCCTATTTTTAAATAATATTTTGTTTTGAGAACATCATGATTTATGTAGGCAGTGAAAAGAGCAGGTAGAGATCTGTATTGATAAATAACATCCATGTCCAAACCGCAATTCACAGAAGCCAGCGGCAAGTGATTTTCACATTGTTTATGGAATACCTGCGGAATTTCCACATTCCATAAATAAGCTATTTGATTGACTACATAATAGTGTTCCGGATGGTACGTCACACCACACCATGCCACTCATATTACTGAAGTCTTTTGTTTGCCTTAGCATTGATACATGCCCCAAAAGAATGTCCTGCAATTGTAGTATCAGATTCTAGTGGAATGGATGGCATAGACAAGACTAGTGCCTGCTCTTGTGCTGTAATTGGTGTATAAATATTCATGGGGTTTTACGTTTTCCTCTTTTAGGGGGAGGTTAACCACCACACACTCCATTTCAGGACTCTTCTGGGGCCTGGCAGTGTTAATGTGTCTTCTGCCCTTGGATATGAACATGTGCGCACACACACACATGCTTACTGCTCAGGGGGCACTTTAACATAATTCATAAATATGGATAACTTTCTGTCAGTATTTTTTTAGTCTGCCACTTGCCCCCCCACCCTGTTTTGCGTATGTTTCCAGCTCATTACCTAATGATTTTATAGCTTTGGAGTCTGATTCATGTTTATGGATGTGAATTGATATTATCCAGTTTCAGGTTTTGTGAGTCTGCATGCTTGTGTGTGCACGCGCTGATTTATATTAATTATTATATGAGCTTTTTTCTGCATTAATAGAATTTTTTTTTTTTTTGGTATAAGTCAAAAAGTCATGCCACAAGTATCTAAATGTACCCACAGCTTTTTCTTTTCTTCTACAATTTATAAAGCAAATAAATATACAACAAAACTAAAATAATTGTTATGAGTGAATTCAATTTTGTAATATAATAAGGGTCTTTTTGTGGCATTTCTGTACGGCTGCAAAATTAAATCTAGAAACCAGTTACACAGTTGCATTATTTATTCAAATTAAGTGTGAATAAATGCTGTTGTGGATAAAAGTCACAGTGGCTTTTTGGCTTTTTGTCTTGTTTAAATTTACATATTGTAATAACCTTGAATTTGAAACAAATTGAAATCCAGAAGAACAGAAAATGCACTGTTCCTCCAAGCAGAATGTAACTGGGGTTTCCTGTCATCTGTTGTCATCTTTTTTTTTTTTTCCTTATGACCAAAAGTCTTGATTGTTGAATTTCATACTGCATTTTAGAAAATTGCAGTTCATTCGGTTTCATTTTTGAGAGCTGGTAAAAATATTAACCATTAATATTTGCAAGACTGATGGTACATGAAAAACCAATATTGTTGATGTGGTTTTAATTGGTTGATAAGGCTTTGCTGGATGGTTGTTAGGGTGTTCTGCAGGATATAGACAGTTTCTTACTGGTTTTAATTAAAAGAGACTTGGACTTTCGTAGCTACACAACTTGAAGCCAGTGGTTTATAGCATGTGTCATTAAAGTGCCACTATTAGCAATTTTAAAGGCTCCTAATTTTGGGTTGGAGGTCTCCTACAATAGGTTGACATTGCAGCATCACCTCTTTTCTCACAGTGTCTCACAGATAACACTGATGTAGAAGCACTTAACTCTGGTTGTAAGCCTAAATTTGACATTTTTGTCAAAGACAATTTGAAATTTTCGGCTGACCTTATTGCATATGCATTTGTAGGAGTTTCCCTTTCAGACGCAACATTTAGGGAAGAGAGTATTTTAATGAATCATGCAAGGTGATTTATTAAGGTTTGTGCTAGTCAATTTACTGGTGTTTGGCCATTATTTACTGCCCAAAAAGGCACGTCTTAAACCAGATGATAACTGGTAGTCTAGATTGCGTTGGTCATTATGGAAATGATCCGGCTTGTGTCTGTATTCTTTAATTTGCACGTCGTCAGTAAAAACTTTCCACTCCCATCTGCGCTTTTTTGGAATTGCGCTCTCACGCTAATTTGACCTGTTTAGTAAGTCTGGCTCATAAACTGTAAACTTGTCCCTCCAATCTGATTAGTTGATTGGAATGTTGTTCCAGGATCAATAAAGATGTTGATCCAGGATCATGTTGTACTTGGTGAAATCACTCTCTTACTCTGCTCTGATTGGTCAGATGGCCCAGTCTGTTGTGATTGGTCGACCGCTTACAGTACTTGTCGGAAACAAAACTCACATTACCGTATCTAAATTTCAGCTTCAGATCTTCCTCAGCCCTTGATACACAGTGATACGAACAGAACAGTGGTGTAGGTTTTAGCATATCAATTCGAGCCCGAGTCCTTTTGAAGGGCAAGTAAAGTGGATTTGCTTTTGCAGTGCAGAAAACAGCATCTTCTCAACATGTCGACAACATGAACCAAACTCCAGCCCTCAGCTACAACTACAGTGTTTGAGGGTGGGTCAAAGTAGACGTTGGTCACTTGAAGACCGTAGGTTGGCATTATGCAAATTGATTACAAACCTGCGTAGGTTTGTGCAGGAGGTACGTTTGGAATTACTGATGATGAATTGTTTCAGGCAGTTCAGAATGAGTTATTTCTTTTGGGAGACAATAACTCATGCACATTGATCTTTGAAACTCTGCAGACCTTTTACATTCACAAACAGCTGTATTACACACTACATGGAAGGCAGTATCTGAAAAAGCAT
Source organism: Rhinogobio ventralis (assembly GCA_039654625.1). Classification (NCBI taxonomy): domain Eukaryota; kingdom Metazoa; phylum Chordata; class Actinopteri; order Cypriniformes; family Gobionidae; genus Rhinogobio; species Rhinogobio ventralis. The sequence continues at coordinate 5,893,931 of CM077214.1, read as the reverse complement.
AATTAGGGGCACTTTAACTTTATCATAACTTTATATTTGTCTCCCTCTGTCCAGGTTCAAGTGTAGCCATCCTGTTGTGTAGTATTTCCCCCAGAGTTAATGTTGCTTACTCAGATTTCCCTTGCATGAGCATTTTCTTAATGCTGTTAACATCTCTCATGACCCGCACGTCCTGATTTTGCAGAGTTAGGTGTTGTAACGTTGTTCGTATGTTCAGGGAAGAAGGAGGCGGGAACCGGCGAACATTTAAAAGACTTTAATAAAAATAAACACCAAAATGAAAGTAAAAGCGGCAGCCTCTCACGGACGACTGCCGCGCACACACATAACAAAACGTTAACTAAAACAACATAAAATCCAGGCCTGGTCCTCTCTCGTCCTTCACTGTCATCGCTCCTCCTTTTATGCGTCCGAGCTCCTCCGTGAGGGATCCGAGACCGGTGTGACGCGCAGCTGGCGCTCATCATCAAAATCTCCCTGGCCTCGTGTCGCTCTCTCGCGGCTCTCGCTCGCCTGGCTCGTCACATACCCCCATCACCCTTCGCAGGCCGGGGGGTACCCACGAGATTGCGCTCTACTCTCCTCCGGGGCCAGTCTCGGCGGCCGCAACAACTGGAGGTAAGGACAGATGAGACGAGAGAAAAGGAGCAGGAAGCATGTGGAGCGACAGAGACGAGAGAGACGAGAGAGGAAGAAAGAAAAAAAAATTCTGGTCCGGTTCCCGGACACACTGCTGCTTGGTCCTCAGCCAGCTGAAAGGCTCTTCATCGCGGTGCCATGCGATGGTACTGGACCCTCGGTGGACGGCTCGATCCTCCTCCGCCCCCTGCCGGCCGGCGGTGGTTCCTCCTGTTGAGGGCAGCCGGCAGCGAGTCCCGCGCTCCCTGCTCCTCCCCGTCATGGCGGATGGTAGCAGGCTCCGGCCCACGGCGAATGCCGGCGACTCCTCCCTCCCTCTCGGATGGCAGCCACCCCACCTCGACCCAGGGGCACGGCAGCGAACTTAATTAAACAAACTTTTTTGTCAAACAAAGTGCTGCACAACTGAGCTTTATACTGTTAAAATTAAAACATGGAAGAAAATGTTTGATTTATTACTTAAAAAATAAAGTTTTGATAATTTATTATTATTATTATTATTATTATTATTATATTAGTGTTAGTATTATTATTACACTGAGACGGTTCTACTGTTTCTACTGTACAACAGTATTTGTCAAGTTAAACCGAACTTTTATTTTGACAGGTTGCCGTGAAGACCTTTGAGTTTCTGTGTGTTTATGAAATGACGGTAATTTTCTCAAATGAAAGGGTAAAATGCTCATGAAGTGACTCTCAGAGCGGCTTTGGTGATGACAGTCATGCATTCATGTCCTCGTATGAGATGGAAACACGTGACCATCACACGCAATTCTGTGTGTGTGTGTGAGGGAAACTAAACCATTCATTCAGAGACAACAGTCTTTTTGATGTTTAATATTCACAGACACTAGTCTACATCACCAGATGTGTTCTCAGGTACCGAAATTAGATACAGATTGATTTAATGTGAATCGGTACTTGGTAGTAGCCTACCGACGTAATTCGGTCAGTGGCCTTAAGTACTGAGTTCGGTAATCAACCCTATTCCTGTCCAAAAAAAATGTCCTAACCATTTCTCTACCCCTAAACCTAACCCTACCCATCAGTTATACCTAAAATCAGAGGGAAGTGATAGGTGAACAGCCCTGATGTAGAATAGAAACACCTAACCCTGGTTGTAAGCCTAAACTTGACATAAACTGTAAAATTGTCCCTCAAATCTGATTGGTTGATTGGAATGTTGTTGGAACAAAGACGTTGATTCAGGAAAATGTTGCACGTGGTGAAATCAGGTTCTCCCTCATGACCCTCTGCACATCACACATTTGATCCATATATCTGCATTCAGACTTGATTTACCCTGGTTTAATATTTGTAATATATTTGATTTCTGGTGTGCAAGTACTGTTGTCTGCAATATATTTCAATCTTGATCCAAATGTTTTGTAGATGCAAATGCCATTGTACATGCTCAAACATCCTTAAGCCCCATTCACACCGCCAGCGACTTTTTCGCTGTATGTCTCTAGTCTCTGTACTGTGAGACGCTTGTGGGCATTCCCAGTGCTGTTGCTCTAATGTTATTGGTAGACTGCACTATTCTTCTAATCTAAAATAAGATTAGATCATTCTAATTTTTTATTAATAATCAATTTTCTTGTTCCTAATAATCAACATAATGCAGGGGAAACTGAACTGCAGCAGTGCTAAACTGCTCACTGCATCATATAATTAACAACACAAACTATCAATGTATGAATCAAACTCACTAAGACTGCCGAACGTTTCTTTTCCACGCATCATTTTATTATATCCATGTGGTTACAGTCAAATCATAAAACAGTGAAATCACTGTGGAACTCTGTCTTGCCTGCACTCAAGACGGTGAAATCACTCCTATTGGTTGTCGCTTGTGAAATTCGCTTCTCATTTGCATAAAGTTGAAATTTCTGAACTTTAGTCTCCTGTCGCTTGACACGCCTACATTCTGTCGCCAACAGTCACTGTCGCTCGTTTTTACCTTAAATCACCATATATGGTAAAATATAAAATACCATGATGAATCAGAGTTGCCTTTCCATAAAACATGGTCATTACTCAATACTAAATAGATGGTGCAAAGGGTCACACACAAAGACAAAGCATTATCAGGGTAGTACGCATAACACTAAAATAACCCAGTAAACATGAACAAAATGACAGAATATGTAACACCATGCAATCTAATGTAAATTACTGATAACAAAATAATATTTAAATAAAATATAATCATATGTGATGTCACACAGTTTTTCAATGTAAATTATGTTTTTACCAAAACGATCAAAACGAGTATTTTACAGGAAAATTACATATAATGTGATGTAAAACATAGTATGGAAGCTTGCTTCCGCCACTGAATAAAAAATAAAAAGGAATTGTGACATTTTTTATCTCACAATTTTGACTTTTTTTCTCACAATCGTGTGATATAAATTGACATTTCTGACGTTTTTTTTCTCAGAATTGCAATTGCGTGCTATAAAGTCTCTCTTTTTTCTTAGAACTGGACTTTATATCTCGCAATTCTGAGATTTAGTCTTTTACATCTTTTACATTGGCGGAAACAAACTTCCATAATAGGCAGTGGCTATTTGCACTAAATGCAAATACCAATAGATGCTATTTACACTATGTAAAAATAGCAATTTACATCTCAGTATTTTAGTACATTATAAAATAGTAAGCAATAATAACATATTGGGTCTCATTCACTAATAAATGCGTGGATTCTTTAGTATTTGTACGCACAGGAGAACTTCTCACGAAAAATCTCCGCCTGATTCACCAAACGTTCATACGCACATTAATTTGTTCTTAACCTCGTTCTGATGTTAGTGAATTTGGAGTATTCTAAATGAGCGGCCGTGTGCACGAGTTTAGTCATTTGCATAAAACACGCCCAAACCATCTCCATATAAGGGCTTTCCGCACACGCTTTCCTTACAGCCTTTCATCACGCTAGTCAAACTTGCCGCTATTCCCTGACATGCTCTCGCCCGATCCTCGAGCAATGCCAAGTGTGCCAGTCTCACCAGTTCTCACAATAAACACCTTTTATACAGACCCAGATTACAGAGCTCTCATTAGCCAGCTGTACATACGTGTATATCTGCGTTATTCAGAGAAACCTCGCAGCTTAAGCTATAACGCAGCTTTTCTTACTCTTTAACTGTATATATGATCGAAGGTATTTCAGATTAAATTAAATTGTACTATTTAATCATTTCATTATATATGGATTATATAATATAATTAATGCAATACAATGTAATTATAGTCATGTTAGGATGAAATATAACTTCTTAACACAATTCTAAGTAAGTTCTTTTTGCGTACGTGTGGTTTCAGTTGTTCCTATATTTTTTTTCGTAAATTTAGAAGAAAAAAAAATGATTACAAAATCTTTGGTGAATTGTGATTTGTTCTTAAAATCGTTAGTTTCAAGCACAAATTTGTGTGTATGCAATGCTTAGTGAATGAGACCCATTGAGTGTAATTTTGATTTATATTTATTGAAGTTATTAATTATTATATTTATTAAAGGAACACTTTTGAAAATACGCTCATTTTCCAACTCCCCTAGAGTTAAACAGTTGAGTTCTACCGTTTTCGAATCAATTCAGCCAATCATATTACGCAGCGCCTGAAAATAGTCCCAAGCATGCTCCCTGTGCAAGCAGGTTGTCACATTGGTTATGTTGACAGAAGTTATATCATTGCGCCTGCTGCACCCATGGTACGGCAGCAAAGTTCCTTGATTATTACGCAGGAATGAGAGTATAGTTCCTAGCTATACTGGTCTAGAAAATCGTCAAGTTTTAAATAGGAAAAATATCGAAAGTCTTTGGTCATTTTTGTGCAAGATGCAAATGGTCTAATCAGATTCAATGATCTATGCTAAGCTATGCTAAAAGTTCTACCACCAGATCCGGAGATCGGCTGAATGGATTCGAAAACGGTAAAACTCAACTGTTTAACTCTAGGGCACTTGGAAAATTAGCATATTTTCAAAAAAAGTGGAGTGTTCCTTTAAATAATTGCCACCTTATTTGGACAATCAAGCCCTCCCTACACCTACCCCTAACCCTACCCGATAAAGACGTTGTTATTATTAAATAATTTTTAATTCCACTTTTCACATATTTTCTTCATATTTATTGAAAATAAATGCCTTTCCAATCTGATATGCAATGGGAAAAGGGAGAAGAATGAGTTCGGCAAAAGGCGGATTTGTCGTTGGCGTCAAAAAGTATCTATATACTCCGTACGCCGCTGCTGACATGTGACACGTCATAAGTGTTTTAACTGAAGCACTTAACTATTTTTTTTTTTTTTTTAGTATACCTTAATTAAATTCTGACGTGCTCACAACACTGTAGTAGAGAAATCTGTCAGTTGTTTTGGAGTGAACACCTTGTATCTTGCTAAAGCAGTTCTTTCACCCCGAATCAGTGCAGATCCACAACTACAGCATCAGGAGAATTGCGCCTTTACAGTTCATTCAATAAATCAGTGAACAAGCCCAGGTGTCCATCCATCATCCCATATCATCTCTCATCATTCTACCCTACCTTCTCTATTTCCCTCAATCTCTGTCTCTTCGGGCCTCATCATGGAGGAAGAGGCAATCACTGTTACAAACACCTCTGCTATTTGAGGGCGGCTCTCGCCCCCTCCTCCTCTCAGTGCATGTCATCAACAAGACAGACAGCTAATGATGAAATACGAGCAAGTGATTTCTCGCCACCCGTCAGTGTGTGAGAGTCCTAAGACCCCGTGGTGCGGCGCTGGAACAGATGTGCGGGAAGATATGTTACAGCTCGTAACTTGTCCACTGCCTCAGGCCGCGAGCTCTGCGAGTCAGCATTCCCTCCCACAACCCCCTGCGAGCGAGCGCCTTTTCTTTACAGAGTGCTGAACGTGTGGGCTGACACTCTACTGACTGGCAGCGGCATACGGGATTAACTCCACCTCTGGGATTACATGCGGAGAACGAGAGACAAGCACGTTGAGTGTAACACAAATCCATTTCCAACAAGGCTACCACAAGCGCAGAGAACATATGAGTACATGATTGCCATCAAGATTACATAAATACCAGTTAAAAGGGCACTGAGGTAAAACAAATTGTAGAATTAGATGTATGAATCTGTTAAACTTTCAGTTATATTTTTGCAACATCCTGCGTCACAATTTAAATTTTTCTTGTTTTCTTGTACGAAAATAAACCATGGTTTTACTACAAATAAAACCAAAAAAAACATGGTTATTATAGTTAAACCATGGTAACCACAAATTAACCATGGCTTTGCTACTCTAACCATAGTTTAACCATGATATTTGTGGTAAAACTGTGGTTATATAAATGGTAATCAATTAGCCAAAAAACCATGGATGACACCATGGAAATGTTTTAAATATTCTGGAAAATTAAGCCAAAATATCCCAGAAATAGTTGCTGCTTACGTCATTTGGAGCCTGAGTGTATCCGAGTGAGCCGCAGTATCAAGGTCCGGCACATACTCTCTCTCATGCAGACTCAATCGCAAGTACTGCTGTCCATCATGACGTTACACCCCATTTTTATATCATCAAATAGTGTTCAAAACACTTAAACAGATGTCTGCATGGTAAGAACTACCTAAAATGACAGAAACCATCTTTTTTTACACCACCAAATATTTGAAGTGTAATTAGATTTTTTTTAGATCGCATCCCATTTGATTTATATGGAGAATGCTGGGTTTATGACCTATACTGCAGGGGGCAATCAGGACATGTGCAGCACACTTGAGCTGCGTCCAAAAGCTTAAAAATACTGCCTTTGGAGGATGCATCACCAAGGTAGGAAGGCATCAAAGCACATTCCTGCGTTCTGTTCTCGCGCACAGTTGCGTACTCAAGCCTTTCAAAGTATACTCCTTTGAATGTGGAAAGATGCGTTCGGTACGTGCGCACTATGTAGTAGACATTGTTTTCAAGCGCTCAGTTCACTCGCCCGTGCGCTATTGTATGCACACCGTCCGCGTGGACACAAAAATTTGGATGCACGCAGACAGAAGCGCGTACTGTCTAAGTAGGTAGGTACTACATCTGAATTTGAACTTATTTACGTTAATAAAGCATGTTCTATATAGTATGAATGTAATACAGATGTACTACATCTACTATGTTGTCATTATTATGTGACCTTCATAGGATAGTAAAGTGTCCTTTGAAACATAAACCACACTATGAGTTGACAAGAACCGACAAATATATACAAAGGAGTTAACGAGGAAACTAAACAGAGCAGAGAAACAGGAAAAAACTGAAACAAAAAGATTTTCAAAATAAGAGTCCACATAACAGAACATAAACTATAAAATTGCTTACAATAATGCATACAAAATTGGACAAGGTAATTTATTACACTTGATAAACAGTTAATACATAATAAAAGAATAAATTAACATCATTAACTGAAATATTTGTACATTTACCATTTAATTTAAGATGCTGGTGTATAAACTAAGCGATCAGGCTAATCAGGTATCTGTATGCTATGCCTGTACCTGTACGTAAGCGAACTAAAACAGACATTAATAAAATTTTCATCAAGTCAGTAGGATCGGTTGGGGACCTAATGAAAACTCAATTTCGAGGGATGACCCGATTTTTCACAACACCGGTTGATTACCTATAAAATTGTTTTATTACAAGTTTTAAAGAATGAATGAAGTGCAATAATATTGCTGAATATTTCACATTAGGACTGCATTTTATTCCTCTGTGAGGGGCAAATAATAGTTTCCATATGTAGTAGTATGCTAGACACGTGCACTTCTGTCAATTTGTTATTTTGAAATACAGGCAGACGTCAATACCAGCTATGCGGCCACGGCTGAATCAAGAGTGTGTCTGTGCTGTACACAGAGCCAAGCAAATGAATTGGTTTTGGTGGCAGCAGCTCTCAAGTTGGATTTCTCTTGCATGCTTCACTTCTGCAGTGTGTGTTAATATTCTGTGTTGAGTCTGCATGAGGGGCCAACTGGCTTTTTTCCCCCTTGGTTAAATGCACAATTCAGCAATGAATTTCGAACATTGTGACAGAAACTGAAACACTTCAATGAGATGACACTGTAATTTTGAGCGGCATGTCTTCCAAGTACCACAGCATTGATTTTATTATGAAAAAATACACATTTCAGTGGCAAGTATGGTACTTATGAATTTGACATGCTACCAAACCTAAAATACCACCAATTTATCTGTATTTACATCAATGCACAGGTCAACTACTAACATTTTCCCAAGAATTTGAAAAGATATTTTCCCTCCCCGTTCTCTTTTTCGGCCATCAATTACAATCCAAGAAACCACTTAACATATCCATTTGAGGTTGAAATTTATGTTTTTTCCTCTGTGTACACTAAAGTTTCTTTCAAAGATGGAGTGAACTTTAAAAATGTTAAAACCAGACCTCATCTTCCAATGACAAATTTTCTCCTGCTCTTTAACTCTAATATGGGGCAGATTGAAGCTATGGAAAGGAAATCTTAAGCCAAAATTACTAGTGTTCATTATTCTGAGAAAAGTCTTTAATAAAAATATAAAATACTTTAATATAAAAAGCTCCTCATTCCTGAGTGGAATGTTCATAACTTACACAGCAAATGCACTGACAAGGACAATGAATTAAATGTATTTTTTGAGGATATAAAAAATAACATTAAGGTATAACCAAAGTATTTTTTAGAAGGTATATATATATATATAATATATTTTTTTTAAACTTAATGCTGAAATGTATTTAAAAAAAATGTGAATGCTAATGGATTACCATATTACATACTGTGGATGCTCTCGTATATAACCCCAAAAAAACTTAATGATAGCCATAATATGTGTAAATAATACTTTTCCACTTGTTCAAAATGATTGACACAATTATTAAAGGGGCACTGTGTAAATTTTAGCGACATCTGGCAGTGAGGTTGTGAGTTGCAACCGCTCACCCCTCACAAAGCACATAGAGAAGCTACTATTGATAGAAATGGCTCATTCTAAGGTAATAAAAACATATCGGTTCATTATGTAAGGTCTTTATACTCCACTGAAAACATAGTTATGTATATTATATTGCATTTCTGTCAATAGATCTTCATAAATATTACACACTGCACCTTTAAGACATGCACATTCAATCAGCATGACAGGAAAATGTTTTATTATATGTTACTTAATGTGAGCAGTCGGGCAGCACAAATGAGCAGTGACCACCACTGGCTGTCTGATGCGGTGGTGCTGAACCAATTGAAGACCAGGTGGGATGGAGAGCACACTGCCGTGCTCCTGGGTCGAGGTGGGGTGGCTGCCGTCTGTAAGGGGACGCGGAGAAATTGCCGCCGTTCTCCAGAGGCCAGGCCTGCTGACGTCCGCCATGATGGGGAGGAGCAGGCAGTTGCTACCGAGCCGTGTGACTCACCTAGTGTCCTATTTCATTAAACTTCATTTGAGTATTATATTTACCTGTCCTTGTCTTCCTGCCTGCACACACCGTGACAGAAGACTGGACCCAAGTTTGGATTCTGCTGCAAGGTTTGTGGCTGTGGCTCAGAAGAGCCATGAATTGTCCACCTTTGCGGTGGACTTCTTCAATGTCACTATCCACAGCCCTTCTGATGATGAGACACTGAAGTCTCTGTTCTGGATTGGGGTGAATTACCATCATCCTGTGGACCTCCCAGACACCATGGGACTGAGCTGGAGAGAAGCGCTCGATCGGTGTCTGGAGAGCGTCGAGTCCTGGTCCAAAACACACCCTGTCTCCGTCAAAGGCCCAGAGATATCCCCTGTCTCCGTCCAGAGCCCAGTGACGTCCCCTGTCTCCGTTCAGAGCCCAGTGATGTTCCCTGTCTCCGTCCAGAGTCCCGTGATGTCTCCAGTTCCCGTCCAGAGTCCAGTGGGAGAAAACTGGCTCATTGACTTCTGGACAGAAATGTCTCCGTCCAGAGCCCAGTGTCTCCAGTCCAGAGTGGACTCTGCCTCCCGTCCCCAGTCAAGAGTGGACTCCGCCTCCCGTCCCCAGTCCAGAGTGGACTCCGCCTCCCGTCCCCAGTCCAGAGTTTCCGGTTTCCGCCTCCGGCCTCCTCGACCAGGACTCCACCTCAGCCCATCGAGCCACCAGCGCTGCCCTGGCTCTCACCTCCCTCAGTGCCATTGTGGCCCATCAGCCCACCAGCTACGCCGGTCTCTCTCGCCCCTCATATGTTGCCTTGGTCGTTTGTCGACCCGCCCTCACCCCGGGACTACTTTCCTCAGGCTTCACCTCGTCCCTTCGTCAGTTTCTCGCCACTCATCTGTCCCCATGGTTACCCTCATTAGTTTAGTTCTGTTCAGCTGTGTCTTGTCAATTAACTCTTTTTTTTTGTTTGCTATTTAGTTCTCCTGTTTCCTTCAGTCTGTGTCCGGTCTCGTCTATGTATTGAGTGTGTTGCTACCGAGCTGTATGACTCACCTGAGTGTCCTATTTCATTAAACTTCGTTTGAGTATTATATTTACCTGTCCTTGCCTTCCTGCCTGCACACACCGTGACACATTCAGTCTCTATTTCAATGTGCAACAGCTTTCCCCACATAGTCTAATGCTCTTTTCACATAATTAAATGTTCTCTGATCCAACCTGTTACATTTATTAATTAGGGTAATTAACATTTGATGTCTCAGGACATCCAACAGCAGGAAGGCAGAGGCTCGCAAAACACCAGCACCACTGACAGATGAAGAGGAGATGGAGGAAGAATATTAATATTAAAGTTTTTGTAGGAAATAAAGATGACCATAAAATTGTGAATAATTTGTGTTCATTTAACAGCTATATCTCGGACTACACATCCATCTAACATCATTCCATTCCATACAGTAGGCTAATCCGTTTTCAGAAAGTGTGATGATGGGAATATACGTGTCATCAATGCATCCAACCACTGGAAATCCTAAAGGAAATTCTAATTATTAGGTTACTTCTACAGGTTTATCAAGTGAACGCCAGGATCCTGTATAAAAGGACGTGCCACTTTTGTCACTTTGACCATGTCCTCATGATGAAAATGAATGAATGTACCTGCACTAGAAAGAATGCTTTTCTTTGTGTTGTTGTCTTGTTGTTTCCAGTCAAAATAGCGAAAGATTCTTACCGTTTTTTACAATCGCTATGACAATTTTTTCAATACTTTTAACAATTTTCCTAAACTCTTAACACAGTTAGCACAACATCTGTCTGTGTAGGCTATACAATTAACACATTTATTGTTGCTTTGACACAAAATGCATATGAAAACTGAGTATGTTAACCGTGAAATGAGGGAAACTCTGTTTCAGAATGGGGTGTATGTCAAACCCGAGAAAGTAGGGTAAGTCAAGCCCATTTCTGAAAGAGAGGTAACTTATACTCAGAGTCAGTTACCATGGTAACTTTTTGTCTTTGGTAAACCCAGAGTTATTTACCTATAACGGGTAGTGAACTCTCGCACATTCACAGAAAATAGCTTACTTCCACATTGCAAAATAAGGTGGATTTCATGGAGGATGTTGCATTGCGTGACATGTACAGAGGATTTCAGTTTAGTGTTAGATTCGTTTTTTAATTAATTTGTTAAATTAATTTATAATATTAGAAAAAATATTTTTTTCATTTTTTCTTAAATTTTCCAGGCTTGAGGTTAATATGTAAATCTTTCTTGCTTGTTGTCTGTATGTTTTTGTTATTTTTTGAAGAATATTTCGATCAGACCGTATGTTCTGATTGAGTAATCGATTGATTGATCTTGTTTTCATTAAAGAATAAGATTCTCAGCTTACTTCTTTTTAAAGTCACATTTTTTTATTTCTATTTTATAGAAATATTTGTCCAAATTGTCGTAATAGTTTTTGTTTACGATAATAACCCTGATAGTGGATTAGTCATGTCAGAATAAAAGAGTCTATATTACTTTAAGATTAGATGTTTTTGTTTTGTTTTTTTCAACAGTTCAGGCTTCATTTGAGCAATGTATGCACATATATGGAGTTTTCTTTAGCTGAACATGGAGTTATATCCTCCAATGCTTTAATTAGAAGAGCAAGTGATAATCCACAGCATGACTCGCCTCACAAAACCGCATTTAGCCTCAAACAACTGGAAAATTCACTGGATAAGGTTTAAAATGGGAACCTAACAGTTATTGTATTATTTTATAACACATATGTATACACTTAATAAATGTTCATACCTTTGGAAAAGAAGCTGACACTTCATAATGGAAATGTAATTGCTGGACAAGCTCCGTTACCAAATTCTGCACATTGCAAGGTATAAACATCATTCATTCCTTTTTGTTTGCATAGTTTGAGAACTAGGTCATACATCCTTGTGAAACTGTCAGATAGGCTCTCCCAAAAGCCCATGACTGGTCAAAAGATAGGATTTCCTCAGGGAACACTTTGTGACCCGATTCTTTCACAAGCATACCTTCGACATCTAGAACTGTGTCCTAAAGATGCCCTCAGTGAGATCAGCCAATGGTCCCAAGAACAGACGCAAACACCACGTGATGCATATATGAGAGCAGATACTTTATCAGTTCTCCTCTTTAATGATAGCTAATCAGTTATATAAAATATCTGCATCTTTTATGTAACATCTGAATGCTATTTTTGTGAATGATTTATTCATGTATGTTTCATTTTGCTTTTTTTTCATAACAGGAACTTCCTGTGAAAACGACAGACTTATCCAATCATTTAGACCGCTTAACACTTGGCCCTTAAAGTTTATATTTGTCTGTCTCCATTTTGAGTGCAACCCCCACATTTTAAAATCAAACCAACAACCTATTTATAGAACCAAGTCTCCTCCCCACTTTTTGTCTTCATATAATTTACTATATGGATGCATATCACAAAATGTCACTATTTCTGTTTCATTGCAACTTTGAGTAGAACAAAACCTGTACAAAACAGTTCTCTGTACATTCACACTGTCAGTAAAATGGTTTCAGGTATCAGTCCACTTTCAATTCACACTGAATGCAAAGTGAACGTGGCTCTTTTTCACTTCTACATTTTGGCCCACTTCCAGAGAATTTAGTTTGGCTCTTTATAGAGTAACCAAGTGTTTAAACATCCTGATTTTGGTTTGCTTTAAAGGGGTCTGAGTTTATTCGGTTTGTTCACACATAAACCAGTGCACAGACCCCAGAAATAAACCTGATACAGATGTTTTAAAATCATATTTTTTCAGTATTGGAGGCGTCTTCGGATTCCTCCAGTCTTCTCAGTGAATTACTGTGTCAGACAATCCTAAAGGGAGGAATTAACTGTTCCAAACAAACTCTCATCATCTCAGCAGTAAACAAATCCCGGTTACACTTTATTTAACTTTAAGTATGTGTACTTACAGTGTAGTTACCCCAGAAAGGACTGATAATATAAGGTAACTACGTGGGTTAAGGTTAGGTTTAGGGATAGGTTCAGGGTTAGTAGTACCTAGTTATAACCCAGTCATTGTAATTGCTATAATAAGTACATAGTATGTACATGCGGAACAGGACTGTAAAATAAAGTGCTACCCAAATCCTTCATAGTAACAAATGCTGTACTTTTTAATAAACTCATACACTAATAAAAGGAAGTGCTCTATGCATGCCACAAGAGCGGCTGAGGTAAATGAGAGGAAAAGAGGTGGCATATTATTGTATTTGTGGATTTGCGTTTTCTTAAACTCTAAACTTTCAGTAAGAGTAGGGTCTATCTACCCTGCTATGGAAAATATAAAGTGTCAAAACCCAATTACTGCCTAAAGGGTAAATAGGTCAAGTGTCAGATATTATACTTGTGTGAACCACACAGTAACTTGATTGTCACCTGCTGCAGATTATAACATCAGCATTTTGCTAAGCTAACAAGTTGACACTATTCCTTCGTGCCATTGTGCTATTTCTGACTCCACTTGAAGGACAGTCAAAAAAATATATGACATGCAAATACTACAACTTAATTTGAATTACTGAAAAAAAAAAAAAACATTAAGTTAAAAAAAAAAAATAGGTTTAATAGACAACTTACAGTTTTTTTGTGTCTGTGTAGGCTATACAATTAACACATTTATTGTTGCTTTGACACAAAATGCATATAGTTGACACACATTTAAAATGCTTGAATTTATTTTACACACAAGCTCAACCAAGACCAAAACAATGGATTTTTACTGCCAAATTTACCAGTGCTTTAACGCTGTATGCCAGAACAGATAACACCATGCTCTAAACCTAACCTTATAGGCTAAAGTCAAAGTAAACAGCTGTTTATATTGTGAATTGAAACACAAATATATCCCCTGTATTTTATTCCATTGTTACTGAGAAACAGCTGATTGAAGTTATGCAAATATATTAATCACAACTGATTCCCATCTAGGAATTGGTCAGGTGTTGATGTTCTTTCAATCACATGATCATATGGTATACAGTAAAAGAGGGCCTCTTTGGGCTGATCTTGTGTGAAAAAGGAACAATATAGAGCAACACAAAGAAAGTACGAAAAATGCCTGCATGAGGGAGAGGAGTGGGACAAGGTAGAGGTTGAGGAGTTAGAATGCATGGTGGTGCTCTAAGAAGGGCCAGAATTAGGGTAACTGATGAAATAAGAGCTACTATCATAGACCATGTCATAGACCACAGAGAGGCTGGTGAAAAAAACCCTATTGTATATATTGTATAAGGGCTTCTCCTACTGTAAAGTGTAAATACTTTTACCATGTATTACAGTGACTCTATGCCTCTGGTCTCTAATATGTAACCATCAGGGGCAGAGGAAAGTTCCTGAATGAAGAACAGGAACTTGCTATTGTCAACATGGTGATTGCTGATAATGAAATAAAACTGAAGGGCATTCTATAAAGCTACTCTGAGATGGGTCATTCATGTTTTGTTTTGAATTTCTGCAGCAAAATAAACAAAATGCATGCATTTACTAAACCCAAAAAAAGACACAATCTATGATCAATACAATATACTGTCTATTGTATAAGGGCAGACCTGACACATAAAATAATGCAGTTTCTGTAATTCCATCTAGAGTTAGTGTTTTTATGACAGTGTGCTATGATTGACTAAATGCTCCTGTTGGAAGAGAACATAAGTTAGGGTTTTGGTAGACATAGTGTATTGTGTTAATGTATTATTGTATTTTGAAAATTATTGTTGGAGTTTAGTTTACAATGTGTGATTTTGAGCATGAAATTAACCGTTCTGGCAATTGTGTGTTGTAGGTGTGTTGGTGTGTTAAGAGTTTAGGAAAACTGTTAAAAGTATTGAAAAAATTGTCATAGCGATCGTAAAAAACTGTAATATAGCATAGTTAATAATTATTAACTAAAATTTGTGTTTTTAACCCTTACGCTCTGATGAAAACCCTGTAACACCCTTGATGTTCCCGGTTAGCAAATGACCTTTCTTTTTGTTAATCTTTTGTTATGCTATATTATCACCAAATAGTGGATTTAATTTTTTGTCAACTCGTTTTCTTTCAATTAGGCCAGGTTTTGTATTTCTTTTTGGAACTCTCATTGATATGATGATAAAGTTCATCTTTGTGAAAAAGAAAGCCTGAAATACTCAAAATGGTTTGTTTGTGTACATGAATGTGTGTGTGTGTGTGTGTGTGTGTGTGTGTGTGTGTGTGTGTGTGTGTGTGTGTGTAGCCTACATGTTTTTCTATTCCGGTGGGGACTTCAACCTGAATACACACTGACTCATTGAGGTCCCCATGAGGAAACAAGATTATAAATCATATAGAATTAGTATTTTTGAAAATGTAAAAATGCATAAAGTTCTGTGTGATGGATAGGTTTAGGGGTAGGGTTAGTGTAAGGGGAGAGAATATACAGTTTGTACAGTGTAAAAACCATTACGTCTATGGAGAGTCCCCACAAATATAGAAAACCAGATTTTCGATCTCCCCCATTCATTTTCAATGGGCAGTTTCAAAAATAAATACGAAACTTAATTCAAATAAAACAAGCTGACAAATTGAATCCAATATTTAATGATAATATAGCATAACAAGAGATTTATAAGCTATTTTTGTAGGCTGGTCATTTTTGACCGGGAACACCACAAGTGTAACAAGGTGGGGGGAAAATATCCCCAAAAAGTACAAAAATTATCCAAAATATTTTGGGAAGTAGTTATACCCTGTGTGAGGGTATTGGACTAAAAGTCAGTAAGTTTTAGTCCATTGTGATAACATTAATTAGCATTTTCGGGAAAAAGAAAATCCTCTCATAACATAAGGGTTAAATATCTATTACTTCATTTTCCACAACCAGTACTGCCGCTCCCTATATGTTGAGTACACAGCCTATGTAGGGCACCAACGACCAAGGGGGCACCAAACAGTGATTTTTACTTTCAAAAAGGGTACACCTGACCCCCACGGAAAGTATCAAAACTGCCACCACAATCATCAGCCTCTGATCTGGGCTGATGGATATCAGTAGTATCCAGTTGGTATTGCCAAGTAGCTAACCAAGCTTTCAGCACGCGCACACACACGCACATCCCTACTTCTCAAGAAAAAGTCACTTTCCTCACAGGTGAGGTAAAATACGTAGTGTATCCCCCAGGCTTGGGAATAACTTCTCCATCTGTCAGTCGCAGCTTGACATCAATTTGCAGACATGTCATACACACATACAGACACACACTACACATCCCTCTAGGAAATATGTGTGGCATTAGTTGGAACGCTGCCTTTATTTAGGCTTTTCACTCTCTTTTATACAGTTCCAGAGTCCATGCGCCTCTAGCTTGGAGATCTTTTTCTCTGTGCATTGCATCATGGTCTCGCATTAACCCTGCAGAAATTATTTAATACGTGACACCCAAACCACATGCATAGCAAGCACGATGCTTCTCGCTTTCTGCCAATGAACAGGTTAATTTTTAACAACTTTTATTATGTTGGAAACACACTGCATTGGGGAGTCTACAACTTGGGGTATGTTGATGCATAGGCTGTTTATTTAATGTTTAGAAACCTCTCTCCAAACCATTGCTCATCACTTATTTATGGTGGCTTGTTTGCCTTGTCAAACTGTGGCCTTGCTTCTGGTGCCAGCATGTGCCCCGACTAGGTTTTTGCATCTCACAGGGCTAACACATATTAATATTTCACATAGGCAACGCAAACCAGCCCAACATTGCCTTTTGATTGGCAGTAAATATAATTTCTTATTCACATTATTGATGTACTGTCGAGAAGGGCTTGTTGCGCCCAAAATTACTTTATGGCGAACAGTCCTTTAGATCTTTAATATGATTAAATCTTGTATCAGTTGAGAGATTAGGAACTGCTTTGGCACAGATGTAGTATGAATAAAACAGTGATACAAGGATAAAGTTTAGTATCTTTTTAATGATACTAAATAATTACTGTAACCCAGCATGAGGTACAAGCTCATATGATATAATGATACACATTTGTATAATTTGTTTATATAATAATTCTGGATCCTGATTGGTCATTACTGTAGTATTAATAACAGCTATGACACAAACAATTTTGATGACTATATATTTCACTGTTGTCCATGGCAACATACTGGTACTTCCAGGTATCTTTTATCATTCCTAAGGCTATATATTTCTATATAAGGCTATATAAATATATTTCCATTCTTTTGCGTTCACTTGCAGATTTTTGAGTTTCCCCAAGTAAGTTTGGAATCTCTCGCAAAAATATTGTTACCCCCAAAAAACATTGCATTCGCAAATGCATTTGTAAAACTTTTGCGTTCCCTTGCAATGATATTGCATTCCCCCAAGAAACTCTAAATTTGCTTGTGAATGCTTACTTTTTACTCCCATCTAATAATTAGGGATGTAACGAAATGTGTGACGATTCAAGTCGGTTGAGGTGTAAAAACGAATTGCGATACACGTTTTAAACAGCCTCACTTTACAGGCATGATAGCAACAAGCAAGTTGTAGCTAGCGTTACGGACTGTGCTGTCAAACAGAAGCATGGCGACGGCAAGTGCATAGTTTACGTTGACTCAAATCGGAGGTGTGGTGGCATTTTGACTTTCCGAAGACTAATAATCACCATGGTGAGAGGCTCCAGTCACCTCCGTCTGCATGTAAAAGATAATAGGCCAAACCACACTGACCAGCGGATTTGCAGCCCTACTCGCAGCGTCGAGGGCGATTGCCATGGAGATCACAAGGTGCATCAATGTTTTCACAGCGAAAGATAGGCTGTTTTCTGCCGTAGTAAATTAAGACCAGCGCAAGGATGTATTCTGTTGGAGAACCAGGTGTTGTATTTATTTGACTATCTCTTTCTCTAAATGTGTACATGGATTTTTTTTCCAATAATTTGTTGATTATTATGGCATATTTATTTAAATGTGTTCTGTTTTTCTAACTCTTGCAAGTGTAATGATACAAATTATAATACAAATCTTGCCTTTATAACAATGTGAAACCCCTGTCACTGTTGTACTTCAATTTGACCTAGACTTTTTATTTCTGCTATTCCTCAGTGCAGGATGAGGGTAAAGAAGCTGAAACAACATTGTTCCCCCACAAAATTTTGCGTTCACTCACAAATACATACTTTTTCCTCCCCTCTCTTATTATTTCATCACCATTTCGTGTTTTCTCACATAACTTTGTGAGGGAGCGCAAAGATTATTGGGAGAATGCAAAAGTATCGCGGATGAATGCATAAGCACTGAAATCTCAATCTCAATGTCCTCTTAGGGGCTCCATCAATGCTGGCCATGGGGGTGCATTTTATTTTATGATTTTATTAACTTTACCTCTCCTGTATGCCACTATTATCATCCCTCTCACATTTTTGGCTTTCAGCAGGTAAAGAAAATGTGTCCATGGCCAGACAGTTCCTATTTCCATGTTGCAGACAGACTACTGCAGGCAGTGAAGTAAAGCACAGGAAACTGCTTAGAAATAGTTACCAGCAAGGTCACAGTTAATTTTCAGTGAAATCCTGAGAAACTGTCCAGAATATGGAGTGAGTGTCTAAAAGTCTCCACACACAGTGCACTGTGTCGCCCCTGAGAGCACTGCCACCCTGAGCCTATGCAACAATTTCATTTAAAAGATGTATTTTTTTCATATAGTAATAGAGTTGTGGCTGTTAAAATTATTAACACATGAGTAAGATAGAATGATTTGGACAAATGTAACCATTTTGGCCCTGTAGTAATTTCACTTCTAATGTCTACATAGTGGCATCTGTTGGGGTAAAGAATGACTACAGGAAAAAGTTTGAAAGCTCTAAGATTTAGGATTTGAACAGTTATATAGTAAACTGCAGAAGGAAATGAGAAGAAATACTTGAATCACAGAGGCACTCGTCTTAATCAGCCTTTGTGTCAGGACTTGTGTGAGGACAGGAAGTGGTTTATTATGTCTTTGCTGGAGGGCATACCTTCCCTGTTGATCCACTGCTTTGGCTGTGAAAATACAATTAACCTGGTAGACAAATAAGAGCAAATAATCATGATCTGATAACGTAGTTGTGTAACTTAAACCACACATTTAAAGTGCAGAGCATTCAAACGAAGGACATGATTTGGATTTGGACTAAACCCACAAGATTGCAAGTAATAAAATGACAATGATACTGATATATATATTTATTTGTGCTTGAATCTACAGTATACTGTAAACACTACCGTTCAAAAGTTTTGGGTCAGCTAGAATTGTGCTTGCCAGGGCTGCATTTATTGTATCAACAATACAGTAAAAACAGTAATATTGTGAAATATAATTATAATTTAAATACATAACCCAGTTCCTTGAGAATGGGAATGAGATGCCGTGTCATGGTGTTGATGGCGCTATGGGAACGCCTTCAGCGTGAGCTGGTGTTTGAGTCACGTGTAGTTCACTTGCAAGCAACTGGCCAAAGATGAAGTCAGGTGACGCAATGCTGTGCGAGATTAAGTCTACAAATAAAACCAGTGTGACAGCATCACTAGATTCACTTGTCTGAAGATGTCACGTAGGCATACTTAAAGTATGGCACCGTGGTGCGGTTATATATATCCCGGTTATATATGGGTTATATATACAGGTGCTGGTCATATAATTAGAATATCATCAAAAAGTTGATTTATTTCACTAATTCCATTCAAAAAGTGAAACTTGTATATTATATTCATTCATTACACACAGACTGATATATTTCAAATGTTTATTTCTTTTAATTTTGATGATTATAACTGACAACTAAGGAAAATCCCAAATTCAGTATCTCAGAAAATTAGAATATTACTTAAGGCCAATACAAAGAAAGGATTTTTAGAAATCTTGGCCAACTGAAAAGTATGAACATGAAAAGTATGAGCATGTACAGCACTCAATACTTAGTTGATGGCACCACAAACCATCACTGACTGTGGAAACTTTACATGGACCTCAAGCAACGTGGATTGTGTGCCTCTCCTCTCTTCCTCCAGACTCTGGGACCCTGATTTCCAAAGGAAATGCAAAATTTACTTTCATCAGAGAACATAACTTTGGACCACTCAGCAGCAGTCCAGTCCTTTTTGTCTTTAGCCCAGGCGAGACGCTTCTGACGCTGTCTGTTGTTCAAGAGTGGCTTGACTCAAGGAATGCGACAGCTGAAACCCATGTCTTGCATACGTCTGTGCGTAGTGGTTCTTGAAGCACTGACTCCAGCTGCAGTCCACTCTTTGTGAATCTCCCCCACATTTTTGAATGGGTTTTGTTTCACAATCCTCTCCAGGGTGCGGTTATCCCTATTGCTTGTACACTTTTTTCTACCACATCCTTTCCTTTCCTTCGCCTTTCTATTAATGTGCTTGGACACAGAGCTCTGTGAACAGCCAGCCTCTTTTGCAATGACCTTTTGTATCTTGCCCTCCTTGTGCAAGGTCGTCTTTTGGACAACTGTCAAGTCAGCAGTCTTCCCCATGATTGTGTAGCCTACAGAACTAGACTGAGAGACCATTTAAAGGCCTTTGCAGGTGTTTTGAGTTAATTAGCTGATTAGAGTGTGGCACTAGATGTCTTCAATATTGAACCTTTTCACAATTTTCTGAGATACTGAATTTGGGATTTTCCTTAGTTGTCAGTTATAATCATCAAAATTAAAAGAAATAAACATTTGAAATATATCAGTCTGTGTGTAATGAATGAATATAATATACAAGTTTCACTTTTTGAATGGAATTAGTGAAATAAATCAACTTTTTGATGATATTCTAATTATATGAGCCCTAGAGAGGGAGCCAAGGTTAGAAACAGGGGACTCCTCACTCGCCATGTGACTCTTACCATAAGCATGGGTTTTAATAGGGGATGAAACCCCTTGTTTTTGAGCCACCACTGAAAGGGCCTCATGTGCAGCATGCCTAACGGTATTATGTTGGTGGCTGAATCCATGAGACCCAGCAGTACCTGGTACTACCGGACCCGATATTGGTAAGCTTCCCCCAAAAAGTGAACCTCAGGAACTTCCTGTTCACAGGCAGAATCTCTCATTGAAAATATTCATCCTTCAAATCTATCGTGACAAACCATTACTTGGATTGAATTTGAGACACGATAAGCTTTAGCATCAACATCTTGAACCTGTAAGTCCACAGAGTATGGTTCAGAAGATGAAGATTGATACTAGGACGCAACCACCCGTCTTTTTTGGTTACTAAAAAGTAAAACAAATCCTGAGTTTCTTGCTGGAAGGGGAACAGGCTCTATGGCCTCTTTGCCCAGGAGAGACTCTAGCTCCTGCGTAAGCAACAAAACTTGCTCTGGCGTAACCCTAGTGGGGAGCACGCCGTTGAAATGCGGAGGACGAGATTTGAACTAAATCCTGGAACCTCTCTCTGTTGTTTGAATAACCCACAGAGAGACATTGGGTAGAAGTTTCCACACTGCCAAACTCTCTGAAAGAGGAACTTTTACACTTTAGATTATAGGGGTGGGGAGAACCAACTTGGTGCCCTGAAACAGCTCACAGGAGCCAACTGAATCTAATGAACAATGTGTACAAGTAGAGATGGGGAGGAAACACCACCAGGAACTGCCTCTCCCCAAATCACCAGAGGTGGCTGAACAATTCCTGGAAGGGAATGGGAAAGAGAGGAGACTTGATGGCACACTACTTCTAAGAAAAAGAAGTCCTGATTCCAGGCCTTTCTTAACCTCACAAGCAGCAATGTCCATTCTGATGTCAGGTCTGGCCCCTGAAGGCTGGGACTGGCACCTGGACTCCCAATCCTTACGAGGGGGAAGTGTGCAGCCACACTATCCTTCTGTTTCTCCATCTTGTAGCTGGGCGCAGGACGGGAGGTGGAAGGGCCAGCCTGTTGGACACCGCGAGGGATAAACTGCTGGAATGCCTCTGACTGTTTCTTTGCTGCCTGGATAGTTGTAATAATACAACTTTATGGGATTGTGAACATGGGCGGAATATGGGATTTCCACAACCTCAAGGTCTCATTGTGGAGGTCAGGATAAAAGGGAAGGTTTCTCTTCGGAGACTGGGCCTTACCACTGGTGTGGAAGCTCTCATCCAGTTTACTATATGGTGCTTGCCTTCTTTGATCAGACCACTCTATGTTTAATTTAGCCACCACGTGTGTAACAAACTCAAGCAGCTCCTCATAAGACTTTTACAACGAGGACTGCCCACCAGCTGCACTCGAATCATAAACCTCCTCAATTTCTAGCTCCTCGAAGCTAGACTCCCCTGAAAGCAGGTCCACATCCAGAAATCTTGGCCAACTGAAAAGTATGAACATGAAAAGTATGAGCATGTACAGCACTCAATACTTAGTTGATGGCACCACAAACCATCACTGACTGTGGAAACTTTACATGGACCTCAAGCAACGTGGATTGTGTGCCTCTCCTTTCTTCCTCCAGACTCTGGGACCCTGATTTCCAAAGGAAATGCAAAATTTACTTTCATCAGAGAACATAACTTTGGACCACTCAGCAGCAGTCCAGTCCTTTTTGTCTTTAGCCCAGGCGAGACGCTTCTGACGCTGTCTGTTGTTCAAGAGTGGCCAGAGTGGAAGAAATTGCAGAGCGTGCTTCCAGATCCAGAACAGCACCCTCAGAGTCTGTAGAGAGAGTGAGAGAAAAGGCTGTGTAACAACTGGACCGATCAAACACACAATCTCCTTAAGGACCCAGACAGGCTCTATGATGTCTAGTTGCCCCACTGTGAATTAGCACCCTGGTGCCAATTCATACACTTCAAATTGCAGATTGTTAGGATGATTGTTCTCACATGAGAGAACAGTACGTCCAACAGACATTCAATGCCCTATAGAAATGGAATTCTATCCACTAATTAATTAACAGTCTGTTTAATGCATTTCCCCAGTAAATTTTGTGTATCATTACTGTTTGTATATTGTCTTTTTATATTGTATAGTGTTATGCATGCTTGATGATAGAATTACTAGTTAATGTTAGCCCATCTAGCTGGTGTCTCCTATCAAAATATTCCTCATTTAATGACTCACACTTTGCTAGACATCACTTTCTTATAGAATGCAGTGTGTTTGTTATATTTCTACCAGAAAGACTCGGGAGGCCAGATGAAGTACAATAAAGTAACAAGTTTATTAACAGACCAGCAAGTATTATAATTAGAGGTTCTTTGGCATAGGCCCCGTCCGTAGCTCTCGTCTCGAGGGTAACGGACTCTGCATTTCCTGCCTAAAGATGAAGGCAGGGGCGCAGCGACCCCCTGGGAGGTATAGGCGGGGACCGTCCTGGTGGTGGTGGGGAGGATGGAAGTAATGTTGGCGTCAGCATCTGCGAACTCAGACATGTGTAAGTGACCATCTTTTATACTCTGAGAATTAGGACATGATTGGTTAGGTCTGAATGTGATGAGTGACATAACATTGAATCTTCCTGGCAGAACTTTACGCTAAAGCTTTCATTGATCAGAATACAAACGAACACACACATTTTCAGCTCACTCCAGTCACGCAAATGAGTCAGCCCTTTGTTTAAAACAAAGGAATTCTCCCGCCTGAGAATGCACCTTTGTCATTGGTCAAGCCAAACCTCAAAGGTGTAACCTCTGTGGAACTTAAAAAAGCCAACACAAAGTTCCCTCCGTGTTAGTCGTAGTACTCTCTGGCATTCCATTCCCGAATGCTGTTCGTGTTAGACCTAGTCCGGCGCAGACGCACCGGCTAGTCCCACACATCAAGCCATGTGGGCCTTCTTCAACCATAACAGATTCTCTGCAAGTTCACTATCGCATCTTCGCTCAACACGGAAGGAATTGATTGCAACTGCAACACCATCGGAACAAACTATCAAGACTTTCTCCTTTCTCCTACGACTCTTCAACAGCTCAGGCAAATGCAAGTAACATACAATATACAAAATCGCTGTGTAGTTAGTTAAAGCTATAAACCCCTTTGTTCAAACAAAGGAGCTTGTTGTCTTAACTGATGGTTCTCCCAGGCTCTTTTCATAGCTTCATTCCTCTGTTCTGATACGGTTTTCCAGCCACTTCCACTTTCCATTCTACCCATGTATGTGTGTGCTCATGTGTATGTTTGTGTAGATTAGTTATGTGTTCGTGTTTTTATTAAATAAACTTTGTGTACATTCGTACGAGCGGATTCTGGTCTGCTTATAAATAAATTGTCACTTTAACGAATCGATCATAGCTATAAGCTAACAAAAAATATCCTTTGTTATAGTTGATAGGCAATCAGTACTGAATGTTCGCTGGACGAACAGATTATTTGATTGTAATATTAATTCTGTTACATTAAGTTAATTTGGTTAACTCATCCAAATATTCATAATTAATTGTAACAAGTTATAATTAATTATTAATATTTCCCCTTTGAGCTAATTTGTTACAGCTGGGCCGTCTCAGACTCCTCTAACAGCTCCATCTGCAAGCCCATTGTCTAAGTGTATGCACCGCCTCGGTGGATGCGGGACCCGAACCACGGGGTGCAGGAGTAGATTGGGGGCACGGCGAAACACATCTCCTAACTCCTTGCTCTAAACCAGACAGAGACAGACTTCTGGAGGCTTCTGAAGCTGGTGATGCTCTCATGCAGGTATTATTTATAGATGTGATCATGCACGGCGTTGCATCACCTGACTTCGTCATGCTTGGTGTGTACTAAATGTGACTCAGACACTGGCTCACACTGAAGGTGTTTCCATAGCGTCAACACCAACATTGATGTTCCTTTGAAAGGGAACCCAGTAGATTAACAGTTTCTGAAATACTCAGACCAGCCCATCTGGCACCAACATCCATGCAACAATCAAAGTCACTTAAATTAAATTTCTTCCCCATTCTGATGCTCAGTTTGAACTTCTGAAGATCATCTTGACCATGTCAACATGCCTAAATGAATTGAGTTGCTGCCATGTGATTGGCTGATTAGATATTTGCATTGAAGAGCAGCTGAACAGACATACCTAATAGAGTGGCTGGTGTGTGTGTGTGTATAAATATGTATTCATATAATGAATTGAATACATTAATGGCAAACATGTTTATATTTGTATTATCATGTATTAATTTTTTTCATGGGACATTCAATTAAAATATAAATAACCATACTTAGCCCATAATGAGTTAATATTTTATTTATATTATATTATATTATATATAATATAATATAATATAATATAATATAATATAATATAATATAATATAATATATTATATTTTTAAAAAAATGTTAAAAATTTAATTTGAATTTAACCAACATTAATTTTAGAAAACAAAACGACATTTAGACTCATGATTGTGTGCTAAGGTCAATATTGATATTTAGAGAAAAAATATATATATTTAAAGATAATGGTTTAAACTAATAAAAAAATAATAATAATGATGATGAAGCTGTGTACAAACATATATTCAAAATCTAAGGAAAATATTACTATTTATATATATTACTCTTTTTTTCTTATTTCATTAGGTCATGAGTATACCAACGAGCTTCTCACAGCTTTTTTTTTCTCAGTTTGACAGACTAATCATCTCATCAGGTGTACATGACAGCACTGTAACGCTCCCTTATACAGCAGTCTAAACCACGGCATCTTGTTAGAGCTTGCTGATTCTGTAAAATTCACGTTATCTTAGTTCACAACATAGAAACCCACATAAGAGCAATGAATGAACTGCATGTATCTATAAGTGATTTTTTTCCCTTCTATGTGCGCATTTTATTTCTTTCTTTATATTCATTTAATGGGAATATATAATATTGTTGTTGTTTTTTTAGTTTTTTTTTAATGTGTCAATTGATTTGGTTAAACGCTTCACCATATATCCGAGTGCATACAACAAAGCTACTATTTGTCATCTATAGATTTTTGTTTCATTCTTTGCGTTCAGCCCAAAGTTCGCCAACATACACTCTTGCACTTATTTTGGATATACTTCAGAAAAATGTGAATGAAAGGCATTGTCAGTAATGCTTATGCTTTCTCACTTGGTGGTCCTGCATCATGCTTGGATTGTATATTTTGTTTACCAAGAGGGCATGAGAAATGACTTCCCCCGAGAATACGGGAGGTCCGCGAGCAGGCGTCAGGCCTCTGGTGGGGAACCCTTGACTGCTTCTGCTGACAGGTCACCACAGGACTAGCTCAGTGTGATTGACATGTCAGGAAATGAGCAATCACTCCTGTCCATTTTGTCCTTTAATTGCATGAAATGTGTATATGTCGAGACAATGAAGTTCTCAGAACACTTCGTCTTTTTTCGATACTTGTTGAAGTTCAACTCTTCAGTATTATCACACCTTCTGACCAATAAATTTCCATGACCTTTACAGTCATTCATCATTACTAAACGAGGATTTAGACAGATTGCACTTCAGCAAAGAATTCTATTTATATACCCTTTCTACAATACATACACACAATTTCTCAAGACTTTTATTTCCTTGTTATTACTTTTTACGCCTGGAAATCACAGCTTAAAGTTCCCTATTATTTCCAGGTTTTGCATGACCTTGAAAAATATCCTTTAAATTATAAACTAAGACAACATACACATGACCTTAGGAGTATTTTTGTACACAAACATAAACATGACCTCAGGAGTATTTTTGTGCACCCACACTTAATGTAAAGGCATATTCATAATTTTCATCATTATACCCACGTTAATAATTTCCTTGATGCAAATCTTTGCTTGCAACAGCCAGGAGATGTTGAAATATGATATTAGTGAAGTGGAAAGGCACAGTTTCCTGTCTCAGGTGTCTCAATCCTTTCATCAGGCTTTGCTTTCACCACACCGACCCAGAAAGAGACGGGCCACAGCGCTAACGGATTGCCCTGAGGAAAAGGCCAAGCTCCCTTTGGAGGAAATGTGGTCAGGCCAGCTGTTGCCAGGGACAACGGGCTTTTCACATCGTCCAAGCCCAAGACGGATGTTAGTGGGATTCTAGGTTTGCTTACCCTCCGGTCGAATGGGCCTGCAGGGGCTGTGGGAGCCCCCTGCCCAACAGCTTGTAGATGGATTGGAACGGCCCCAAGATCTGCTGATTGTTTAACGCCCAAACACTGTGTGGCCTGACAAATGACGGGTCGCAAAGGTCAAAGGGTGGAGCTTCAGTGCCTATTAGTATAGCGTTTGAGCTGTCGTTATGTTAAGAACGTGCTGTAATGTCGGTTTGACGGACAGGTGGTGATTGGAATGTTGACCGTAAGGACAGCACGGAATAACAATGTTAACAAGAAAGGCCCATTTTACTTCAGCATAGCCATTAGAAAAAAGATCTGGCATAAGATCCATCGGGAACTGATTGGATCATGAAAAGTGGACGTTATATACCAAAACAGACCTAAATGTTTAAAGGGATTATTGAAAAAGTTAAACGAGACTGGTGGAATGTTTAGAAGTGGAGCAAGTTCATTTAAGTTCAAAAATACAAAGACAAACATTTTAACTTTGGAATAACATAACCACTGAGTAAGACCAGGAATGTGGATTAAGAAAAAAAATAGAATCAACAACCTAAACAGAAGCTTGGCCAGACTGGGAGTCCATCTTGAACCAGATAAGACCAGTAAACCAGTGGGTTTTTTTCTCAGTGTTACTATGATATCAACGAATTGGTATTTTAATATTGTAGTTGTTGTTTAGTGTACGTTTATATGTTCAAGTTCACTGCTGTTGTTCAAAAACTTGAATTTGCCTTTGTGTACCTTAAATCATAACAGTATTTTTTAAAAAACTGTACTTTCAGATAATATAATAATTCAATACGATTGAAAAGTAATGACGAATGAAAAGTTTTTTCTTTCGTCATATTTTATATAACTACTGTATTATAATTTTAACTGTAGAGTGTTATTCAATATTACATTTAAAGTTAATAACTTCATTATTGCAAGTGTATAATTACAAATATGTTTAAATGCATGGCATACAAGTTTCAATAGAAATTACATTAAAGTATATTTTAGTTTACCAGAAATGCTTGTGCACTTTAACTATATTTCAAAGACACTAGAAGTAGGCTAATTATGAAACTACATATGAAGATGTATTTACGTCCTGCTGCAAAACTATAATAGATTTTTATTTAATTTCAGTTTACATGCAATTAAGCGTCTTAAAACAGTACATTCAGAAGTATATTCTTGTAACGTATATTATTTCCGTGATAATACCATTTTTCACAAGGGATCAGATAATTAAATAGTTAAAAAGGCATTACCCCCTAAATAGCTTTAATGTATTCAACTACTTTTTATTAGTACCATTTAAAAAAAACAAAAAAAAACATCTTACATTATTATAAATTGAGAAGTTTCAGTTTTTCACAGTTGACAAAAGAATGTGTACATGCAAAATGTAGTTTTTTTTTGTGCTTTCCATGTATCATTTGTTGAAATGGTCTTCAAGATCTTTTGTTTTTCTGCAAGCTTGACCAAACTTATTGAGGTGATGTTCCCCACCGAGGCAAACAATCAACACTACCACAGCGCCTTTCATCAAAACTTGGATCGTGCAGTCAAATCTGTTGGCGCTAATTTATTTCATTAGCGTAATAAGAGCACCGCAGAGAGCTGTCCTTCACTTTCCTGTTGTGAAAACATCATCATTTATTTCCACAGTGTGAGCTCCCTCTTTGACTTGTCCTCCCTTCACCCGAATGGGTTCGTCCGTTCGCATGGTGAAACTCATGTGATGAATGAGATTAGGCTAATGTGTCAGGCACGGGATGCTTGGAAAATGGCTTGAATCACCCTCTGCATCTTCTCCATGCTGCTTTGCTTCTATCGGCTCTGTGTTTACATTCATTAGCACTTGTCTGAAATGTGTCACATTCGCACTCCCCTCCATTTCATGCATTTGCTTGGCTTTTCATGTCCATTTCAGACAGCCCTGTTCTGCAAACAGATGCTATCAAGCAAAAAAAATGTTTTGTCTGCCTTCCATTAGCAAGACAAACGTTTCCTTCAAGACTTTACTTGCCTGTAGAATCTAGCAACATTACTCTGAGCCAAGCATGTGTACGTTCACAACCTTTTCTTTCTTAAGATCATTCTTGAGAAACTCAAACAAGGGAGGGGAACACCGTGACATAGTTATAAAGTGGTCTCATTAGGCTTGAGATGTGTTAAAACTTAACTTGCTGAAACAAGCACTTCTATCCATTCTGCTCACAAGGGTCAAGGGTCTGAGAAGAGCCAAGCCACACTATGCACTGTTTTATGATAAAGTTTCTTACTTTGTGTTAAGAGTATAGGGGTATTTAAATTGCATATAAAATGTCCCTCCATTTTTATTACACAGTGCAAATAAACCAGGTATAACCAGGTTTATATATATATACACACCGATCAGGCATAACATTATGACCACCTTCCTATTATTGTGTTGGTCCCCCTTTTGCTGCCAAAACAGCCCTGACCCATCGAGGCATGGACTCCACTAGACCCCTGAAGGTGTGCTGTGGTATCTGGCACCAAGATGTTAACAAGTCCTGTAAGTTGCGAGGTGGGGCCTCCATGGATTGGACTTGTTTGTTCAGCACATCCCACAGATGCTCGATTGGATTGAGATCTGGGGAATTTGGAGGCCAATTCAACACCTCAAACTCGTTGTTGTGCTCCTCAAACCATTCCTGAACCATTTTTGCTTTGTGGCAGGGCGTATTATCCTGCTGAAAGAGCCACAGCCACCAGGGAATATTGTTTCCATGAAAGGGTGTACATGGTCTGCAATTCTTAGGTAGGTGGTACGTGTCAAAGTAACATCCACATGGATGGCAGGACCCAAGGTTTACCAGCAGAACATTGCCCAAAGCATCACACCGCCTCTGCCGGCTTGCCTTCTTCCCATAGTGCATCCTGGTGCCATGTGTTCCCCAGAGAGCTGCAGTTTTGGAGATGCTCTGACCCAGTCGACTAGCCATCACAATTCGGCCCTTGTCAAACTCACTCAAATCCTTACGCTTGCCCATTTTTCCTGCTTCTAACACATCAACTTTGAGGACAAAATGTTCAGTTGCTGCCTAATATATCCCCCCCACTAACAGGTGCCGTGATGAAGAGATAGTCAGTGTTATTCACTTCACCTGTCAGTGGTCATAATGCTATGCCTATATATACAGCCCTACAAAGGCAAAAAGCAGTAACTTCATTTTTGGTCGAAAATAAGTTACTGATATTTTTGGGACAGTCAATTCCGTTGTTTTATCGAGAAAATAATGGGTTGTCTTAACATAACTTCCAAAAGCCCAGGAGAAACCAAGGCAGAACACCGTAACACCAGTTACTGTTCATTGCCTTTGTTTTAGAACACTCAAATTGAGTTAGGATACTCTGCTATTGTTTTGCCGTTGTTTAGAAGTTACTGTGTTGGCCTGGAGTTACAGTATTCTGCCTTTGTTTTACTGTCTATTAAAGTTTGCTGCGTTTAAATTACAGTGTAGCCTGTGTCATACATCTGTCACTAAAGCACTTCTGACACACACGATACCTGAATAAAAGTGTAGGTAAAACAAATAGTTGAGTCAGTGGTTGTTTTTTACTAATAGCATTTAAGGATGGTTGAGATGGCTTTGAAACAAAGACATCAAGGTCAAGGTAGGAAATTGTGTAACACAAAAGATGCATTAGACTAATAAATTAGATATATCGCAGTCTACTTCGTTTAGCTAGCTAGCAGCCTATAGCATAAATAAGCTAGTCAGCTATCCAATGAATAGGCTACCAAACTGCTCTATATAAAAGAGCAATTGTAAATCATCCTAAATAAATGCCATGGTAACTAGATTTTATACAGGTGTTACTATAATGGTTTTGTAAATGGTGATCAGCAACCACATATTGATAATATGGAAGTTACTGCCATTTGCCATGGTGTGACTTGTGAAGTAAAAAGTAGCAATAACCTTTTTATTTTCAGTGCCAGAAACAAGCTTCCATAGTAAGCCGATCATATGAAAAAAAAAAAAAAAAAGATTGTATGAACTCTGTCCCTTACAAAAAGAAGTGTATTCAAGTGTGCTATTAGTATACTTAAAAAAAAGAAAAAAAAGTACACTTTCAGTCTATTTTTTATATACTTCTCAGAAATATACTTGACTTATACTAAGTATAATTAAGTATTCTAAATATACTTGACATGTAGTTGTGTTTACTCTTTTGATTGAGTAGCTTTTTTCACAGTTTACATACTGTTATAAACTTACATTGGTTAAAAATAAACAGTTTTAACTTTTAACTTTAATCTATTTTTTTGTGTAGGCTATTCCACTGGTGGTGTATATCTAGTACAGAATCTCCAAATCAAAACACAGGTGAAGAAGAAGCAGAAACAAGCAAAAGAAGATTGCTTACGCAAATGTAAAATAACGCAATCATTAAACATTAAACAGCATATAAATCAAAACTGCCTAACGTTAACGAATGAAATGTCGAACCCATGAAGAGGAAACGACTCTCTTGATTCTTTTCGGGTGTTGATGGACTTGATCGACTCCATCTGTGTTTTGATCATCGTTCTAAATCTCATCCAGATGACAAAAAGTGCAATTTTCTCAGCTTTTTTGTTTAAAATGTTGCTTTTTTTTATAAAGCTTACCCACATTCAAGTGTTGATAAAAAAGGAATGCATGAAGCATTAGAATAAAATGTTTTTTAAAATGGAATGAGTTAAAGTACAGTTAAAGGTATATTTCAAGTATAAAAAGTTCATACCTAAATAAATAGTATACTTAAAATGCAAAAATAATATTTAAATAGTAGTCTATAAGTATCATGTTATGTTCACTTAAAGAAAACTTACAAGTATACTTGCAGTATAAAACTACTAAACTACTGAGAGTATACTTCAAAGTGTACTTTTATAAAGTCAAAAATGTGCTACAAGTATTTGACTAGTAAGCGATCAGTATACCTATAAGTTCAAATGTAGTATAGTTGCAGTACAAAAACGAAAAATGTAGTTATACATTTTTTTTATATACCCTAAAAAGTGGGCCAATTTAGACCCAAGTAGTAATGAAATAGTACACTTACAAGTACAGTACACTTCTAGTACATTGATATTAGTATACTTACTACATAAAGTATACATACAAATGTACTTGAACTTTACTTAAGTATATTTCATTTTTTGTAAGGGGTATCAGTATCTCTGTATCAGACTTCGATGCTGAATAAAACAAAATGACTTTATAAAATGTATACCGAGGGTTGAGTACATAGTGCATTGCATAAGTTCATAGTGTAGTATGTCATTGGGGAACACAACTTTAGAAACCCTACAGCAACCACCCAGCAACCTACTAACTGCATAGCAAACACTAAAAACACTCTGAACTCTCAGAAGACCCTAGAAACCGTATAACAACACGCAACATCAACAACACCATAACATTGCACTTTTGCGCAGACAAGCACTAACTGTTTATTCAGATAATGTAATTTACAGTAGCTCAATTCTGTTTGAGCTCTTTAGCAATTGTTTTTAAAGTTTGCAATTCTCGACCAAGACTAGTTAAACAGATCAGTTGGATTAAAACTGCCTTTATCCTTCAGTTTTGAGGTAGATAGACAATGTTACATCTGTTAACATTACACACACACACACAAATAGGTGTGCTTTCCCAGACTGGGTATCATCCGTCAGAATGCCTCTAATCCAAACAGACTTTAACCAGAGACAGAAGCTTACACAGAATAATGTCCTCCATTAAACGGATGTAAGTATTTGCCAACTGTCTCTCCCCTGTCCACTTGTAAGACAGACAGTGAACACAAATATTAGCATGGCTTGATGGAGAAGCAGAGATCTTGTCATCTAAACGATCTCAACTTTGCAGCTTCTAGCTCCCTTTTTTTTGTCTTCTAGCATTAACGTCGCCCACCAGGGTCAAACTATCCAAACAAAATGACGCAGCGGTGCTGACTGATGATCTAAATATATGCTTGAGTGATGACTTCTTGCACATGAGTGAAATCTCTTCCTCCACCCCCTGGGAGCAGTTTACGGCAAACCTTTTACCCTCGAAAGCCTGCATCAACATTGAACTTTTGGACCTTTTAGTGAGGCACAAGGGCTTCGAGACAAAATTAAGAGATGATAATGTATGAATGGTAAATTGCTAAATGAATCAAGGGAATTTTGTTGTAGCTCAGAATTTTTAATTATTTATGTAGCTCACCATTAGAATGAAAATGGATTTATCTGAAAATGGTTCAAGACAATTTCCCACTGCACACACACACACACACACACACACACACACACACACAGAGTTTCAGTATCTTTGTGTGGACTCTCCATAGGTGTAATGGTTTTTATACTGTACAAACTGTATATTCTATCCCCTAACCCTAAACCCTACCCATAAACCTACCCATCACAGAAAACTTTCTGTATTTGGACATCATCACTTTATTTCATTTTATTTATAAGCTGTTTTCCTCATGGGGACTAAAAAATAGCATGTGAAAAATTACTGTTATTATTATCCATGTAGGGCAAGGCATACGCACACAAACACACACACACAGTCAAAAGTTTTGATTTCCCCAAAATACAGGCAAAACAGTAATATAGTGAAATTGTATTACAATTTAAAACTATTGTTTTCTGTTTTAATATATTTTAATCCAAGTCAAGTCACCTTTATTTATATAGCACTTTTTACAATGCCGATTGTTTCAAAGCAGCTTCACAGTGTTAAACAGGAAAATAATGCAACAGAATTTGATTCGGCTGTACAGCCGCTCTGGAGAAAACAGTGATGTCATCGTCCAGCTCAGTTAAATTATCATATAGTGTCAATGCGGGGGGATCAGTAATATAGTTGAATATTTAGTGTCCCCAACTAAGCAAGCCAAAAGACAAGGAACCAAAACTCCATCAGGTGACAATGGTTAAAAAAACCTCGGGAGAAACCAGGCTCAGTCGGAGTGCCAGTTCTCCTCTGGCCAACGAACAAACAGTGTGTGATTATGATTCAGGCAATATTACAAATCAGAAGTCATATTAGATCGAAATATTCAGAATATTTGTCCAGTTCCATCTGATTGAGTTGGGTTTGTTGAGGATGTCATGTCGATGAGGCCTTCACTGGGGAGAGTCTAGTTGACCAGGTATCTGCAGACACTTCAGGGATGTGTTGGTTGTGTCTAGCGCAGGTCCACCATCTGATCTGGATATAGATACTGGATACCTTTAACAATGTAACTTTTACACAAAAATATTAAGCAACAATGTTTTCAACATTGATAATAATAAGAACCATTATTATTAACTGAGCACCAATAATAACTGATAATTTTTTTTAGCACCAAATCACCAAAAGCATAATGTGATGATGCTGAAAATTCAGCTTTACATTTTACATAAATAAAATTTTCAAGTTGTGATATTGTAATATTGATATTTCACAACATTACTGATTTTACTGTATTTTTGATCAAATACATGCAGCCTTTTACCATTATTACATTACCATTAATTTACCACAAATTACCATTAATGATTCAATGGTCAGAATTTGGTAACACTTTATTACTAAGTAACTTTGCAACTACATGTCTCTACATGATTACATGACTCTAAAGTTAGTTGACATGTAGTTGCAAAGATACTTAAGAGTTAGTAGAATGTCTAAAGTGGACCATCGAAGTGTTACCCAGAATTTTTTTCTCATTCTGAAAATAAATTAAAGGCAATTTTCCACTTAATTTTGCATGTTTTTCATGCAACCATGCTTTATTCTTATGGCTCTCCCTTCAGTTTTGGTTAAGTTTACAGCACAGTTTTTATAAATGATCTTGTGTAAAAGTGAACTTTAAACTCTAATATAATTTTATTGCTGATTTTTTACTAAAACAGCTTGGCACTGGGTCATAATCTTCCTGTTGGATATTATAAATTGGGGGCTCTCTTTGCACAGCCAAGGCACTGAAAAGGAGATGGCAGAGATTTGAGGAATGTTATTACAGCTGTGTTCTTTCTTATTGCAGGGGAAGTGAAACAGCAAATCGACTCTTGAAGAAACAATTAACAGTCTCTCTCTGCGGGCAAGGAATGAAGCAGCTGAATGTAAGGAGAAACAGAGGAAGAGAGAAAAGCCAGCCACAAGGACCTTCTCAAACGGTAACCACTAAACTCCAGTCAGCGTGCAGGCAGAATGGCGGTAATTTGATTGGACTGATGGTCTAATGGTGTTTGAAGTGAGCCCGGGGCCCGGCGAGGTGGCTGAAATGCAGTAAGACGTGTGGAGCTAACTGATGAAACGGACGCCTGGTGACTTAAGCAAAGGAGCGGCGAATTAGAGCATAGTGACCTATCAGCAAGCATCAGCTCAGGTCGCTCAATGACAGCCCCTATTAGACGTACCACTGAGCGAACTGCACATGCCAGGCGGTGTATTGAAATGGAGGAGGGCTGCCGGCTGCTTGGTGGGGCCATGTCGTGAGCTTTCCGTACCAGTGACCAGGATCAAGGCAGTCCGAGCGGGCCCGGCCCAATACTTTCTGTCACTCCATTATATGGCATGGGCGGTGTGTTTCATGCCTGGTAAATGAGGTGACAAGGAAAGTCAACCTGACCTTGAGATGAAGGGTCCACCACACTGCAGGTTTCCACTTCTCCACAATGAATGGAGATGCTGAAAAACAGTCTATGCTGTGTGGTTACATTAACATTAAAATGTAATGAGCAAGTTTTATTACACATCAATATTTTTATTTATTTAGAATATAGGTAACACTTTATTTTACAGTGTCCTTGTTACATATGTTACAAATTCTTACCACAGTAAATTATGCATAATTACATGCAACTAACCCTCAGCCAAATCCTAATCCTACCCTAACCCTATAGTAAGTACATGTAGTTAAGTAATATTACTCATTACTTAAATATATAATTACACTGTAACAATGGCACCTTAAAATAAAGTGTAACACTTTATTTTACAGTAGTGTACTTACAGTTAACTACATGGGTTAAGGGTAGGTCTATAGGGGTAGGTTCAGGGTTAGTACCTAGTTATAACTCAGATACTGTAATTTCTATAATAAGTAAATAGTATGTGCATGCAGAACAGGACTGTAAAATAAAGTGCTACATATATTTTTAAATGCCATTTCTCTGTCATGTATTTAAATATATTTGTAATTACACATTTGTAATGATGACGTTGCAATTTAGTGCATTCATAATATATTAACATAATCAAAATTGACCCTATTTACTTTGTTAGTGCACATTACTAGGGTTTCCATGGCCGAGTAGCTGCATCCAAGTCTTACATCACCAAATGCAATGCAAAGTGTCGGATGCAGTGGTGTAAAGCACGCCGCTATTAGACTCTAGAGCAGTGGAGACGTGTTCTCTGGAGTGACGAATCACGCTTCTCTGTCTGGCAATCCGATGGATGAGTCTGGGTTTGGCGGTTGCCAGGAGAACAGTACTCGCCTGACTGCATTGTGCCAAGTGTAAAGTTTGGTGGAGGGGGGATTATGGTGTGGGGTTGTTTTTCAGGGGTTGGGCTTGGCCCCTTAGTTCCAGTGAAAGGAACTCTTAATGCTTCAGCATACCAAGACATTTTGGACAATTTCATGCTCCCAAATTTGTGGGAAAATTTTGG
The DNA here is from genome assembly GCA_039654625.1 of Rhinogobio ventralis. Classification (NCBI taxonomy): domain Eukaryota; kingdom Metazoa; phylum Chordata; class Actinopteri; order Cypriniformes; family Gobionidae; genus Rhinogobio; species Rhinogobio ventralis. The sequence continues at coordinate 5,857,133 of CM077214.1, read as the reverse complement.
GGATGGCCCCTTCCTGTTCCAACATGACTGCGCACCAGTGCACAAAGCAAGGTCCATAAAGACATGGATGAACGAGTTTGGTGTGGAGGAACTTGACTGGCCTGCACAGAGTCCTGACCTCAACCTGATAGAACACCTTTGAGATGATTTAGAGCGGAGACTGCGAGCCATGCCTTCTCGTCCAACATCAGTGCCTGACCTCACAAATGCGCTTCTAGAAGAATGGTCAAAAATTCCCATAAACACACTCCACAACCTTGTGGAAAGCCTTCCCAGAAGAGTTGAAGCTGTTATAGCTGCAAAGGGTAAGCCAACTCCATATTAAACCCTACGGATTAAGAATGGGATGTCATTAAAGTTCATGTGCATGTAAAAGCAAGCGTCCCAAAACTTTTGGCAATGTAGTGTACTTCTTAGCAAACTTTTAGTTACAATGGTGTCAAATTGTATTGTTCCCGGGTGCAATAATTCAAAGAAGGAACGTTTAGTGGCAGTGAGTTACTTTCAGTTTCCAGTGAAGGATCCAGTAGCAGAAGGATGCAAAGAATCGTAAATATGGAGAGAATGTTGCGACGTAAAATCTGAAAAACCAGAAAAGTGTTTTGTGCTGTACTGTCCATTCCACCCAACCCCCAGAATCAAAGCACTGTCGCTTACGGGTAAGAAAACGATTACCATAATGTTCCATCTTTTAATGCTGTTTAAAGAGACAATTTCAATGCAATTTTCAATGATAAACCTACCATTACAATGTTCTGTTAATAACCCTCTGCTAATCCGACTGTCCGTGGGCGAGGATACAAAAATGCAGAAGTATAATCTGTAGTTTTCATGAAATCCCTGGTGTTGTCAAATAAATGTGAATTTCCCTGTCTAGCTAACACGGAGAACGGCGAGCAAACATTTACATACTACCGAAATTGTAACAATAAAAAGTAGGTTGAAAATTGGCAAAGTTACACTTTAAGGTAAACAACAGCTTGGGCTCATGTGTTTTACTGGTGTGTCAATTATAGCCTGCACTGCCCCATCCATAACAGCTTCTTTGCAAAGCTATATTACACTGTGACAGGATAACAAAACAATCTGCCCTGAAATGTGCCACAGAAACAGTTGAGGTTGGATTGAAATCATCAGGGACCTTGTTTAAAATAAACTTTAGCCACTTGTTTCTTTATGCAAAGCACACCACATCCAGGAACACAACAATTTTGGCAAAATTTCCCCCACATCTTACATTAATTATATGCTAGTTTAGATTTTTGATTAAAGGATTGATTAAAAATGTGTTTTAGGTGTGTTTACATGCAGACTATTTGACATAGCTGAACCCAGAATAACTGACCAGTCAGGAAAAATAAACAAACAATAATTCCTCAGCAGTGTCAGTCAGTGACCAGCTTAACAGAAACCACCATAAAATGTGTGCAGATTACTTTTGAATTTACAAAAAATAATTATATCTTTTTTCAAGAAAAAAGTGGAACATACATTTTCTAGTCTAGTCTACTTGCTACTAAGTGACTCAAAACTGTATTTAAAATAATTGATGTCACTAATTTAGGAAACTTCCAAGTATAGTCTCATACTCTATAAGTAACTTATAAAGGCAATATGTGAATAATTTAACATTAGGTGTTAATGATGCATGGAGTCTCATCCTCAGACATCACAACCACAGACTGCCCACATTCACTAAATGCATAGAAGTGTAAAAGTCTTAATCTGATTGGCTGACTTCTACAGGGCTGTGTCTGAAATTGCCCCCTATACCCTTAAATAGTGCACTTTTTTGAAGGGACAGCCATTTGTAGTGGTGTGTGAAACCATAGTGGACATTATCAAGTGAACTAATTCAGTCTCACAATGCACTGTAATAACAAGTGTACAACCAATGTGTAACGGGTAGAGAATACCCATAATGCACTGTGAGGGTCGCACTGAATGAACTGCTGGGCTGCGTCCGAAACCGCATACTCTCGTAAGTAGGTACTTGAATAAGTAATTACTTCACTTATAATTATGAGTATGAATGTAATCTGGACTTACTACATTTGTTATGTCTTCATTATCATGTGACCTACCATCATCAGTTATGTCGCTTCACTACCATTCATAAATCCTCTCCAGTGGCTTCATGGGATAGTAAAGTGTCCATCGTATGCGCACTTCAGAATCTCGCTGGCAGAAATAGGTCATCTGAGAACTTTTTACCAATTTTTTTACTGAAATCTGACATTCTTCTTTTGCCACATACTGTTTTTCACCAACTATATAGTAGGGAAGTATGCGATTTCAGTTAAAGCCCCGCCCTGGTCTCAGCAGAAGATGGCGCCTGCAGCTGCATCATCCATCCATCCAATCATACATTTTCCAAACCATTGGTCCAATGTTTGTACAGTGTAATATCATACAGGTATACATTTATTTAAAATTGATTATTAAATTGTTTAATTAAGTTTTATACATAGTTTCCATTCATTACTACTGGAGCTGCCCGTTAGCTAAGTGCTAAATGATTATTAAACAGAAAGTACAAACTATACGAAAGCTGCAGCCCTTCCGGCACACTCAGTGTCCGTATTCACTCACTCGTTTTCATTCACTCCTTCAAGTGGACTATATTAGTGGAGTAATGTAGGGAATAGTGAATAGCGATTTTGAACACAGCACAGGTTTTCCCGGAACCAGGGCTGTGTCTGAAATCGCCCCCTATACCCTTAAATAGGGCACTATTTGAGGGAACAGCCATTTGTAGTGGTGTCCGAAACCATAGTGGACGTTATTGAGTGCACTCATTCAATCCCACAATCTACCGCAATAACGAGTGTAGAACTGATGTATGCTCAATGGCTAGAGAATACCCATAATGCACTGTGAGAGTCGCGCACTGAATTAATTTCCACGTCTCGCTAGGAGATGGTGCCCACAGCTGAATCAATCATCCATCTATTTTCCAAACCACGCTGGTCCAGCGCAATATCATACATGTATAAATTCCTTTTTATTTGATTGGTAAATTGTTTAATTACGGTTTATACATGCTAGTTTCCATGACAGTTCAAGATAAATCTTTTCATTACTACTGGAGCTGCCAGATTGCTACGTTTCAAATAATTATTAAACAGCCCAGCCAGCAATTGGTCTCGGTCCAGATCCGGGCCACATCTGGTACATGTGGATTACACTTGTACCAGATGTGGGCTGGATTTGGGCCGACACTATGTTGTCTAAGAGCAAGCACAAACTATGCAAAAACAGCAGCCCTTCCGGCGCACTCAGTGTCCGAATTCACTCACTCGTTTTCATTAACAAGTGGACTATATTAGTGGAGTAATGTAGGGAATAGTGAATGAAGGTATAGGGGGCGATTTTGAACACAGCACAGGTTTTCCCGGAGCTTGTGCTTCAATCTTTAATGGTCCGCCAGGAAACAAAGCCCTGTTTAAAAGTTCCGATACTGCAGCATTAAGCGCTTAAGAGGAGCAACTAAGCGCTGGATTAAAAAAAGTTTCTGAAGTCCACGGCATAGAAACGTCAAGACGTCAAGCATTTTGTTTGAGGCACTTGAGGTCTGTTTGCAGGTTTACAAACGGGATATGGGAAAAGTATTATGACCAAAGCTTTGGATTCTCAAGTGATCCTATTTTATTAGTTATGTGTCCCCTCTCACATCTATAATGGAAGATCAGGTAAAGTACTGAGAAGGGAATTCCTGCGGCATATAGCCTGTAATAGCATGTCAGTCTGTTATTGTATGGACGTGTATCCACCCCGTACATTATGTTGAACATAACAAAACTGTGAATGGTCACTACATGTCAGTCAAACAGCCTTTTCTGACTAAGTGGGTGGTCCGTGGCCAATTTTAGTGACTATAGAGCCCAGACCTTATGCTGTTAGGCAAAGATCTGGCTACTTGAGAGTAATGATGCATGCTGCAAAGCTTTAGTGGTCAGTCACCACTTTGCCATCTGTACTTTCTGCTGTCTGTATTTTGATTACTCTGGCCAAATAAAGGAAGATGAAGTTGTGTAAATATTTATAAGCTCGTAATGTCTGCGCAGTGACCAAAACAATTTTCTGCCACGCTCTTCCCATCTCTTTGGGGGGATGTGAAGAGAGAGAGAGAGAGAGAGAGAGAGAGAGAGAGAGAGAGAGAAAAACTCCTGAAAGCAAACATTCACAGAGACTATCTCGCAGGATCCACAGTCAATATCAATGTATAAGTCATTAAAGGGGCCCTATTATGCTTTTACATGTTCAACTTGCTGTAGTGTGTAATGTTGCTGTTTGATTATGAACAAGGACTGCAAAGTTACAAAGCACAAAGTCACTCAAAAGGGAGTTATTCTCTATATCAGTGTCACTGTTTCTGAAATCCCTAAAACGCCTTGATTGTAGATTTCTCACAGGAATGAACATATCACAATATTCCTCATTTAAATAATTCCCAGGGCAAATGCAAAATAAAGGGACAAGGTCTGGTTGCGTTGTATTAGTAGAGTGTCAAAACTTGTGGTTATGGTAAGGGGTGTGACATTTACCAAATGCTTGAATTGGTTGACCAATCGCAACACACTAATCCAGCTAACCAATCAGAGCACATTGTGCATTTTCAGGAAGGAGGGGTTTCATAGAGACAGGAACTAAACAAATCGTTACTGACAGACTGGGAAGAGAGGTGCTGCAACAATATAAAGTATAAGGGCTGTGTGATTAAATGTAATGATTAAGTGTAATTAATTTTCGATTTCGATTTTGGCTTGCAACAATTATGAAAACAAGATAATTGAGGTAAAACAATTATTGTGCTACTGCCACATTCCATCCAGCACACCTTCCTTTCCTTCACAGCAGTGCACTTTCATTCCTCCCTTAAAGCCCAAATTTAACACCCAAATCAGCCAAATCAGCCAAATAAGCGAGTGTTGTTGTCACAGGGTGTTTTGGGTTGTGTTTCATGTTCATGTTTTTGAGTCATGTTCACAGCCATGTTCACTGTCAAGTTTCTTAGTTTGCTTTGTTCACTGCTATGCGCTTCCTGGTCTTGTCATGTGATTTCCATTCCCTCGTGTGTTTGTGTCATGTCATTGGTTCATTGTCTCGTCAGTGTTCACAGGTGTCCCTCGTCCAGTCATTAGTCCATGTGTATTTAAGCCCTCATGTTTGCCATGTGTCTTGGTCTGATATTGAAAGTGTAACCCGCCAACCGCTTTGTTGGTGAGTTTTATGGTTTGTCAAGTCAGTTTTGCAAGGTCTTTGTTTTATGTTTTGGATTTTTTGATTTTTGAATAAATAGACTGCACTTGGGTTCTTCAACTTGCCTCCCAGTGGATTATATGTTACAGTTGTAAGATGCAGTCTACTGTTGCTAAACTGCGGGACAGGTTTGATATTAAACAGTGTTATTAAAAGCGTATTAACCCACAAAAGAGACACTGTTCAGGCGGCTTACACTTTTATAAACACGTACACACTAAAATGTCAAAATGCCTTTTTGCAGAGTATTCACATAAACACAATCGGTTACGTCTTAAGTAAACAAACACAGTTGAGAAAGAAAACGCGTGTGAAACCGTATATTGGATCTGTGCATTATCTCTTAAAGTGACAGCAGCCTAATAAACCTGCTGATGATGAATGATAATAAAACAACAAATGACAGGAAAATCACTAACTGATCTTGACTCAATAACTTAAGCAGCTTTGATAAGGATTATTATATATTTAATTATATATTTTAATTGTCAGCATCACACGCATGCTTCGTGGTGCTCATGTGAACAGCATGGTGCTCACCCGAACGAAGGTCTTAAGGGTTTGGAACGACATGAGGGCGAGTAATTAATGACAAAATTTTCATTTTTGGGTGAATTAACAACCTTGCACTCAGGTGATTTCATTGTGTTATGTTAAATCCTTTTACTCATCAGCACAGTGTTCTGTGTGGAGTGATAATGTGATCTAGTGATAATGTGAACCTCTAAACTGGTTTAACCTTCCACGGATGCTTAGATGCAGGTGCACAGCGGTTAAAGACTCCATCCCAGTCAACATGTGAGATCATGCGATGATCACAGTGACATCATACCATTCTCATACTGTGATACTCACAGTGTTTTCGTTGCCACATGTGTTTAAAATCCAACTCCTAGGCATGCAAACTGCTTCTACAAACATTTGTGAAAGAATGGGTCGCTCTCAGGAGCTCAGTGAATTCAAGCATGGTACCGTGATAGGTTGAATAAGTCCATTCGTGAAATTTCCTCACTACTAAATATTCTATGGTCAACTGTTAGTGGTATTATAAGAAAGTGGAAGCAATTGGGAACAACAGCAACTCAGCTACGAAGTGGTAGGCCGTGTAAAATCACAGAGCGTGGTCAGCTTTGTGCCAAGTGTAAAGTTTGGTGGAGGGGGATTATGGTGTGGGGTTGTTTTTCAGGGGTTGGGCTTGGCCCCTTAGTTCCAGTGAAAGAAACTCTTATAGCTTCAGCATACCAAGACATTTTGGACAATTTCATGCTCCCAACTTTGTGGGAACAGTTTGGGGATGGCCACTTCCTGTTCCAACATGACTGCACACCAGTGCACTAAGCAAGGTCCATAAAGACATGGATGAGTGAGTTAGTGTGGAGGAACTTGACTGGCCTGCACAGAGTCCTGACCTCAACCCGATAGAACACCTTTGGGGTGATTTAGAGCAGAGACTGTGAGCCAGGCCTTCTCGTCCAACATCAGTGCCTGACCTCACAAATGCGCTTCTAGAAGAATTGTCAAAAATTCCCATAAACACACTCCTAAACCTTGTGGAAAGCCTTCCCAGAAGAGTTGAAGCTGTTATAGCTGCAAATGGTGGGCCAACTCCATATTAAACCCTACAGATTAAGAATGGGATGTCATTAAAGTTCATGTGTATGTAAAGGCAAGCATCCCAAAATGTTTGGCAATGTAGTGTATGTGAGCTCATTGTGAATTAAAAATGTTGAGCAGGTTGAGAGGATGCAGTTCAAATGTCGGTCACCGGGGGGGACATTGTACTTCCCTTTTCTCAACACTGGAAAAACATGGATACTTCAGGATTTGTTAGCTAACCGTTTGTGCTGTACAGTTGTTTTCTCGATGGTGAGTGGTCTCTTTAATTGCTATTCACATACGCTCATATGATATTATAATGCTACTGTGTCCTGGCCCTGTGTTAGCAGAGTACATGTGAACCAGCCATCTTTCCAGCTCAGGTGTAGAATCACCTGGCTTCAGTAATCACACCAGTAATCAAACTGATTAAATTGACATATTGCTCTCTGTTTCAGGCACTAGCGTAGCATACTGTCAGATCCAGGGAAATATATATTTTTTTTAATAAAAAGTCTTCAATAATGATTTTAAATGTGATTTATTTTGTCATGCATTAGAACTCTATTCTAATATTAATAAGAATATGCTGATTCGTCTCTTCAGTTGCGTCACGCCAGTAGTAATGTTATATTCTTCTTTGCGCCAATATCTAGATTCAATTCCAACTAGCAGAGCCCTTTTTATGTTATTACAAAAATGGATAAACCGCTATCTAAGTCACATTAAGAAAAAAACTCGTCTTGACAACGATGACAGGACACCATAACACTTTTGTAATTTGAAAGTGAACTAACAGATAATTAGGATTATGACGATATTATCAACATCTTCAATTCAAAACCCAGCCAACTCCGACTTGTTTAGAACAGACATCAGCCAAACAAGGTAAGCTATGGGTAGGGTTTTAGTCTGGCCCGCCGTGGCTGCAAGATTTGCAAATAATATTGGTGAGCAAGGGGTTTCTGAAATGTACATAAGCCACGTGTACTGTATTAGCAATGGCAGGTTGTCAATACAGGACTCAGACATTGTGATTTCTCTTCGTGATAGTTGTTATCAGGACTCGGGATGGATCTCTCTCCTGCTTGTTTTTTTTTGTTTTTTTTTCACATTGTGGCCACTCGCACATGATCGCACAGAGCTTTAGTGCTTACAGGTGAAGTATTTAGTTTCTGCGACACTAGTAGCACCTAGCGGAATTTCAAAAATAAAGCAAGCTTGTAAACGGTCCTTCTGCACGTTGCGCTCAAATATCACAAACACAGCTCATACGGGGGCTTGAGAAGGCATCAACATGTAGAAGTAGACTATATTAAAAGACAGTATGTAACCCCTCACCTCAGGTCCTACTCGTCCCGCTCTGTGCGGGCCTCGAACCCAGGTCTCTGATGTGAGAGTCGGACACTATAAAAAAGGAGGCTGAAGGCTGCAACCTCTAACATCAGTTGCTAGAGCGTCTCTTGAGGTCAGAGGAGTGAGGTTTACTCGCACAGCGACTACTAGCTGGCCTTTGTTACAAATAGACAATAAAAGGGCCAACATATGAGGAATACTTTTAGCTGTGTTGCTATGTTTCAATCGGATTTTTGGACTTTTCTTCCAAATTAAGGGGTAATACAAATAATTCCGGCCCACCCACACTATTAGAGGCCATCATCCACTTTCTGCCCACGCCACTGGTTTCAGGATGTGTCAAGCCTTTTCAAGGGGAAAAAGAGAGAGGTTAAAAAGTGAAAAAGAATCACCAAAACAACACCAGAATCCGAATGCATCCATGAAATAGAAATAGTTGTGTCAAATGCCAACACCAGGCTGAAAAGAATACAAAATAAACAAGGAAACAGATTTTTTTAAATATTTTGTTGTTGTAAAAATAAAATATGAACTTCTACATGATGTTTGTGATATAACTGACCAATATCAGAGAAATGATAGTGCCAGCGTAAGTTCTACCAGGAAGACTATAATGTCACGTGACGTCATTCATTCATAATAACAGGTCTGGCCAATCACTGCTTAACAGCTGGAGACTGAAGCACTGAATTCTCTGTTTCACGTTCGCAGTTGACGATGCTGATGTTCCCATCCATCCTTCCCACCACCACGCCCTGTCCATCCATCAGGGGTAGGCTCTGCCCCTGCCTTCATCTTCAGGCAGGATCAGCCAAATCTGCATCCCCAGGTTTTGGACTAAGGACGGGGCCTACACCAAATAACTTTTATTTACTTTACAGCTAAACATGACTCATTGTAGCTCGCAACCATCTGTTTATACTTTATGGAATAAATACCATGTAAACGTTCACCTGCCTTCGAACTCACACTAAACTAATAGAATAACTAACCAATATTAGAGAAATTTTACATCACAGTGAACTCACACTAAACTAACAGAATGAGAGTTTAATATAATGGTATCACAGTGGTCTGTGACCTCACATTGACCATAGTATAAGCGCACAGTAAGTGCGCTGTGAGGCTACACTTTTAGCTCACTGTGTACCCCTGTGTTTAGTTGTCAGTCGTTGTCTTTACTATGCACCTATGTAAAGCTGTTGTGTTTCCTGTTTGCCCTGTGGATTACTCTCGTCTTACTTTTGGACTTAGGTTTTCATATTTAGATTAAAGCCTTTTGCTTTCCCATTTGGATTATCTTTGTTTTTTGTGTTTATTGAATAAAGACTGCTTGCACTTGCAAACTGTAACAGTAGAACCATTTTAGGTATTTTTTTACTCCACATGGAAGTGTTTTTATGTAGCAAATCTAAATAACTATTAGCCTCTGCAAACGCTGTTGTGCCTTTACCTTAATTTACTCAGGTCTCTGGCCTTAAAGCATAAAGTCATGAGATACTCAATTAGAACCACATTTAACACAGCAGTGAACATTTAAAGTCGCTGAATGTGTTTGCATGCAGATCTGTTGGAATTAGTTCATGAATCCATCCAAATTAGCCTTTTGACCAGCCTTTAACTGCTGTCTCCTTAATTACATGGCTGTTTACACAGTATGTGTGGTCTATTTACACTGACGCTCGCACATGAGTGAAAAACCCAACGGTAATAATTGAGTTCTATTTGAAAGGAAAATAAGCAAATGCCTGGTAAATTTCAAAGAGTAATATTTGCTTTGGAATCTATGTGCGCAGGGTGTACGACTCAAGTCCAGGGAAAGATCTTTTACGTGCTGCAAAGAGATTTATTTTTTTGGTCAATAACCCTAACCTTAACCCTAACGATGGTTATCCCAGTGAAGATAATGATCATTTGAAGTCATTTTAAAATTGAGGGTATTTATTACATGACATGGCTAGTTGATATGAGAACTAAACTGCTGATGTAACTGTATATGAATGCCCGCAAATGTTAAAGGGTACATAACACACACAGTTTCTGCCAATCTCATGTTAATCTTGAGTACCTATAGGAGTAGTATTGCATCCTTCATATCTCTGATGAGTTTTTAGTTTTATCATATTTATTTATTATTTATTAAAAGACAGATACGCTGTACCGATTCTTTCCGTACACAGCCGAGCTCGTGGAGCGGGACTCATGAGCGGGAACAAACAAACACACTTGCAGAACTCTGTTGCTGCTCCGGAAAAACAAACTGCATCCACTGTTTCCTTAACGCTGGGTTATTTGGGAAACTGAACAAGGTTATCTTTCCCTCACAACCAGAAACACACTTCTTTAGTGACATTGCTGATTTCGTGGTCTAAAAACAAAATGACAGCACTGCCGACGGCTTCTATAACCCGAACGAAGCTTGTTGATGGGCGCACTCTTGCTCTCGCTCGGGTTGACGTGTGCACGTGCTCATACGGGAGAAGTGCCCATGCAAGGAATTCCGTCCTTTATGAGCTCATACAGGGCCATACTCGGAAAAAACGTTCCGAAACTTGTTCGCATCCTGAAGGAGTTTATTTGGCACAGAAATACTCTGTCATATGTTGGTCATGTTTAGCATGAGAATCCAACTCTTTAACAGTGTATAAGTTAGAATGCATGAAATAGCATTAGTATAAATAAATAAAATATAAATAAATTACTTTATTGAAATATTTAAAAAATATTTTATATCATGAAATTTAAACTCAAATCAATATTTCAAGTCTATTTATTTACTTATTTTGCGATTTAAAACTTTTTAGGGTGATAAAAAAGCAATTTGGCCGTGATCACCATTTCAGGGTGACTGTACATTATTCGATGGCAGTAAAACAGATGTATAGCACAGTGGTCTTTTTTTCATTTGCCAGAAAATTCACAAGTGGACAATTATAGAGCCTCCAGATGGAGAAAAGTCTGACAGATATGGTACGACTGGGACAACCTTTAGCATCCCTTGCAATAAAGCTGAGGCTTCGCTCTGGTGACCTTCTATCAGGTCCAGGCCTAAGCACATAGTCAACAAGTGCCCTGTAAATGCTTTACGAGAGCAGGCATACTTTCCAATGCACTCCCCTCATCAGATAACCGGCTCACGCTGCAAATTCCCCTGATGACATGATCCATGAGAAGTTGATGGCCGCAATGATATCTGGAACAAGGTGTTGCAACCAAAGAATGCCTGACTGTGGTTAAAGATTTCTCATTCTCGCCAGATAAGGGACAATTCTGTTTCATTGCTGTCTCAGCCTTATCTATGAGTCTGACAAGTCAACCTGGATACCATTGACCATCCATCTCATGGATTCTCACGATTCTCTTTTCATTGGTTGATTGTCGTGTCTAGTGTGAATGCCCTTTTCTGACTGAGAGTCATTTTTGTGGATCTTGCACTTGATTTACTCAATGCTACAAGAAAAAAAATACATAGAAAAACAGAAAAGGTACTGGTAATTTTCTGCCAAGACGTTATCCGTTAATTTTACAGACATGTCCTTCAACCCTAAAACTTAATGCAATGCGTAATTCAAAACACGGATAAAACACCTGTGAAAATCAATATGAAAATGATTTCATATTAGCACAGACAGTACATTGGGCTTTTCTTGGTGTAGTATTAATTAATTCAGTACTTCATTGGATTATCTGGGAGTCTCTGGCCTTTTAAAGTGACAGTATCATTTTCACACTGTCTTATAAAGTTACTCGGTAATACTCTGTACGTAAAGCACATGGTTGCTGTATAGGTTTCTGTTCTCATAGTACCAGACATGCTTTCATCGACAGCCCACCCCTGCGCTTCCAGGGAGAGAAATTAATAAATTCAAATGAAGTCACACTCAGTTGAACTCACCCCTAATAACGGTCCTGTGGGAACCAAGAGGGAGTTGAGAATAAAACATCTGGATCTGTATTAGTAAGCAGAAGTGTAAAAAACTATTATAAACAGCAACTTGTTTTTCAACAGCTTGTAAAGGAGAATGAGAGTTTGATGTGTTGACATTGCCAAATATAAAAGTGCTTTTTTAATATTCTGATAACTTTTCTAAAAACCTAATAGTAAGTAAAACTTATTTTAGTGGACAGTGAGTAAAATTGGGAATCCTAACAATTCTGGGTTCGACTCCGACTTTATAATTTTACTTAATGTATTATAACTCAGAATACACTGATCAGGCTGTATGTTTCTTATAGAGGGTATGCATTGACAACACTTTTCCGCCGGAACACACCCCCTCAGTCAGACTGAGTGGCAGAAGAGCTGCTGCATGAATGGATTTAATAGGGGAAACTGTAAAAATGTGAATAAAACAAACGATTAGCAGTTTAAACTAAAGTTTGGGCTCCATATAGTGTTCCTTACAACTTACCCAACATCCAGTGATCCATGGATGGATATTGACATGCAAATCGTGTTTCCTGACATTTATATGAGCCTGATTTCAATGCCGTGGAAATACATAAAGCAAATTTGCCTTTGAACGCTTAATATAAATACAATATAGGTGTCTAAATCTGGGTGATCACTCATATCAATGTTATATATATACAGGTGCTGGTCATGTAATTAGAATATCATCAAAAAGTTGATTTATTTCACTAATTCCATTCAAAATCTTGGCCAACTGAAAAGTATGAACATGAAAAGTATGAGCATGTACAGCACTCAATACTTAGTTGGGGCTCCTTTTGCCTGAATAACTGCAGCAATGCGGCGTGGCATGGAGTCGATCAGTCTGTGGCACTGCTCAGGTGTTATGAGAGCCCAGGTTGCTCTGATAGTGGCCTTCAGCTCTTCTGCATTGTTGGGTCTGGCATATCGCATCTTCCTCTTCACAATACCCCATAGACACAGTGGACCAACACCAGCAGATGACATGGCACCCCAAACCATCACCGACTGTGGAAACTTTACATTGGACCTCAAGCAACGTGGATTGTGTGCCTCTCCTCTCTTCCTCCAGACTCTGGGACCCTGATTTCCAAAGGAAATGCAAAATTTACTTTCATCAGAGAACATAACTTTGGACCACTCAGCAGCAGTCCAGTCCTTTTTGTCTTTAGCCCAGACGAGACGCTTCTGACGCTGTCGTTCAAGAGTGGCTTGACTCAAGGAATGCGACAGCTGAAACCCATGTCTTGCATACGTCTGTGCGTAGTGGTTCTTGAAGCACTGACTCCAGCTGCAGTCCACTCTTTGTGAATCTCCCCCACATTTTTGAATGGGTTTTGTTTCACAATCCTCTCCAGGGTGCGGTTATCCCTATTGCTTGTACACTTTTTTCTACCACATCTTTTCCTTCCCTTCGCCTCTCTATTAATGTGCTTGGACACAGAGCTCTGTGAACAGCCAGCCTCTTTTGCAATGACCTTTTGTGTCTTGCCCTCCTTGTGCAAGGTGTCAATGGTCGTCTTTTGTCAGCAGTCTGCAGTCTTCCCCATGATTGTGTAGCCTACAGAACTAGACTGAGAGACCATTTAAAGGTGTTTTGAGTTAATTAGCTGATTAGAGTGTGGCACCAGGTGTCTTCAATATTGAACCTTTTCATAATATTCTAATTTTCTGAGATACTGAATTTGGGATTTTCCTTAGTTGTCAGTTATAATCATCAAAATTAAAAGAAATAAACATTTGAAATATATCAGTCTGTGTGTAATGAATGCATATAAATATACAAGTTTCACTTTTTTAATGGAATTAGTGAAATACTTTTTGATGATATTCTAATTATATGACCAGCACCTGTATATCATCATATCATCCAGCCCTAAAACTTGTGCTTATATAAAAACAATCATGCAGAATATAAGATGGTACATACTGAATTGATGAGTTGTCAATACAATATAACAACACAATATATAGAGTATAATTTTACCCCAAAATTCAACATATTGACACAAAATAATAACTGCAAATCCACATTTCGCTGCCTGGAGTCCAGTTGTTTCTGTGAATTTCAGCGATCCATTTGCTTCACTTCTCTGTAGCTTTTAGCAGTCTGTAAAAAATATACCTCAGATTTTTTGTCAAATCTATTTATACAGTCAATCTCAAAGCTCTTTCCTGTTTTAGATGTGTTTTGTGTGTTTTTTGTGGAATTCACGCTGAAAACCACGACTTAGTTTTTTTGCCACTGAGTGGGCGTAGCCGCAGCAACTCCGGACAACGGTGACGTCACGTGCATACCCTCTATTGTGTGCAACCAATGAGGACAACACAATAGAAAGAGTATTGTCCAATTAGGGGTGGGCAATATACCGGTAGACACGATTAACCAGTAGAAATTTGTCAACCGGTAGAGATTTTGGACTATTGTCTCTATCGCGGTTACGCTCACGTCAAGTACCCGTGCTGTGTCATCACGAAAGCCTATTATTTAAATGGTTGCAGTTTAAAAACAAGTGATTTTAAATCATTCAAGTGCAATAAGCAGCGAAAAGGACAAAGGACTGCTTTGTCTGAGAGACTGTGAGAGACGCGCACACATGAAGCCGCTGCTCATACAGTGCGAGTTGTTTTTTGCACCTAATTGGGTTTAAACAGTCAAATACACACTCATATGTGTCAAAATGCCTGTCTTTGCAAGTATCCTTGTAAACACAGTCGTTTATGTGACACAGCTAGTCGTTAAGTGAACGTAAACAGTTAAGAAACAGGCTTACTTTGTCTTATATGTCATAAAATGTGTCTATTTTGCACTCCTGATATTTAAGAGTGTCACCTCTTCAATGCTGTGTACTTTTTTTCTGCACAGTGGCTGATTTGTAGTTTATGCCACCAAAAGATCCGAGTTTTTTTTCTTCTCGTATTTCCCATTTATTTCCTGTCGTCATTTTTGACCGCGAAGGAGCCAAGTGTGACTTTTTTTTGACCATTTAACATATACGAATCATGTCCATGATTTTTATGTTTTCACCACAATCACCGTGTCCTAACTACACGCGACACGACGCCGCGACGCGCGATAAAAGGTATCTTTTCCATGTTAATTAGAGTTTTTGTCCTAACCAAATAACAACACAAAACATGGCAATGATAATCTCAGGTAGTGTTTATGTGCTTTATTTAATGTTAAAAACTTTAGTGCTCCCAGCTTTGTAACGTAGTCGTACTAAAAGCAGCAATGGATAATTCACCTCAGATCTTGAAATTAAACAAATGGAAACAAGAAAGTTCAAACTGTGAAAAAACAAAGATTATTTCAGTAACTCAGTATGTATTTTAGTAATGTTTAAATGGTGTAATATTTGTGAATTTGATTATGTAGGCTACTTATACATTTCCTTGCGAGTGCAAGGATTAATCTCTGGTGCCGTGCACTTGCCGTGAGAGCCCGCCCACACGCTGTTCTGATTGGCTGTGGTTTTTGATTGATTTGTCGCATCTCGTAGTCGCGTCGCGTCTGGTGTGGACAGACAAGTTGCTTGTCGCTGGAATCTTGCCGCGTTCCAGGCAACCCGTAACCCGTGTTTTTCCAACCTTCTACCCATGAAAGTGCACTGGAACGGCAGTCAAACCCGTGACTTCCCACCTGTGAACTCGTACTAGATCGATGTACTCCCAGTTACGCGCTCTGACGTCACATAGCCCGCGAAACAACAATGGCAGCCCCTAAGGACATTTCCAGATATACAAATAACGTAAAATAAAAGGTATAACAGCTTCTCTTGCCTTATGCACCATTTTTTTTCTTCCATTTCCCTCAAATAAGCAAGGAGTAAGCACCTTTGGCGATAGAAATTATAGTAAATTAGCATAAGCCCTGTACGGTCCGCAGTGCTTTGTTTACATCTAGCTACCACAATTCTTTGCGCTCAGGCAGTTTGGCGTGACTTTGCCTGGAAGGCTACAAAGTCGTGAGTCATGGTTTGAAGTCGTAACTTACGGGCTCAAAAACCTGCCTGGAACGCAACATCTTATCGTGTCGCGTGTAGTTAGGACACGGTGACAAAAGTCACCAAGTGCCATCCCAATTAAGTAAAAAAATAAAACATTTCAAAACAATTTTAGCGAAGAGGCCCAGAGGGTTAAATTATTTTTTTGTTGCAGAAATGACATAGTCACGACATGGCTTGCACATTCTGAATAGTATGTAACTTATGTAAGTAATGTACGTAAACAGTTCAAGTTCACTCATTTTGTGCTGATGCAGGAACATGTAAACATGTAACATATATGTAACATATATATGTAACACATAAACAAAAATATTGTTAGTGCACTAAGTTCACTGTCACTTCCTGTCATTGCTTCATCTGTCCTATTAATAATAATTGCAAAAAGCCTAGAAATATAACTTAAAGAAATCAGCATGATGCATTTTTTCACCTAAATCATCATCATTGACAAAAAAAAAAAGCCTTTCTCAACAAAATTTAATCAGTAATTTCTTTATTTACAAGTGTTTGGACAATGAATAAATGCAGGGCAACTCTTCCCTAGTTGTATTGAAAAAGAGAGAACACAGAAGTGTCCTGGTGAAAGACATGCGATGAATACTATCTTGAACTGGCTGGCCCGAGCACTGTAACTGTACCTTGAACACATGTTTTTGCTGAGGCGCTGAAAGATGGCACTCCCAGGGCCAGAGTTGACTGCTTCTAATCTCGAACAAATATAAAACTGATTTACCTCCACTACTCCTGTTTTCCGCATGCGAAAATGACACAAAAGAGATGTTGAGGCTGCAGCAAATTGTTTATTTTCTTTAGAACATTCCAGCCGTCGACAGATATTCCCCTTGCCCAAAACGCCTGTAACATTTCTCCACACTTAGACTGTGACATGCTCTACATTTATTTCCTGAGTCCTTGCTCTTAACACCTCCACTTCAGTAGGCGTCGCTGGGTGGTAAAAATCCAAAAATCAACCTTTTCCCCCAGTCATATTTATAAAAGTTTCAGAAAGGTTTGCACATCTATTTTTAAAAATGGCTGAGATTTTCACTTTCACTCACTCAGGCTTTCAATCTCTCTGTTGGCACAGAGCGCTTCTCAACAAAATGCCACAGTAACCAGATCGTGCACACGCGAGTCCTGTTACAACTCCATTAATGACACCAGATGACCCACGTGCTGCTCTCAAGAGAAGATTCCAACAAAACTTATCTGCATGCATTATGTCATTTCAACTTTAGTCTGAACTAAACTGTCTAAGATGGCTCCAGTTCTGCAACATGAGCTGTATTCTTACAGTTAGATTTGTTTTGCATTGTAATTCTTCTAGTCTAAGACACTCAGTTGAGTTCTGAGAATTCAGACTATTTTGGCACTGAACATGGTGCCATAAAACTGATCCATATTGGAATGGACTTGTCACTCAGCAATTCCAGGAGGCAATAAAGAACTGTGCAGGTCCCAGAAGGCAATATTTCAGTCATCAGCCCTCTCTGGAAGGAGGACAGGGATTTATCCAGTGGGAGCAGAGGTCAGAATTAGTCTCTGCCTCTCTTGAGCCCCTGCCTAGATAGATAGATAGATAGATAGATAGATCTAAGGTTTAGCTAAGGTGTTCTATGTGGTTGCTATGTGGCTAATACTGGTTTGTTTAAGGTGGTTGCTTAGGTGCTTTGGTTGACTCTTGAGTGTGGCAAGGCTGATAGATTGTTAAGACCCGCGATATGCATTAAAACTAATTAAATATCAAATTGGATTTTATGTTGACTTCTAGTAATGCATGAGATAAAATGTCTCATGTTTTCCTCCAAAATGAAATCTTTCCCGCTGAACCCCCACCATGTAAAAAAATAGAAAAAAAGAACATACACTGGAACACAACGGTGTCAATCATATCTCTACACAGCTAAATGAATGTGATAACCATACATACTCTGTACACCAGGCCAAATTCATTGAAATTTGAAAAAAATCAGTCCTCTGTTAGGAATACATTGGTCCTGTTGACATAGGAAAGGAAAGCAAATACATCAAATGACAAGCAAATAACACATTGCTGAAATAAAGTGAGAAGAAAAGAGGTGGGAGAAGGCAAGAAAAAAAACCTCTTGGCCAAACATGGAAAAACATGAAGAAACAGTTCACGAGGCCAGCTGGAGGTGGCGGGCTGGCCCCTGCCGGGGCCTGTTCCCATACACTGTGTTAATTTGTCTGTTTGACAGACTCAGTGGACAGCCTGCTGGAAGTCTGCCCAAACTGCTCAACTATTTCCTGAATGGGACTCCCTCCTGGCCCCTTCGCCTCCTCTTCTCACTCTCTCTCTATCTCCAGATCTCTCCCTGTCCTCCCCTCTGCTCTATCTAACCTGCCTCTTTGACCAAGGTAAAAACCTTTTATCATGTTTTTCTTTGACAGCATGATTGAAATGTAGAGATTTGGGATCCAGTTGAGATTCTTTTTTTTTATGTTTGTTTGTTTTTATTTTCAAGCTTAAACTTTTTAATCACCGTCATTTTGATGTTTTATAGTAATAAAAATCATTTAGTTCAGTTAGAGAACAGGCACTACTATTAAAACTGAACGTGTCTGCATAACACAGCGTGAGCCGAACAAGAGTCGCTGCACAGATCAGCAGCAGAGGTCAGATTTCATCATGAGAGTGAGGAGCGGACTGACAAGACGATGGCGGAAGATTTGAGCTCAAAGCGATGAACACACCATTCAAGCAATTCGCCCCCGAATTGGCGCTTATTCATATTCTAGGAATTCAGGAATTGAATTAGCGATTTAAAAGCCACCGCCGGTGATACCAGTATTACCGGTGTTGTTACACGTTGATTAACCGGTGGGAAAATGTCCTCACCGTCACATCCCTACTCTAGATATTGTCCTTTCATCAATGAGGATTGAAGATATTATTTTGCTTGTTTTATCATCTGCCAAATGAAAATTACCAAGTTGCAGTTTACCTCTCTAAGCCACACGATTTCAGGTATAATTAATATATGTAGCACAAATGGTGATCAAATTCATAACCATAAAGGAGCATTCACATTAGTGACATTTCTGAGGCAAAAAATATATATTTATTGTGAATGTCTCAGTAAAGCATTATGTGTTTGTATGGTACATTTCACTGTGGATTCTTTGATAAATCAGTCGCGATTTCGGCGCAGACAGATTGCAAACAGTCTTCTAATGTAAGATATGGACCCGACTGTCATGTTTCTATGTTGTTTGGACTTTGTTTACCTATTTCCCGCCATTGGTTTGTCACCTTGGTTACTCATTTGATTTGTCATCACGTTCAGCTGTGTCGTCATTAATTATCTCGTTTGTCTGTGTTTTGAAGTTCCTGTGTTGACAGTTAAAATTTTTCTGGTCTCATAGATGTATGGTTGTGTTTGCCTTCCTGCCCTTTGGATCTCTCTGTGGCTATTAGTAAAGACTGTTTGAACCTGATTCCTTCATCTTCGTGCATTTGTATACAGCCAAGTGTGACAGAAGACTGGACCAAAAAATAAGATATAGTTTGTGCTGCTTCTTTTCCATCACCGTGGGAGTTTTAGTGGAGATCAAGGGAATGGAGTTGAGCCCTGCTCATACTCCCGCAACTGTGAGTTGTTGTTGGTAGTGTTGTAGTACTCGAGACTGGTCTTGGTCTTGAGACCGGTCTTGAGACCATTTTTTGAAGATCTTGGTCTTGTCTCGGTCTCGACCACATTTGTACGCAGTCTTGTCTCGGTCTCAGTCTCAGACTAAGAGGACTTGGGATTTTGTTTTAAGACCGGTTTAAGACCACAACTGCTGGGATATTACTAAATTGCCAGTGCATTGTCTGATTTAATTATTAACATCATTAATGTGATTGGATGTAAAACTTATTGCTTCAGATGCAATCAATAACTTATTTCTACTTTGATTTATTTATTGTGTTGGTTCAGAAATGAGGGATTGTGTCAAAAATGACACCAAAATTAATACAAATGCTCACAAATTTCAAGATATTGTTGCAAAAAAGTATTTGTATGAGATCTGGATTTTTATATTATAACATCTGATATAATTAAGCAATATCACAAGAGCAAGAGAGCTGTTTTCACAAATTTGAGCATGACTGCTAACATTATATTAATTATATTAAACATTAATAAAAAAATTAAAACATTATTCTCAACATTATTTATGCATTTGTAATTTACCAATTTAGATGCATCTTCGGTACCACCACCAGTGCAAATATGAATTTTGTTGTTAAGGATTTCATTGGATTGGTATAACGGCTCTATATAAAAAAAAAAAAAAAAAAAAATATATATATATATATATATATATATATATATATATATATAGTGTGTCTTATTCTAATTATGTTTATTGATTAAAAATAAGTAATTTCTCAGGCAATAATTGTTACGGTGTGTAGTGCAGCAGGGAAGAGAAGATCCAGGGCTTCCACAAAGACGGGTTTTTATTTACAAAGGGAAACGGAACACGACACACATAGGCATAACACATAAGAACGGACAAGGAGTGCAGGGAAGTGAGATCAATATAAAGGGAGTGCTAATGACGATGACCAGGTGCAGGGAATCCAGGGAGAGTGGGAGAGATGAGGAGTGAGTGATTTCAGGTGTGAGACAGGGAGGATCATGGGAAATGGAGTCCAGGACAGGCGTGGATTGTAACAATAATGTGGATCTTTATGAATTTAAGGAGTGCTGGTCTGGCCTTGGTCTTGACTTGATCTCAACCCCTCAAAGTCTTGGTCTTGTCTTGGTCTCAACACACATTGTTCTTGGTCTCGACTCGGTCTCGGATTAGGTGGTCTTGACTACAACACTAGTTGTTGGACTCTATGTACTGTTGTTTAGAATTTGGTAGCCAATCGTGGTTGGCTAATGGTTAGAGAGTCAGACTGATAACCCAAAGGTTGCAGGTTCGATTAAGCAAGGCATCTAACATGACAATCACTCCCCAGACGCAGCAGTAAAATGGCTGCCCGCTGCTCTGGTTGTCTGTCTACAGTTTGAAATGTGTGTTTTCACTAACTTGGATGGGTTAAATGCAAAGGACAAAAATCCTAGTATGGTTTACCATACTTGGCCTTCACGTAATGTCACTTTCATAGCAGTGGGTGTTTACATTGAATTCTCACAGCAGACACGCCCCTTCCAACAGAGAGTTCAATTTAGAGGGCTAAAATCTGGGTAGAAAATGGCCTTTTATTTCTATGTTATGACCAGTGTTGGGTGTAACTAGTTACTAAGTAATTCGTTACTGTAATTTAATTACTTTTTCCTTGAAAAAGTAAGGGATTACTCTTATTTTTTGTGTAATTTAATTAGTTACTTCACATGTAACTGAACTAAATACTGTGTATAGACTGTAGAACAATTATATATAATACAATAGTGGAATTAACATAAAAATTCAACTTTAAATTCTAACTTTTAAAATGCATTTTTTTATGTATCCTTCTCACATTTGTAATACTTTGGTCAGTTAATAAGAATAATTGTTGTAGTTTTATATTATGTATTTGAATAATTTAAAAGAGCCGTTTCTATCCTCTAATCACTTAACTAGTCGAGGTTGATAAAGGATTTAGAAAGTGTATATAAGTAATTAAATACTTTTTGGAGAGAGTAATTTGTACAGTAATCTAATTACACTATTGAAGATGTAATTAGTAACTAGTAATTAATTACTTTTTTAGAGTAACTTACCCAACACTGGTTATGACTAGTGCTAGGTATCGAGTTAGATACGTTTTAGGTACCGACCGAATTGCCTCTATACTATCGAGTATCGTAAAAGGTTGTCGTTCGATACCAAATTTCGATACCTAAGGGGTTAATCTTGTCAACGTCAGTGAGCCAATAAGCATGCAGCACGATTGGCTGTAGTGGAAAAAATATTAGTTTACTGCAGTTACGGCCAGGGGCGTGGCCTGCACGTAAGGCTGTAGTTTGTAACCCCGCCAGCGGTGCTTTACAGCTCCGACACATCCACCGGAGCTGATCGCATCCACTCTAGTCAATCCTACTGTTTATACCGGCCACGCCGCGGCACAAGGACCTTGTCGAAGCCGTGATGCGCTGCAGACGTGTGCAGTGTAAATGGGGTAAGCGTCCCAACCCACATAGATGTAAAAGATGTGGAAAAGATCAAAAGTGTGGCTAGATTTCACCAGACTCGATGCCAACAACATGCAATGCAATATTCATAAATACTTTCCTCACAGACATGAAAAATAGGTCTATAGAAAGCTTGAAATATCTGTTTAAACAAACCCATTCAAATAAAAAAAAAAAAAAAAAACTCTGAATATGTAATCCAAATGAAAGGTGCATTTCCCTCTATAGGCGCATGCGTTCACTACTGCGGAGATGACGAGTCAGCATCGTCAACTTAATCTTTGCATCCCAACACAGACTCAGAAAACACTAGTTTATTAATAAACAATTAAAATGAATGTCTCCTTGCTATTTTTACATTTATAAACATTAGTCTACTTTTACCAGTGCTTTGCGGCAAGCTTTATGTGTGGGCATGAGCGCGAGGCATATATTCCGCCCCCAAGTACTCCCCTATATATGAGTCTTTGAGTCTGTAAAAAAAAAAGTCAACAAACTGAAAAAATAAAACCAAAAATAAAAATTTTTTTTTTTTAGGTAATGTAATCTTGTTAAAACAGAAAAATAAATTTGGCATCGAAAAAAAGTATCGTTCAGTAACTGGTATCGGTATTAATATCGATATCGAAAAAATTTTGACCGATACCCAGCCCTAGTTATGACAATGTACAAAATGTCATACTAACATTATAAGTGCACCTCAGGAATCATTATAAAATAATAAAAAAAAAAACATGACCCCTTTAAATCCTAGGCCATTTTCCCATGGTTGTGAGGGTACCACTTTAATACAATTTTTCAACGTGCAGGGGTACTCCATTGCTTTCAATGAGAAACCTTTGGCATCATTCACAGACAAGTTGTGCATGGGAATGTTATCGTGATAATGAAATTATATATTGGGTTATAATTTTGCCATTATGACATGTTGGAGTGTGATTCTCAATTTAATCAGCGAGCATAATTTGATGTACATTTATTTATTTAATTTAATTTAATTTATTTACACTTGAACATATAACCCGACCCCTAAACCTACCCATTTGCGTATTATATAATATAAAACACAGGGTATAACAGCCAGATACGACTACAGGCACAATTTATTTAAATTAAGGCACAATTGTTATTAAATATTAAGTACACATATCCCAAGTGTTCCAAGGCCAAACGATTGATATGTGTGAAGAAAAGACCCAAAAGCGATCACCGTCTCCATCTGCCGTACATCATATGCACACATTCAAAATTTGTGTAAAAAGTGACGCCGAGGGGTCATGACCAAGCGTCAATATGTGAGAATGTGTTGTTTCAGCAGGCCAATACCCTAGCAAGACCCCAAATGTGCAATTCACTGCTCCGTAACACCACTTCAGACATGTCACACATGTCAAACTTGGGAGTTTGGTAATTTGGAAGAGCATTGTGTTTGTTTCGGTAATTCGACACCCTGTGAGTGAGACTGTTTGGGTAACTCAATGAACACTTTTTGTGGCAGTGGGGAAATGAGACTGTGAGGTAATACAGGGTCAGGGGAGTATTTCAGGGTCTCAACATCTGCCATCTCTTAGTGTTTATGAAATTAGAAATATTACATGAACCTTTATAGACAAAAGGAAATTAATTGGCGACACAGATACTGCCATTGCAGTCCCTAATGTCTGGTGTAATGTCTTTGGAACGCCCTACTGCACATATTCATACTCACCTCCTTGTATAATGCTGTCACAAACCCAATGGACTCTATGAAGTGTATTTTCCCCTCACAGGAGTGACTGCTGCTCATTGTTTAATGACTACAGGATTGATGCCGTGTCTAGGTGCAGCCACGGGGGTCATCTAATGAAGCCCAGCTGACCACCAGATGCCAATTAAAACTTCTTAATATTATACTCCAACTGACACAGCTCTACAAATACCCAGACTGCACTGCATGGTAACAGTTTGTGATTAGAGCTCAGTTAATAATTTTAGCACTTGTGTATTATGGTTCTCTGCTACTAATACAGGATTACAGAGGTTAAATAAAGGTGAATATGGTTGGGAATGGTGCCTAGTGCAGTTTTACAAGACAGGATATGACTTAATGAGTGAAATCTGACCCAGTGCTAAGTTCTGGTGATGTTTCATTTGATGTTTGCGAGTATCTGACTTCCTTCATAACACATCACTGTTGGGTTTTCTGAAGTCAGCAATTCAAGCTTAGAACTGAGAGGAAAGCACCATGCCTACTATTATTTAAGTCATGAGATAATTCTAATGTTGATTTCATGTTCTCTAAAATGACTTTTTTCTATGTCAACTTTCCCTGCTAGTTTTCAATCTTCCAACCATCTGGCTCCATTCTGGTATTTAATGCTCACTTATCATGATCAAATTAATTCCCTGTTTGATAAAATCATGTCCCATCCTACATTTATCTTTTTGAATATCCTGTTTCAATCATAAGCACATCATACAGTATTACATCAGTCAAATGGGTTGCAAACAGGGCTTCACAATGAAGTGAAAATACAGGATTGTTTCCAGCTGATTTTCAGCCCTCATTCTGACAGGATATGCTTGCTGACAGAAAACTCATATTTTAGATAATACACAGAATTATCGGCACCCTTGGTAAATATGATCAAAGATGGATGTAAAAATAAAGCATTGTTTTTCCTTTTAATCTTTCATTTAAAAAAATCACAAACATCTAACCTTTCATTGAAGTAAAAGAATTGAAAGTGGAGGGTAAATCACATTATGAAATAAATGCTTTTCTCCAAAACAGGTTGGCCACAATTATTGGCACCCCTAGAATTTTTTTTTATGATTGAAATATCTTTGAAGTATATTCCCATTAATGTTTTTTTTTTTTTAGCACACCAGGGTGACTAGGAACATGAAATTGTCTAGCTATGACTTCTTGTTTCACATGAGTATCAATATGAGGAGACACAAAGGCCAAATTCCCTTAATCATTCATCACAATGAGTAAAACCAAAGAATATAGTTCTGATGTGCAGCAAAAGATTGTTGAGCTTCACAAAATAGAAAGTGGCTGTAAGAAAATAGCATAAGGATTGAAAAATCCCATTTCCACCATCAGGGCAATAATTAAGAAGTTCCAATCAACTAAAGATGTTACGAATCTGCCTGGAAGAGGACGTGTGACTATATCGTCCTAATGCACGGCGAGGAGGAGAGTTTGAGTGGACAAGGATTCTTCAAGGATCACAGATGGAGAATTGCAGAGATTAGTTGAGTCTTGGGGTCAGAAAGCCTAAAAAAAAAATCTAAAAAAAAATCAAACAACCCCCGACATAAAGGTGAATATGGTTCATCAAACATGTTGTTTGGGAGGGTTTTAAGAAAAATCGTCCTTGCTCATCCAAAAACAAACTCCAGCATATTCAGTTGTCAGACACGACTGGAACCTCAAAAGGGACCTGGTTCTGTGGTCTGATAAAACTAAAAAAAAAGAGCTTTTTGGCAGCAAACCCACCAGATGGAACAGGGATAAAAAGTACCCCATGGCCATGGTTAAATATACTGCTGGGTCTTTAATGTTGTAGGCCTGTTTTTTTGCTGGAGGTCCTGGACATCTTGTTCAGATACATGGTATCATGGATTCTAGCAAATACCAACAGATAAAAAATCAAAACCTGACGGCCTCTGCTAGAAATCTTATAATGGGCCGTGGTGGGATCTTCCATCAGGACAACGATCCAAAACAAACATCAAAATCAACACACAAATGTGTCACTGAGCACAAAATGAAGCTTCTGCCATGACCATCCCAGTTCCGTAACCTGAACCCTATAGAAAATGAGTGGAGTGAACTGAAGAGAAGAGCTGGGATTCTGAAGGATCTGCATAATGAAGCATTGCATAATGTGATTTACCCCCCATTTTCAATTATTTTACTTCAAAGAAAGGTTAGGGTTTTTTTTTTTTTTTTTAATGAAAGATCAAAAGGATAAACAATGCAGATTTATTTTTACAGCCATTTTTGATCATATTTACATGGGGTGCCAATAATTCTGACCACAACTGTATTAAGTGCAGTTACAATATTAATGCTTAATGCTTATATGCTTATAAGAAATTAATAAATATGTAGAATATATAATATTTAATTTAAATATTAATATTAATTTATACTTTTATTCAGCAAGGACACATTAAATTGATCATAGTAAAGACTTACATCGCAAAAAAAATTATAAATGCTGTTCTTTTCCATTCATCAAAGAATCCTGAAAAAAAAAATGTGTCAAAGTTTCCACAAAAACATTTTGGCAGTGCAATCAGTTTTCAATGAGCGTAATCATTGATAATAATAAGAAATGTTTCTTGAGCAGCACATCAGCATATTAGAATGATTTCTGTATAGGGTCATGTGACAGTGACACTGGATACTGGCTGCTGAAAATTCAGCTTTGCATCACAGGAATAAAATACATTTCAAAATATATATAAAAAAAAAAGATTGGAAGACTTTTTTTTTTTTTTAATGTTGAAAAGTGGCATTTTTCACATTTACCGGCAGGTCCAATTTCTCAAGAATCACTTTGCCATTTCTGTTTTCTAGGCTTGTCACGTGTGTAATATTCTCTATTTCACACAGCCATCTCTGTTTATGACCCCCTGTCAACACAAGCAACTGTCTGCTTTCAAGCATTCACAGACCAAAATAATTCCACCCCCACCCAAAGATCAGCACTGTCAAACACACACACACAACACTCCTGAACGGTGAGCAGTTGGACGTCGGTGTCAGCTAAGGTTAGCAGAGAGCCTGAGGCAAGATGGCATAGTGAAACACAGACGCACGGTGAGCTGTGGACATACAAATACAAACACACACACCAGTTGAACGCCAGTTGGACTCTACCCATGGTAAAGGACACAGTGGAAAACAAATGAATAAATGATTAGTGGTGAACACACACTTGCACCTTCTGTTTTTTAGCATGGACTTTATGGTGGAATTGCTCGATAAAGTGTACCTGTACTGTAATCACAGGTGCTGATAGACCCTGTTTAGAGGGACTTCAACATTTGTGGTTAGCTCAGCTGTCAGCACCCTTAAAAATCTGTGATCTCTCTGTAATATCTGTCATTAATAATGTCACTGAAGCAAGTTATATATTGTTATGAGCAATAACTGCTCATATTTAGTTCTGTAATATGTTATATGTTGATGTATAGTCAGGGTGATTCTAGGATTTGAGCAATGGGGGCCTGAGATTGAATTTGGATGTGATTATTTTGCTTATGCATTATAAGTCATGGCAACTTATGTTTTTAGGTTACTTTAACTCATCAAAATAATTTCATCAGTGGTTTGCATATGTTTCTTTGTCCTTTTTGGAGCCCATTTAGGAGTAATTGGTCTTTCAAACTGGGCACTTACTAAACCGGCCTAGCAGGGATAACCATCGCAGAAAGGTCTTTTGAAGTGTGTGTGTGTGTGTTCATACATTACATGAACTAAATGTCAGTCTGAACTCAGATTCAGCAGTATGTTAACTTACCTGAACACATTTGAAAGGGCCTAAGGCTACTTTACACTAAACACTTCCTCTTCACACAATGTACCATTCACATGGAGCACATCCACTCAGTGTACTACCCCACCTCCACCCACACAAACACTGACCTCATATCCAGGTCAGCCTGATACCTAACTCCAGTTTCATTCTAGCGCTTGTCACATCAAAAAGGCAATGAGTGAAAAGAGGGAATATCCACCCTTTGGAGATGTCAACATCATTATACAGGGAAAATACATGACAATCCATCAAGAGAGATCTTGATGGTCGTTCCATTCTGAGGAAGTTTTTTATGGTTTAACCATGCTTCATTTGCTTGGCTGATTGTATATTAAGACTGCAGAATGTGACTCTTGAAGTTGAAGTGTTGACTTAAACTTATTTGATGACAGAAGTTTTTGAATAACAGCAAGGCACTGTAAAATATTTTCCTTCTGGATGCCAGTCATTGGAAAGAAAAAGATGAGATTGAGACATGAAACCGGAAGTGAGGTTTAAATGATGTGCAGATTAAACTGAAACTTGTATTTAAAGTTTTATTTTTCAGAAAATGTGTAAATTAAAGGACTAGTTTTGCTAAAATCAACTACTCACACTCCTATATGTTGCTCCTTATTTCTTTTCTGTAAAAAATTCACAGAAAACATTTTTACATTTTAAAACACAAGACGCAGGATCGTGGAATTGAAAAAAACCCAACGTGTAGAGATGCATTTTTTAAAAAGTTAAATTTGACTTGAGTGCTGTGGTTTTAGATCACAGTGCCAATCGTGAGACGTTGCAAAAGACATAAGACACAAACGCTGTCTGTCTAGTGCATGTTTTCATTGAAAAATAATGGAACAGCAGCTCATTGAAATGCAAAAAACGTGTTCTGTGTGAACCTGCTGAGGTAACAGAATGTTCAAGGAACCTTTTATGGAAGTGAATGGTGACTACAAAAAAGTAGTTGTAGACCAATATATTAGACAAGCTTGTAGGCGATTTTTGAAGTGGCTAGCAATAGCAAGCTAGCTTTGAAAGCGCGGGGGGCATGACACAACATGCCCCCCTAATCGTATAGTCATTCAGCGAACTTACTATTGAGAGCAAAAAAAAAAAACGAAGTAATTCTGTAGATTCTGTAGAATTTGGCATTCACGTATTCCATAACGAAAAGTCTTCAGCAGCATTTAGCTCACTGGAACACTAATCTCTACAACGGTAACTTTAAATAACACATTATCTTAAGAAATATGAATAAGAAATTAGTCGGAGTGTGTAAGGCTGGGAAAGGCATCCCCTGGCCACATACGACTAGTGTCAAATTTTCTCATTCAATGGCCTGCTGATACAAGCTTGTTTCCACCACTGAATAAAAAATAAAAAAGGTCATTGCAGCTTTATCTCACAATTCAGATTTTTCTCCCTCAGAATTGTGATATACACTCACATTATGAGTAAAACAAGTTATAAAGTCAGAATTGCGTGATATACAGTCGCAATTTAAAGTCAGAATTGTAAGACAAACTCGCAATTTTGAGAAAAAGACAAAAAAAGTCTTTTTTTCCTCAGAATTGGATCTCTCTCACTGAACTGCGAGATATACACTTGCAATTGTGAGAAAGTGTCAGAATAATGAGATAAAAAGTCAATTATCTTCCATATATGCTTCTGCTTGCTTTTCGAGGGAAAAGCTGTCTATAACTGCTGGTCTAGGATCAGTTTTCTCCATAATAAAAGAATGGCAGCGGCTATTTACACCAGGTGTAAGTAGCAACTATTTACACTAAGTGAAAATAATTTTTTCTTAGCGATAGATGATATTTACACTAAGTGCAAATAGCTGTAGATGCTATTTACTAAGTGATATATTCTATATACACCATGTAAAAGTAGCAGTTCTTTGCAATATGTGTAAATAATTAGATGCTATTTATTCTTTATTTTTACAGATACATACTATTTGCACATCAGTATTGTTGTACATTAACAGAATGCAATAATAACTAATAATAATTTATTAAAATTATTAAATGGATGCAGCCTTAATGGGACAATAAAAGCCCTCCCTACACCTACCCCTACCCAATAAATACTTTTATTATTATTAATCATTTTGTTAGGCAATTTATTTCCACTTTTAGAACATTTTCTTAATTTTTATTGAAAGTAAATGCCTTTCTGATGTGATATGTGATGGGAAAAGGGAGAAGAGCGAGCACGGCAAAAGGCGGATTCAAACCTGGGTCCATCACGTCAACCTTGTTCCATGATCCTTCTGCTCTACTGACTACACCACTGAAGACATTGAAATATTTGCATCTTTTTTAAGCTTGTTTGGCCCAACCAGGCATTGTTAGACAGAGTCAGTGCAAATAGCATTTGCCAACAAGGCGCGCTATTTGCACTTGGTGTAAAAAGACACTCTGTAAAAAGGCTACTCTGGTGTTTTGAGCGGTGAGTGGATTCTGAGTTCTGCACGCTAGAAAATCCTTTTGTAATAATAACCAATTATGTAAATAAGATATTCATTGTGCATCAATAATCCACTGATTATAACAGAACTTTGTGAGATTGCAATGAAGACGTATAACTGATTTTTAACAATAATAAAATGAGCGCTCTTTGTGAGCTTTCTGGCATGCCAAATCCAGCACATGCTTGCTTTTCTGTTCAAATTAATAGTGGTTTGAGAATGTAGACGCTTTAATAACAAATCATTTATCGTTTATGCTGGGATGTGTAGGTTGTGCAGTAACACGTAACTTGAAATCTCAAATAAACTCAGACTACTATTTTGAAGTGTTGTGTAATGATGTAATGTGTGTGAGAATGGAAGTGAATGTGTAAAGAAGATGGATGAAGTTCACTACCCCATGTCTTGTGTGCTTTATTGCTTGATAACTCCTGACAGACACCACATAATGCAGCTGTTGTCATTGCTTTTGCTCCTTCACAGAACCGTTCACAGGGGAAACCCAGTCAAAAGGTGTCAATGGAATGAATCAAGCGGAGTGAGTGTATATGTTCTTGTTTTACACTCTCCTTATATTAAGGTACTAAGAGCAGTTGGTCCACACTTGACCTTTATTTCCCCATGGATGTAAAGGTTGGCTTGCAATTAGATAAGGGGATTCCAGTCCCCCATGTCCCGAGTTGGATTTGGAGTAGGAGTGGTTTTGGCAGTGAGCGAAGGCCCAAACATGTGGAGCACTGCTTAATTCTCAGCAATTTCAAGCTGGGGTCAACTGTTAATGAGCTCGACTCTCACAGCAGACTTTCTGCCCACAGGAATAGTGTTGATTGAGGAAAAAAAAGTTTGACTCAGAAAAGGCAGTCTCTGTTTTTGCTATAAACTTTTCAAGGTCGCGTTTCGTGCCAAAAAGACAGAATTCTGAGCTAGCAACACACATTTAAAATGAGGCTAACAGCATTTAGCATATTAAGGACAGCCGTACAAACCCAAACACTGCTGGGTTTTGTTATGAGGTTTACTTACTGAGAAAAAAAAAATACTGGAAGTGGGTTTTAATCTTGCATCCAATCTGTCCATTTTAACAAGAAAACAGCCCCAGTATGTTTTATTTGGCTTTTTTTTTTTTTTACTCCAGCAACCAGCATAGGCTAATGGAGCCAAGAGGAAAATATCTGGGACAAATGTTTCTATGGGCAATTAAGTATGACTTAACATTTATACAATTCAGCCATTCTGAGAGATGCCTGCTGTGATAGGGCAGAGAACCTGTGTGTGTGTTTGGCTTCTGTCACGTCTGCCAGAGTCAGTGTGTGTAATGACGGCTCCGGTTAGGCCCCATTTAGGTAACTGTAGACATTTGTATATTTCTTCCTGTTGTCCTTGGGGTTTCTAATGACAATGCTTATTGTTAGTAGTAGAGGAATGTCTCTGAATTGGTAATTGTTTTCTTAAGCTAGAGAGAGACAGAGAGAAAAACGAAAGCAAGCAACAGGCTGCTGGTTATGGAAGTGAATACATGATGAAGCAATTCTCACGCACTGCCATTTTTGTGCTGCATTCCTTCCTGTCGAGAAAAAAAAAAAAACTATATTTGTAGAAAATAAAGCCTATTTTTAGGACCATCAAAATTTGGCAGATGCATTTGAGTGTAAATAATGGCAGATGTTTTTACCCCAGTGTAAACAGTAAAATATACAATACTTGTTTGTCTAGCACTTGAATTAAATTAGCATATAAATTAATATTAAAAACATTATAACATTAAAATCAGCACAAATTCCCCAGATGTGTGCTTGTGTGCAAGTGTATTGTTATTGTTATTTAAAAAAAACAAAAAACAACTGGACTTGCAGACAATATAAAATTAATGAAAATACAGGCAACTTGTATTTGTAATAATGTATCATTTTGCAATAATGTCAAATTAAAAGTATATGTAATCTTTTGTCATGCTTTAAGTAGGATTTAAGTACATCTTTATATGTAATTTTGTATATAGGGCCCGAGCACCGATGGTGTGAGGACCCTATTGGAATTGCTCAGCCTATTATTATCCTTCTCCCAAATGAATCGCATTTTTGAGGGCCTAAACATGCTCGAAAACTCACGAAACTTTGCACACGTGTCAAAAGTGGTGAAAATTTACGTCTGATATGGGTTTCAGAATTAGGCGTGGCAAAATGGCTCGATAGCACCACCTACAACATTTCAACTGAGTGCCCCTCCCACTACGTTTCACGTACAGGTTTGAAATTCGGAAAACACATGTAACAGCCCAGTACCTACAAAAAAGTCTCTTGGTACGAAATCTGAAAACCAACAGAAAGTGAGATATTTTGAATTTTCTTTGCAAAATTGTTGCAAATTTTGCCATTTCCAGACATTGTACGTTAACAAACTCCTCTTAGAGATTGTATCAGATCAACATCATATTTCCACAGTCTAATCTAAAGGCCTTTGCGACATTAAATTGCGAAGATCTTGAGTTTTCGCTGAAGGGCGTGTCCGTGGCAGACTCACAAAGTTCGATGTTTCGCCATAAAACAGGAAGTTGTTGTAACTCGGGCATACAATGTCCGATCTGCCCCAAACTTCACATGTATTATTAGAGTCCTGGCCTGAAGACATCTACACGCCAATATTCAATTACAGTCATAGCGCCACCTGTGGGCAATAGGAAATGCCATGTTTTACACTGTGATGAGTATCCTTATTGAGATTTAACCAGAACAACATCATGTTTGGTCAGTCTAATCTAAAGGCCTTTCCGACATTAAATTGCGAAGATCTTGAGATTTCGCTAAAGGGCATGTCCGTGGCGGCCTGTCAAATGTCCGATCCGTCCCAAACTTCACATGTTTGATAAGAGTCCTGTCCTGAAGACATCTACATGGGTCCCGGGTGCGAGGGCCCTTTCATCGCTGCTTGCAGCTTTAATTAATGTATTGTCTTTGAAAAATGGTTAAAATGTACAGCTCTGTAACGAATGATCCACTGGAAGCAAGTGTTGAAGAACCCAAGTGCAGTTTATTACAAGTAAACAAAATAAACACCGACTCGACTCGACTTACCAACAGTGGTACAGGGAAGAATAATCGACCAGGGAACAAAGCAAACATGAGGGCTTAAATACAAAAAGACTAATGACTAAACAAGACAGACCTGTGAACAATAAAAACAATGAACCAATGACAACATGACACAAGAGACTAGGGAAGCACATGGCATGATCACATGAAGGCACAATGGAATCACATGACAAACCAGGAAACATGACATTGAACATAACAAAAAGAGAACATGAAACAAAACCAAAATACACCGTGACAAGCTCTATGTACTGACAAGCATTTATGGTAAACTAAAATATATTTTCATTCCATTTCTATTCAATAGCGTATGTAATGTATTTAAATATATTTCTAATTATCCATTTGTAGTAATGAAGTTGCAATTTAGTACAATTAAAAATATAACTTGAAATATAATATAGAATAACACTACAGTTAAAATTATAATTAAGTGATTTACTTGCACTTAAGTATGTTAGACAAACATATCAAAACATGTGTACTTATTTAAGTGGGTTTTCTGAAATTTTCTGACCTAATTTCAGTTCAACTGTATGTTCAACACTTAATGTGGTAATTCTCTAAATTAGTATGCATGATTTGTAGAGGATGGTGTTTACCAGAGATAACATCTTGTAATATTTGAAAACAAGGAATATTTAATTACCTCACTTGGGTGCACTTTGAGATATTTTCAATTTCATGGGGCAAAACAAACAGCTTTAGGCATCATCTCTCCTGAATTGTGACACAAAGTGATCGTGCTGAAACTCTGAGATTGCGAGCAACATTGAGATCACTAAAGTTTCCAGATGATCGATTCTCCTCAGCCACAGCCAGACTCTTAGCAGGGATTAAAGGATGCCATTGAAGCCCTCTGTCCTGTCTGAAACTGATACTAGGATTTAATCTACAGTCTCCATGGTCAGGAAATGATGATGATGATGGAAAACTAAAGCTATATTTCCTTCTGTGGCCTTATCTAATTAGATTAATTGAACTTTAGAATCTTTTAACAATCTTTTTCACTGATAGTACTAATACATAATGCTTCCTTCATTTGTCCCCTTTGGAAAAAATGCCTCCTTGGCGTCTCAATGGCAAGAAAGTGACCATTCCCATGAGTGACAAAAATCCATACATGTCAAAGTAAAGCCACAATTTGTTAGATTTATTTATTTTTTCTTCTTTTTTAACTGACCAATATTGACAAAGCCAAAACTGAATAAAGAAACTAGTTCCCTTGTTTTAGTTAGATCAAAATGAGGGAACCTGTACAACATGGCAACGATTTACTAAAAGGAGGGAACAAAATGTATTAATTTTTTTCCATGATATATATCTTTGTCATATGTAGGGCTCTGTAGTAGTACGGCATCAAAAATGTGAAATAAAAATTGATGCAAGAACTTTTTGATCAGTGAAAATGTGGGTCCAGCCCATGTTTTGCCAAAATTAAAAATAAATAAGTAACGCACCGTACGTCTAACAGCTGTTAATAATAAAGTATGGATGATGTCAAATTACATAAGATGGAAGACAGTGGAAATACAATTGTATTGCATATTTATGATATAACACAAAAGAGAGAAACCAGTCAGTCAAGGTCTTTTGTATAGACTTCCTATTCTGACAGAATTCCATGATATAAACTCACAATAAAAAAAAAAGTCAGAATTGAACTGATTTCCAGCGAGAATTTATGTAAAATTGCAATTCTGACTTGTTTTTGTCATGGTGGGTGGCTGTAATGAAAGCGCACGACGATGAAGATACTCAAATAGGATTTTAATCCAAGAATCAAAACAATAAAGAGGAGAATAACTCGGAAGAAACACAACCACAAACACATTGACAAACAATACAGGACAAGGAACAAACTGAAACTGAGGGCAGTTTAGGGAGCCAGGGAGGATCGGCCTCCGACACTGGAACGGACTCTTGGGCTGGGGCCAATGCTGGACTGTGCTCGGGGGCTGGAGTGGATCTGTGTGTTGCCCAGACACACATAAATGTTAGAGCCAATATGGACAGTGCAGTGCTCTCTGGGTTGAGCTCTAGAATTTACCTTACTGGAACGGACTCGGGAACTTCTCTCACTGGAACGGACTCAGGAATTTCTCTCAATGGAACAGACTTGGGAATTTCACTCACTGGAAGCATTGTGACCATCTGAATTGTGAGTTTATATCTTACAATTCTGACTTTATTTCTCAGAATTGCGACTCCTGTATATCTTGCCATTCAGACTTTTTTCTCCGAATTTTTTTGATAAAAACGTACAATTGCGAGTTAGAAAGTGCGAATTGCGAGATATAAACACAAATTTGAGCCAAAATGTAAAAATTGCGAAATATAAAAACGCTGGTGGAAATCCCTGGTGGAAACAAGCTTCTATACTTTTGTGACGTCTTGACAAATTATAAAGTTTCATTCATTAACACTGCACATTTCTGCATATGCATTTCAAAATAACAGCGCTATTTCTCTCCTGATTAATTCTGATGTTTTATGGTCATGTTCACAAATTATAGTGCCTTTTGTGAAAAATGTTGGAAGCTGCCTTTTTTGTGGGCCAAAGCACTTCCAAGAACTGCAAAGTTTTCTTCTCACAGATTCCCTCTCTACCAATGCAAATGTCTTTTTTCTCAAAGTCTATACAATCCTAGTACGAGACGTAAGACTGCCCGTGATCAAAAGCTCTACAGTTGTTGTAATGAGGTCCCGTCAAAAAAACGTTGTAACAAGAGGGCCTAAAAGAGCAAATCCGTGCCTATTCTTCCCGATTCTATTGTGTGTGAGTGTTCTGGGCACAGCCGTCTGGCCCCTCTAAACCGACAGGCCGATGAAAGAAGCTTGATTCTCACGGGCCAACCCGACAAGAGCAGGTGTGCCTCAGATTCTCTTACAGCCCTCCCCGAGCGCTCACCACCTGCCTCAGCTCACCTTCACCAGCCCGACAGTGCCACTTTATCACCTAAATCTATCGCTGGAATAACTTTTAAAGGTTCCATTTTGTTTTCGAAAGGAAACTTTGCATCCGGTGTTTGTAATTCAGACCTTCAGGGATGGATCCTCCCAAGCATCCTCGCAGTACCCCTGCAGCTCTGGTAGATTTCTTTGTGTGATGTCTGGACTTCCTTTCTTTCCAGTAGTTTCTATCAAGTTCATGACATTATGAATGGACAATGATGTTCCATAAAAGGCTGATCATGTTGCCTCTAAAATAGCGAGGTTTCTTTGCTTTGAGGGTTGTCACCTGATCTCTTCCTGAAAATGGATATTGTAAAAGGAAAAGGCGGGATTAGGCTTCTGTTTGGCAAAACTCAAAGAACAATAATCTACTTTTTGTTCGTTTTATCCTTTTTTTGTTCAACATGTTTGTCTACAATGATACCTGCGTAACCAGGTTGAATGAGGTCATACTATTGGTAAGGATTTTCTATAAAATTTCTAGCTGTCATAACAGTATGAGTTACATTTGAGATAAATGTCCTAATCCTCAAATAGGATTTATCAAAAAGAGTAAAATATTTTAGATCCTGGCGTTTTTTAAGGTAAAAGGAGTTCCTTTTTAAAAAGCTTTTAAAAAGTTTGGAATAGAATATTACACTGCACAGTATACATTATATACTATTGTTTGTATGAAAAAAACTACAATATGGGGCTTTTCACACTTATAGTTAACCCTGGTCAAACCCTACAGAGCCCCTAAAGGAAAATAAAATTAAGGATAGGAGGAAAATTATTTTTAAAATCTTTTGCATTCCCTCGCAAAACTTTTGCGTATTCTCGCAAAACCTGCTGTGAGTTCAGAGAGTTAACGATGGAGCGCTTCATAGAGGTTTATTTTGAACTTGGACTTAAGTATAAAGAAATACGGTCAGTGCTTATTTCAAAGAGTTCAGTAAAGTTGGTGATATATTCACAGATTTAAACTTCCTGGATCAATAATTTGTGAGCTAAACTTTGTTAAAACACAAATGACAACATCTTTAACGTATACAACCTAAAAGGCAATAACTTCATTGTTACACACTGTAGTGTCTCCACATTCAGTTTACACATCAAGGCTCTCCTACTGGTCATACTACAACACGTAGTTTGATAAAATTTCTTTTTGCATGATTTTTATTATAATTTATTATAAAATAAAATCAATACATTCACTGTTATTAGAAAAAAATATTCAATAACTTCACTGTTATGTGAGTGAACGCAAATATCTTTGCAAGGAAACGCAAACGTTTTGTGTGGGAACGCAACTTTTCTCGGGGGAACGCAAAAGTTTTGCGAAGGATTTTTTTTCTCCCATCCTAAATTTTTTCCACCAACATGTCCCTTTAGGGGCTCCGTAAAACCCTGTGTAAACGAAATTCTGGGTTATCTTGCTTCACGTTTCACACTGCTCATAATTTACCAGTTAACAATTAATCCTGGGTATTCATAAGGTGACTGTACATTTTATACTCACTTTTATTCACATATAAACCTTGACCAGCGAACATAAACAGAAGCTCAACCGAACGTGCTTGACGCGCGAAAACAAACCTTTTGTGGAAGCTCAATCTTGCTGCGTAACAATCTGTTCATAATCTAAAGCGATCATGTCTCTTCAGAAAATGTGGACTAAACCGTTTAATTCATTTGGATTAGTTTTATGATCACTTTATCTTTTTAATTTCATCAAAAATTTCATCTTAATTTGTGTTTCGAAGGTGAATGAAAGTCTTACGGGTTCGGAATGACATGAGGGTGAGTAATTAAAGGGATAGTTCACCCAAAAATGAAAATTAGCCCATGATTTACTCACCCTCAAGTCATCCTAGGTGTATGACATTCTTCTTTCAGACGAATAAAATCAGAGTTATATTATATTATATACGGCTATACGGGAGGTTAATAAAAGCCTTCTAAAGCGAAGTGATGCGTTTGTGTAAGAAAAATATCCATATTTAAAGTATCCAAATATATAAAGTAAAATATCTAGCTTCCGGCAGATCGGAAAAAAAAACGTAACTAGTGTGCAATGACGTAAGACATTTGAACTGCGAGAGGCACTACACTTTTTCCGTAAGTAGAATACGGAAGGAGATCTGGTGGAAGCTAGATAATTTACTTCATAAAGTTTTAAATATGGATATTTTCTTACACAAACGCATTGCTTCGCTTCAGAAGGCCTTTATTAACCCCCCGGAGCCGTGTGGAGCAGTTATATGATGGATAGATGCACTTTTATGGGCTTCAATAGTCCATAAAATTCACTGCCATTATAAAGCTTGGAAGAGCCAGGACATTTTTAATATAACTGATTTTATTCGCCTGAAAGAAGAATGGCATATACACCTAGGATGACTTGAGGGTGAGTAAATCATGGGCTAATTTTCATTTTTGGGTGAACTACAGTATCTCTTTAACATTGCTACAATGTGAAAAACCATAATAAGCATTTAATGTGTTTAATAGAAAACACTGTTCTGTCATGACCTCAGAATGTAGATCTTGGGGAAAATGTTATGGAAATTTGATTACATTTTAAGTAAAATTTCTTAAATCTCATATATATAGTATTTGGCTCTCAGTTGTATACTGCACATTTTCATAATAGGTCATCCTGGTATCATACATAAAATTTGCACATTGTGAACAGTACATACATTATACAATGAAGAAACAGCACAAGTAGTATGATACTATGCTATTCCGAACAAAGCCATTCTCAGCTGTGTTGACACTTCCTGAGCACAAAAGCCATCATGCGAGACGTTACATCCTCTCTAAAAGGTAACATAACCAGCATTTGGGGCAGCCCTGTGGATAAACAGGCACGTCAGGATCAGGAAGACTTTGGGATTCAATGTTCTGAAGCCTCTGAGACATATGCTCTCAAATGTCATCTAAGGAGACTTTTAGTTGTTTGCTATGCACGCTCAGTCATTTTCCCACAAAGACACAATCACACATGCATACAATTTGAAAAACCTAATGCAGGGCCTATTAGCATTACATTATGGAGGGCAGGCTTGTTTCAATATAATAAGCGCCAGTGTGCTTTGAGCTCTGACTGTGAGCTGCATTTTCTGTACATACAATAAGGTTAGACAAAATGAAAATGCTTTTGAAAAAGATTTTTTTTTTATTGTTTTGAGCATTGAGCCTCAAATAAGAGTAGCTATATTGTTGTTAAGGTATTCAGACAGGACTTTTGCATGTTGCTATGAGGTTTTTAGCGTTTTCTGGTTGTGTGCATGGTGGTTATGCATGGAGAGTAGCTATGTGTTTGCTAAAATATTTAGAGTAGATTTTAGCACATCACTATGATGTTGCCAGGATGTTCTGGATGGTTGCTAGGTGGCTGCAAATTTAGAGTATCTATAGTATGTGGCCGATAAGGTATTCAGAGTGGATTTTAGCAAGTTGCTAAGGGGTTCTGGTTTGTTCCTAGGTGGCTACAAATGGCGATTAGCTATGTGGTTGCTAAGGTATTCAGTGTGGATTTTAGCATGTTATGAGGTTGCTAGGGTGCTCTGGTTAGTTGTTATGGTGTTAATAGATGCTTGCTAGAATACTCTGGATGGCTGCTAGTTGTCTGCAAATGGAAAGTAGCTATGTGGTTGCTACAGTAAATATTCAGAGTGGATTTCAGCACATTACTGTGATGTTGCCAGGATTTTCTGGATGATTGTTATGGTGTTAATAGGTGGTTGCTAGGACATTCTGGATGATTGCTGATGATGTCTTTGCTGTGGTATTGAAATTTTCAATATATTCAGTTTGTGTGTTTTTCAAAGAATATTGGTTTTATTTCTTTTTAATTGTGAAATTTACTAGCAATTTCTAAGTGAAAATTGTTTAAACACCATTTTATTTCAGTGTAGGAAAGGGTTCCTCAAACTCGGTCCTGGAGGGACACTGTCCTGCAGAGTTTAGCTCCAACCCTGATCAAACACACCTGAGCAAGCTAATCAAGGTCTTCAGGATCATTAGAAAATCACAGGTAGGTGAGTTTAATCAGGGTTTGAGCTAAACTCTGCAGAGCAATGGCCCTCCAGGACCAAGTTTGAGGAACCCTGGTGTAGGGTGTTCTGGTTGGTGGCTAGGTGGTTGCTATAGTATTCACCATAGATATATATATATATATACATAAATTCCTCATTAGTGGGCTGTCTCTGTGGGTGGAGTTATGAAAAGGGGGGCGCAGCAAGGCTGAGGGATAGCGTACAGTCAGCAGATTATTATGTAAAAGAAAATCTGCAATGTGTCTACACCAGGTGTGAGCGGCGCGATGCAACAACATCAAATAGAACCCACTGATGTTCAATCTGTTACTGGGTGTAGTGCGACACAACATGGCAATTCCCAGACAGTAAACTGATTGAACATCATTTTGCAGAGAAAATATTTTTTTCTGCAAAAGGGGGGCCCGGCAGAATAAGTTTGGGAACCACTGAGCTAACGCGACATTAAAAAGTTACCATAGTAAAACTAAAAACATTAAAAGGTACCATAGTAAAAATCTGTAATATTGAGTTAATACATATAAAAACACAAACCAACACATTCTCACCTGTGAAAGGTTATTACACTTCTATGGGAATTTTAATCTCAGCAGTTTCAGGAGCAGAAGCTGCGCAATGTTGTGGTATCATTGATTCTTAAGCCGATTTTTGCAGTTGTACAAGCTTGCAGGCAGTTTTGTGAGAAATGTGAGGAATTACTTGCCAGGCCGAG
The DNA here is from genome assembly GCA_039654625.1 of Rhinogobio ventralis. Lineage (NCBI taxonomy): Eukaryota > Metazoa > Chordata > Actinopteri > Cypriniformes > Gobionidae > Rhinogobio > Rhinogobio ventralis. Next base: position 5,816,038 of record CM077214.1, on the reverse strand, counting down.
TACCTTACGAGCACCTCCCATTGATTTTTAAACATGTTTAAATTGCGGGGACGGCCCGATTTTAACCAGTGTATAGGCTGTCCCCTATTATCATACATAACCACATCATATAGGCTAGATCTATGAATATTATTATAGCCCAGTGGCTGTAACCCTAGTGTGTGCATACTGACACACAAACACACACACTTTCTAGTTGTTTTTGTTGAAGGGAATGGCTGTGCTGTTCTCTGCTTTTTACCAAATCATTTGCACATTAGTCTTTTTATTTTCTTTCTTTTTTTTAATCCGAACCTATAGCAGCAACATTGAAAGTTTTCTCCTGTAATGTATGATGAGTTTGGAGAACACCTAACAAGAGATCAGAGATCACTCCTCCATAAAGAATCTTTCCAGATCCTTTAGATTCCCAGCTCCATGTTGGTGCTTCTTCTCTTTAGTTCACCCCACTCATTTTCTATAGGGTTCAGGTCAGGAAACTGTATCTGAACAAGATGTCCTGGACCTCCATCAAAAAATAGGCCAAAAATTTCACTGATCGAGCAGTATATTTAACCTTGGGAATGGGGTACTTTTTATCCCTGTTTGCACCCAAAACCATTTTTTTTCATCTGACCACAGAAGCTGATCCCGCTTGAAGTTCCAGTCGTGTCTGACAACTGAATATGCTGGAGTTTGTTTTGGGGTGAGCGAGGAGAATTTTTCTTGAAACCCTCCCAAACAACATGTGGTGATGTAGAGGTTGTTTGATTTTTTTTTTTTTTTTTTTTTAGGCTTTCTGACCCCAAGACAACTATTCTCTGCAATTCTCCATCTGTGATCCTTGGAGAGTCTTTGGCCACTCAAACTTTCCTCCTCGCTGTGCATTAATGCAGCCTTTACTTGCTATCGGAATTATCATAAATACGACTTTCCTAGGTAAAATTAGCACATGAACGCCTTCTGATGTCGTGTTTACCACTGGGAAGTTCAGAAATAATTTTGATACCGAAATTCCAGAGATGGGCGTGCCATAAAACTTTCAACATGGTGGCGGGGAGAACTACTGCTGTGACAGGTGTTATTTATTAGTTTCCCCCAAAAACAGCTTGAACGTCTTGTCATTAATGTAGTGCATATTCCAATTTTTACATATTTACATTTTATACACAGCGAAAATAGCCTGCATTTGAAACATTTATTGCATATATTTCATAATATGATTTTCCCCCACTTTCAATTCCTTTACTTAAATGAAAGGTTAGATTTTTGCAAATTGTTTGAATGAAAGATCAAAAGGATAAACAATGCATATTTCTTTTTACATTCATCTTTGATCATATTTACCAGGGGTGCCAATAATTCTGACCACAACTGTAAATCTATGGGATTGTTTTGCCTAAATAGACCTGATTGCGTGTTAAAGTAAAATCAACAAATGCTGCCACACAAATTGGTATCACTATATGGTGCAGAACAATCTACACAACAAAGTTTATTATTTAGGGTTAGATGTTGTTTTAAATAGTTTGATCGGTCTCTAAAGGGTGTCTAGATCAATGATCTCAATGTCAGGTCTGACCTTTTAACTAAAAGGTTAAAACCTTTTATGACATCTTAAATACAGAGAATCAGCCACAAATCAAGATCAACCTCTCTTCCTGGGAAGATAATTCATTACATGTGGTTTGAGATAACTGTTCTAAATGGTGCGCTAAAGAAATGGCAAAGGCCACAGGTGGGAATTTTGAAGTAAACCTACAGTCAAGACCAAAACACAGTCCCTCAGGAGTCCCTCACATGGCAGGCACTTCAAAACTATGAAAGCCATGCAGAGAATGTACAATGAGCTTCCCTCTGCTGTTTTCCTGCTCAACCCGTATTGTTTCGCTCCCTAGTCCTGTGTATATCAGAGCTGACCTCATTCTACCAGACTCCTGCTCCTCGCGGTATCTCACAGCCTGCGGGCCACAGACATGTGGTGCTGACACAACCCCAACCATCATCCCCAGAGTCCCGCCGCACAAACCCTGGGTCGTTTGCTCCATATCGCCTGAAGGGGCCAGGTTGCATAGCTTGTTACGGAGAGGATTGTGAAAACAAACCCCTTAAACATGGCTCTGATGTGGGCATTTACACAGGTGCAGCCCCACAGTGCCTAATCCCTTTTAATAGAGGAAGTAAGGAAGTTATGTGAAATGGAAATTGCTTTTTTATTTATATTTTTATTCCTTTTTCTCATTTTCTGTACCCAAACGCTCACAACTGTGAGATTACATCATCAGCAGGCACATTCAACTTGCAGGCCTGTAAAACCCGAGGTCCTTCATCATAAATTTAACTGTTTGTGTTGGCGTGCTCGCTCACAGTGAAGTGAAGTGAAGCTTTACATGTTGACTGTGGCGTTCCAGTTGGTAAACAGGGCTTTATGAGTTTAAACAGTCAAACTCATACTAATTAGTATTTAATGTATGATTTAAAGACTGGATTTTACTGTTTCAAAGAAACAGACACCCCAAGTCCAACATAGACATACCTTATCATTAGCTATGCAAACAAGCTAACACAATGTTGTTCTTTCTGCAGTATGCAAGCTAAGTTCCAATTAGATTCTGGAAACACTTTGGAAGATTGATTGAAGAAGCTAGTTAAGCTTGTACATTGGAACGTGTCTAAATACAGTTTTAATACAGTGATATGTGTGGTTTTGTGCAATAAACATTAACTAGACATCAATATTAAGTAGATAAATATGGTAAATAAAAACAACACCAGGGGTTACAGGGATGCAGGCTAACATTTAGCAAGCTATAGAATTTAGCAAGCTAGCTAGTATGGGGCCAAATGTTGGTATGTAGTTATATATAAACATATATTTCTGTTATGACAACTATTTTTTTGCATGGTAATGGATATGACAATATGAATGTATTTAGTCTTGGTAGAATACTGCTGCTGAATTGCTGCTGCTGTTACTATTGCTGCTGCAGCAGAGCAAGTACAAGAACTTGCTACTGCCAATACATACGGCGACACGCTGCTGTGAGTAAGACATAGTGCTACTGCACAAATAGCAATAACCCATAGCAGATCTATACAGGTGGAGCTGGGGAAGGTGGTGGGTTTTAGGGGAACTCTGAAGGGTGTTGCAAACTGCTATAGTGAATGTAACCAGCCATTTAAATGTGTTATTTATATCAGCTATCAGATTTATCTATTTATTTATTTTCTTGGCCCTAGGTGGCTTATGTTACAAGTCTCTTTCTTTTTACAAAAGTCCGAGGTTAATAAGCATCCTGCCTATCAGTTCACATATTCCGTTTCCTCAGATCTTGAAAACACTATTGTAAAAGTGCCTGAAATTTATAGCTTGAACCTTGCAGCTTTAAATGGGAGATTTCCCTCGTGTTGGCTCCCTCAGCTGGGCCAGAGAGAAAGCTTTGCACCACTCACGGGCCCTGTGGGAAGGATATGGAAAATTTGCAGTATGATTTTAAAGCTGCTAATTGGAGGAAAGCCAGGGCCAAAAAAACAACTCCTTTACCTCCATACCCCTTGTGCACGGTTGTCCAAAAGCCCTGATATGATCCAATCTGTAGAACTCATACGACTCTTAGTAGACTCTTTTCTATAGAACTTTGAATTTAGTAAAAGCTGAGTCATATCTGTTAGAGACAGATGGCTATTGAAAATTAGGCTAACAGTTGACTATAGTACTGGTTCAATACAAGTTAAACTCTATGGACAGTAACTGTGATTTATTACCATTGGTAATCATTTTGACTCATTCTAAAGTTTGTAAAAACAAAACAAACTTGCCTTTACAGTAATGCACAAAGGAGGTCTATGGGACCAAAACATTCCAAATGCTGTCATGTGTATTTTGTTCAAAAGTTTATATTAATTATTTTGTATTATATTAATTATTTTAAAGGATTATTACATAACAACAATGTACTAAAAATGGAAAACGTCTTTCTTTGTATTTTTTGCGTACAGACTACACTATTGTCAAAACGATCCCCATTCACGCGGATCTACGAAAATGACTGTATTATGTTGCCAGGCCAGTATCTGGCGATGTCACTTTGTAAAGAAACATTACACACATATAGGGCCCTATCATACACCCGGAGAAATGCAACGCCAGACATGACACATGTTTTTTGCAAGTTTCAGCCCAACGCAGTTATAATTTTCACGTCCAGAGCCACGTTGTAAATGCACTCTTGCTCATCTGTTCGCCCATCGGCGTGCTGGTCTGAAAACGAGGTGTGTTCCCCAGTATTTTTGTGTTATTTAAAAGTAATATGCGCCTATAGGCGGGTGCACAACGCTCGTACACTCTGCTTATTACACACACAGGGACATGCAGCAGCACACAAACATTTTTAAATATTAAAAATAAAAGGATTCCTCTCTGGAGAAACGTTCAGTCTTTCCGTTCAGCCATGTAAATAGCGAATCCGGCATGGTGCAAGCACAACTGGCTTTTAAAAGGAATGGGAGATGAGACTCTGCACGTTACGCCCAAAATACACTCATGACTCAACCTTAGGGACAACCTTTTTGGACCATACGCGCACGCTGACCATTTTTCCGCCGTTAAACTAGCAAAAGTGCACCTTCGCCATGCACTTTCAGACCATGTGCTCAGATCATTAAAATAGGCTCATAGACTGAACACGTAATACGCATGTGCAGATGATAAAGATATTGTTTTCAAAAACTATACTTCGAAACCCATTTTCAAAAGTTTGCATTTTCAGGCCCTGAAAACGTCTCGGATACGTATGTAACCCTCGTTCCCTGAGGAGGGAACGGAGACGTAACGTCAGTGACTGATTTGGGGGTTTTGCCTAGAAGCATATCATCTTCAAGATCTTAGAAAACGCCCAATGGCAGGCCAATGCCATGGGCATGCGGAATTTGCATAGCGTAACTCTGCCCCACCGCGTGGGTATATAAGGAAGTACGCTGGCAACATCACATTATGTTTACCTGCTGAGGAGCCAAGACTGAGTTCCTCAGAGAACGAGGGTTACATACGTAACAGAGACATTCCCTTTCGTTCAGTCACTCTGAGTAACGTCAGTGACTGACGAATGGGGGTCCCAATGTAATCACGCCACTCGGCTGTCATCCAGTGCCCTGCGTAAGCATGAGCTCCCTGTCGTAAGCTAGTACGGACGAAGGACTCCCACTTAACACCGGAATAACAAGGTACACTGGGAAGCATATTCCAGGTGGAAGTATGTGCCAAAGTGCCTACCCGTAGGGAGGACTTAAGGATACACATATGACCCGCGGGGGGCTGCCTATGGAGAACTCTAGGGTAACCAGCTGAAGGTGGAAGAATTTTACCTCCAGGGGAGGCAAGAGCTTGCCGAGGGAAATACACATGCTCGGAGAGGCTTACAGTGGAAATACACATGTGGGGGTCGCCCAAAGGGGGAACCATGCACACGGTGGCACCTAACCTGACACGAGGGCCTGAGCAAGTGGGCAGACGCACTGGTGTCAGGATTGACAGTGCTGGAGGAACTCAGGGTTTCAGGGAAACTACCTGAGGAGAATATCGCACGTATCCCGTCCGTGGAGAGGAATGGCGAGCAAGCGAAGACACCTGAGCCTGGTCCATTACCGGCCACTGGTAGAGGCGAGTACATGAGAGGACACTGGCTCTACTCAGAGATTATAGAATCTGGCAAATGTGTTGGGTGTTGCCCAGCCTGCAGCTCTGCAGCTCTGCAGATGTCTGTTAGCGAGGCGCCATGCGCTAAAGCCCAAGAGGAGGCCACACTCCTAGTGGAGTGTGCCCTGACCCCAAGGGGGCATGGACGCCCCTGCGTCTGGTAAGCCAAGACAATGGTGTCCACTATCCAGTGAGACAACCTTTGCTTGGAGGGAGCCTTTCCCTTCAGCTTCCCACCATAACAGACAAAGAGCTGGTCTAAGGTCCTGAAACACTGCGTTCTGTCTACATAGGCATGGAGGGAGCGTACTTCACAGAGCAGTTCCAAGGCTGGGTCTGCCTCCTCCAAAGGCAGCGCTTGCAGGTTCATCACCTGGTCCCTGAACGGAGTGGTCGGAACCTTGGGCACATATCCAGGCCGGGGTCTCAGGGACACGTGAGAGTTGGCCGGCCTGAATTCTAGGCACGCTTCGTCAACCGAAAATGCCTGCAGGTCCCCTACCCTCTTGATGGAGGCCAAAGCGATCAGGAGCGCTGTCTTCATTGACAGGAACTTAAGCTCGACTGATCGCAATGGCTCGAAGGGAGCCCTCTGCAGAGCATCTAAGACTGCGAGGTCCCAAGAGGGTACGAGGGGAGAGCGTGGAGGATTCAGTCTCCTCGCTCCCCTCAGGAACCTGATGATCAGGTCGTGCTGACTTACCTGTTTCGTCTCCACAAGGTCGTGGTAGGCAGATATCGCGGCCACATACACCTTGAGGGTGGAAGGAGACAGCCTTCGTTCCAACCCTTCTTGGAGGAATGAGAGCATGGGCCCGATCGGGCATTTCCAGGGGTCTTCTTGGCGAGAAGAACACCAGGTGACAAAAAGGTTCCACTTCAACGCATAGGCGTGTCTAGTAGACAAGGCCCTAGCGGAAGTGATGGTAGCCACCACCTGAGGTGGTAGGGTACTCAAACCTGCCGCGTCCTGTCCAGGAGCCACACGTGGAGGTTCCAAAGATCGGGCGCGGGTGCCAAAGGGTGCCCCGTCTCTGAGAAAGGAGGTCCTTCCTCAGAGGAATCGACCAGGGAGTGGCTGTCGCAAGGAGTACGAGTTCGGAGAACCAGGTCCGGCCGGGCCAGTACGGGGCGACCAAAAGGACCTGCTCCTTGTCCTTCCTGATCTTGCACAGAACCTGTGCAAGAAGGCTCACTGGAGGAAACGCATACTTGCGGAGGCCCCGCTGCCAGCTGTGCGCCAGAGCATCCGTGCCGAGTGGGCCCTCAGTCAGGGAATAAAACAGTGACTCGATTGCGAAGCCAGTGCTGAAGCGGTCTCATATGAAGCAATCCGAGCAGCTGCAGATGCCATATGCCCCAGGAGCCTCTGAAATAACTTCAGTCGGACCGCACTCTTGCTCTTGATTTGACGGAGGCAAGTCAGCAGTGACTGCACGCGCTCGCTCGTAAGCTGCGAGCACATGGCAACCGAGTCGATTTCCATACCGAGAAAAGAGACCCCCTGCACGGGGCAGAGTTTGCTCTTCTCCCAGTTGACCCGAAGGACCAGACGGGTTTAAGTGCCGAAGCACTAGGTCTCTGTGTTCGCACACCTGCTCTCGAGAGTGACTCAGGATGAGCCAGTCGTCAAGGTAGTTCAGGATGCGAACCCTGTGTTGCTTGAGTGGCACAAGGGCTGCTTCGACAATCTTCATAAAGACGCGAGGGGAAAGAGCTAGCCCGAATGGGAGGACCGCATACTGATATGCCCGCCCCTCGAAAGCAAACCGTAGGAACGGTCTGTTTCGAGGAAGGATGGAGACATGGAAGTAGGCGTTCTTCAGGTCGATCGCTGCAAACCAATTTGCTGGACGAACGCATTCGAAAAGGCGTTTCGCTGTCAACATCCTAAACGGAAGCCTGTGAAGGGAAGCGGGGAGGAGCCTGAGCGAACTGAATCGCATAGCCGAACCTGATGGTCTTCGCGACCCAGCGGGACAATCCCGGAAGTTCTAGCCAGGCTCCCAGAAACTGCTGCAGCGGGGACATGCGAACCAGTTCTTTCTTTGACCATAATAGGGTGCTGCTGACCCGGGGGCAAGCAGCGGAACAAAGGATTCTCCCCTGGACCTCCACCGGGGGAAGGAGTGGTCCTGCTACCATTTCCTGGAAAGAACTGCCCATCCCTGAGATGTCCGCGTCAGGAGCGCTGCTTAGCCTGGCACTTGGCGGGCTGCGGGGCTGATGCGGACTGGGGCGCCCTCCTGCGGCGTCCTCCACGGCGTGGCCCAGGTGAAGGCTGCTGCTGGGGCCAGGCGGGAGGAGTGGGAGCAGGCTGAGGCGACTGTGCTGGCGGCTGGGTGGAAGCAGCAGCTGGCCGCCGGGGCAGTATATGTTTAATGGCCTCAATCTGCTTTTGGGTGGCTGAGAACTGTTGGGCGAAGTTCTCAACCATGCTGCCGAATAGCCCATCCTGGGCATCGAGGAAACGAGTCCACTCGGCGTCCCGCATATCAGCCAGGTTGAGCCATAGGTGTCTCTCCTGGACCACAGCTGTGGACATCACCTGGCTCAGGGAGTGTGCGGTCACCTTCGTCGCCCGGAGGGCGAGGCTGGTGGCGGCACGCAGCTCATTTCTGAGCCCTGGGTCAGCTCTACCCTCGTGCATGTCACATAACATCCAGGCCTGGTAGGCCTGCAAGATAGCCATGGCATGCAAAGAGGCGGCAGCCTGCTCCGCAGCTCTGTAGGACTTCGACACCAAGGTTGATGTGAATCTACAGGTTTTGGAGGGGTGCTTAGGGTCGCCACGCCAGGTTGAAGCACTCTGAGGACACAGCTGCATCGCAACAGAGCGTTCAACCGGGGGAACCCCAGTGTACCCTTTGGCCACGGCCCCATCAAGGGCAGAGAAGGCGGAGGAGGCCGCCGAACGGTCGCAGGAAGACAACGGGGACTTCCAGGACCGCGTGACCTCCTCATGCACCTCTGGGAAAAAAGGTATTGGGGGCGTGGCCTGACGGGTTTCAGAACGCGGTGCCCCCAAAAACCAATCGTCCAACCGCAAACGCTCAGGCCGGGGCAGAGGGTTCCACTCCAACCTGAGACATGCAGCTGCCTAGGAAAGCAAAAGTGTCAGCTCCGGGTCCACCTTGCGATGCGGCGATCGACATCTCTTCGTCCTCTGCGGGCCCAAACGCAACAGACGGAACAGCAGGAGCCGGCTCCGTTTTCACAGTTTGAGCACATGGGGGAAGCAGTGCGCTAGAGGGGGGTGTGGCCCAAGGCATGAGCGTCGGGGCTTTGTTTCACACCGTCACCCTCAGGTCACCCTGGCCACCAGCCAAAGTGCTGCTTCCCAAAGAGACGGCAAATTGGGGTGTGGCAGAGGGGACTCTCGCTCCGGGATGGAGCTCATTGAGTCTCGACCGCAGCACAGAGATGGTCATGTTCCCGCAGTGAGAACATGACTCATCCACAAACGTTGCCTGAGCGTGCCGAAGGCCCAAGCACGTCAGGCAGTGTTCGTGCCCACCAGAGGGCGGCAGAGACCAACCGCACCCAGAAGCACACGGGCAAGACATCTTGAAAACTTCACAGCGATGCCGAAGCGCCCAGGGACCGAATACCAGCTGAATGCAGACCACTGCACAGATCAGCAGGCAGGCAGTAAACGATCGCTGGAACGCGCCGTAACACAAACACCGACTGGAAAGCTGCTCGTCTTGAAGAGGCTTACAAACTCAGAAGGCTTGAGGAGTGAAGAGAGAGATACTCTTGGCTCCGAAGCAGAAACATAATGCGATGTTGCCAGCGTACTTCCTTATATACCCATGTGGTGGGGCGGAGTTACGCAATGCAAATTCCGCATGCCCATGGCATTGCCCTGCCATTGGGCGTTTTCAAAGATCTCGAAGATGATGGGCTTCTAGGCGAAACCCCCATTCGTCAGTCACCGACGTTACTCGGAGTGACTGAACTAAAGGGAACAACATTGTTGTGTAAATTAATGGGCAAAATGATTTAAAAGTTTTAAGTTTTTAGTTGAAAACGGTGTTGTGTAAACGGCCGCTAAATGTATGTAATTTATGTATGTATAAATTTCGATGAAATTTCTTAACCCATAGACCCCATAAGACAAAAAAAAAATGCTTGAAATCAAAAACTGAAACTACAGTATTTACTTGAACACATTCCTGGTGCATTCCACACTTTTTGTGCACAATTCATTGGTAAACATTATTCCAAACAAACACCTATATCTATAGTCAACAGCACAGCCTTGCAACCTTCCTTAAGCCAGTCAAATATCGAGAAACTGGGGGTCATTAGTTTGAGCTGTAGGGAAGTTTTCAAATAAGTGTCATGCTGTGAAATGGCCTGATTAAATGCAACTCAGAAGTTTCCTTTTTTCCACCTTCAAATTGTATAGTATAACATTTTTAAAAAAGATTAAATTCAGCGTTCTATTTTGGCTCTTGCATTGCCAAGTCATTTCAAAGAGTCATTTAAATGCAGATGAGAGAATACCAACTCTTGATGCCTCAAAACAACATTATCACAATTGCATTGTTTGCACCAACCACAAAATATATTAGTGGTATTTGCTACAGCATCACTAGTATTACTGCTCATACTTAGGATTAGAGATTTGAGTAAACCCTTAACGCCAAGTATTAAACATATTGCACACTTCAAACTGTGGCTTGTGAAGGTGTGCTATTTCTTTTTAAAGCAATAAGACCAACAAAAAAGATCCTATTTATATGAGAGACATTTTCTAATGAATTAGACTTTAGATTTTCATTAAAACAAGTGAAAAAAGGTGAGAAAATACATTAAAGGAGTGACCTGAGGCATATACTGTGAAGAGACAAAATATCTTATCTTATGAATGGGATTGTTTAGCCTGTACGGAACCACCCCAACAACCATTATGTTGGTGAATTTTCTTAGGAAATTGTAAAAATCATGTTGAATTTACTCTTCCAGATTAGCTTTAGTTAAAGGCAGCTGATTTTCAAGAATGCTGACAGCACATTTCTCTGTTTCAGACTTACAGTCCAAGTGCTTGTTTACACTGGTGAATCCCTATTGCGCAGCATGAATTCTCCTAAAAACTGATGTGTTATTTTGCTGGCAGACTCTAGATTACTAATCTGCTGACTGGGTATGTCCAATTGATTCAATATGGTCTTTAGAGGGAATGAATGTGGAGCACAGCTCACAGTAATGAGTCATGTGCTTGGAGATAAGACTTGGAGAATGGAACATGGACACAACACTTGACCACAACCCCACCATTCACTCAAACCAGAGTGGCAATTGTGGGGCTGTCACATACAGGACGTAGTTAGTGCGCTATCTGGGGTTTGAATGGTGACCTCTGGAAAGAGGCTAAAAGCTCATTCCTTGTTCTCCTGCCTGCTCCTGTTCTTATCGTTGGGAATTGTATTTGCAATTAACCTTAGAGACACCCGTCACTTCATGACAGCACAAAGGATCTTTGAGAAAATGAGCTGAAGATCGTCTGGCCGGCGTTTTGCACTGAAACTTATAACTAAAGCAGATATAGAGAGAGTTTGACTTCAGCCAATATCAAATATGGATAAAGATCATGTTGCACTTTTACCCTCTATTAAGAGCTCTGAACCATAACCAGTGAGTTTTGGCAAGCAGAGAAGTGTGTGAGACTGCTTCCTAAATATTAAAATATCAACAAAAAAAATCCCCTTTTGAACAGTTTGAACACTACTAAACTATTTACCATTCCTTTTTCCTCTATATTGGCTAAAGCCAGATACATTGGTTTGAATGTGTCACAATGAATGTGGAATGTGGGGGAAAAGATGACTAACTTTAATTTAGTATTAGAGACTCCTGTTAGTTTCAAATTTAGCTTTTTCATAGCTTCAGTGTTTCTCCTAAAATTCCGCAAGGCCTTATTTTCAACCAGGGACTCCTGTAGGTCCACGAAGATCGCAGGTACTTGAAAATCGTGGACAGTTATACATAATACAGGATTTTTTTAAATACAGGTACACTGTAAACCCGAATAAGTTGGGCTAACTAAAAACAAATTAGGTAATCAGTTACATATTTTTTTTGTTATGATGTTTCCAATTTTAAGAAAGCAGAACTATCAAGTTTTGAGTTTGTAATACTCATACATGTTAATTGCTCCTAACTTGAAGTACTGAGTTAGCGAACTCATACATTTTGATAGCAATTAACATAAAATAATTGGTTAATTTACTTTTTTTATTTTTTAGTTCTTGCAAATCAAATGAGTTATTTACTTCACTGTAAACCCTAATAAGATGGCAGAACTCAAAAAAAGTTAAATAATTTTTTTTTTATAAGTTAAGAATTATTTTTATTTTGCTAGCTATAACAAACTAATTCAGAAAATGCAAACTTGCTAATTTGCTAGCATGTTAACAATAGCATGGCATAGCACTTACTGAATGAGTAAAGCAGCTTAAAACATGTAATTTACCTGTTCTCAAACCAAGCATGGTAACTCTCCAAAAACCCACATTAACAGAAACTCTTCTAAATTAGCATAACAAAACATTAATCACAAGTAAATCTCCCATACCATTAATCTAGCACAAAAAACATTATATAACACTTAAATTTAGCATTTACTCTCACTTTCGGGTGCCATGGGCAAAGCATGCTGGGAAATAAAAAATCCCAGCCCAGTTTCAGTTAAACTTAAGTTAAACTTAAATTAAAGGAAATGAGTTCATACAACTCAAAACAATGAAACAGTTCAGTTTACTTGAAATGTGTCAGTGCTGTGAACTCAAAAGAAAAAGAAAGTTATAAATACTCATAACAGTTAAATTAACTGAACTAATTTGTTTATTTTAAGTTTGTCCTACTCAAATCAACTACATATTTTGAGCGTTAGGGTCTACAGTGTATTCTGTATATCTCAGAATTTGTTTCTAAATGTAGTGCATTAATGTTAAACAATATAGAAAGTAATTATAAAATTGTACCAGGAACATCTACACTCACCTTAAGGATTATTAGGAACACCTGTTCCATTCTCATTAATGAAATTATCTAATCAACCAATCACATGGCAGTTGCTTCAATGCATTTAGGGGTGTGGTCCTGGTCAAGACAATCTCCTGAACTCCAAACTGAATGTCAGAATGGGAAAGAAAGGTGATTTAAGCAATTTTGAGCGTGGCATGGTTGTTGGTGCCAGACGGGCCGGTCTGAGTATTTCACAATCTGCTCAGTTACTGGGATTTTCACGCACAACCATTTCTAGAGTTTACAAAGAATGGTGTGAAAAAAGAAAAACATCCAGTATGCGGCAGTCCTGTGGGCGAAAATGCCTTGTTGATGCTAGAGGTCAGAGGAGAATGGGCCGACTGATTCAAGCTGATAGAAGAGCAACTTTGACTGAAATAACCACTCGTTACAACCGAGGTATGCGGCAAAGCATTTGTGAAGCCACAACATGCACAACCTTGAGGCGGATGGGCTACAACAGCAGAAGACCCCACCGGGTACCACTCATCTCCACTACAAATAGGAAAAAGAGATCACAATTTGCACGAGCTCACCAAAATTGGACAGTTGAAGACTGGAAAAATGTTGCCTGGTCTGATGAGTCTCGATTTCTGTTGAGACATTCAGATGGTAGAGTCAGAATTTGGCGTAAACAGAATGAGAACATGGATCCATCATGCCTTGTTACCACTGTGCAGGCTGGTGGTGGTGGTGTAATGGTGTGGGGGATGTTTTCTTGGCACACTTTAGGCCCCTTAATGCCAATTGGGCATCGTTTAAATGCCACGGCCTACCTGAGCATTGTTTCTGACCATGTCCATCCCTTTATGACCACCATGTACCCATCCTCTGATGGCTACTTCCAGCAGGATAATGCACCATGTCACAAAGCTTGAATCATTTCAAATTGGTTTCTTGAACATGACAATGAGTTCACTGTACTAAAATGGCCCCCACAGTCACCAGATCTCAACCCAATAGAGCATCTTTGGGATGTGGTGGAACGGGAGCTTCGTGCCCTGGATGTGCATCCCACAAATCTCCATCAACTGCAGGATGCTATCCTATCAATATGGGCCAACATTTCTAAAGAATGCTTTCAGCACCTTGTTGAATCAATGCCACGTAGAATTAAGGCAGTTCTGAAGGCGAAAGGGGGTCAAACACAGTATTAGTATGGTGTTCCTAATAATCCTTTAGGTGAGTGTATAGGTTTATTTTATAATGGCAGTACCTGGGTTGGCTGAGAATCTGAATGGTGGGATATATGTGAGATTACAGGGGTCTTTTTCTCAGGAGAAATCTCTGTTACAGAGACAAGTTACAATAGCTAAACTATTTGTTGGTTGATTCCCCCTTAAAAAAGTGTAAACACTGTGGGCCTTATCATACACCCGGCGCAATACGACGCCAGGCACGACGCAAGTGTTTTTTGCTAGTTTCAGCCAGACACAGTTATCATTTTTAATGTCCAGCACCACGTTGTTTAAATAGCAAATGCACTCGCGCCCATCTGTTCACCCATTGACGTGCTGGTCTGAAAACCAGGTGTGTTCAGACGCATTGTTGGCAAGTTGCTATTTTGAGGAACTGAAAACGACTGCACCACTGACCAGCAAAAACCTGGTCTGTAGTCAATAGATTCTAAAGTCTAAAGCAGTATTTTTTGTGTTATTTAAAGGGCGCGTTAGTAATAGGCGGGTACACAACGTGTGTACACTCTGCTTATTACACACACAGGGAGGAGCAGCAGTACACAAACATTTTTAAATATTAAAAATAAAACGATTCCTCTCTGGAGAAGCGTTCAGTCTTTCGACTCGCAAATTTCGCATCCGCCATGGTGCGAGCACAACTGGCTAGATGAGACTCTGATTGGTTTATTGCATGTTATGCCCAAAAACACACCCATAACTCATTAAGAGACTAGGTACAACCCTTTTGGACCAATGCGCCTGGTGCGCCAACCAGCATAGCATCAGCTCAACCAATTGCATGAGATTGGGGCGGGACTATCTGTTTGTCTGACCAATGACATACAAACAATGTGGATTGTTTGGGAAACCTGTTTGAAAACAATCAATACTTTTGCAATTCAGTTTGGTAACACAACTGAGGCAGAAATTGCACAAATCAGATTTCAAGAAAAGTCTCAGTTTGCTATCTATTTAATCTGATTGTTGATTTGTCTTGACTGATTTTTCTTTGCTGCATGCTCAGAATGTTTTACGTCCTGATTTTTGGAAGTAAAACTTAGAAGTAACATATACTGTATGCCGATTCAAGGTTGGAAAAAGTAGTTTCCACTGTTACAAATATCTCAGTGCTCTAACATCAGACGCCCCCCGCCTGGTGTAAGCTCTGATACAGTGCTGCTTTTTTTTCTTTTCTTTTTTTCTGTGTGTGGGCAAACAACCAACCGGTGATTTTTGGCAGGGTTCTGCATGGAGATGGCTGTCCAGGGAGCTGTTACTATGCCGAGTGACTTTCCTTTCCGCTCGTTTAGAGGAGTAATGACACAAAAAGAGAGTGAGGGAGCGGGACGGCCTGTTTACCTTAGCAACAAGAGCAGCTGTTGTGCTGCCACCGCAAACTTTTTCATGCCTGTCTGGAAAAGTGTTCAAACAGCTTTTCTCAGCATTAACTATGAAAGTCACTGTGTTGTTCATTCATATATATACGCATGTATATGTGTGTTACAGCACCCGAGTACTTAATATAAATTAAACATATGCACTTCCCCTTACACATTTATTTAAAAAAATGAATAAAAGTAAAACGTGATTCCCCTTAACATTCATTAAAAAAAAAATCATGACATTTTATGCAACACGGATATAAATATTGACAGAAAATTCTAGTTATTTTGTATATATAAAAAAACCCAAACATGCATTGACATTATAAATATTAATAAACACAGATAGGTGTTACAGAACCAATTTATCTCAATGATTTATGGATGACTAAAACAAGGGATTTAGATCTGTCCACACATACAAAATCAGTGTTGACCTTCTAGACTAGCTAAACATTCCATGCGGTCAAGTTGACCTTGGAAGCTGTGAGGTTGGGTAGGATTGTATGGACTATATGTGATGAGTGAGAATGGATGGCCCAGAGTAAAGGAGAGACAGAGACATCACCTGAGGGAAGTGCTGCTAGTACCGGAGATAACAATCATGCAGAAAATTTCAGTTTGTCAGAATTTCTTAATTTCCTCCAGAATTTTACAATCAGCAATTGCAAGAATAAATGCAAATTTAACCAATCTCTGCATTTTTATTATTAAATAAACACAACAATAGATGCACTTTTTACTAAACTCTGCATTTGCAATATGCAATCACAATAATAAATAAAGATTTAAGTAATCCCTTCATAATTTGCAATAGCTTGTCATTTTAAAAGATTTATTTCCACATTATTTAAATAAGCAATATCAGCAAATCAATCTTCAATTACCAATGAAAATCGCTAAACCTTAAGATTGTCAGGATTTTAATAGAGACTTTTGTTAGTATCAGAGGTTGATTTTTCATAACATTTTGTCTTCAAATCCCAGGCCAATCAAATTCACATGTGTAAACACACTCATGTATAATTTTGGATATAATTTATGGCATTAAAAACATGAGACTGTAACAACACTTAATTTGTCAATCTACAATGTTCTCTTGGGATTTACGAGATGTAAATTAAGATATATAGATGCACACGGACACAGAGCACACACACACACACACACACCCCTAAATCCCTCCCTAACTAACTAACTGTGACACTTTATAATAAGGTGATATTTGTTAACATTAGTTAATTAACCATTAGCAAATATTAACAAAGAATAATACCTACTGTAACAAATGTATTGCTTATTGTTACTCAATGGTAGTTATTGCATTATCTAATGGGACCTTATTGTAAAGTGATAGATAAATAAATAAAACATTTTCATAAAGAAAATAAGCCTTTTTAGGGCATTACATTTTTTATGTAGTATAACACTATTTTGTCATGACAATTACATATGTTAAGTATATATATATATATATATATATATATATATATATACATATATATATATATATATATACATATATATATATATATATATATATATATATATATATATATATATATATATACATATACATATATATATATATATATATATATATATATATATATATATATATATATATATATATATATACACTGCAGTCAAAAGTTTAGAAACTGTACTATTTTGATTGTTTTTGAAAGAAGTCTCTTCTGCTCACCAAGGCTGCATTTATGTTATTAAAAATAAAAATATATATATATTTTAAAATGTCATTAATTCCTGTGATGCAAAGCTGAATTTTCAGCATCATTACTCCAGTCTTCAGTGTCACATGATCCTTCAGAAATCATTATAATATGATTTGCTGCTCAAGAAACATGTATGATTATTATCAATGTTGAAAACAGTTGTGTAAAACATTTTTTTAGGATTCTTTGATGAATAGAAAGTTCAAAAGAACAGTATTTATCTGAAATAGAAAGCTTTTGTAACATTGTACTACCGTTCAAAGGTTTTGGGTCGGTAAGAATTTGTGTTTATTTATATTTTTGGGGAAAGAACTTAAAGAAATGAATACATTTATTCATCAAGGATGCATTAAATTGATCAAGTGACAGAATAGACATTTATAATGTTGCAAAAGCTTTATATTTCAGATAAATGCTGTTCTTTTGAACTTTATATTCATTAAATAATCCTGAAAAAAAATGGTACACACCTGTTTTCAACATTGATAATAATAATAAATGTTTCTTGAGCAGCAAATTATCATATTAGAATGATTTCTGAAGGATCATGTGACACTGAAGACTGGAGTAATAATCACAGGAATAAATTGCATTTTAAAATATATTCAAATAGAAAAAGTTATTTTAAATTGTAAAAAATATTTCACAATAATACTGTTTTTGCTGTATTTTGGATCAAATAAATGCAAGCTTGGTGAGCAGAAGAGAATCAACATAGTACAGTTTCCAAACTTTTGACTGGTAGTATATAATATATATATATATATATATATATATATATATATATATATATATATACCAGTGACCTTTTGTGTAACCTTTATTATTTTGGAGACCTGTATAAAAAATAAGCAAAGACTAACCCTGCAGCTAACACTGAAATTCTGTGTTTGAGCCTGTGGGAACGCTGGTGTAAATATATGTGAGGTGTTACATCAGGACAGCGCTTCCTAACAGCACATTTCATGTTCAGTCTCTGCAATGTAACTTTCGTGTTGTTTCATGCCTTAATCACAGACTGTATGTTGCCTTATATCCAAGTTGAGGTTGGTTGTTGGGTACATGGATTAGCTGACGAAAGTTTATAGTCACAATGAAACGGAAGTAGCGACAGATCTTTTCTTCCTTATTGTGAAGTACATCCGAGTGAAAGTGATAATCAAAAAAGAAAAAAATATAGGGCGACAACTTGGTTATATGCATCAGTTGTTGAATAGATGGAGGCACATTTCAATGAGAGTCGATTGTAAGAAAGGGGTGGAGTTTAAACAGACTAAATGAGAGGGAAAAGTCTGGCAGAGAGAAGTCTGTCGTTTTATGATTAAGAAATAAGATTTGGACTAAACCGCTCAATTCATATATGGATCACTTTTACGATCTCTTCATGAACTTTTTGAAGCGTCAAAGTGGTAGTTGTGTAGCTGCCAACAGAGGGACAGAAATCAGATTTCATTTGTGTTCCGAAGATGAACAAAATTCTTACGGGTTTGGAATGACATGAGGGCGAGTAATTGATGACAGAATTTTCATTTTTGGGTGAACTATCCATTTAATAAAACAAACATCCCTCAAACTGACACCCTTAAGGGGTTGATACATATACATATCATGCTTGACATGTCAATAAATCTGAATCACTGCAGATGCTAACATCTTTTCTAGAAGTGTCTCTTTTGTGCAACAGTGTCCCGATATAATCCCTGAGCAGTGCTTGAGCTTGTCGAAATGTAGCCATCAGCCACTTGTTATGTTGAGTTTGGGCCCCATCAGGAGGGGTTGGCAGCCCCCCTGGGCCTTGTGGTCTCTGCCACACTATGATTCATGACTGGCTGGGAGACGGGGGGAAGTTCAAGTCTGCCCTAATCCAAACACTGAGAAAATGGAACAGAGGAAGCAGGGTCGAAAAGAAAACACAGTGAGAGACAGAGAGAAAATGTGGAGGGATACAGTGAACTTGTAGAATGCCGGAAAAGGCTTTCAGTGGCTTGAGCGAGCGATAAATTTAATTTCTGTTTGGCAGGATTACTATATTCTATCAGCTTTTTCTTTCAATCTTTCTTTATTTTCTTAGTTTCATTACATTTTTTGTTCAATAAATCTTGTTCAATAACAAATTAGTAATTTTAAATACAATTCTAATTGTAAATACCAAATTCCTCTGACTAGCAATAATACGTAGCAGGGCCTCGATAAGAGGGGAAAACTGAACCTTTTGTCCCAGGACTGGGCATTAAGGGGTCCAGACTGGATCGCAAAGGCGAGCCCGTGATGAAGGATTTGTACTGGGCCTAAATGCTAACTGCGGCCCTGGTAATTAATGAAGCATAATTTGTTTGTCTGTCGGTTGCATTAAAGATTGAAGTTTTAGCTCAAAATACCCCACAGATAATTTTTATAGCATGTTAAATTTGTCACTTTTTGAGGGTGAGCAAAAACGCACCGTTTTTGTGTGTGTCCCTTTAAATGCAAACGAGCTGCTGCTTCTGGTCCTCTTTCTAGAAGAGGGCAGAGCTTCAAGAGCTCATGTTAGCAGCTGCATTGCCTCACGCAGACATGCACTGTAAAAGTCAGAAACTGTTCAGCCTTTTATGTTCAAACCGGACAATGTCAGACAATGATGGAGAGAGTCAAGAAGAAGTGATAACATGTAGAATGAGACAGGACGTTTCTGAATGGTTGGTTGATGAATTTTTGTAGCTGATGTGGAGTTGTCATCAATTAGCATATTCTGTCATGATAATCTATAAATCACTTGTGTGGGAATTGTTGTAAAATGCACAGAGCCAGAGAATATATGTTGCTGCATGAAGAACTTCACTTCCACCCCCTTCCCCATCATTTTTGGTTCAAAACTGCAGTACTTTTTGCAGTATCAGTGTGGGTACCACTGTGAGTAGTGATAGCTATTTAACTAGCTAACTAACGAATTCAGAAGGAGAATGTGTGCAGCATTGAGAATTGAGAATGCCTTTTTTGTAATTCAATAGAGAGACTAATTCTCCCCTGGTTCCCATTAGATGTACCTATATGGGTTTTATAATGGTTTTTTTCAATTTATGAGTAAAATCAAGTACCTGTGGTAAACATAACTTGACCTTACTTTGACACTTTGCTCTACAATGTAAATTACACACACCCATACCCAAAATGCAAATTTTGAAGCTGTTATGTTTTTATTTTCTTCGGAAACGCATGTTTTTTTAATAGGTAAGTAGGGGTGAGTTTGTGTTATAGAACAAAACGTCAAAGTATCATCAAGTTATGTTTATCACAGGCTTTATTGTCCTCATACATTTAAAAAAATATATAAAAATTATAAAACATTATAGGAAAATCTCAAGGGAACCAGTGGCAAATTAGTCTTCTTGGTTTTGACGTCATCCCTGCACCACTCTATTGCTGTAAATTAAAGTTTGAATGTATAATGAAAATGAATTTCAAATAAATTCATATAGCTGTAAAAGTCAGTCAAGATATGAAAAACACCCTAAAAGTGTGAGACAGACTGCATGAAACTGATAATTAAACGTCTGCCCGAGCTACAGAGGTTAAGTCTAAGATCTTTGGTTAAATATCCCTTTAATTAAAGCTATGCTGAATTCTTAACATCCAGGGACTGGATCAACTCTACACTGCATCTGTTTTCTTTTCCCTTCATTTTCAGTTCTGTTCTCTCCACTTGAGTTAATAGTTTAGGAGATCACTTGATATTAATAGGAACTGATTTTCAATATTCACTTCACCCTAGAGCTCTTCTGTATGTTGGTGCCACACTTGGTGTTCAGCGGTGAGAAGTTGAGAGAACTCTAACTTCTAAACAGACTTAGAATACAAACTTTACATCTCTGTAATGCTCCACAGCACTTTATAATTATTTATTCTATAACAAACTGACATGAAGCAAAGACATGAAACATCAATGACCTGTTTAGGTTGCTTCCAGTTTAAAGGATCAAAAATGTCCTTCTTTGTTTTTATCTAATGCATTCTTCCAGGAGACCGTGCTATTTTGATATGCATCTATGACGTGTTCTTCAAAGCCTAATCTACCACAGAGACACTCAAGCACCATTTTCAAAATGACCCTCATTACATCCACTCTCATTGAAGCTTTTAGAGCCATTTTGATGGTATTGAAATGTCCATAAATTAGCATACAAGATCACCTTGCATGATATCATCAATGCAAATTCTACAAGATGCATGTAAAGTGCATTATCTCTCTCAGGATTGATGAAGTACACATTATAATAGTGATTGTTGTACTTTTACTACTTTTAGTTTATGGAATCTGATTTAATTGGCCAAGAAAGATGCCCTTGTCTATAAAACAAGGGGGACCGGAAGAAGGCCTTGTATCTACTGCTGTATTAAAAGGATAGTTCATCCAAAGATGGAAATTATCCCATAAGTTACTCACCCTAATTAATTTACATTAAGCCATCCTAGGTGTATATGACATTCTTCTTTCAGATGAATACAATCAGAGTTATATTAAAAAATGTCCTGGCTAATCCAAGCATTAGAATGGCAGTAAAGGCCTTTATTAACCCCCTGGAGCCGTGTGGATTACTTTTATAATCGATGGATGCACTTTTTTGGACTTCAAGTTTTGGGCCATTTTGCCATTTACTGACATTATAAAGCTTGAATTAGCCAGGACATTTTTTTAATATAACTCCGATTGTATTTGTCTGAATAAAGAACATCATTTACACCTAGAATGGCTTGAGGGTGAGTAAATCATGGGATGGTTTTCATTTCTGGGTGAACAGCTAACTATAATAAACTTTGCAACTATGTCAACTACCAGTCAGAGTATTTGTAGACTGCTAACACTTTATTGTGATGCTCCCCAACAGACATTCTGACTTTTCTACTAAACCTAAGTCTTCTAATACTCTAATGAGAGATAGTTGACATGTAGTTGCACATTAATGAAAATAAGTAGTTGAATTTCTAAAGCGACTATATTGAAATAAAGTGTAATCAATTTTTGAATGAAAATTCTTTACATCCTGTAGAAATATGAACAGTTATTGGATTTAAATGTTATTGAACCTACCCCACACCACCACTGGATGGTTTAATATCAAAGTGCTGGATGCATTTTAAGGGTGTTTTCACACTTGGGTCCTCTTTAAAAGAACCAAACTCAGACTTTACGTTCTCTACGTTCACACTGTCCCGTCACTGAAAGAGGACTTGGATCCTTTTTTGGTCCACTCAAGTAGAAATGTGGTCTCAGACCTATTTATGTTCATACTATTGCTTTTTGGATAGTCCAGTTCAGTGTTGGCAAGGCACGAAGTCTGGTCTCTCAGCGATAAACAAGTGTACGTTGTGAACTAATTTGTAGAGATCTGCTAGAAGCAGCAGCCACGATGAACAGCCGATTTGTACGGAAGCATCTGATGACCAGACTACATTGGAATTCGCGAACGGAAAAATCAAGTAAGCCCAGAGCGGTTGGTGTTCAGATTGCATGTTTTTAGCGAACCATACCCAGACCACCTCCTGATATGGTCTTGGTTCACTATAAAGGGATCTGAGATAATTTGGAGTGTTCACATATGGGCCAAAAACCACGCGAACCGCGCTCAGACTGCTGAAAAGGACTAAGTGTTAAAAAACCCTAAATGTCTATCTAGGTCTAGGATGCTGAAAAATGCAGCTTCCTTTACAGTTTTCATGTAGTTGGCCTCTACGTCTGTGTAAGAGAATCCATGAAATTCAGAGCTGAATTGAAGTGAATTATAATGAACACAAAATATGGAACTTTAGGTATGGAACTGTTAAAGTGAAGATGTTTTATTGTTTTATTTGATGTCATCATTAATCTGTTTTATGTGTTCTAATAACACGGCATCCTTTATGTTATATTACAGTAATGGTATACATTACAATATAGCAGTTTTTTGTTGGAAATTGTTTATAATAAATGGATATTACACAGTAATGCCTATTTTTTTAGTTATTAAGTGAATTAAATTATTTATAAAGGTTCCTTATGGCATTATTTTCACTCAAACCAAAAGATAAGATTATTTATAATGAATGAGTCTGGCAAAAACAAAATCATATTATGTAACTCTTAGACTCTTAGATAGTTCTGACACAAAATTCTGAAATATACACATAATTATCATTTAGTACAATCACAGACCCTGTTTTGTAAGACAAAAGAGTATATTCCTACATGCAGTAAAAGGATAAAACTGTATAATCTGACAGGGGGCCCTAGTGGTTATCTTGCTATGTACAGTATATCCAGAGGTGCCAGAGGCCCCGAGTTATCAGCTTGCAGTGTTTTTGCAGAGAGGCCTGGGGACCCTAGTGGTCATCTGGAACAGGGTCCTGGTGTTCAGCTTCCTTTGCCAGGCTTTGGAGGCCCACTGGTCCAGTCCAAAATCAGTCCAGCCCTGTTGTTTCTACACATCCATCAAATTCTATATTAATGTGTCAACTTGTGACATTAAACAACTAATCTGTACCTAATGTTACACCCATTAATAGCTAAGTTATTTCTGGTCTTGACGTGTTTGGGTTCAGCTTTGTATTTTCTTTTTGAAAGATATAAGATACTGATATCCACAAATACATCTTCTCTGCAGAATAAACGCATATCTATACTGGTTGACAACTTTCTACTGATGTACAGTATATCCAACACCATCATTCCACCAAGTCTAGTGCTCAGTAGAGTCACTGTTGGCCTACTTGTCTTCAACTCATCAAAAGAGTACAGTAAAGTGAAAAAAAAATCATGTTTCTTAATGTGCCTAAACACAAACCTTTCATTAAAGCAACCAATATGAATATAGTTTTGTATAAGATAACTTAAAAGATATTAGTATAAAATGTGACAAGTACCAGGAGACAATGACTGTTGTTTTCTTTCCCTGACACAACTAATGCTTACTATTTCCCTTTCTTCTGCAAGGTTGCTCCGCTTTTCTGTGTAAAAACAGCAGAGGAATAAATTTGGAATAATTGCAGCCAAAGTGCCTGCCGTACTTCGCTGCAGCTTCAGGGAACGAGGAGAAATCATCTGCTGCCTTTTTCCTCCTCCAGCTCTCTGCGCACTGGTTCCCTTGTCATTGCAGAGCAGAAGTCTTGCCTGTTTAAAACAGACGTAATTAAACCTCTCTGCTCTCATTAAATATACAGCTGTCTGCAGCAGAGCTCCCCGGCACCTCTAAGTGAATGTAAATTTCCATTTCATGGTGCGCACGAAGGGAGCGAGAGAGGAGAGTCGTTCTAGCAAGCCCAACTATCCTACACTGCTGGCAGCACGTAAAAATTACCGCACCCCTAAAATAATTGCCCCTTTGTTTCCAGTGAAGCCATGTATGGAACAGCCCTAGCATTATATAATTCATGCGTTAGGTAGAGTCATAGGTCTCCTAGTCGTAGGAAAATATGGAGCTTTGCGATATGAATAAAAGTGCACTGAAAGTGGTAGGGGGTGAAATTTAACAGACTTCATAATGGCTTCCTCTCAAATTTGAATGCTTATGCAATATCTCTACCAGATAAAGGGGCACTGGAGAAATTGCAAGGTTAATCACAGGCTTAATGAACTTTCTTTTTATATAGCTCTATTCAGACATATAATTGAATATGAATATTCTCAGAATTTTAAGGTAAAGAGTGTAATTTATGCACCATCAGCGGCTCTGTTGGCCCCTGCCATAACTCTCTCAGTCTGCCATTGGTTGTTCAAACAGAAAATCCCGCCCCCAAACTCACACCATTAGTTGAGCTGTTGCTGTGTCAGGCAGGTTAAAATAAACTGAGCAATGTTTATAATGATTGTTTACAAATAGGTTTCCCCAAACACTTTGCTTTTCAGCAATTGGTCAGACAAACAGATAGGCCCACCTCCAAATAAAGGCCATTGGTAGAGCAATGTTGCTATGTCAATCTACTTCTCAATGTTGAAAATGCCACAGGGTCACATTTCAGGGAAATCAACTTATGAGTGAATGGCTTAAATTGTCTTAGCATATTAAACCGGGATAGAAGAAAGTCATTTAACTTTAAATAAAAATTAAACACAGCGTTTTTACGTTTAAATTAGGTTGAATATCTGGGACAGATTTTCACATTAAAATACTCCTATCTCAGCTAAATTTGCAAAAACTAAGCTCTGTGCCTTTATCCAAACATTGCTATGTTTGTTTTTGAGCATCCTGACGAGCCTGGTACAGCAACCCCTCAACCAATGGTGTGAGTTTTGGGCAGGGCCATCTATTTGCCAGACCAATGGCAAACAGGGCTAATATTTGGGAAACTTTGGTCATTCTAGTGGTACAGAAATCACACACTTTAACTTTAACCGAGCTAAATGAAACAATGTCATTAACCATTTAATTAATAATCATCATTAACAAGTTAACTTAGTGAGCCTAACATTTAATATATTTTCTGAGCAGCAATACCCACAGCTTTTTTCTACTATGTTGTTCTACAGACAGCTGCTGAAATGGCAGCAGGACAATTCTCCATTACGTTCAGCAACAAAGGTTAGTCTGATTTTCCTGTGTTAAATGTCTTAATTCATATCTAATGTTTACTGTGGTGTATTATGTTTGACAGGTTGTCATCATGGTACAGGTGAGTAAGCATGACACTAATATTTCCATAATGTCTCCATGGTACAAAAAACGTTAAAAGTAACTGGTGTGGAAAAACACTGTCAAGTCGCAGGATTCAGACCAATTCACTAGTAATTCACAAAGCTTCAGGCTCTTTTTATCTCTGGTTCACATACCCTTATACAGAACAGCAGCTAACACACAGTAGGGGTGATTGACAACCAGGGTTGAGGAGGAATGGCCATATCACCGCTCCCTGGAGCCCTGCAGTTCAACACTGAGGGGATACTGGGACTTGAAGCATTTCTGACAAATAAGGGAATGTAGTGCAATTCTGGGGACACACATTTCTATATAGGGGAAAAAAATGAAGGGGTGACCAATCTTAGACACTCTTGAGCCTTAAATAAATGCTCATTGCTGAAGCTCGAGGTCTCAAGATCTCACTGCCAGTCACTCACCCTGCCAAAGCACATCTATAATTCAGCTACATAAGCCCTCATACAATTCATAGAGCTGGTGTGTGCGGATGGGGGTAGGCATCCTGTCCTTAATATTCTGTGTCTCTTCTTTCACCTGATCCTGTTGCGTTTACTTTTTAATTTCATGGCTGAGGCCAGCGTCGTCTTGACCACCCACCCGTTCTCTCAGCGTGAAAGGTCGCATCACCCTCACTCACAAATTCAATTACCTAAGTCGGCCGTACCTCGCTCTGCCATGCCCTCCGCTTGATGCAGCTGTCCACAATTTGTCCACTTCATTCTTCATTTTCACTAATATCTTCCACACATAAATAATTTCATGCCTATCTGTGGATTTTCTGCACTATAAAGACGTCAGCAAAAACCAACCATAAATCAAATGATTGCACTGCTATAGTAGCGCATAGTGCAAACCCTAAAGGAAGACAATGGGGAGGAAATGTGCTGTTTTTTGCTGAATTTGCTGTCACTATTGCTATTGCTAGTATTAAGCTTACGGATTTGTCTTTTTATTGTATAAACATCTTCAACAAATGTACTTTTACTGCAAAATTCCATAAATCCACTACAATTTAGGAAGGTTAACAAGATGTCCAGGGGGGTAAGAAAAAAAATTACTTCATTTAATGTGTCACATGTCTGTGTGTTTGGACTTTCTGTTTGTATTCTGATTCGTTCATGTGCTCATTTGTTCAGTTTCCCGCCACTCCTTTGTTACCATGGTTACCTTCATTATTAGTTCATTCTGTTCAGCTGTGTTTGCTCATTACCTTGTTTGTTTTCCTATATAAGTTCTTCCTTTTAAGTCACTCCTTGTCCGTTCGCTGTTATGTTAAATTGTTTTGCCTGTCTGGAGATTATTTGTAATTTGTTTTGAACTTGAGTCATCTGTATTCGTTTCATCTTCCTGCCTGCACACACCTGTAACATAATGTCCCCCTACAGTCAATAATTTGATCTCTTAAAACTCATCTTTGATCACCAAAATTACATATTTAAATGTTTTTACCTGTGAAAAATGCCTTAAAATTGCTTAAATGTAACTCTACAGCCTTGCTTCATTTAGTATACGTGGATCCATGAATATGCAAATTATCCCCGCCTCCACTCACTCGCGCGAGCTCAGAGAGCCACTCGGTCAACTTTTACTCAAGTTACTGTAGTAAATGCTGCACATGGTAATTATTATAATTAGCCTTTTGCTTGACTCTGTTATCAAACAGCTAATAATGTGTTGCTAATGTTAGACAAAACATGTTCTCGTTTGCCATCTCAGTCTGCCTTCTAAAAATCAGCATCCTTAGAAACGCTTTAACCATCATAGAACGTCAGTGGAGAAAGGTATATAGTTCGTAACATCGTAATATACATCATATACATAATTCACCCACTATATTGTTAAATGTACATGATTTTTCATATCAACAGAAAAATATACCGGCATGGCTTCTCTTGAGACTCCCCTGTTTCAGAGCGGTTATAGTTAATGATATACTAAAGCCCGCCCCCACACGTTGATGTGATTGGTTAAAAGGTACTTTGTGGTGTAAGGAACACCGACGGGTTCACTGCAGTTTTAAGGAGAAAATACTCAGCAATGGTGTTGACATGAATTTGCACATGGTTTGTCTGAAATTTTCACCACAAGGGGTCTTTAAGGATATTTTAATACTTTAACTGGGAAACAAATAAAAAAATACTTAAGATATGCACTGATATGCATATGCACTGTTTGTGCAAAAGACATGAATGATACCTCAACTCTATAGGGGCTTGTTGAGAAGGGTGTGCTATTATGTTTTCTAAAAACCACATAGACCAACACTGAGGGAGGGGCCAGAGTCATAACTGGAGACAAGAAAATCACAGAGGCAACCATCCAGAGCTCCCTAGAAACCGCCCAGAAAACATTTTCTTCAAAAATGTAAACATTTAGTTGATAAGGTCTGTGTCGATGTCTGTGCAATTCTGTGCAAAAACACTATCCCCAATTTAAAAAAGTAAAGTATTTTTGAGAAGTGTTATCTATTCACAGAGTGTTCATAGCTTTCCTTAGCCTTGCTATTTGATATGCAGTATGCAAATATGATTCATAAACAGATAATACTGAAATAAATTGAAGGATGAGTCAGGTCTAGCTGTCAGCGGCAGGCCTAAATAAACACATCAGCTCTTGAGAGACCAGTGGTCCAACACGGCTCAGCAGGGGTGGCCACAAACAGGAAGACATCCTCTTCACCTTCTCGTCTGAATAAGAACTATCACTCTTCCTGGACAGAACTGCACAAGCTGGAAATGTGGAGCTCTGTCCCAGTAAATGGACTTGCTCTGAGAGTTCCTGGAAGCTCTGCTGTACCTACCACAGCTGGTTATTTAAAGGAGCCCGAAACCAATGTTTTAATGTCACTGTGTTCAGGCAGTAGACCACAGAAACAGGCCTTTCACTCCAAACCAAAATGCTATTCCATCTCATTGGTAAATGCTTACGGTAGAAACTCCCCTCCTTTCTGTTCTTCCAGTTCTCTGTGTTTTACAAAATCTGTCTGGAAAAGCACATATTCTTGTACTCTTGTGGTGAATGAGCTGTGATGCAGGTACACACAGGTCTATTCATTATATTTCATCATGTCTGGGCCCTTCCCCCATACATGTGGGTTTGAATGTTTAGAAAGTCTTCCTATTGTCATATGCTGTTTCCATAAAAATAACACAATCCACCAAAATGTGAAGTTTTGCCAACAGAAGAATTAGATACAAGTAATTAAATACCAAGAACAAAAAAGTAAATGTAGTAGTAATAATGTAGCTAGCTCACTATAAGAAACTGAATTTTCATTGAAGATTATCATGAAATAGAGTTGCCATGTGTGTCATTATTTAAGGATGACCTGCCTTTAGCTGTCAGATAAAACAAGACTCCCCCAAATTTGCTAGATCTTGCTTTAGATATAAGCGAGAGGAAATTGGCTATCAGCATTTTTATCTTCCTTGGACAAAACATCCGATGGGCACATGAAAGCAGGCACCAACTGTTTATGTAGGCGATAAAAACAGGAACCAGGCACCTGAAGACTTCTTATCCTGACCAGCACGGCCCCAGCATTTTGGGGGCCCTAAGCAGATTTTCAAAAGGGGCCCCCACTACCTACAGTTTCACCTAACCACCCCCAACCCATTCCAACATACACATCCTACACTGACACCTTATTGTAAAGTTAGACCAAATTGTCTTACTTAATATATTTATCTTTCAAGATATAATATGAAGATATCTTTACTTATGCAAACTTTAAAAATTTTTGAAGATTTTAACGATTGCTTTTAGATAAATGTATCAACATTTAGTGAATTAATGCTTTAATACAGCAAAAACACCTGCCAATGGGTTATTAAAAATCTGGAATAGAGAAGTACAATACAATAGAGAATAGTATATTAATAATAATAATTAATAATAATTATAATAATAGAGAATAAATAGGCTACTGTTCTGAGCTGGCATGTTTGAGTCCAGATTAAAATGCATAGGCGCTGCTTTGTGTACAGGGATAACCTATTTGTTCTGAGAATAGACATGCCTTTCTTTTCCTCACTGGAATTCCTCCACAACTTGTAATATTCTAAAACAACATTCGGAGGCAATAAATACTACATTAAGGCAATTCTAAGATAGCATTCTGTGGGCAAGATTTACTAACAGCAGGTGTTAAAAAACTCCTGTCACAATTTACTAAAGACATGTAGTGAAAAATTAGCGCTGAAAAGGCATGGACAGAGTTATTTTTGCGGCTGGCCTTGTTACATATGCATTTGTAGGAGTTTCCCTTTCAGACGCAAAATTTATGGGAGGAGAGAATATAAATGAATCATGTAAGGTGATTTAGTTAGGTTTGCGCTAGTCAATTTACTTGTATTTGCACCATTATTTACTGCCCAAAAAAGCATGTCTTAAACCAGGCGCTGATCTTGGGTAGATTGCGTTGGTCATTATGGAAATGATCCGTCTGTGTTCTTTAATGTGCGTGTCTTCAGTAGATCACGTGCAGAACTTTCTACTCCCATCAGCCCTTTTATGTAATTGCTAAACAGCTAATTTGCCCTGTTTATTAAACCTGGCCTATGTCCTGTGTTCTTTAAGCCTGTCAATTAGAGCGCCACCCTCAGGCTGAATAACGCAAGGACACCATACCTCTGCCAAAAGTGTTCTGCATGTGTTCAGTGATTATAAAATAAAGCTTCAAAATATTTATCATAAAATAGCACTAAGACCCAGAATCTGATCTACCTAAATAGATCAGAAGCCGCTACTGATCCTGACCATGATCTGAGGCAGCAGAAAGGGGTAAAAACAAGAACAACTAGTGATTTAACTTTGAGTCCAACTACTATTATAAGCTTAGCAGGTCTGTTGAAATCATTTTGATGTTCACTCCTGTAACAAATTAAGAAAATATACTGTAATATAAAACAGTGGTCAATTATCAATTTTGCCATTAAGCAAATACATGAAGACCAATCAATAGGCAAAATGCGGCATGTGTTTAAACAATTTCAGAATAAACTTTAGGGAAAATGTACACCTTTAGGGCAGGGGTGTCCAACCCTGGTCCTGGAGGGCTACCACCTTGCAGATTTTACCTCTGATTTTACCTGAACCAGCTGCGTCCAAAAACCTAGGCAGCTGAATCGTTGCCTCACTGCCTTATCAGACAACGACTCTGCAGGCAGCGTTTTGTGCATGAAGGCACCTCACAAAACTAATTTCGTACAGACTTCTAAGGCAGCATAACAGTTTAATGATCTACAGCTAAATAGAGAGAGCTTTGGTGAGAACTAAACAAATATTTAAATACTTTAAATACTACATTAGTAATTTCTCGCTAGAAATGACATCAGAAGTGGAAAATGTTGGTTAAAAAAAGTACATTTACACACAAACTGACCAGCAAACGCAACTTTCGGACGCCATCTTTTTTCCAGCTCAACTGTACATAATGGAACGCACAGGATTGTGGGATATCAAAGGCAGCGGAGGATACATGTATGCTGCCTTCAAAAATCAATCAGATGAAGGTCTCTCAGGAGACAGGAAGGGAAGCTAACATTAGATTCGGACGTGCCTTGATGCCTTCCTACCTTGAAATGTGTCCGGACACAGCCATGGTGTCCAGGGCTGCTGGATAATTACAGACAGGTGTGTTGGAGCAGAGTTGGAACTAAAATCTGCAGGATGGTAGCCCTCCGGGAGCAGGGTTGGACACCCCTGCTTAAGGGGTACAACAGCTTGTCACTGGAGCAGTACCCTTAAAAGGACATCTTTGTACATCTTTTTTTTTTACCCCTAAAATACTCATAGTAGTACCTTAAGGTACGAATTGCTACTCTAAGGTACTAATATGCACCTTTTAAGGGTTAAAAAAAAGGTACAAGATGTCCTTTTAAGGGTACTGCCCCAGTGACAAGCTGTTGCAGTCCTAACAGTAAAACTTTTTACAAATTGTTTTCTGAGAGTGTAGCAATGTAAACAGCAGATACGTTAAGTAATTCAAGCTTAAATAATTGCAGAAGTCACTAAGGCTATTGGTTTAGAAAACTCCCTAACCAAAATATTTGAGTAAATCAGTTTAATGCAGCCTTGCAAATACTGTATAACACCCAATTTTGCAGAGAGGGGACTGCATGTCGCCCAGCCTGGAGCTGTATGGCCATTACACCTCCACTGGAAATATGTGTTGGGTCACATGAGATTAGACGTCCATTACATCATCTGGCAGTGCTGAGTGTTCAGATATTTTCTATTGTGATTTTGTTGTTACAGGGACCTGAACTGTTTTCACACTAAATCACCTGCAAACCTCTCCTTCTTCACCTCCAGATTCATTGGAATTACCTCACTGTCAGGTCCGATCCTTTCAAACATGTGGAAAGAGGATTAATGGACATTTTACGCAGCATGTTTTTTTTTGCCGTCTGCGAGGGCCTCTTGAAGGAAAAAAGAAAAGGAAAAAAGAAAAAGGAAAACAAAGCCTAGGGTAAGAGTAGGAAAGCAGGAGTGGCTGTACTTCGGTAAAGCGTGTAATCTAAAAACACAATTATCCAAACAAAGCCCCTCCATTCCCATCCCACGAGCACTCCTCCTGGGTTAGAGCATCACCCACCTCCAGCCTTACAATAACAGTGGGAGCCTCTGGGATATTTTCGGCTTTCCCAGATTTCCTCGCGGGAGAAGAACAAACACTTAGCGGTTTTGGTGTGACCTCTCGCACTCTCTTTCTCTCTCTCTGTTCCTTCTTCTCCCGGCCTGTGTTTGTTGGCATAGCTTAGAGCTTTATTAAAGCTGAGACTGATTGGTAAATAAGAATTTGAGGAGGGGGTTTCCTTAGCTTGGATCGGTTTGATCTCCCCGTCAACAAGAGGGGGTAAGATTCACCAGATTTTTTTCTTATTGGTGAGAATGGTAAACATAATGGGCTTGCCAAAAAATTAAGGCAAATGCGATCATCCGTCCATGAAAAAGGTCTTTGATGGCAGGCCTTTTCTTTTGCTTTCTCTTTTGCTGCTTGCATTCTCTTGAAACAGGCAAAAGGCACCTTTGGTTAAAGGAGGGCGCAGAGGCTGAAATGCGATCTTTGTACCTTGTCGAGGCATCAAGTACAGGTGTTCCTACAAAGGCATTGACAGCTTTCTCAACTGGCCCAAGAGAAGAGGTCAGGCAAAATGGCATCTGAAATTCTCCCTTGAAGGCACGCTGTAAAAACATAGTGAATGATCACTATTTGACAATAGAGGTGCATGGGGGAATGTCTTATCTAGTACTGAGTAATGTATCATTTGAAAAAAAAAAAGTTAAAGTCAACATGAAACCGCATTAACAACTCTTTTTTAGATCAATAATGATACTTCAGAGCGAAGTACGATATTTTATTATATTATATAACTCTTTATATATGAGCTAATTAAACAATAATAATTTGTTAATTACAGTGAAAATGAATGAGAATTCACTATTTGTATATAGTCTACTAATGTATTAACTACAGTTTATAAACTATTAACCAACTATAAACTAATAGTTTGCCAATTATTTGTAAATACTTTATTACTGTATACTTATTATAAAGTGTTACCGTACTGCTAGAACTTGTTTATAATTCAAACAAATAGAAAAAAAAAATGCTAGTGCAGTAGTAAAACAGTAATAAAGCTCAATATGTGACCCTGGACTAGAGATCTGCACTCCCGCGGGACTCAATGCAATATAAGGTACTCGTGTGTGTGCAGGTTGCGGGAGAATAAAACTATTTGCAGGACTCCCGCAAAATAGAAAAATAAAACATCTAATAACAAGTAAATTGTTATTCGTCTATTGCACAAAAGCAACAAGAACAACTAAAACTAAATCAAACCGATTTACAGGCGCAAGCATAGGCAGAGTTTCTGTTTATAACACGTTTTTGCTGTGTTGTGCAATGTAGCCAATCACAGACATATGTGTTGATTTCTAAAATGCAATGGCCAATAAGATGCATTTAAGGTAGAATCCACTTTCCGCTCAAAGTGAGTTTTCGTTCAGTGCTGATTCTGAATTCTGCATGCTGGCAAATGCAGTCAGCTTCGTAACAGAGCTTTGTGAGATGGTGATGAAGATGTCAGCTTTTTAGGAATTATTAAGGGACCATTCATGCGCTTGCTTTGATATTAAATTACTTTAAACTGTTTTTTGCGGGCTTTTGCGGGAGCGGGAGAAGGTAGCGTATATTTTTGCGGGAGCGGGACAGAATCCTGCGGGAAAATCCGTCCCATGCAGGTCTCTCCCCTGGACCACTAAACCAGTCATAAGGGTAAATGTTTTTAAATTGAGAATATTTGGCCGAGATACAACTATTTACAACTGAAAATCTGGAATCTGAGGGTGCAAAAAAATCTAAATATTGAGAAAATCGCCTTTAAAGTTGTCCAAAAGTTGTCCAAAAAAGTTGTCCGAATCACATGTACATGAGTATTCACAGCCTTTGCTAAATACTTTGTTGAAGCAGCTTTGGCACCAATTACAGCCTCAAATCTTTTTGAGTATGATGCTACAAGCTTGGCACACCTATTTTTGGGCAGTTTCTCCCATTCTTCTTTGCAGGACCTCTCAAGCTCCATCAGGTTGGATGGGGAGCATCGGTGCACAGCCATTTTCAGATCTCTTCAGAGATGTTCAATCGGGTTCAAGTCTGGGTTCTGGCTCGGCCACTCAAGGACATTCACTGAGTTGTCCCGTAGCCACTCCTTTGTTATCTTGGCTGTGTGCTTAGGGTCATTGTCCTGTTGGAAGATGAACCTTCGCCCCAGTCTGAGGTCCAGAGTGCTCTGGAGCAGGTTTTCATCAAGGATGTCTCTGTACATTGCTGCATTCATATTTCCCTCGATCCTGACTAGTCTCCTAGTTCCTGCTGCTGAAAAATGGTAATTGGCCAGGTTATAAGCAGTACCTGGTTTCCTCCAGACATGACGCTTGCCATTCAGGCCAAAGAGTTCAATCTTTGTTTCATCAGACCAGAAAATGTTGTGTCTCATGGTCTGAGAGTCCTCCAGGTGCCTTTTGGCACAACTCCTGGTGGGCTGTCATGTTCCTTTTACTGAGGAGTGGCTTCCGTCTGGCCACTCTACCATACAGACCTGACTGGTGGAGTGCTGCAGAGATGGTTGTTCTTCTGGAAGGTTCTCCTCTCTCCACAGAGAAATGCTGGAGCTCTGTCAGGGTGACCATCTTGTTCTTGGTCACCTCCCTGACTAAGGCCCTTCTCACTCGATCGCTCAGTTTGGCCGGGCGGCCAGCTCAAGGAAGAGTCCTGGTGGTTTCCAAACTTCTTCCATATACGGATGATGGAGGCCACTGTGCTCATTGGGACCTTCAATGCTGTAGAAATGTTTCTGTACCCTTTCCCAGATATGTGCCTTAATACAATCCTGTCTCGGAGGTCTACAGACAATTCCTTGGACTTCATGGCTTGGTTTGTGCTCTGACATGCACTGTTAACTGTGGGACCTTGTATAGACAGGTGTGTGCCTTTCCAAATCAAGTCCAATCAACTGAATTCACCACAGGTGGACTCCAGTCAAGTTGTAGAAACATCTCAAGGATGATCAGTGGAAACAGGATGCACTTTTGTGTGTCATGGCAAAGGCTGTGAATACTTATGTACATGTTATTTATTTTTATTTTTTTTCGTTTTTTATTTTTAATAAATTTGCAAAGATTTCAAACAAACTTCTTTCACTTTGTCATTATGGGGTATTGTTTGTAGAATTGAGGAAAAATATAATGAATTTAATCCATTTTGGAATAAGGTTGTAACATAACAAAATGTTGAAAAAGTGAAGTGCTGTAAATACTTTTGGGATGCACTGTATTGTTGGCTTTTGCCATAAATATATCTAACTAATATATAACAATAAAATAATTGTTATAATATAATATAACAATATAGAAACTAATCTGACTTATGATTGGTTTTGTGGTCCAGCATATTTTATTGTAGTATCTACAGTGTCGCTTCTCAAATCATCTTGTTTTTAGGATTTGTAGATATTTTAACTAGAAAAGATGACAAAAATTATTTTTAAGATTTGAAACACTCCAAACTCGAAGACTGTTCCAAAATGTTTTAACCACATTTTGGCCAAATTCTAAAGCAGTGCCATATGTATCCTTCACAGAGAGGACAATCCCACAATGCACTGCAACAAGTAGACTGGGAAAAAAACTGTTTAGAAAAATTATCAGGGTTTGTAAAATGTATTAGAATTATAAGGTTATATATGAACTTTGTATGCTTGGAGTCCTGTAAATTGTGAATCATCTTCAAAACGTTTAAAGATGTGCAAACTAAAGTTGGCAGGATTGGGAGTATACCAACGAGAAGACACTAACTTGCTTATTTGGCAAGGTATAGACACATTTTTCTGAGATTTGCCCCTAGTTTCCTTGCCTGAATGGGGAAACAGATTGGGAACTATTGGAAATTTCTGTGAGAAAACCATTCAGAGTAGAGGAAGATGGGAAATACAACACAGAAAGCTGCAGTGAATGGCTGTTCTGAATGGCTAGTCTCTTCTGAGGCCTGTGATTTTAAAAAAAACACGTTGCTTTTGGCTTCCCCTCTCTCAGTCTCCCTCCACTTGCAGTTAAATCAGGTTTAGAAAGGGGAAGAGAGCTGGAGAAAAAAAAAAAAAATCACGTCTTCCTTTAGACAGAACGTCTTATTGTTTTTTTTTTAAGCAGAATTAAGATGCGCAAGGGGAAGAAAGAGCCAGCTCTCTTGCATGTCTCTTTATTGACTCTGGGTAATCTTGACTCCACAGAAAATCCTTAAGCAGCTGGCCGCAAACCTTTCGGCTGAATGCACAAGCATACAATATCTCGCTCCAGCCCTGAGGCTGTATCCCCCGTCTCCCCGCACACATACACAAACAGAGTCTCTATCCACACCCCTCCAAGTCTTCCCTTCATCCCTCTGGTGGCTCTCTGAGCCAACTGGTTTGGAAAAGGCAGGATTTGTTGGTTGGAAGAGGAGACTGGTGCCAAAAACAACACAAGCTCTGGGTCCACTGGGAATGCAGCAAATTGGTCTTCAGAAAGATACAGCTTGGTCAGTGTCACTTGGGTCCAATTCGAAGCCCAAGACTTCAGGGTAAGACTCGGGCTGAAACCAGAGAAGGCTGGAGCCAATTCTGCACAAATAGACAAACTTCACCATGAACTGGGATGAGAATTTGACTGAGCTCTAAAGTAATTGATTTCCTGTGTAAACATGCTGCTGGTTAAGGAGTTGTTTTAAAAGTGTAAAGCAATAAGTGTTAGTGGTAAACCTCAACTTGTCTAGATGGATATTCGCATGCCCAAAGAGTGCAGTGTTGAAATTTTTCACTTGCCACATGCTAAGGGTGGGTGGTATCACCAAATCAATTATATTTGCTGGAAATTCTGGAAGTTTAAAATACTATAATAACAAACATCCCTTAAAAGGGACATATTATGCCTCTTTTTACAAGATGTAAAATAAGTATCTGATGTCCCCAGAGTGTGTATGTGAAGTTTTAGCTCACAATACCCCACAGATCATGTTTTATAGCCTGTTAAAATTGCCACTTTTTTGGGATGGGGTATGTCCCTTTAACTGCAAATGAGCTGCAACTCCCTGCCTGTACTTTCAAGAAGAGGGCGGTGCTTTAATAGCTTGTGCAACAACAACAGTAGAACATGTCAAAAACTAACGGTGTTCAGTTCAAACCGGAGTCAGACAATAATGCCTACAGAGCCAGAGAATATGCTGCATGGAGATAGAACAGGTATAGTTTAGTTTAATTCTGGTTTTAACTTATGTTGCCATCTTGCTTTTATCCACTATCAGTACAAGTCTGTTGTAGCGGACCCTGTCCAAATGATGGCCAAAACTTTACTGATGAATTTTATGAAGTTTATTGTTCATCACACAAAAGATAAAGAGTCGGTTTTCACTCCAGAAAATCAATGTAAGCACTGAATACACAGTACAAGAAGTCTTAGCCATAAACACTTGCATTATCATCAGCATACACAGCGAATTACACAAAAACACTCCTTACAACCTATAGTAAACAAATATATACAGACCTTATGCCTTTTCAGGGGGTGCTTAATAAACAACTCAGATACTCTCCCTTTCATTACTGCTTTAACTTTTTAGCAAAACCTGCCTTGAACTGTCCCTCGCTCAGGCAATGCACCTGCATTGCTTACAAGACATTGTTGTCGCTATAGCTGCTCGAGCGTGGAGAAAATGGCGGACAGTGTACAACTGGCTGAGGACGGAAACTATGCTAATACAGAACAGTCTGTCAGTGCCGTGGGTGGAAACATGCAGATTAAGGGGCAGTAATGTTATAATAGATCCCCTTACTACGTCAGAAGGGGAGAGAAATCTAAGTGGCTTGTTTTTTCACATGCTTGCAGAAAAAGGCTTACTAAAACAAAGTTGCAACTGGGTTGTCCTTTTTCCCGTTTTTTAGGTTGGTAGATGCACCGGGGGACCGATTATAGCACTGAAAACGGAAAAAGTCAGATTTTCATGATGTCACCTTAAATAAGTTCTTACTCGTCTTGACTTGTTTAGAACACGGCCCGCTTTCTATGTTTTTACTAGTCATTTATTTACATCACACATTTTTAGTTTCAAATCTTCTAATCAATAACTATCCTGTACATTAGAATAATTAGATAACTCTATATTTTAACATACTAAATTTAATCTAAAACACATGCACAATAGCCTTAAAAGAAACGAATTAGTTTGAAATGCATGATGAAATCTTGTCCCATTCATACCGTATTAGGCAAATAGATATGACCATCTTAATTATTATAATTAATTATTAAGATTTGCTTTGTAAATGACATCACAGGACAGGCCACTCAATAGGATATAATAGCACTAGAACATATTGACGATATATGTGATGTGCATTACTACCTTCACATCAAATAGTGCTGGACGACATCTTGTTTGAAGTTTTGATGTTTGATCGAGGTGTGTTTGATGCTTTCAAAAGGGTGGGGGAGGATGTTGGTCATAAAAGAAAAGAGAAACCCACTTTGCTCAAGTTGTGAGCACCTTTTGAAGTGTCAAACCAATAGGAAAATGAATCAATGGTCACATGACTGCATCTCAAGTTGAATAACATTAAATAATGGAGAGCATGTTGCCTACCTTTTATAGGTTCAATAAA
This sequence comes from Rhinogobio ventralis, assembly GCA_039654625.1. Lineage (NCBI taxonomy): Eukaryota > Metazoa > Chordata > Actinopteri > Cypriniformes > Gobionidae > Rhinogobio > Rhinogobio ventralis. The sequence continues at coordinate 5,777,198 of CM077214.1, read as the reverse complement.
TACTAATTACACAGAATCAGATGTTACATATAGGTTATGGTTGAGAGGCAATCCCATGATATATCCAGTGTTGGAAGGCTACTTTAAAACCTGTTGCTTTCCAAGCTAAGCTACTAAACATTTAAAGCAGTTTAGTAGCTATAGACTCAAAAAGTAGACTCATAAATAGTTATAGATAAATAAATAAATTATAGACTCAAAAAGTAGTTAGCTACATTACAAATTACTAAGAAAAAGTGTCTAACTCCTTTAAAGCTTCCAGAGTATCATGGTACTGTTTTACCCCAAACAATTTAATTCTTGAGTAAGTCTCAAACTGATTTGGATTGTTTTGCCTACCATTTGATCATTTTATATTCACTGAAAAGAACCGACTCTGAATAAACCATTTGCCAGTCTGGCATCACTGTTTCATATTGTAAACAAGCTTACTTGATTGCTTACTAATTGCCACTTCTTTGTAATTAGCCTACTTGTGAAATTTACTAGCAATTTCACAGAGAAAATTTTTTGAAAGTAAATCCAACACCATTTTTTTTTTCAGTGTAGTTGCGACTCCCCAGCACTGGATTTATCACTCACTATATCAGGTTACATAATTCAGTGCATGTGACATCCTGTCTTTGCCAGTCCTTTTTACCTTTCACCTTGACAAAACAGATAAAAACTATATCCAGAAGGCTTCAAAATGTAAACATGGACAAATGTTGACTATATGCCGAGGTGTTGAGAGAAGTGATAGGACTGATTCTTACTCTTCACACATGGACAGTAGTAAGTCAGATGTGCAGATAGGTAGAACTCGGAGAGGGTTGTTTAAGATAAGCCACTGTGATTCTACTATACATGCAAATCCTGCTCAGACATGCAGAACGCACAGACATGCTTTAACTCATGGCGAGCGGAGCTTGTTGCGACTTACATTTTACAGTCTTTGAAGTGCTTCTTTAGCACATATGCAGAGTAATTGGAGGACAGGGGACAGCTTTCCAATTAATAGTAAGAACTGTTGGCTACTCAAGTGAAAGCAAAGAACTACAATTAATGACACAAAATGCCAACTAGAAGTAGGTTTAATCTCCTTCACTTGAAGAAAGTGTTTTTTTATGAATGTTCATGAAAATTGAATGAGTTTTGAAGGATGGAAGAAAAGGTGCAGTGACACATATTAGGCTAAATCTTTCATTTGAAGTTTTCATATATTCCTTAAAATGATCAATTCACTCTAAATTGGAAATTCCTGTACGACTTATACCATGGAACACCGGAAAAGTTTAGTAGAATGTCTAAGGTGATATTTCTTTATGAAATGAAATCAGAGTGACCAGAAAATATCAACATCCAAAATGGAAATAGTCCATATACAACTTGTGCACTATATTTGAAGTGTTCTGAAGCCATTCAGTAGCTTTATTCCAGGAACAGATGGAAAATGTGTTTGATTTTATTCAAATATGCTGCATGAAGATGTGTTGCGCCAGGTTCGATTTCAATGATACCTATCCGCATATTGGTCCTCACATCATGTGACTGATCATGAAGCGGCAGGTTTGAAGATGCATGTGTGCAAATGAGTTTCAGAGCGAAAAAAGAGAACTAAACTTTCAATCTGTTTCAAATACAAAGGTATTGTATTAGTCAGAATATAGTTCTTAAGTCACATGGACTACTTTTCTGATTCATTAATTTTCTAACTCATTCATGGATCTTGTGGCCACTTTCATTGTATGGAAAATAGCACAGAAGATCTGTTAAACTTATTTTGCGTTGACCTCATGACCAACATAAGGTACGGTGTTCATTTTAGGACATCCTCAGACCTTAGTCATATGACGAAAAGGCATCATGCCTCAGACTAAAAGGCTTCAGTCATTGGACAAAATGGCATTGCACCTCAGACTGAAAGGCTTTGGGTCTCAGGAAAAACTCCAGTCTATTAATGTCACATTTATTTATATAGTAGGCCTACTTTATACAATAGATTACTCTAAAGCAGCAGCTTTATAGTAGCCTATATTAAACAATTATTATGTCAATATTAAAAGTGACAGTGTCGCTGTCGCTGTGTGTGTGTGTGTGTTAATTATGTAGAATCTATCTAATGATGGTATTCATTTTATGTATCATCAATGACAAAGTAGTCGAATTGTTATTCAAGCTTTAAAAAAGGATAAAAAAGCAAAAAGAGAGAGATAGACCAGGGTAAGCTGTACTTAATATTTTATTCTTAGTTTCAATTAAATGTTACACTTGTCAAGTTCTATACAGAAGAGAACATGACTATTTTCACATTGGTCTGTAGAAAAACAGCAACGGGCCGAATGAAAATGTAATTGACTCTCTAACGGTAGGTGGCGCTTATGGAACAGCAGAAATAAAGCAGGTTGTACAAAAAGCAGCGCTGTGCTTTTAACAACTGTATCGAAAGATTTATTTCACTGCATGATAGTTTGCCAACATACAAGCTAGCTAGTTGCGATGTGTTATTTAGCTAACTTTTTAAATGTTAAATCAAATAAAACTAGCGAAAAAGTCTGAGACTGTTTTGTCTGATGCCTTTTAGTCTGAGACTGTTTTATCCGATGGCTAATTGTATGAGTCTGTTTCGTCCGATGCCTTTATGTCTGAGGTTGTTTCGTCTGATGCCTTTTAGTCTGAGACTGTTTCATCTGATGCCTTTTTGTCTAGCAAAAAAACACAAATTTACAAAATAATCTCAGTGGGACATGTTCCATACAACTTAACCAGTGTAATTTAATTAAAGCGGTAAGAAAACTGTGTGTATGTGACATCGCATTGAGGCGGGGCAATTCAAAACTTCTGCTTCCTTCTGAGTCTGTTTTGTCCGATGCCTTTATGTCTGGTGTCTTTTAATCTGAGGTTGTTTCGTTCTATGCCTTTTTTTCCGAGTCCATTTCGTCCGTTGCCTAATTGTGTACGAGTCCTTTTTGTCCAAGTCCGTTTCGTCTGATGCCTTTTAGTCTGAGACTGTTTCATTCGTTGCCTAATTGTACGAGTCCATTTTGTCCATTGCCTTTTTGTCTGAGACTGTTTTGTCTGTTGCCTAATTGTACGAGTTCGTTTTGTCCTATGCCTTTTTGTCCAAGTCTGTTTCGTCTGATGCCTTTTAGTCTGAGACTGCTTCGTTCGTTGCCTAATTGTACGAGTCCGTTTCGCCCGATGCCTTTTAGTCTGAGACTGTTTCGTCCGTTGCCTAATTGTGTATGAGTCCTTTTTGTCCAAGTCCATTTCGCCCGATGCCTTTTAGTCTGAGACTGTTTCGTCCATTGCCTAATTGTGTATGAGTCCTTTTTGTCCAAGTCCGTTTTGCCTGATGCCTTTTAGTCTGAGACTGTTTCATCTGTTGCCTAATTGTACGAGTCCATTTCGTCCGATGCCTTTTTGTCTGAGTCCCTTTCATCCGATGCCTTTTTGTCCGAGTCCGTTTCGTCTGATGCCTTTTAGTCTGAGACTGTTTCATTCGTTGCCTAATTGTACGAGTCCATTTCGTCCATTGCCTTTTTGTCTGAGACTGTTTTGTCTGTTGCCTAATTGTACGAGTTCGTTTTGTCCTATGCCTTTTTGTCCAAGTCTGTTTCGTCTGATGCCTTTTAGTCTGAGACTGCTTCGTTCGTTGCCTAATTGTACGAGTCCGTTTCGCCCGATGCCTTTTAGTCTGAGACTGTTTCGTCCGTTGCCTAATTGTGTATGAGTTCTTTTTGTCCAAGTCCATTTCGCCCGATGCCTTTTAGTCTGAGACTGTTTCATTCGTTGCCTAATTGTACGAGTCCATTTCGTCCGATGCCTTTTTGTCTGAGTCCCTTTCATCCGATGCCTTTTTGTCCGAGTCCCTTTCGTCCGATGCCTTTATGTCTGATGCCTTTTTGTCCGAGTTCGTTCGTCTGATGCCTTTTAGTCTGAGACTGTTTCGTCCGTTGCCTGATTGTACAAGTCCGTTTCAACCGATGCCTTTTTGTCCGAGTCCGTTTCGTCTGATGCCTTTTAGTCTGAGACTGTTTCGTTTATTGCCTAATAGTACGAGTCCGTTTCGTCTGATGCCTTTTAGTCTGATACTGTTTCGTCCGTTGCCTAATTGTGTATGAGTCCTTTTTGTCCAAGTCCATTTCGTCTGATGCCTTTTAGTCTGAGACTGTTTCGTTTGTTGCCTAATAGTACGAGTCTGTTTCGTCCGATGCCTTTTTGTCCAAGTCCGTTTTGTCCGATGCCTTTATGTCTGATGCATTTTTAGTCTGAATCTATTTCGTCTGATGCCTTTTAGTCTGAGTCCGTTTCATCCGATGCCTTTTAGTCTGAGACTGTTTCGTCCGATGCCTAATTGTAGGAGATCTGACACCTGACATTGTTTTTCCTGTGACCTGAAGCCTTTCAGTCTGAGGCGCAATGCCGTTTTGTCCTATGACTAAAGCCTTTTAGTCTGAGGCATGGTGCCTTTTCTTCATATGTCTGAGGTCTGAGGATGTCTTAAAATGTACACCATACATGAGGGTGAGTAAATGGTTACAGAATTTTCATTTTTGGGTTTTAGTTTAACTATTCCTTTAACATTGAGTTCCCTGAGATTTAAAATCTTTCTTTCATAATAAATAATAACGCTTTTTCAGAAGAAAAAGGGAGTTGTTCACGTAGATGAACAGATTTCCCCCCTTGCTAATAAAAAACATTGCATTCAAATCTCTAAAAGACTAAATTGCAAAGTTAATGTTCTAAAACTTACACAGACAAAACTTCACATGTATTCACTTGTGGTAGCAGCTTTTGCGTATCTTTCAATCGGGGTCCTGTCTGCATAATGCACCTCCAATTGCCGTTTAAATAGTGGCGGCATTCTAGTGGAATGTAATAAATCAGCAGTGAGATTTTCCTTCTTCCCAGCAGTCCCCACTCTCTCCGGCTCCTCAGATGGCTTCAAAGAGCAGGTATCCCACAAGACCCCAGGGGGCCCATGATTGAAAGCTCGGAAGGATGGACTGACTGCCAAAATCTTATAAAGAATGTAACAGAAGATACATACATTATTCATATTAAATTTTAATGCCCGAGGTACATTCACAAACACGGGGGGAAATAAGGGGGAAAAAAGCAAAAAGATTTATTGAAAAATTTCACAGTCCTTGTTGGGGACTTAAAAATTTGTTATGCCAACAAAAAGTTGTTTGCATAAAGCGCCTATTAAATGCTGTCAGGTTTTTCTTTCTGCCTTTTTTACTTTAAATATGGAAATCAGGTAGACTGAGATGAGAAGAGACCACAGTTCACAAGGGCCAAAGGTGCCATAACACACTTCTGACTGCTTTACCCATTTACAGTCAGTCAGATAGAAAGGAGGGGGGGCAGCGCTTATTTGAATGCATTTCATTTCTATAGATTAGGTGTGACAACTTCAAATATTGGGGGAATCTTGGGCGTAAAAGGCTTGAGCGATATTGCCCTCCACTGGGAGGTCTCCAGATGTCAGACTACCAAACGATTAGCATGGCACACACAGTAAGAGAAGGAGAGAGAAGCATATGCCACTGTAGTAAAGAGAGAACAGCTTCCCTGCAGGCCCGGTCCGCCCAGCACTGCAATCCACTCTCTTCTCACACAGAAAATCAGTTTTCCCTGCTATGCCATGCTGTCTCAAAGATGTCGCCACATAATCAACTGATATCAAACTGCCTTGGAATGGCTAACTCTCTGTCTCAGTGGAATGGAAAGAAAAATAGGGAAAAACCCTATTGGTAGTGCAAAGTAAACTGATTCTAGATTGATTCTCACCTTACCATTGACAAAGCCAAAAAACTGCCATTGTACAAACTTGGTTTATTGTTTATTCCAAGTCTTTGCACCAAGCAAAAGCCCTAGCCAACTCAGAACACCTTAGCAACCACTCGTTGAATCTATTTATTCTATCTATTTATTGTCTGTATAACTTCAGCAAAAACAGTCGAAAAGCCGTAGAATATCTGGGCCAAATATTGAAAAAGATTAAAGATAAAAATTACTTTACTGCATAGGCTCAAAAAAAAAAAAAAAAAACATGAAAAAATTCAGAAAAAACATTTTAGATTCACATTGTCATCAGTGTCAATGTGAATCGAAAATGTTTTGTCTTTGCATTTGGCCTGAGAAAATCATGTATTTAGGACTACATCCAGATCGGATTCAGGGGGCGTATTACAGAAACGTTTTAACTTAGGTCTTAACTTAAGATATGATAAGTTAATTTAGGATTTTTCACAATTTCGTATTACAGAAGCAAATCTTGATTTAGGATTCTTATCCTATCTTATAAAATCCCATCTTATATGTAGTTAGGAAATCTTAAACCGCTCCATCGAGTTCGGTAATCAACTGTCAGGTCTGTTACCAAGCAACCAACAACGCGCAAACTGCTTCTGAGGTAAACCTAAAATCAAAATGGAGAAACAACAGCGTGGTTTTAATTTCAGTGTGGCAGAGATTGAAATTTTGATAAGCTCAGATGAAAAATTAAAGCCTGTTTTATAAATTGCCTTTTGCAACAACAACAACAACAAAAAAACGTAAGGCGTTAGTCACTTGAAGAATGACCTCAAAGCACAGCACATCCTCTTGGTCCTCCAAAAGTCTCTCCACCATCAAGTAGATCGTGTCCATCAACACCCCCAAAGCTTCACAGTCCTATAGCTCGTCCTGGGTCGACATTTCATTCAGTAACCTTAGGCAAAACGACCCAACGCAATGGCCAGAGGTGTCATTTTTCTCATCAAAATGCCAATTTTGATTTATTTGCTTTTTAATGTTGGTGAACACGTTATCTTATGCATATGATTATGATATTGCTTGTCTCTGCATTTTCTTCGTATGTGTTTTGATCCGGAGATTCTGTACTCTTTCAGAAGATGCGAAACAGCGGCCCCTACCGTATAACAGTGAAAACATGGAAAGCCGGAAAATTCTGTCAATGGCGGGGAAGCGTTTTTTCACAAATTACGGAAATTTCCGTCAATGGCGGAGAAAGAGTTAAAGAACTCTTCTGCTATTATGTGTGTGAGTTCTCATCCTTGTTGAACTTCATACAATACTTTGACAAGCTAACATTCAAAGCTAGTGTTGTTTACCGATTGACTGGCTTGTCTATCAGTCACAACTTGCAATTTATGGAGAAAGTATTGCTGAGTTCATCATATGGCTCTTTGAATGCAGGAATAATTGCATCATAGATTAGTCTTGTACGTATTTCGCCTGAACAATCATCAGCCTCGCAGGTGCAACGATGTGAAATGAATTTGTCATCAGCTTTAAAGCTTTTTGTGACAGGTCGTTTGAAAGTCAGACGGGCTGCTCGACGTGATGGGTGGCTTTCCCGCTGCTTAGCTTCTCTGCAACCCAGCAGGTTTGAGGATTAAATTTAGGGCTCCTGTCAAAGCCAGTGACAGGCCTCAAAGGGGCTTCTCCCCCCGATCCCTGTTATTATTGCACGGGGGATATGTTCCATCGCTCTCTATTAGCAGCCAGAGGTACTCCGGTAAGATGGTGTAATGCGCTTTGGGCTTAGGCCCATGCCATTCACTCTTACCCAGGCCATGACAGTGCCAGGGCTGGGTCGATTTTCTGCGCCTTGCCGTTACTTGCATGTTTAAAGTGAGGATGGGGCTCAGTCACAAGTCTGGAGTTTGTCGTGAGATCCTCTTAGTGATGGATGGATGGCATTACATTGAGTATCATGGAGGGATTATTGTCAAGAATGCCAGTACAAAATAGCTTTTAATAGAGTTCTACGTGTCATTTAATGGACCCTTTGCACAGACTTCAATTACATATTTCTGCATTATTTTGGCATGGTACATCTAGCACTGTTGAGATGAAGCTTAATAGTTTTGTTGTGTTGACAAGAGTCAACTGCATATAAATGCTTCCAACTACACCTAACTTTACATACAGTTTCAAAGACTGCTAATAACTAGTAATGAGAGCTAGGGCTAGTTGCCATCTATCAATGAGAAGAAATGAGAAGCCACATACAGTATGCATTATGTATTACAGTGTTTTTCCTCTTACTTTATTTTTTGGAAATAATGTTAATTTTATTATTTTGCTATTGGAGCAAAAATTAAAGATGTACCATGTAATATACCTCTGCCTTACACCGCGATTTGATAAGATTCCAGCGACAAGCAATTCGTCTATCCAGATGCAACTACGAGGTGCGACAAAATTAATCAAAAACCACAGCCAATCAGAACAGCGTGTGGGCGGGCTCTCGTGGCAAGTGCACCGCCCCAGAGATTAATCTTGATGGCACTCTCAAGGAAATGGATAAGTACATAATCAAATTCACAAATGTTACACCATTTAAACATTATTAAAAATACATACTGGGTTACCAAAACAATCTTTGTCATAGAATACACAGTTTGAACATTTTTGTTTCCATTTGTTTAATTTCAAGATCTGAGGTGAATTATCCATTATTACTTTTAGCATGGCTACAAAGCTGGGAGCAGTAAATTATATTCAAAGTCACATTACACGCTTTTAACATTAAATAAAGCACATAAACATTACCTGAGATCATTGCAGGCGAGACGCTTCTGACGCTGTCTGTTGTTCAAGAGTGGCTTGACTCAAGGAATGCGACAGCTGAAACCCATGTCTTGCATACGTCTGTGCGTAGTGGTTCTTGAAGCACTGACTCCAGCTGCAGTCCACTTTTTGTGAATCTCCCCCACATTTTTTAATGGGTTTTGTTTCACAATCCTCTCCAGGGTGCGGTTATCCCTATTGCTTGTACACTTTTTTCTACCACATCTTTTCCTTCCCTTCGCCTCTCTATTAATGTGCTTGGACACAGAGCTCTGTGAACAGCCAGCCTCTTTTGCAATGACCTTTTGTGTCTTGCCCTCCTTGTGCAAGGTGTCAATGGTCGTCTTTTGGACAACTGTCAAGTCAGCAGTCTTCCCCATGATTGTGTAGCTTACAGAACTAGACTGAGAGACCATTTAAAGGCCTTTGCAGGTGTTTTGAGTTAATTAGCTGATTAGAGTGTGGCACCAGGTGTCTTCAATATTGAACCTTTTCACAATATTCTAATTTTCTGAGATACTGAATTTGGGATTTTCCTTAGTTGTCAGTTATAATCATCAAAATTAAAAGAAATAAACATTTGAAATATATCAGTCTGTGTGTAATGAATGAATATAATATACAAGTTTCACTTTTTGAATGGAATTAGTGAAATAAATCAACTTTTTGATGATATTCTAATTATATGACCAGCACCTGTATATTTTGGCTTTAATATTTGTATTGTGTGGTAACCGCTTTACTCTGCTCTGCGTCATGCCTAACAATGCCCCTTAGCTGTTATAAATTAACTGTAAACCATGGCTTCTTGGGGCTTATTGCTTTAATTTAAGGAGTCGCCGGCTATTTAAATCGTTGTGTTGGTACACATGCTTCAGACACCGGTCTCGCTTATGGCATTCCCTATAGCCTCGATCCAGACACATTCTCTCGTTCCCCTATCTCCATGGTTACAGTCATAACCTGAGACGCTTCTCAGCAGGTGTTCACACTGTCTGCTACAGCAACTCCCCAGTTATTGGCCCTGCCAACTTTCTGCCAACTTCCAGCACGTTTGATATTATTGTTGACTAAACTACATATCTCAAACACCAATAGTTATCCATGATCATGGTTTGTAACCACATGTTTTTCTGACATTCACGTAAACATCAGTGACTATTACAAAAAGTGGAGACAAAACATTATGTATTTCCTGAAAGATCTCAATGAAGCTGTTTTTGGATGTACATGTACAGCAAATTTAGTTACACTATTTGACATTGTTGCAGTGTAATTACACATAGTAAGTACAAAGTAATATTAATAATATTAATGTTCTTACTGTAGGGTTAAGGTTAGGGTTTGGTTTAGGGTTAGTTGCTTGTAATTTATTTATTTTGCACCTGTTCTTTTACTGGCAAGGTTCACAATGATTTGCTGCAGAAATAGGGTGTTTTAATATATGAGAGGGAATCGGAGAGAGATGTTGTGGCAGTCGTTTAGTCTGTCACCCCTCTTCCAATCTTAAATGGTAAGTGTGACAGACCTCTTAAGAGAAGATGATGAGATTTCAGCAAAAATGTTTTGGCTGTTTTGAGTCAGGGCCAGTGGGACACTGCCTGATATTAGCTCTATAGCACCAAAGCAATCTCAGAAGGAGCCTCTCAAGAACAAGATCCTATAGGATAACCAAAACTAGGTAAAACAGTGCTCTATTTACCCCCCAAAATACAGAGAAACTGTAGCAAAAACTCTTGAGAATGAGGCTGTGGCCTGAAGCAGTGCTTAGCAGAAGCTGATAACACAGGTTCAACACTGAACCCTTTCCCCTGTTAGCTCCTCCAATCACATCCCTAGGCCAGAGTTTGCCATTAAACCACAAGCACTTGTTCGGTCCCCCTTAAGTTGGAGTTGTACCACGCCCCTAAGAAAATCCTTGGGAAAATGTTTGTAAGGTTAATGAATTGCCAATCAGTGTTTACAGCAAACACAGGGTTGCCAGCCGCCATGGCAAGCCTTGAAGTCGACCACCCCTTGGTAGAAGCACAGACAATACGGCTGATTGGAATAGCAAACATTAGCTGCTGAGATCCAGGGGTCAAAAAGAGGAGACTAGTTAAATGCAAGACCATTGCAGACTGCGAAAAAGGGCAAGGAGCGCTGAGGGAGAAAAGACTGAATATTTAGTACAGAAACATTGCTAGAATTATGATTCAACCTCAATTCATCATCAAACCACCAAATAATGATCCATCATTTTTCTGAAACTTCTTAACGAAAGACAGAATGATATCAGATTTACCCTGAGATAACAATATATAAATGTGCAGTTATCACTGTTGTAAACAGTGTAAACAAGTTGTAAACAGATGTAATACATCACTGGATTTAACAAGTTGGCATGAGTTTTTTTTTTGAAGCATGTAAACTACTCATTCAAAAGCAACACTTAATTTTCTGGGTTATTCTGTGATATAATCAGTACTGTTATTAATAGTTTACTTATTTATTAATAGGTTTTCTTTTAAAATGCAGATATGCTGTGCACAGATATATACACATATATTTTTGTTAATTTAGCTTATTTTTATATGAAATCCTGGTCTGTTTTTGTGGTCATCATCATTTTTACATTTATCACTGCCCAAGCTATTTATCAACAAAAAAAAAGAAACAAAGAAAGAAACAAAGAAAAAAAATAAAATGAAGCGATGGGCCTCTTCCTGTCTAAGTAGGCAGTTCTTGGCATGAATATGCTGCAAAGTGAACCAGACGTTCTGACAGTCAAAAGTCTTAAATGTCCAAAAATCAAAGCTTGCATGCACACACACTCAAATTACACAGCTTATAGACACTGAAATTATACTGTACAGAATCAGGGGACATGACATACAATAACATATACTTTAAGAAAGTCAAAGAGCCAACTAGAGGTAAGATAGCAAGCAAAAGTAGAGTTGCAGAATTTTCAGTGTTTGGTCTGAACCAAAAATCCAACCAACACATATAATATTCTTAAGTATTGACCACACTAAATCCCTTTAAATGTGCACAAACTGATTTAGCTTTTCCAGTGCTAATGGAGCAGAATACTAAATGTGCTAATGTGTTTAGAAAAGCAATTCAAGGCCTTGTCTTCAATCAATCCAGTTTAAAGTTCAATATCGCACAAAGCTAACGAAAGGTTTCCAGTGGCCCTTGTTTCATAAAACCACTTTAAGGCCATTTTGAATCTAAACAGTTTAACCTCAGTGCAGAATAAATGGGTCGTATTGACTTTTTTCTCTTTTTTTAAAAAGAGAAATCTCCGGAAAGCCAGCAAATCCCACTTATGGAACACATTTAAAAGGAGAAAGCCCATTAATTGGGTTTTAAATGAGGCGAGCTCCCTCTCTCCCTGGATAGAGTCGAGGGGCCCTTTTAGGTTTTGTGAGTGGGGTGGGGGTTTGGAGCACCTTAGTGTTATTGCGTCCTCCTGGCCTTCCCTTCCATGGAGGGACAGACAATAAGCTAGCTGTGTCCCCCACAGACAAGGCTCTGGCCTGGGAGACCATACCCATTGCTCTGGGGGCGGAGGGCTAATTCAGGAGGGCGAGTGGGAGGGGGCTTGCACACTGTGGGAACAACCCCGTCATCGGCCGACGGACAGCAGAGAGGCCAAAGCCGCTCATCATTTGCAATTCAGATCATGAGCAGCCAGTCCGGGAATCAATGGTGCTGTATCAATCTGCCGACTGCAAATGTCATCTGCATTTTGATTCTTGACCCCCTTTTTGACGCTCCCCACACTGGGGCCATTGTCCTGTGGGGGCCACCCCTAGCTGTGTACTCCCATTCCCTGCCTAAAGTCTCACATTAGCCAGGCAAAACCTACAAGCCGTGCTGCCTTTCAGAACGGCCCCAGTCACTGCTATTTAGCCGTGTGTTTCGCAGGTCTCTCACAGCCCCATAAAGGAATTAGGAGTGCGAGACAAAGCTGGAATACCAGTCGCTATTTGGAAAGCTAAATGGCGCTAACCTTTGTGACCATTGTGATGATATAACAATTTGTGTCACAAATCTAGTTAGAGCGTAATGGTAAATCAGAACAAAACAAAAAATGGCAAAAGTCACAACGGTAGGAGCATGTTAGCATGATGAATGCCACGTCCAAGGGACCAAGAGGGGGTGAGAGGAGAATAAGAAACTAATTACAATGAGAACCACAACACACACACACAGATTCAGTTTGTTGTCATTATTGGATTTGCTAATTGCTTATGGTTTAGCTATACTCTGTAGTTAAACAAAGTATATAGCTACAGTCTTATAGTTGTTTCATAACCACTTTGTACTTTGTTTGTAACAATTTGAACAATGAATTATTCACATTTTAACATTTCATCCTGCTGAAATATTGTTCAACAAAACAATTTGCTTCACTTCATGTGGATGGCATATTTTTCCAATTGTTTTCACTGGGAGTGCCGCGGTTTTAACACGCCATGAGCGTAATGAGGTGCCGAGCGTCTATTTCACTCTCAAGTGCTGAGCGCTCAGCGTTTTTTACCGGTCGCTAAGAGTTGAAAAATTTTCAACTTTGAGTAAAACACTGCGCTCATCACTGTCAATTTTTACCCAGCCATCCAATCACAGTGGAGAAGGGGCGGGACAAATACAACACTGACCAACCGCCACATTATGCTTGTGCAACATCAACAGATGATAACAACAAGCATAATAATGGAACAAAATCATTTAAAACAAGAGTCAGAGCAAATACTTTACATTGTATCAACATTTTATATAGAAACAATACAGAAACAAACGATCTCTAAAATGAGATACTAGTAACACTTCCGCGGATATTCCGTATCATAGCAAGCAAAAGAAAATTGAAAAAACTGCGTTTATACGAGTTTTTCATGCTGGCTAAAAACACTTTGGTGGACACGTGGCCTAACTCAGCAGATGCTTGGTCAAACAGAAGTGTTAGTGCTCCCTTATGTCAGTTACAAAATCTATATCAATGGATAAAGAATATTGCTCAATCACTAACAAATCACTCAATCACTCGCCAAACAGCTACCCATTAATTCAATGCACTGTAATCATTTACTTTCATCTCTGTATGAAAAAAAGAGAAAATTAATTTAATCACGTCATCTAGAAATATCCAACGGAGGTCATATGAATTCATTACCTATTCCTGCGACTCACTAATTCAGATCTTTGGGTGTTTACGAGTGAAAAGATGTAGCTTTTGAATTAGCCATTTAAAATAATTCACACTTAAGTCTCTTCTATTACGTCTTTCATCTAACGCGCTAAACTTTGAAAAGAAGCACACATACCCACACAACTGTGATAAACAACCAACTGACAATCTGAATTTTAAATTACAGAAGCTCAGTAGAATGAACAACAAATCCCACATATAAACGTATCCACTTAGTTAAACTCTCTGCCTGGTTTTGATATACTAAATACTCATGTATTCATGTATCATGAGGTTTAAAACACTTTACGCAAGTCTTATCACAGACAATAATGCCCGGAAATTGCATTGTAACGTTAATGGATTCTATGTACAGCCTATGCCATAGGTTTTCTGCTAAAATCTCAGTGGCTAGTATTGTAGCACAGCACACTGTGGTAGCAAGCTCTTCCTGTCACATTTTGATTAAGTATAGTTCACAACTAATTGTATTAGAATTTAGGGAAGGTTAACTCTGTCCCTCAAGATCCATCTCCCACAGTTTAGCTCCAACACTGATCAAATCAACCTAAGTCACCTTTATTTATAGTGCTTTATACAATACAGGTTGTTTCAAAGCAGCTTTACAGTGATATAGTGAAAAATAATGGTAACACTATTTTGATGGTCCCCTTTAGATATTATGTTGATGTCGGCGCCAACACCCAGCAAGCAATAGCAGTCTCGGTCAACTAAAGACCGATATAGTCTGGCTATGAGTATCCAACTTCTAGCCAAATAACCTTGAATTTGGTTGCATGCCGTTTTTTCCAAAATAACTTGCGAGTATCATGTAAGCAAAGTCAACAGTGATTACAAGGTGTTTGGTTTCATTTCTTTGATATGTTCATGTTCTAGATGACTAGTTTATTCTTGGGCTATGGACGTCTATTTAGACCTCTATTACATTTTCACTGACAGCCCAAATTTAGCTTGTTTTAGCCTAGACATCAGGGCTGTGTTTGGACAGCTATTAGACGTCTTTTAAACGCAAGATTGCTTGCTAGGTAGTCTTGTGGGCGGCTCGCCGTCACATAGTGCCGTTGCACTTCGGGCGACCCTAAATGTCAACTAACTCTCACTGGAGTATTAGTAGACTGTCCGCTTAATATCTGCTTAATCTTTATTGTGATGGTTCCCCAACAGACATTTTACAGACTATGAGTAACTATGCAAGTACATGTCAACTTATTATATTAACCCTAATCCCGTATTCTACTAACCCTACCCCTAACCGTCTACTAATACTTGACTAATACTCTAATGAGAGTTAGTTAACATGTAGGTGCAACATTACTTATAGTCAACAGAATGTCTAATGGGGACCATCAGAAAAAAGTGTAACCATAACAATGATTCAATTATGCAAACATAATTCAATTCTGCTGTAAAGCAGCTCTAAAAAGACAACAGTGTCATTGTTCAGCTGAGGTCAGTTCATTCAGTTCAGTTCAATAACTGTGTAAAGATCATCAATATGAAATGAGTTAAATTCAGCTATAAAGCAGTTCTGCAGAAAATGTCCAGCTCAGTTCAGTTCTCATCCAATAGTGTCAGTGCAGCCAAATCAATAATATTTCTGAATATTAAGTGTCCCCAACTAAACAAGCCAGAGGCGACAGTGGCAAGGAATCCATGGCAGAAATGGAGAAAAGATGGTGTTGGTTGCCCACCCTTGATTTAGGGTGACAATTTAATCTAACTACAACAAGACAAAACACTAAAATAAATCCTAATATACAACAGAAACAAAAACATAGTAACGGAACACAGCTGTAAGTGTGGCATTAAAAACACATAGTTTTTAACATTGCTAAATGAAACACTTGTGAAAACAGCTGAGGTAATATCACACTACTAAAAAAATGTACTCAAGTTAGCAGATAATGTAGTTAAGTTTAGTCAGATACTCACCAAAACTGCTAAAAGCATCACGTAGGGTAAATTCAGGTTGATTGGGACACTTTTTGCCATTGAGATGACTGGGAAAAAGTGTCCCATTCAACCTGAATTCACCCTACTTCCCTTAACACCAAACCAAAAACAAACAAACAAAAAGCACTGGCTGTCCACAGAAGCCAGATGTTATTTTGAAATCCTGATGTTGCAGGTCTTTTCTCTCAGGCATTACTCTGTTAGACTAAATTCATCATGTGGCAACACTCTGACCTTAACAGGGAATAAACATCCCTCTAGGTAAGACACCAAGGGACCCAAGCATTACAATTTAGGCAGTACATGGTTATAAAAGACTCCTGGCTCCTATGACTCCTATGAGTGTTCCTGGCAGATAGGCAATGTATGATGATGTTTTAGCAGCACAAGTATTAGATGCTGTGCTGGGTTTACATGCACACCAATATGCTGATAATCTCACAAAAATTAGCTCATTGAAATAACCCGTTCTCTGAGTTTACATGCAAACCAATAATCCGACAAATAAACTGTGTTTAAAATACTTTAATAGGTCAATCATTTGTGTGATTTTAAATAAAGCATTAGAAACCGAAGAGTGTTCCAACATGTAAGCAGGAAACTTACAGACTCATATTATCCTCTCTTGCAGTTACAGATGCAGCACTTTGAATGTACCTCTTCTACTTCAGGTGCACGAGATGATAATTTCTTGGGTCAGCAAAGAGTCAGAATTTGCAATATATTTCCCCCTCCTTTACCATGAAATGCTTGCTCTATCTGGATGCGCTTACGTCCCCAGAAAGGATGCTTTCCTGTTGCATATCACACATGCACACTTCAATAAGCCCAAGGTTAATGTGGTTACATACTGGGTGAAATCGGGGTAAAGGGCAAAAATCTAGCTGTGTCGATCAATTTAAGCCATTTATGACCTTACTCTGAAAAAGGAAAATGGGTTAATGTATTTATACACAGATCAGGTGTATATCCTAATATTGTGTTGGTCCCCAGCTGGCTACCAAAACAACTCTGACCCGTCGAGGCATGGACTCCACTAGACCCCTGAAGGTGTGCTGTGGTATCTGGCACCACGAAGTTAGCAGCAGATCCTTTAAGTCCTGTAATTTGCGAGGTGGGGCCTCCATGGATCGGACTTGTTTGTTCAGCACATCCCACAGATGCTCGATTGGATTGAGATCTGGGAATTTGGAGGCCAAGTCAACACCTCAAACTCGTTGTTGTGCTCCTCAAACTATTCCTAAACCATCTTTACTTTGTGGCAGGGTGCAATACCCTGCTGAAAGAGGCCACAGCCACCAGGGAATACCGTTTCCATGCAACAATGCATAGATAGGTGGTATGTGTCAAAGTAACATCCACATGAACGGTAGAAGAACATTGCCCAAAGCATCCTGCAAACTGCGATGCACTATATATTCTAAAATCTTTCTATCAGAACCAGCATTAACTTCTTGAGCAATTTGAGCTACAGTAGCTCGTCTGTTTGATCAGACCACACTGGCCAACCTTCTCTCCCCACGTGCATCAATGAGCCTTGGCTGCCCATGACCCTGTCGCCGGTTCACCACTGTTCCTTCCTTGAACTACTTTTGATAGATACTGACCACTGCAGACCGGGAACACCCCACAAGAGCTGCAGTTTTGGAGATGCTCTGACCCAGTTGTCTAGCAATCACAATTTGGCCCTTGTCAAACTCGCTCAAATCCTTACGGTTGCCCATTTTTCCTGCTTCTAACACATCAACTTTGAGGACAAAATGTTCACTTGTTGCCTAATACTATGACCACATGCATTGTCGGCTTATTAATCATAAGCATTGGGTTAAGAACATGCATGTAAACATGCTCAACTGGCATTTTATTAGTGATTTTCTAAAGCAATCATTTCCATTGCTAGTGTTCATACTTAGAAGTAGCCCTGTGTCTCACTGTTTATACTACCCATACTAAATAGTATGTGAGATTACAATAAGTGTGTCCCAAAGCATAGTATGTTGAAAAGAGTATGTTAAAAGTCCCCGGTTGGTCTACTATTTCCAGTAGATTTACAAAGTGTGGATCTGTGCACACTCTAAAGGGTAATATTGCCCACAACCCATTGTGCTTCGGCGGAGGATTCGGTTCAGAACTACAAACACAAGTAAAAAGTGTTCAAAAAACTACAAAACATGGCGGATATGCGTGACCAACAGTGAGAGGTTTAGATAAAGGGGTTTGAGTGACTAATAATCAAAGTTTAACCTGATAAAAGAATATTTATTTAATATTATCCGTTTTATATTTCATTTGCAATAACAATGTGACTTTTAAAAATGATCCATTTAACTTATAATTATAAATTAAACCATTAACTTATAAATGTATGAGTAGTCTCTGCATGAAAGACCTGCCACTGCAGATCAACGTGCTACTGCATTTCTCTCTGATACGGTAGGAAATGAAATGTGGACGATTTTAACTGTGACAAGATTATTGACAGTTTACAGTGACTGGATGCGACAGAGAGCTCCCATTTTGTATGACCTGATAGTAGGGGAGAGTGGGGCACCACCTAACTTTTTTCAGTTTGTGTAAATCCACTTGGGGTTCAGAGTATTTATTTTTTCACATATTAATTTCCCACGTCTAGTACAAATATGAGGTTTTGTTTCATTAATACAGTGTATACTTTTTCTTGATTTACCCCGAAAGAATGGAAGTGAAATGTGACAACATGCCCCATAGGTGGGGTACATTGTAACATGTGAGGGGCATATTGTAACATGACCAAATGACAGCTTAAAATGTTATCTGATATAATCAAAAAGATATCCAAGACAAACTAAAATATTTTGTCAATAAAATACAATTATTAACTTTTTTTAAATAAAATAATGCCATTTTTAATTTTTACATTTTTGAGTTTGACAACAAACACACAGCTAAACACAGCTATACAACATAGTTAAAAACATAATAATAATTTATCATTTCTGAACATTGACTCTCAGTCACACATCAGTCTCAACACACCCCACCCGCACAACTGGGATTTAAACCCGGCTCGTGTCTTCTGCTGGTTAGATCAGAATTAAAGAACTATCTCAACTGTTAAATAACAGATATAAGATTCAAATATTATCAGATTTGTCTTATTTTAAATAAACACAAAAAATAGAGATAAAAAATAAACTTAAGTATAAAGAAATTTACTTTTGCTATGGTTCAATAAATGTTCAGTGATATCTTCCAAAGATTTTTTTAATTTTGGCGCAATTTTTTCTCTAAATAATGTTGATATGGCAACTAATAAATACACTAAGTTTTGTCATCCTGGCAAGTGTGGAAAGTGTTAAAACGTGTGTGCTACAACTAACCCCGCGCTAGGTTGTGCCCCGCTCTCCCCTATGTCCCAAAGCTTGTCTACTCTTTTGCTACACACTCAAAAGTATGTACTTTTTCTTCACAAAAAGAGTAATTACTTTTAGGGTGAATTG
Organism: Rhinogobio ventralis; assembly: GCA_039654625.1. NCBI lineage: Eukaryota > Metazoa > Chordata > Actinopteri > Cypriniformes > Gobionidae > Rhinogobio > Rhinogobio ventralis. Next base: position 5,757,998 of record CM077214.1, on the reverse strand, counting down.
GAATGCAGCATGAGAATATTAAAAGAAGCCCCTAACCCTAAGTATTAAACTTCTGCACATAACCCATCCTGCCACATTCATGCTACAGACATGAAGGACACCTCGAATTTGTGTGGCCTGTTGAAAGAGATGTTATTCAGAACAGTTATATTTTTATTATGTAGTTTTGTGTGTTTGTCTGTTAGAGGTTATGAAGTATACAGACTCCTTCTATGGAAGGAGAGAGAGAAAAGAAGAGAAGTATATAAAAAATAGTCAAGGTTACAAAGTGTATGTTACCTCTTTGCCTCGCACATGAAGAGTCTCCCCAGCTCACAGCGCCTCACTGCTGGTCCGCTTCCGTATGGTAATGATATACAGTGCATTAACTCAGTCTGAAAGGCTTAATTTGGGAGACTGTGGGCCCCGTCTTCTTATGTTTCTTGCACAGTAGCACCGCGCTTGAGTCCAGGCAGCGAGAGCAGCAGACTTGTGTTTATTTATGAGAGCTTCTTGCTTCATTCGCTCTCAATCATTCATGAGGCTGGAGTGGACAGCCGAGTCAACCCCAATCCAATTCAGTTCAAACCACTGCTGAGGAAGAGAAGGCTGAAAACACAGGCAATTTACTTTCCCACCCAAATCCAAATGACCCCAAAGATAATGACTTGATCAATAAGTAATGCTTGCAACGTTTGTGGTCTTTTTCGGAGGACATGTCTTGTTTGGATGAGCTGGAGTCACAACCTTTAAAAACACAGATAGAGTTTGATTGACGTGACCACCACTGACACTCATGCAATCTTTATGTGCGTCATATTTTAGGAGCTGCTTACCCATTCATTCAATAAATAATTGTTTGTGTTAAGTCTTACGAGCTAACCTGATAACCTGTGCTGCGACAATGCTCATAAATCCATCCAGACCTCCTTATCCGATTAGGTCCATTAAACATCAGCTGTTTGGTAATCTGTTCCTAAGTAATGAATGGGAAAAACAAATCACATCCATGCTAAATAAATATAAATGTACCTGTAAGGAGAAGGTCAACGACATGGAAAATGTCCAGCAATCAGAACTGTGATTCATAAAAAGTTCAAATTCACACAGATAATGTATTATATATACAATACAAACTTGACAGTTTTAACCCCACGCTAGACATTCTAATTTCTAAATTCAAAATGTCCAACAGTGTCTAAAGTGTCAACATCAGCCTGTATTGTTTAGGAGTTTTATACAGTGTGCCTTTTTAAAATATATAATAATTAGAAGGAAAAAAAACATGTTTTTTAGTTTGTATATACAGTCAAACCAAAAATTATTCAGACACCAGATATATATTTTTTTACTAGTGGGTGCAGGACACTGTGGTTAACTGATGGTGAGGATAGCAAAAAAAAGTAAACTGTGACATATTATACCCAAAAATTCTTCTTACAGTGGACTACCAGTAAAATTGACCATTTGCTTAAGTGTTTTTTCTTTAATAGCTAATGCGACCTTTTACACAAACTGAACAAAATTAAGCAAAGAGGTTGACCTAAATTAGTATTATTTAATTGTGTACTTAAATTTAACAGCTGACAGCTGATTGGTTGATTGTAATCCATTACATACCTTTCTATCAAAGTTATCTGACATTTCAAGATGAATTTGTTCTGACACAGTTTAACTGTGTTCCTGTCATATTTGATTACCATTTTATAAACTATAGAGAATAAACTGTGATAATGTGAGAAATGTTTGAAGGTATCTGAATAACTTTTGGTTTGACTGTAAATGGTTAAACTTCAGGCAAAGGCAATTCTGATTTCACAATTGTACAATTGTATAGTGTACTAAGGCAGCGTGTCCACCAAAGCATCAAACGCTAGGCGCTCTACTGAAAACACCTAGCTATGGGCGCTTAAGTGCAGTTTGCCAGCGCAGCGATTTTTTTCATTTTAGACACTTTGCTTGCTGTGATACGTAATATCCGCGGAAGTGTTACTATAGTATCTCATTTCACAGATAGTTTGTTTCTATATAAAAATGCAGATACAATGTAAAGTATTTGCTCTGGCTCTTGTTTTAAATGATTTTGTTCTGTTATTATGCTTGTTGTTGTCATCTGCTGACGTTGTACAAGCAGAATGTGGCGGTTGGTCGGTGTTGTATTTGTCCCGCCCCTTCTCCACTGTGATTGGACGGCTGGGTAAAAAGCGACAGTGATGAGCGCTGCGTTTTACTTCAACTCTTGGCGACCGGTAAAAAACGCTGTACGCTCAGCGCTTGAGCGTGAAATAGACGCTCAGCTCCTCATTACGCTCATGCCGTTTTAAAAAACGCGGCGCTCCCATTGAAAACCTTCGGAAAAATACGCCAGCGCATGAAAAAACACTTTGGTGGACACATGGACTAATATGATGGCAATGTGGGAATGTAGCCATAGCATTGTTTACCATTTGGTTGTCAGGAGTCTTCTTTATTGACAGTCAAACCTGCAAAACTAACGCAAACATTACCATTTTGTTTCTTTGTGTGTCTTCCAAAATGAATAAATTCCATTCCAAATCCACTTCCTTTGCTGCTAATTGGTTGGGTAAGACAAGCAACCAAAGACACACCAGTGGAACATGATTTGCTATACGCCAATGCTAACCAGAGGAGTGGCATTTATATTATAGGGGGAGGGAACATTTTCATTGGACAAAAATGTATATCGTGCAACCATTAATATTTTCTTTCATATCTGTTAATTTAGTCAAGTTTTAGGAGTACTAAAACTTAAGTACTACCAGTATATCAATGACCTCAAATTCTGCAAAAACAGTTTCTAACCCTTTTCACTAGCCTCTCGTTTGGGTGGTGATGTTTTTGTGGGTGGAGCCTACTTGGTTGCAGGAAGTGACAGCTCTGCAGTAGCAGTCTATGGAAGCCATGGAATTTCAAGTTTATATCTCACAATTCAGACTTTTTTTTCTCAAATAAACAGAATTACGAGATATAAACTTGTTATTCTGTCTTTTTTTCCTCCAAATTGCGAGTTTATATCCCGACTTTCCCCCCCTCAGAATTGTGATATAAACTTGCAATCGTAGAAAAAAATTTTGATATAAAAAAGTTTGATGTTTAAATGAAAAATGTTAAAGGTTTGAATATTATTTCATGCTGTAAATGTATGGCTAATACATCATGTCCCCTATGAACTGCATATGTGAATATTATGTAGATATTGTTTCATGCTTTAATAGTTATGTTTAATAATCATCGCAGGTTCCATCAGTCCAGTCTGTGCAACTAAACGTCTGCGTTTAGCTTCAAATGATGCCTTCGATGATGGTATTCTATAAAAATGAAGACAATCTTTCTTGCATTCCAATTCTGAAATCCAAAGGCACCACAATGCGCGCGCAGCTGCAAGTGACGTAACTGTGACGTCTGCTCCCAAATGGTCTATAAGCACTACAACGCACAGTATGAGTATCAGACAATGTGGGGAAAGTGCAATCAACTTCCAGATGAACCAGCACACTCCATAAATCACTTCCTTTTCTTTGCTACATGCTAGCTAAACCCAGCACTCCCTGCCAAAACAACAAGAACTATTTATCACTTTGGCCATTGTAAATGCTAATTTATGGCCTGTGTGGATTCATGAGTTGTCCCTAACCAATACAACAATGTGTAGAAATAGAAACAGAGCAGGAAATTCAAATGCCTGGAATGACAGTTAAGGCAGATAGTACAGTCCATCTGTCATCATGTCTATATTTACTGTAACAAGATTATTGACTTTAGAATGTTACAAATGCTACGGCTCTCTTAGCCTAAATAATAATATATGGTTTGTTAGAAACATACCATTTATTTTGTCTAGTTTTAATTTGTCTGTATTTGTAGGTTTTATTGTTTTATTCAGACCCTGACTATCAATCTTAAAATGAAAATCCATCATAAAAATATGAATTATTATATTAAAACAAAATAATAATAGAAATGGAATAGAAATAACCATTTTATTTATTTATTTATTTCTCACAATAAAAAATTCAAGATGTGTGATAAAGGTAAATATGACTTAAATACAAAATACAGCCAAATGTTTTTATTGTGTGTAATTTCCAACCAAGCTCCAATTTGATCAAATTATGTTTATAGTGTGAAAACATGATTTAATTGTGTATATTTAGGATACAAAATGAGATTTCCACCATTGTCATTTCAGCCACAAACTGTCTAGTGTGTCGAGATGGGCTGGAAATGACATTTTCATGACAGTTCAGAGAAATAAGTAATGGCATAATTTTCTGTTTTAGGTTTAAATTTCTAAAAGTCCATGGGACCAAAAGTGGTCATAGTTAAAGAAACACCCAAAAATGAAAAACTGAAACAATGCATTTATTGTAAAAGCCACTACATTTGTTGAAATCAAGATGGCATTTGTTATTTCGGGGGCTGATGTAAGCCAGAATGGAGACCCCACTCACCACATGTTGAGTACTTAAGCCCCGAGAGGGCCGTGCGGCTGGCCTTCCAATAAGACTGTGCACTGTGCCTTGTAATTAGAGCGGGATTCTGGAGGGTTGCTTCCGCCACTTGAAGACAAGATTTGACAAATGGGAGGCACAGCTGCACACAAAAGTTTTGGAAATATTTCGTAGTGTGGCTCTGCCAAGTCCCAGAGAAACAGTAACAGCATCTGTCCTGTGGCACTCTGGAAGATGGGAAGTTGTGCTTGCTTTCCAACAACAGGGATGGAGTATGTCACCAGTTTTATGGAAAGGTTGTCCAAATTTCCTTTATCCAAATGGCACTTGATTGTGCAGTGGAGCCTTAGGCAAAGGATGACGGTATGTGAAGTGTGGTCAAATGGTGTGGTCCGAGAGAGACACACCAACTGAGATAAGCCTATTAAACTAGGGCATGCAACACAATCTGCCTTGGCATTGTTGCACAGATACGTTACCCAGGTCACATTGTCTCATTGAGGCATCAGGACAACAGAAAGCAGTGATTAAGAATAAGATGGATTGCTGACTCTTAGGGTCAGCTATGTTTGAGTGTTTGCAGTCGTTGTTTGCCCAAGAAAGACCTCTTCTCTGTCTTCTTTTGATGCCATCTGTGCAAGGCTGAGAAAGAGGATATATTGTCCAAACAGGGACCTGCAGTGACCGACCGCCCCACTAAAGCGTTAATTACAAAACCATTGCAGCTTCCAGCATGGCCCCACTTTTCTTTCTCAGAAAGTTTAAAGTTCTACTCTAAGTGCCAAGCAAAACACGGCGTAATGGACATTTTCTGCCCAAGCAATTATGTGAAACGCAACTGCCCTTCAATTTGTTTATCATGGTTGATGGCAGAGTAAATGCCGCTCCTGGGCAGAGGACAAAAGTTCAAACTCTGCTTCTATTTGTCTGTTTGTTTTTCTTTGTCCGAGTTCTCCAAACGTGCCTTTATCTACTCAGAGTTTATATGAAAATGTTATAATTTAGACGTCATTTTATGGTGGACAAACTTAAAAACATTACAAGCAAAATGGCTCTTGACCACTTTTTGGCATGGCTTTGTTGTGGCTTTGTCTTTAGACACATAGGCGAATGCACTGCCAACGATAAGCAAACTGTAGCATGCACTTTTGCTGTAGTCGTGTAATCCTTCATGCTAATTCATGTGCTTATTACTTCTATAGCACCATATAGCGCCAACATTGATAATCTTGAGTAGTCAGACACATTTTGAATGAAACAGCACACAAAATCAAACTTGCATTCATGTACTTGCGTAAAATCTGTTACGACTCTATTATCTATATCTCTATTAATGGCATAATGATGATTACCACAGAAAATAAGACTTTTTAGTTTTGTTTTGTTGTGTTTTTTCAAACTAGCCTCATGTTAATTTGTATAATGTTTAAATCTTGTGGCCAAATGTTTAAAAAGGTATATTAATTGGGTTTCACCCCAAACTTGAGCCATAGGTTGTACCAATGTTATCTCCAGCCCAATATGGCCATTCAAACTGAACATTGCAATTTCATTTGATGCCAATAGTGGTACAGAAATTCCACTGAAATTAAACTGAGGAATTAATGGAAATTATTTTCTGTAGGAAATTATCCTTATGCCCAGTATTGGGGAGTAGCCAACTACAAGTAGCGACACTACTAACATAAATAAGTTTTTCATTAGCTTGACAGTTGCTCTTAAAGGGGTGGTTGTTTATGATTTCACTTTTTCAACTTTAGTTAGTGTGTAATGTTGCTGTTTGAGCATAAACAATATCTGCAAAGTTACGACGCTCAAAGTTCAAAGCAAAGGGAGATATTTTCTTTTAAAGAAATCGCTTTTTAAGGACTACAACAAACGGTTGGTAGGTACTACAACAAGCTTCTTCACGGGTTGGTGACATCACAAACCCTAAAATTTACATAAACCCTGACCCCAGGAACACGGAACAAAGGCCATGTTGAGAAGAGGAAGAGTTGTTGTAGAAGAGCACATTTAGGAGTCTGCTCAAGCTGTTGCATCCGTCTTTTCACATTTATTGCAATACAGTACGTGACACAAATGCAATAACGTCATAAAAGCAAGATGACAACATAAGTTCTAATCGTAATTAAACTAAACTATACTGTTCTAACTTCATGCAGCATATATTCTCTGGCTCTGAAGGCATCTTACAACAGTTTCCACAAGAGCCATTTATAGATTATCATTACAGAATATGCTAGTCAATGATTTGAAGATAGTTAACTCCACATCAGCTACATAAACTCATCAACTAACCATTCAGAAACGTCCTGTCTCATTCTACATGTCACTTCTTGAGTCTCTCCATCATTGTCCGACGGTTTGAACATAAAAGGCTGAACAGTTTCTGTCATTTTCAGTGTGTGTCTGCATGAGGAAACAGAGCTGCTAACATGAGCTCTTGAAGCTCCGCCCTCTTCTTGAAAGGGGGGGCGGGAGCACCAGCTCATTTGCATTTAAAGGGACACACACAAAAACAGCATGCTTTTGCTCACCCTCAAAAAGTGTCAATTTTAACATGCTATAAAAATTATCTGTGGGGTATTTTGAGCTAAAACTACACATACACACTCTGGGGACATCAGAGACTTATTTTATATCTTGTAAAAAAGGGCATTATAGGACCCCTTTAAAACAGTGTAGTTTTTCCAGCAAGTAGCTGATGTAGCGACCAAAAGCTAAATTCCGTTTTGCATTTGGCGAGCCAGCAATGCATGGAAGTATCTTCTTCTTCATTACATCACATTGTGCATTACTGTCATCTATTGTTTCATCAAGCATCTTGGGGCTTTACAGTTCACTGAGAAGAGATCGTCTGATGATTATGTAAAGGACATACAGGAGTTGGCTGATATTTCATATTAAATTGACTAGTAAAGGTTACATTTTTATATGTAATGTATGCAAACCATAGAATCAAAGACTTCAAGCACATACAGGTGAATAATAGCCTTTTTAAATAGATTAATTGTCCTGCTTTTTTTAGCACACTATATCAAATATCTTTTGTTGGGGAAAGTTACTTTGAAAAGTAATGCATTACAATATAGCGTTACACCCTTAAAAAATAACTTTGCGTTACTTAGTTACTTTTTAAGAAAAGTAATGCATTGCGTTACTTTTTCTCACCTGGGCTGGGCTTTTTTTTTATAACAAAAAAGTAAAGACCTCACATCAAAATTTAAATAATAAGGCTGAAGGAAATGCAAATTCACACATGTACAGTAGAGGGCGCAGCTCAGTCCATTCTGGATTGCAAAAGAATAGGATGAAGAAAGTTTAACACTTAACCAATAAAAAAAAAAAATCTTTATGGTTTAACTGAATTATCGAAGGTCAGCATCAAGTACATTGGTCAATAAAGTGAGATTAAAATGCATAAAAATATTTATTTTATTTAACAATTATTGGAGGTTTGCGTAGTATTCTGATTTTGCATTTCACTGATTTTATTCATTTTAAGGAATACTGAATCTTTTTTTGTGCAAGTGAGATGAGTAAATGCATGCTCACATTTATTACTACAATAACCATCATGTTCACACAAGGCCTCTGTATTCACAATTTCACTCAACATGAGGACAAAAGAGCTGTCAGTCAATAAATGGGAAAACAAAGTAACTTGCGTTACTTATTTGAAAAAGTAACTCCAATATTTTGCTGTAAATTTAAAAGTAATGCGTTACTTTACTAGTTACTTGAAAAAGGTAATCTGATTATGTAACTCGAGTTACTTGTTATGCGTTACCCCCAACACTGCAAATATTTATTTCTGATTTTATGATGACCCATCTAATCTGTTCTGCCAAAGTTTTGTAATGAATCTAAAAGATCACTAACATTGTGTTTTGCGCCATTGCTTTGGCAAAGCATCTGTCAATCGAACAGAAAACGAGAGCTAAAGATAGTAACTTGTAGTGTAACTACTTTTTCAGAAGGCTAGCTTGACTTTATCTTAACTTATGAGTAGCTTGTAGTTTGGCAAACTAAAGTTTCAGAGTAGCTTCCACAACACTGATTATGCCATAAATGCTGTCCATACACTCAAAAAAAAAAAATGCTGGGTTGTTTCAATCCAAATGGGTCAAATATGGACAAACCCAGCTGTTGGGTTACATTAATTAAAAAAATTTTAACCCAACGGTTGGGTTTGTCCATCTTTGTCCAAATTTGGGTTTAAACAACCCAGCATTTTTTAAAGTGTAGATTTAATTTACTGAATTCTGAACTCATTGTACATTTCTTTAATTCACTTTATAGAACCACACTGTTTTCTTCTGCTTTTCTGAGTGTAGTGTTATTGTAAGGATTTATTGCATTTGTTGAGGACTATAAAATTACAACATTGCTGTTTTCTTATATATTTTCCTACAGGCTTGTTTGCTATCCATCATTTCTTCCCAAAGATCAAATTAAGCTCATGACCGTTCACTGTTTATTTGGGCTTGATAACGTTTGGATGACTTTCCATCCCAAGAATAGTGTCTGGCAGATGAGACCAAATAATCTCACGCATTTGTTGGCAACCCTTCTTTGTCCATTCAGTTCAGTTCACTTTAACAGAGTGTTGCTCTGTTCTCACATAGATAGATTTACAGCGACGCTGCCAAGGAGCAAACATTTCCCTCCGCAGGCATTTTAACATTATACCCAACTTTACATTTGGCAGAGACCACAACATTCCACTAAACAATTTGATTTGAGTTATCCAATCCACACACTTCCATTTATTTCTGGGGGGTATGATATTCTGACCACGACCGTGATATCTAAATATGTAAATATAAATTGAATTATTGCCCTAAAGAATTGGTGGACGTTTCGGATGAATTTGTGGCCACTTCTGAAGAGTCAGAATTAAGAACACAGCCCTCAACAGATTTTCACACCTTGCGTCTAACCCTGAGACAAGGCGTAAATATTTTACACAAGCATAGGTGAGTCTTGAAAGTTCTCGACCTAGTTCAGGCACTAGGCAGAACGGTGCCTGAATGTGCTTGCACTGCATTCATAAAACATACAACCTCAGCCATTCCGATCAGTTAATTGTATCAGCCTTGCCTGTTGTTGTTGCTGTTACTGTTGTTATTTAGGAGATTTCTGAGCATACCCAGAGGACCTGCTTCTTAAGTTTGAGGTGGCTTTCAGGGGAGAGAAGGGTAGAGCTTCTCCACTTAACAGAACACTCATTATCTAGCTTCCACTAGCGGCCCTAACAGACCTGTTTGGATAGCCATTAGAGGGGAAGGTGTTCTGGGGGAGAGAGAAAATAATGAAGCCAGTTTCTCCTGATTGGCATTCCCACCAAAGCCTTCACCATTTTTTGAGGGGATAACAAAGCACTGAGACCCGCGGACCGAGTACTTTCACAGCTTATTATCCTGAGGGTTTATGGAAGTCCTGTTCATTGTTACTGTTGTTGTCTTCAATTGTGCATCTTTGCAAACAAGTTCCATTTCATTAGCATTTGTGTGGGAATAGACAAAGTTTGAGATTGTCAGTCTTACTGTCATAATGAGGATGACCATGAATATTCATGAGCAAAGAGATATGACTTAAAGATGGATACGCAAATGAATGATTTTGAAGGAAGAAATCGATCAGCCCTTATGATTTCACTAGTGAGTTAAGTGTAAATGCTATGGACCTTCCTCTGGGTGGTTGATATGCTATGGTGTTCATTTTCCGCTCTCTACACTCTAAAACATCTTGGATTATTTTTTCTTCCCAAATCCTGGATTGAGCCTTTTGGTTCTTGATGTACCAACTCAGTGTTTGGGTAGTTTTTGTGTTACCCAGCTCCTGGGTCAGACGTAACAACCCAGTGTTTGGGTAGTTTTTGTGTTACTCAGATCCTGGGTCAGACGTAACAACCCAGTGTTTGGGTAGTTTTTGTTTTACCCAGATCCTGGGTCAGACGTAACAACCCAGTGTTTGTGTAGTTTTTGTGTCACCCAGATCCTGGGTCAGAAGTAACAATCCAGTGTTTGGGTAGTTTTTGTGTAACCCAGATCCTGGGTCAGATGTACCAACCCAGTGTTTGGGTAGTTTTTGTTTTACCCAGATCTTGGGTCAGACGTAACAACCCAGTGTTTGGGTAGTGTTTGTGTTACCCAGATCCTGGGTCAGACGTAACAACCCAGTGTTTGGGTAGTTTTTGTGTAACCCAGATCCTGGGTCAGACGTACCAACCCATTGTTTTGGGTAGTTTTTGTGTAACCCAGATCCTGGGTCAGACGTACCAACCCAGTGTTTGGGTAGTTTTTGTTTTACCCAGCTTTTAATTTCATGCAAAGCAACATATAGGGGTGCGACGGGAGTCACCTAACGAGTGTCGTGCCGGTCTTTTCGCGTGATGGAAATGCCTGATGCCTTGCATAAAATTTTATGATTTTAATAAAAAAGATACAGAATATAAATACTTATTATGTTAAAATATGTTCTCAGAACTGTACACTGATTGTTTAAGGACAGGATATTAAGCCAGTCACAGAAGTTAGAAGTTCCCCCCGCTGAACATAATACAAGCTCCGACACGAGATCCAGCGCTGTCACGGTGGAAACGGGACAACAGAGACTGGTCAATTACACTTGAATTACTTTTAAATGTTTCATTTTTACTTCTAAAAAAATTTGTTAAACGAGCTTAAATGTTGGCAATATGTATTAAAAACTATGTAAAATATGAAAGTAAAAATAAATCAACTATGCTGGGTTAAATCAACCCATTATGCTGCAAGATGCACGAGTTTGAGGCGAATCTAGCCGAGCATGACGCAGTTTGCGTGTCTAAATTAGTTGTTTATGTTTAGAAAATGAGCCTACAAAAGCAGAAATAATCCCTTTTAATGAAAATAAAGATCCATGTTTAATAAAAATGTTCACAAAACTAAATGAAAACTTTTAATGAAGTTAGAATATATTTAAGAAACCGTTAATTTAGTTGTATACATGTTCTCCTATCCAGTCCCTCCAGTTTTTTGCGATCCAGCATCATTTGTAATTTCACCGCAAAATAATCACAAAAAACGAATTGTCAATAACAAAAAATAAATAATATTATTATCTAATTTAACTATCTCTAATTTATTTAAAGCTGTAATGCATTGTTTTCATGAGGATACAGACGTTGTGGTCAGGGGCGTTGCTAGACATAAAGCTGTACTAGGGCACAGGCCCCCCATTACTTGTTTTTCTTGAAAGCCTGTTGCATGCAAGAAGTGTGCCACACAATGCACTATACACATTTTATTTTGCTTGACCCACTATTCCTAGACTGCAAGTACTGTGAAAGGTAAATGTGTAGAGATATTAAAGGGTTAGTTCACCCAAAAATAAAAATGAGCTTGCGGTGCTCCTACACATCGCGTCAGGGGTTACTCTTTCGCCGTAAGCCGAGCTGCGCACCGCTGACTGCCGGAAGCGAGTTATTTTAGTCTATAAAGTTTTAAATATGGATATTTTTCTGACACAAATGCACCACTTCGCTTCAGAAGACCTTTATTAACCCCCCGGAGCCGTGTGGAGCAGTTATATGATGGATAGATGCACTTTTATGGACTTAAAAAATGACCCAACAATTCACTGCCATTATAAAGCTTGGAAGAGCCAGGACATTTTTTATATAACTCTGATTGAATTCGTCTGAAAGAAGAAATATCATACACACCTAGGATGAATTGAGCGTCCAGTTATGTTTACTACAGGCTTTATTTGTAGATTGTTCATCGTCTTACCTCCCTAAAACTCATCATCTCTCTTTTCTGCTTCCCTGCCCTTGCTTCGTACAAAATAAATGTTCTGATGAGTTAAAATAAGATTATCTGTATTATTTAGAAACTTTAGTTTCGTCATGTTTTTATAGCCTACCTCAACTACTGCGTGCTACGGTGGCCCAGTAGTGCACAACACAACGAATTTTAAAAAGCATACATAAGTTCACAACACAACGATGTAAAGCCACAACACAACGAAATAAAGCCACAACACAACGGAATCAAGCCACAACACAACGAAAAAGCCACAACACAACACAAATGCTCCCGACCACTAGGGGGCTCTCGGTAAAGTTAGTTTTCCTTGCCATTGTTCCATAGATTCGCCAGTCTTACAAAGATATAAACACTACGATCAGTTTTAAGTGTGTAACCATTGTATATCGACATGAAATATAAATTCAAAATCACCTACATGCATTATAGCTGCATATTTATACTCGAGAACGCTTTTACTCGCTATCACAGCGCATGATGCCTAAGGGAACGTCTGTCAATTCCACCAAGTGGTTGAGACGTATAATTTGTATGAATTAAAATGACTTTTTTTTTTTTTAAATGTTCAGATTTCACTGTTGTGCATTACTGAGTCAGTTTTACCAATACAACCAAGCTGTGGAATTTTAACATGTCTGTTTTTAAATGTTAAAAGTAATTTAATTAATACAAATTATGTTTCAACTACATGGTGGAATTGGCAGACGTTCCCTTGGGCATCAAGCGCCGTGGTAGCGGGTAAAAGCGTTCTTGAGTATAAATATGCAGCTATAATGTTTTCTGTTAAACTGCCTTGGTTTTTCAAGCGTTGACTGGGTTACTACATTGCATATAGGTCAATTTCTTATTTTGCGGGATTATCAATCTTAATACATTGACAAATATAATAAAATGTAAAAATTCAAGCTTGAGATTTTACTGGAGCACAGCAGATTTATACTGGGGCACATGCCCCACTAAAAGGGGTCTAGTGACGCCCCTGGTTGTGGTGCATGCGCAGTATGTGATCTTTGTGAAAGCGAATCTTTCTCACCTGCCGTCTGGCATAAGTGCCAAGGACCGGGCGAATTGATTACTCAAGATAGATGAATGACCAAATAAAAGTATGATATGCCAGATTACACAAAAAAAAGAGTTAATAAAAGCGCTGTATACCACTCAATTCGCTACTGACACACGGACCGATGTAAGACTGGCTGAGGATTCAAAATCAAATGCACACATAATTATGCCTAAATGTCTGTCTTGGCGGTCTTGAATTAATACGTTTGGGACAGTATTGGGTCTGTGCATTACTGTAGGTCTTTAAAGTGAAAGCAACCTAATATAGCCTATACCCATCAAACAAAAAGTTTATTAGTTCTTATTTTATTACTGACTGTTTACTTGATTCATTAATTATTTGAGCACTTTATTAGGCAATTGCTTATTGCTGTGATTTACTTTTCCCAGTCATATTTCCCACCCTAAGTGATCATGTTATTAAAGCTACATAGTACACCACTAGGCTAGCCTTTTTTTTAGTAGGATACCAAAATAAACAAGATTTGTGCATTTTGTTTATTCTATTGTCGTGTATGACTATTGTGCATCTAGCATAATACATAATATGGTAAATGTGGTATCCTAATTATTAAAAATGAAAAATTATTAATTTTAAACTATTAAAAACATTGCAAAATTTTTGCGAATTTCTGGAAATTACCACCACAAAAGCAGTCATTTTGATCGCAAAAATCACAAAAAAACACTGCGATATCCTGGAGGGACTGTCTATCCATGTTTTGTTCTAATGTAAATAAACTTCCTCATCAGTTTCATCTCCTCAGCATCCCAGATAGCCTAGAGGAACTCGATGTTGCAACAGAAACTATTGACTCTCTCTCTTTTCCAGCACTTTAGACACAGTTGCTCCTCTGCGCTTAAAGAAGATTAAAGAAAATAGTCCAATGCCGTGGTACCACGAGCACACTCGGGCCCGTAAAACAGCAGCCAGAAAAATGGAGCGCAGCTGGAAGAAAACAAAACGAAGTTTTTCGGATCTCGTGGAAAGAGAGCATGATTGCGTACAGAAAGGCCTTAAAAACTGCTAGATCTGCTTATTTCTCGACTTTCTTAGAAGAAAACAAACACAACCCTAGGTATTTATTTGAAACAGTGGCTAAATTAACAAGAAATAAAGCTTCAACTTCTGATGTTTGTAAACAGCACAGCAGTAATGACTTTATGAACTTCTTTACGTGCAAGATTGATAATATTAGGAAGAAAATTATAACTATGCAACCATCTACTACAGTATCGCATCAGACAGTGCATTGTAGTGTCACTGAGGAAAAATTCCACTCATTCACTGCTATAGGAGAGAAAAAATTTGCTAAACTCGTTAAATCATCTAAATCACCAACATGTATGCTCGCCCCTATACCGACTAAGCTACTAAAAGAGATGCTTCCAGAGGTCATAGATCCTCTCCTTAATATCATTAATTAATCTTTGTAATTAGGATATGTACCGAAAACTTTTAAGTTGGCTATTATTAAACCTCTTATTAAAAAAACGCAACTTGATCCTACAGAATTAGTAAATTACAGGCCAATCTCAAATCTACCCTTTCTGTCAAAAATACTAGAAAAGGCAGTGTCTTCACAACTACGTTCCTTTTTAGAAAAAAAAAATGGTATCTGTGAGGATTTCCAGTCAGGATTTAGACCGTATCATAGTACTGAGACTGCACTCATCCGAGTTACAAATGATTTACTCTTATCATCCGATCGTGGTTGTATCTCTCTATTAGTGTTACTCGATCTTAGCGCTCCATTCGATACTATCGACCACAACATTCTTCTAAATAGAATTTTCTTGGCATTAGTGGAATTGCATTGGCATAATTTAAATCATACTTATCTGACCGTTATCAGTTTGCAGCAGTAAATGAAGAGATGTCACACCGATCACAAGTTCAGTATGGAGTACCGCAGGGCTCAGTGCTAGGACTGTTGCTTTTCACCCTGTACATGCTACCACTGGGAGATATCATTAGGAAGCATGGCGTTAGTTTCCATTGTTATGCTGACGATACTCAGCTCTATATTTCCTCATGCCCTGACGAAACTTACCAATTCACAAGTTTAAAGAAATGCATAACTTGATGACACTTGATGGCTGCTCTGTCAAGTCCTCGTCGTCAGTTAGGAACCTGGGTGTGCTCTTTGATACCAATCTCTCATTTGAAAGCCACGTTTCTAGCATCTGTAAAACTGCATTCTACCATCTTAAAAATATATCTAAATTATGGCACATGCTTTCAATGCAAAATGCTGAACAGTTAGTTCACGCGTTCATGACCTCAAGGCTAGATTATTGTAATGCTGTACTGGGTGGTTGCCCTGCTCGCTTAATAAATAAACTGCAGCTGGTCCAAAACGCAGCAGCTCGAGTTCTTACTAGAACCAGGAAGTATGACCATATTAGCCCGGTTCTGTCAACACTGCACTGGATCCCTATTAAACATCGTATACATTTTTAAATCTTGCTAATTACTTACAAAGCACTAAATGGTTTAGCTCCCCAGTACTTGAGCGAGCTCTTAACGCATTATACTCCATCACGTCTATTGCGGTCTCAAAACTCTGGCCAGTTGATAATACCTAGAATATCAAAAATCAACTGCAGACGGTCGATCCTTTTCCTATTTAGCACCTAAACTCTGGAACAGTCTTCCTAGCATTGTTCGGGAAGCAGACACACCCTGTCAGTTTAAATCTAGACTAAAAACACATCTCTTTACTATGGCATACACATATAACATTATCAATTTATATTATTCAAATCAGTTAAATGATTGTTTTAGGCTGCATTAACTAGGTCAGCCGGAACCGGGAACACTTCATATAACACCTGATGTACTCGTTACATCATTAGAAGAATGGCATCTACGCTACTGTTAGTCTCTCTGTTTATCCCGAGGTTTACTGCAGTCAGCCGGATCTGGGCTGTATCCAGATCAGATGGTGGACCTGCACCTAGACATGACCAACGCATCCCTGAAATGTCTGCAGAGACCATGTCAATTCAACTCCACCCTGTAAATGCCGCATCGACACGACATCCTCATTAAACCCGTCTCCGGCGTGATGACTCCAATCTTTAGAATAATCTTACGAATATCTTTCGATCTAATATGACTTCTGACCTGTAATGTTGCCAGAATCATAATCACACACTGTTTGTTCGTCGGCCAGAGGAGAACTGGCACCCCGTCTGAGCCTGGTTTCTCCCAAGGTTTTTTCTCCATTCTGGCCACTGAAGGAGTTTTGGTTCCTTGCCACCGTCGCCTTTGTCTTTTGGCTTGCTCAGTTGGGGACACTAAAATTTCAATTATATTACTGATCTGCCCGCATTGACACTACATGATAATTGAAATGAGCTGGATGACATCACCGTTTCTCCAGAGCGGCTGTACAGCCGAATCAAATTCTGTTGCATTATTTTCCTGTTAACACTGTGAAGCTGCTTTGAAACAATTGGCATTGTAAAAAGCGCTATATAAATGAAGGTGACTTGACTTGACTTAATGTCACAAGTAATAATCTTAAGGTTATACACTATTCTGTTGTAGTGTGGTTTTGGTAAAGTTTACTAAAGTAAACATTGTCACATGTGTAGGCTGTACCTTACTTCTTCTCACCACTGTTTCCTGGTGTTTTTTTTTAAAAACAATTATTTCGAGTCAAAGAATAGTACAACGCAGAACGCGTCAAGTATAAACGCCTCGTCCGTTTGGAGAGGAGCGTGCACACTCAGCGGAGGCTCATGCTGCGGAGCCAGGCAAAAGTATAAACAAGGCTACAACCTGTCAGAGTTGCCACCATAGCAAGTGATAAAAATGTGTTCCAGTGCTGGAAATTTAAAAATAATCCAGAAATCAGAAAAGGGTGCAAATATAACAGTTCAGTGCAAAATATGTTTGCCAACTATTCAAATGCTATCGACATCAAAGGTTTCAATGTCGAACCTGAGGAGGAAGCATCTGCAGATATGTAACTTAGCCTACAGTTAACTATAAGCAGTCATTATATAAAGTAGGAAAAGCATTGCCTACTCCTGCCTGCCACACCATGCCACTAATGTGTATTCAAGACGTATTTTAGCTCTGTATTGCTTGGTGCATGTCCAGTAGTTTATTTAACGATGTTAATCTCCATTCATAACAAATTAGCTAGTCTGCTAGCTAGCTAAAGACGTCTTTAACAGCCACACTTCTATTTATGAACCATTTGACAGAAAATATAAATTTTTCCTCCTTGAATAAGGTTGGTAACCATGTCAGATCTAATATTACAGTTATTTCAGCATTGTAGCATAATAACCACACACAGAATAGGACACATGCGAATTCGATAACTGTTTTATTTCCTATTTGGGTTTATGTATATGCTTTATTTTTTTTTAAGATTAACTGTTTTTTCCAAGCTGTTGTCAGATGCCAGTGTTTCCTGTCATAGCTATGGAAATATTTGATTTCAAAAGCTGTATCATAGCTATTAAACTATTTATTGTTATGATTTTAAGTCTGTATTTAACCTCAGAACAATCTGAAAGTAAAAAGTGACTGCTAAAGTCTAATTTTGTGATGGCTACCTGGTTTAAATGTTTGAAAATGATTAACAGTTGAAAACATTCGTTAGAAATGCGACATGTTTATTTACTGGGATAAGAGTTTAAAACAATGGCAGTCTTTTTAAATGACCAAATCAACAATTATAATTAATACTGCATATACTCTTAAAAATAAAGGTTCTTTATCGGCATCTATGGTTCCCTGAAGAACATAAATAAAACCTTTCCATTGCATGAAAGGTTCTTTATAGTGGAAAAATGTTCTTCGGATTATTAAAATGTTCTTCACAATAAGATTTTTTTTTTCTTTCTGTTTGTGGTATGGAAGCATGTTTCCACCACAAAATAAAACAATTTAAGAGATAATTGTGACTTTTTATCTAACAATTGTGTTTATATCTCGCAAGATATAAGCTCTGAGTTTATAACTTTATGCAATTGCGAGATATAAAGGAGTGATGAGATATAAACTCGCAATTCTGACTTTATATCACGCAATTCTGACTTTATATCACACAATTCTGACGTTATATCACACAATTCTGACTTTATATCACACAATTCTGACTTTATATCACACAATTCTGACGTTATATCACTCAATTCTGACTTTATATCACACAATTCTGACTTTATATCACGCAATTCTGACTTTATATCACACAATTCTGACTTTATATCACACAATTCTGACGTTATATCACACAATTCTGACTTTATATCACACAATTCTGACTTTATATCACACAATTCTGACTTTATATCACACAATTCTGACTTTATATCACGCAATTCTGACTTTATATCACACAATTCTGACTTTATATCACACATTTCTGACTTTATATCACACAATTCTGACTTTATATCACACATTTCTGACTTTATATCACACAATTCTGACTTTATATCTCGCAATTCTGACTTTATATCACACAATTCTGACTTTATATCACGCAATTCTGACTTTATATCTCACAATTCTGACTTTATATCTCACAATTCTGACTTTATATCACACATTTCTGACTTTATATCTCACAATTCTGACTTTATATCACGCAATTCTGACTTTATATCTCGCAATTCTGACTTTATATCACGCAATTCTGAATTTATATCTCGCAATTCTGACTTTATATCACGCAATTCTGACTTTATATCACGCAATTCTGACTTTATATCACGCAATTCTGACTTTATATCACGCAATTCTGAATTTATATCTCGCAATTCTGACTTTATATCACGCAATTCTGACTTTATATCACGCAATTCTGACTTTATATCTCACAATTCTGACTTTATATCTCACAATTCTGACTTTATATCTCACAATTCTGACTTTATATCTCACAATTCTGACTTTATATCTCACAATTCTGACTTTATATCTCACAATTCTGACTTTATATCACACAATTCTGACTTTATATCTCGCAATTCTGACTTTATATCACGCAATTCTGACTTTATATCACACAATTCTGACTTTATATCACACAATTCTGACTTTATATCACGCAATTCTGACTTTATATCGCGCAATTCTGACTTTATATCTCACAATTCTGACTTTATATCACACAATTCTGACTTTATATCACACAATTCTGACTTTATATCTCGCAATTCTGACTTTATATCACACAATTCTGACTTTATATCTCGCAATTCTGACGTTATATCACGCAATTCTGACTATATATCACGCAATTCTGACTTTATATCACGCAATTCTGACTTTATATCACACAATTCTGACGTTATATCACACAATTCTGACTTTATATCACACAATTCTGACTTTATATCACACAATTCTGACTTTATATCACACAATTCTGACTTTATATCACGCAATTCTGACTTTATATCACGCAATTCTGACTTTATATCACACATTTCTGACTTTATATCACACAATTCTGACTTTATATCACACATTTCTGACTTTATATCACACAATTCTGACTTTATATCTCGCAATTCTGACTTTATATCACACAATTCTGACTTTATATCACGCAATTCTGACTTTATATCTCACAATTCTGACTTTATATCTCACAATTCTGACTTTATATCACACATTTCTGACTTTATATCTCACAATTCTGACTTTATATCACGCAATTCTGACTTTATATCTCGCAATTCTGACTTTATATCACGCAATTCTGAATTTATATCTCGCAATTCTGACTTTATATCACGCAATTCTGACTTTATATCACGCAATTCTGACTTTATATCACGCAATTCTGACTTTATATCACGCAATTCTGAATTTATATCTCGCAATTCTGACTTTATATCACGCAATTCTGACTTTATATCACGCAATTCTGACTTTATATCTCACAATTCTGACTTTATATCTCACAATTCTGACTTTATATCTCACAATTCTGACTTTATATCACACAATTCTGACTTTATATCACACAATTCTGACTTTATATCTCGCAATTCTGACTTTATATCACGCAATTCTGACTTTATATCACACAATTCTGACTTTATATCACACAATTCTGACTTTATATCACGCAATTCTGACTTTATATCGCGCAATTCTGACTTTATATCTCACAATTCTGACTTTATATCACACAATTCTGACTTTATATCACACAATTCTGACTTTATATCTCGCAATTCTGACTTTATATCGCGCAATTCTGACTTTATATCACACAATTCTGACTTTATATCTCGCAATTCTGACGTTATATCACGCAATTCTGACTATATATCACGCAATTCTGACTTTATATCACGCAATTCTGACTTTATATCACGCAATTCTGACTTTATATCTCACAATTCTGACTTTATATCTCACAATTCTGACTTTATATCTCACAATTCTGACTTTATATCACACAATTCTGACTTTATATCACACAATTCTGACTTTATATCACACAATTCTGACTTTATATCACACAATTCTGACTTTATATCACACAATTCTGACGTTATATCACACAATTCTGACTTTATATCACACATTTCTGACTTTATATCTCACAATTCTGACTTTATATCACACAATTCTGACTTTATATCACGCAATTCTGACGTTATATCACACAATTCTGACTTTATATCACACAATTCTGACTTTATATCTCACAATTCTCACTTTATATCTCACAATTCTGACTTTATATCTCACAATTCTGACTTTATATCACACAATTCTGACTTTATATCACGCAATTCTGACTTTATATCACGCAATTCTGACTTTATATCACGCAATTCTGACTTTATATCTCACAATTCTGACTTTATATCTCACAATTCTGACTTTATATCACACAATTCTGACTTTATATCTCACAATTCTGACTTTATATCTCACAATTCTGACTTTATATCTCACAATTCTGACTTTATATCTCACAATTCTGACTTTATATCTCACAATTCTGACTTTATATCTCACAATTCTGACTTTATATCTCACAATTCTGACTTTATATCTCACAATTCTGACTTTATATCACACAATTCTGACTTTATATCTCACAATTCTCACTTTATATCTCACAATTCTGACTTTATATCTCACAATTCTGACTTTATATCACGCAATTCTGACTTTATATCACGCAATTCTGACTTTATATCACGCAATTCTGACTTTATATCACGCAATTCTGACTTTATATCTCACAATTCTGACTTTATATCACACAATTCTGACTTTATATCACACAATTCTGACTTTATATCACACAATTCTGACTTTATATCACACAATTCTGACTTTATATCACACAATTCTGACGTTATATCACACAATTCTGACTTTATATCACACATTTCTGACTTTATATCTCACAATTCTGACTTTATATCACACAATTCTGACTTTATATCACGCAATTCTGACGTTATATCACACAATTCTGACTTTATATCACACAATTCTGACTTTATATCTCACAATTCTCACTTTATATCTCACAATTCTGACTTTATATCTCACAATTCTGACTTTATATCACACAATTCTGACTTTATATCACGCAATTCTGACTTTATATCACGCAATTCTGACTTTATATCACGCAATTCTGACTTTATATCTCACAATTCTGACTTTATATCTCACAATTCTGACTTTATATCACACAATTCTGACTTTATATCTCACAATTCTGACTTTATATCTCACAATTCTGACTTTATATCTCACAATTCTGACTTTATATCTCACAATTCTGACTTTATATCTCACAATTCTGACTTTATATCTCACAATTCTGACTTTATATCTCACAATTCTGACTTTATATCTCACAATTCTGACTTTATATCACACAATTCTGACTTTATATCTCACAATTCTCACTTTATATCTCACAATTCTGACTTTATATCTCACAATTCTGACTTTATATCACGCAATTCTGACTATATATCACGCAATTCTGACTTTATATCACGCAATTCTGACTTTATATCACGCAATTCTGACTTTATATCTCACAATTCTGACTTTATATCTCACAATTCTGACTTTATATCTCACAATTCTGACTTTATATCTCACAATTCTGACTTTATATCTCACAATTCTGACTTTATATCACACAATTCTGACTTTATATCACACAATTCTGACTTTATATCACACAATTCTGACGTTATATCACACAATTCTGACTTTATATCACACATTTCTGACTTTATATCTCACAATTCTGACTTTATATCACACAATTCTGACTTTATATCACGCAATTCTGACGTTATATCACGCAATTCTGACTTTATATCACACAATTCTGACTTTATATCTCACAATTCTCACTTTATATCTCACAATTCTCACTTTATATCTCACAATTCTGACTTTATATCACACAATTCTGACTTTATATCTCACAATTCTGACTTTATATCTCACAATTCTGACTTTATATCTCACAATTCTGACTTTATATCACACAATTCTGACTTTATATCACACAATTCTGACTTTATATCACACAATTCTGACGTTATATCTCACAATTCTGACTTTATATCACACAATTCTGACTTTATATCACACAATTCTGACTTTATATCACACATTTCTGACTTTATATCTCACAATTCTGACTTTATATCACACAATTCTGACTTTATATCACACAATTCTGACTTTATATCACACAATTCTGACTTTATATCACACATTTCTGACTTTATATCTCACAATTCTGACTTTATATCACACAATTCTGACTTTATATCACACAATTCTGACTTTATATCACACAATTCTGACGTTATATCACACAATTCTGACTTTATATCACACATTTCTGACTTTATATCACACAATTCTGACTTTATATCTCGCAATTCTGACTTTATATCACACAATTCTGACTTTATATCTCACAATTCTGACTTTATATCTCACAATTCTGACTTTATATCACACATTTCTGACTTTATATCTCACAATTCTGACTTTATATCACGCAATTCTGACTTTATATCTCGCAATTCTGACTTTATATCTCGCAATTCTGACTTTATATCACACAATTCTGACTATATATCACGCAATTCTGACTTTATATCACGCAATTCTGACTATATATCACGCAATTCTGACTTTATATCTCGCAATTCTGACTATATATCACGCAATTCTGACTTTATATCTCGCAATTCTGACTTTATATCACGCAATTCTGACTTTATATCACACAATTCTGACTTTATATCTCACAATTCTGACTTTATATCACACAATTCTGACTTTATATCACTCAATTCTGACTTTATATCTCGCAATTCTGACTATATATCACGCAATTCTGACTTTATATCACGCAATTCTGACTTTATATCACGCAATTCTGACTTTATATCACACAATTCTGACTTTATATCTCACAATTCTGACTTTATATCACACAATTCTGACTTTATATCTCACAATTCTGACTTTATATCACACAATTCTGACTTTATATCACGCAATTCTGACTTTATATCTCACAATTCTGACTTTTTATCTCACAATTCTGACTTTTTATCTCGCAATTCTGACTTCATATCTCGCAATTCTGACTTTATATCACGCAATTCTGACTTTATATCACGCAATTCTGACTTTTTGTCTCGCAATTGCATAAAATTATAAAGTTAAAACGTTTTTTTTTAAATTACCTTTTTTATTTTATGGCAGAAACAAGCTTCCATATTGTGAAGCCAAAATGGTTCTTTATTAAATTGCTGAAAAAAAAACTTTTTGTAACCTTTATTTTTAAGAGTGTACCCAGAAACTGAAATGGCAAAAAAGTGTTTGAAACAAACCAAAGGGAACATTTTAAGTTGTGTGGGTAAATGTTCACTACACAAACAATATTCAACAATCAAGTATTAATGCTCTGTAATAATGTAAATGAAAGGTCTAAGCTTTTTTAATCTTTTAAAATCTTGAGTGCTAAGACTTTTTCAGATTGACTTTTCTGTTGTTTCAAAGATTTTTGATTCAGCTCATTTTAATATTTTGCCATATCATTGCATAGCACGTCTTCATAAGGTCTGCAGAGGAAAAAGTAAGTGTCCAGATGCGAATCTCTGAAATTAGCATGTCCTTCATCAGAGCGAGCAGCCCGTAAAAGAACGCGCTAGCACGCTAGCACAGGAAATTAGATGCTCTCTTGGGTCTCCACTGCCTTCTGTGGTGACTATAAAGTCTGGAAAACCTCACTCCATAATCAAGCCTAGAGCCCCGGTGGCAGTCCAAAGAAAACAACGCTGGACTGAATAACCTCATCAATTTTCCTGAGGGCTTATGAAAAAGAAAATTCTTTGCTCATTTATAAATTTGTCTCCGTGCACAGAAATAAAGGTGTTCACTGTTTCAACACGTGTTGATTTAAGAGGCCATTTCACTACCTGGGAAAAATGCAGGGTCACTGCACAAATATGTCTGATTTGTCAAAAGACGGAGTATAAAATTTCCTCAGACTGTGCTCCTGAACAAACGCCTTCAGCATCATTGAGTACATAAGATGGCTCTACAAAAGACGGACCTGCTTCCAAATTCCTGAGGTTGTCAAGAAGGCAGATGTGTGCTTATACCTTGGAGTTACACCTGGGGCTGTGTGTCTGTGTGTTCCTGTGTGCATCTGTGTGAGTGTGTGCGTGTGAGACAGTTGTTGTTATTGCCGGAGATAGCGCATTAAACCCATGAGAGTCATGGCATACACGCTCCATTAGCTTCATGCGGTTTGTGCTGACCTGGTAGAGGCCAGTCAGTAATACGCTCATTAATATTTCAGAGTGCTGCTCACCTGGCCACAGGCTACACGCAAGTTCACCGCAACAGCCAGTCAAATTCATTCGCCCCTGAGAATGAGGTCTTCTCCTCCTGGACTTCACAAGCTTTAATGAGCTTGATAGATAGGCAGTATGTTATGTGTGTACACTACAAACAGAAATACACAGCAGCTGCGTTCTGCAGCGTTTGGAGAGTTATATAAAGAATGAAAGCACTATACTTTTGCCTTACTGGTACCATGCCTGACTGTGTGTGGCTGATTTTGGGGTCTGCATTGCCCATGTGACCCTCTGTTTGAACTCTAGTTTCACACCAAGCTGAAAAGACTTCAATTCTTCCATATTCTGCTTCATCCTCCTCCACACTGAGTGTAGAAATACTTTAGTAGAGGCTAGTGTGATTGCACAATGTACTGTACAAGTATGTCCTGCACTTGCTGCTATTGCACTTCTGGTTAGACCCAAACTGCATTTCGTTGCCTCGTACCTGTACTTGTGTAATGACAATAAAGTTGAATCTAATCTAATCTAAAACAAGTATAGTGCTGCACATCTATCTATCTATCTATCTATCTATCTATCTATCTATCATCTGTCCATCCATCAGTCTATCTATCTATCTATCTGTATATCTGTCTGTCTGTCTTTCTTTCTCTCTCTCTTTCTTTCAGTCTGTCTGTTAATCCATATGTTCTTACATCTATCTATCTATCTATCTATCTATCTATCTGTTTTTTCTGTCCGTCCGTCCATCCGTCTGTCTGTTGCATGCCTGCAGATTGAATATGTATCAGATGTTGGATCCCCAAAACATATTAGAAAAGATTGTATTGTTTGTGTTCTCACTGCTCTGGAAGAATCACATCTGTCACATGCAGACAAAAAATAGTCTGATTTGGGACATTTTCACCATGTAATGTGAACATTACACCAAGGATCCAGTATGAGTATCCTCAGGGCTGAAGATGGGTAAGTAATTATATCCAGGGGCCAGCATGTCGGCATCTGACCCATCCCCTTATGTCTGGACCACCCCAGACTGAGACGGTCATCAGATGCCCCTCTGGGCTTCTCACTGACTTACAGTGGCACCAAAAGGCATTAGGCATATAGTGGACATAGTGTCAACTAAAAATGTATACATTTTATTGCATGAATTTTATAGTTTATAATTGTTGTATATTCAAAACATTTTTTAACTATTATTTATTTATGTCATTCCTTATTCTAGAAATGTTTGGTTATATAGTATATTTGATACTGTCATGCATTTATGCTGCATTCCCATGACCTATGTTGCAGAAACTTGCCTTGGCTCATGCCACCCAAATTTGAGACTCGCGTACCATCTGTCATTTCGCCATCTTAATTTCTCCCACCCTTACCGGATGAAAATAATATCAACTGGTTTTATGAAATACCCCCCAAGTCCAGCCCCCCCAAGAGCCTACTGTGAAATATATGCATTTCACTCTGTTGGACCATCATAGGAAATATTATCTGATCTACAGCAGCCAGCCATTGAAACCCTGAGCTGGAGACACCCAACAGATGGGACCCATGGAGACGGGAGGAACTACCATAGGAGACCCCCTCCCTTCCCTGAAGTGTCCTGGAGTGGGCCGGTGCGGACATCTGTCAGGGTCCCCAGACAGGTGACCGACAACCCTCACACAGCCAATGAAATATGTATGAAAAAAGGATGTTATGTCTTAAAAAGGAGGGCGAGAAAAGGGACAGAGAAAGACACACGGCCACTAATCAATGATTCGATTCTCCTCCACATTAAACATACTTTTCATGCAGTCAGATTCCACTAGCAGTTTCACCTGAAATTTAAAAAAAAATTATTTAAAATTTAAAACAGAGCTTATATAGCCTGGGAGGATGATCTACCCTCTCTTTCACTGCACAAGCACCATTCATTCTAGACACATTTTACTGCAAACTATAAATGGTTTGCTATATTTTATTGCTATCTAATATAAATAAATGACACTAACCAAACATAATACCTTCATATGTCTCCATATCTCTGCTAAACATGATGTGGCACGACCAGAACTAGTGTTAAAATGATACAGTTATAGTGGATTAACTATGGCATTCTATACTAATAAAACAAACAGACAAATAAATAAATTAGAAAACCCTGAAAAAAAATAAAATTACATTCAATTAAATTACCAAAACGATTAAAAATAAAACAAACTAAACTAAACTAAAAAGTAAAATGAAAAAAAAAAGTTCAATAAATAATATCATCTGGATTCTTCCACCAACTTGATTTGAGAACAAATGACTAATAAAACAAAACTGAATTATTATTTTTTTTAAATAAAACAAAAAGAATAAAATAAAATAAAAATAAAATATAAGAGCTGCTGAGTTGACTTACTAAACATTACTTCACATATGCAACCAAAACGTATTTGTTGATCATTTTTGTTTGGAATATAATTTGGACCAATTATTGGGGGAGTTTGTGCTAAAAGAATCACTAATGGAATTCTGAAGGATCCAAAATCGTTAAATGGAGTCCAAATCGTCACCAGAATCACCAAATCTGTTACAATTCCCAACCCTACTTACAATGACTTTCACTCTCATCCAGAACACAATGTCATTTTTTTCTCTCTCCAGATGGTCTCGGCTGCTATGAACTTTCTAATTAAGAGAAAGTACCTGACTTGGTCTAGCAGATAATTGACCTCAACTGGAGTTGAAGCAGAGGGAGCCAGGGGCACTGTCAGCTAATGGAAGGCAAATCCGCTACCTGGGGAAATGGCTGTGTTCACACTAATCCTCTGGCCTGCAGGCTCGGGCCTGATTTAATAGGGGCACTGAGGGGATAGGGCATTGTCCGCACTGCCTGTCAAGAGCGCAGCAACACGTGAGACAGGCTGCACTGTCTGTCTCTTCATCTCTATTACCAGCAGTGCTGTGCATTTTTCATTCATGAGGAGAACCGTATAGCGAGGCAGGAAGACGAATGGTTGTGCAGTAGTGTTGTTTAGATTTTTTGGGGGGAAGAAATATTACTTAGGAGTGAAATTTCAAAGGTGCACTATGTGTCTTTTTTTGTGGAAAATTAACAACATTTAAATAATGAGTAAATACATCATCAATCCTTCTTCTAAAATGTGTTTTTGTATACCCTGATTACCTATGGTAAGCCTATTATATGTGTCATATCCGTAAATAGAGAAAAGTTGCTCGTGCTACTTGATGCGTGTCTGGTGTGGGAGTGGCACAGGTTAGTTGTCACAACGAGCGAGAATTGACATGGAACAGCTAAATCTCCAACCTCCAGGGAATCACCCATTTTAAACAAATGCTGAACAGAGGAGAGTCTGCTGGCAAAAAGAGAATGCGACAGAGCTCGTAATAAAACAAGAATCAACATTGCTTTTCTGAGACGGCAATAACTGAGGGATTTTAAATGTTGTAAAAGCGATGCAGAAATGGTTGTTTTTACTATTCAGCAGGTAAGGTATTTTATCGAACAGATAAATCACAGTATGTAGCTCTCTAACAGAGTTCATTGTAAAGCATTATCTATTGTGAAAGGACATAATTAATCCGCACAGTTACGCAGAGCCGAAGCACAACCAAAACAATGTTCTTCCGCAAAATGCATGCAGTTGTGTTTTTTATTGACTAGAGGGACAAAAGTTATGTAGTGTACCTTTAAAGTGCCTCTATTATGTTTTTTCGAATATTCCTTTTCATGCAGCTGTTTGTGAATGTAAACGGTCTGCAAAGTCGAAAGTGCATGATAAATAAAGTAATTGTCTCCCAAAAGAAAGAATCGACTCAGAACCGCCTAAACGAGTCGTTTGTATTTCGAATCTTTACGTCACTAGAAAATACATTTGCATAATGCCTGTCTATGTTGTACGTTGTCCACATGCAAACATGACCAGCCCTCATCATTTTACTTACGACTGTTTCTCAAATCAACGCAGGATTCGCAAAACGCTTGCTCTTGAAAAAGATGGGTCAGTACCCAGTTTATTTCGACCAGCTTCCTCCTCAGAATCAGATAAGTGTGATTCATTATTGATGTATATATTTTCTACCGGGTGTTCAAAATACGTAGTGTTGTGTTTTATATTGTGTAATTTTCCGGCTAACTCACGTTATTACTGTAGTTCTAAGCAGCTGTGTGCCAGTATTACCTAAAACTGTATCTATTAATGCAGATTGTCTGTCGTTCTTACTACTTTGAGTAATGATAAAGGATGGAGCAAGATTTGTTTTACAAACGTTTGTTACATTAGTCATTCACGTTAGTGCGGGGCTAACGTATGTGCTGCTATTGATACAGTTCCCACATGTGCACTGCAATAAATTAGAAATATACACGTGTTTGCTGATAGACGTACACTTGTTAAAGGGGTCAGGAACTGGCTTTTTTTATACTGTTGTCTGAGGTCAACTCATGACGTTCGTGTGATTTTTACATTCAAAAACATCATAATGAATAAGTAATAGGCTATTTTCTACCCTGGTTTTGAGCCTAGCTCTTGAAAGCTTGGTTTTTATGGGTGTGCCGCATTGAAGACTTGGAAGTAAATGCACACTGCTATGATTGGATAACAGTTTTGCATATTATAATGAGCTTCGGCTCCCTTACACGTGAGGAATTGTTTTGAAAACTTCCAATGTGGAGAAACGGCAACCGGAATGATTCGTCCACAGGGCTCGCAAAATGTCTTTATCAAACAAACACAATAACACACACACACACGTGTGCGCACACCCACAAGCCAGTACGTGCATCAGCAAAACTTCACCTCAGACAAATCAGCATGTTCAAAACTTCCGTGATTGTATTTTTCCTTCAAATTTCCAGTCAAGAGAGTGAACAACGCACATCAAAAAAGGAATGTTATTTTCACCAAGTGCGAGCCCTGGCCCCTACATGTCCGAGTCTGATCCCGAATCGCAGGACAATGAACCAACAACACCTCAAATACAAAGGATACTCCAGCCTGTGACAGCGTGGAAGTTATGTTTAGTTAGACACGTACATAATCAGTAGATATCAAACGTAATAATGCAATACTATCACATATAAAAAAAAAATATTTATCTAACATGTCATATCATTACATGCTCGAGTCGGTGGGCGGGGCTACAGAATTAGGCATTGGTCTTGAGGTGGCGTTTCACTGCTCTCTGACGTCACAGGTAAGAACATTCGCAGATCGATCGTTTGACGGAGCTGAAGTACAGTTAAGTATAGGTAATGGGCGTTTAACTTCCGACAAGTGCTGTGAGCAGTAGACCAATCACAACAGACTTGGTCGTCTGGCCAATCAGAGCAGAGTAGGCTCGCGGTAAGGAGGGATTTAGAGAGACTGATTCATCCGTCGAGTCGTTTGAGAATAATTGAAAAATGTGGTGATGTGCAATTTATATTAAGAGTAAATTAAACTGTTTTTAAACCTTTGATGCATGTAAACCTATTGTAGGAGGCCTCCAAAACAAAATTAGAAGCCTTTAAAATAGCATAATAGGGGCACTTTAAAAAATGTAAGAATATAATTTTGGTTGCCGTAAGTACATAAAACGTAGCCAGTTGCATAAAAACAGAAGCATGCTAATGGTTGCATTAGAAATGCATAAGCAGTTATCAGCAGTCCTACCGTGGGAAGTGCCTACATACTAGTACTATGTATACCACCTTTCATGTATGACTACTGGAAATTGACAAGTCACATAATTAATATTCATAAGCCAAGCTGATGAAGTGTTTCTAAAGGTTTCAGATGTTTGATTTTGAGATGGCTTCAGCGACAAACACACAGCATTCCAGGTTTCAAAAACTGATGCGACAGCATGAAACAGACAGAACGCAGTAGTACTGAGAAAGGCAACGGCCAGACTTGTCACTTTATCCATAAAGTAGATTCTCAGTGATAGATATATTTCTCTTCAAGCTTCTTTTTTAAATAACATGTTTTGGTAGATTGTCAATGATATGAGAGTGTCCTGTGATATAGTAGAAGAGAAATGTTACAGTTTCTTGTTATAACTGTAAACACTCAAGACACTCAAGGAGTTATTTTTATTTGGTTTGAACCACGGTGTTCCTGTAGTTTATATGAATTCACAGAGACAGTAACGATATTGTTTTTAAAAAGTTTGTGTTTTCAGGCCCCCAAAACAACCCGCTTTTGTTGTGTAAATGACACAAAAAAAATGTTTTTAGTTGAAAACGGTCATTATACAAGGATTGACACCAGAGATCATTCTTATTAAATGTATACATTCACATTTGCAGGGGTTTAAGTTATCAAGAGTGACTGCATTAATCTTTAGGAGGGCTATTTCAGTTAACTCAGATACACATAGAATTTCCTGCATCTTGTTTGAGACATGAATGCTTATTTTGAGTGCCTACACAGCTGCCAATATAAACATTAACTGAACTGGGACGTCCTAACGAACAGCCTTATGCCTGTAATTAGCATTCGATGGGGGAAACATGTCGGATCATGACTTAATTAGTGGCCATGGTAAACAAGGCAGACAATGATATGTTTCAGGAATCAACCGCCAATCATTCTGCAATACACATGAGTGGGAGTGGCTTGTTCCCCATACTGCATAGAGTGACAGCTCTAAAACCACCACTACAAATTCTACAATTATGCACTGAAATATTTATACATAACTAGTTTCATAACAATAATATATATTTATATGCAGCTATGCAGCCCCAAACGCAGCAAACTGCAATACACCTTTCTATCAGAACCAGCATTATCTTCTTGAGCAATTTGAATTACAGTAGCTCGTCTGTTTGATCGGACAACATGAGCCTTCGCTCCCCAAGTGCATCAATGAGCCTTGGCTGCCCATGACCCTGTCGCCGGTTCACCACTGTTCCTTCCTTGACCACTTTTGATAGATACTGACCACTGCAGACCGGGAACACCCCACAAGAGCTGCAGTTTTGGAGATGCTCTGTCGTTTAGCCATAACAATTTGGCCCTTGTCAAACTCGCTCAAAATCCTTTACGCTTGCCCATTTTTCCTGCTTCTAACACATCAACTTTGAGGACAAAATGTTCACTTGCTGCCTAATATATCCCACCCACTAACAGGTGCCGTGATAAAGAGATGTGGATTAACTGTTTAAACTATTTTCATATAAATAAATTATTAAAGAATGAACCAAGTTTCCAAGACTTCCAAGAGTTACAATTTTATTTTTAATAAAAATCAACCTGTGGGACATATTTAGGCTCAGGTCCCTCCTACATTGTAAGTCTATGGGAATTATACATACATATAAATATACAAGTATATGACACAAGCATACTTCAAATTGCTTAAAAAATGAATAGCCTGTCCTCTACAAGCCACGCAATCTGAGGCATCATATATGCCTGTAGCAGTGTGGGGTGAGTTAATGCACCAAATATAATACTTGGGTGTTAGAGGTGTGTTCAAATCACATTTGCTAAGGCAAACTACAAGACACGCAGTGAACCTTCAAAACAGCGGTCCAAAAGTCAGCTGTGATTCCTGAGCGCGGCTTTGCGGCATTCTCTAACGCGGTTAATATTTAATCGCTAAGAGGTGATAAAGCGGACAGCCATCACTCTATATGTAAATAAGAGATGTTTCATTCCCTGCCCGCTCATGCGTGACCTCAGCAATGTGCCCAGCATGAAACACGTTGCAGCTATTGCTGGAATGAAGGGGTCAGCGTCATAATTAACCTCGCTCATTTAGGAGACAGCATTCCTCAAACTCATCGTTCCTCTCAACAGACGAGTCAACTTGTGTGAGAGACCATGAAGGACAGACACTGACAGACTCTGTCAATGATGAGCTTAAATTCAACTTTAAAACAAAGGATTTGTAATCTTGTTGTCTTATTAACCTGAGGTGTGGTGGGAACGCCATCAAACCTCTTAATCACCTCAAACATTTTAACCTCAGTCAGGTGTGCTATTATTGTTTTGAAGCATGCAGACAAGTTTTTTGTCATAAAACAAGCAAAAAAGTGAACCAAGCTATATTTAGAAACAGAATATCATAGAGACAATGAAGTGGACTGTTTTGACTTAACCCTGTAAAGCCTGACATATATGATTTTTTTTTTAACTGAACAGTTTCTTAAACCTTCAAACTAAAAAGATAAATAATAAAATATAATAATAATAAAAAGTTTGCATATGTGTTTTTTTGTTGCGTATCATATTTGAGGCTTTATGGCTCATGTAGTATGATATACACTCACCTAAAGGATTATTAGGAACACTATACTAATACTGTGTTTGACCCCTTTCGCCTTCAGAACTGCCTTAATTCTACGTGGCATTGATTCAACAAGGTGCTGAAAGCATTCTTTAGAAATGTTGGCCCATATTGATAGGATAGGATCTTGCAGTTGATGGAGATTTGTGGGATGCACATCCAGGGCACGAAGCTCCCGTTCCACCACATCCCAAAGATGCTCTATTGGGTTGAGATCTGGTGACTGTGGGGGCCATTTTAGTACAGTGAACTCATTGTCATGTTCAAGAAACCAATTTGAAATGATTCAAGCTTTGTGACATGGTGCATTATCCTGCTGGAAGTAGCCATCAGAGGATGGGTACATGATGGTCATAAAGGGATGGACATGGTCAGAAACAATGCTCAGGTAGGCCGTGGCATTTAAACGATGCCCAATTGGCACTAAGGGGTCTAAAGTGTGCCAAGAAAACATCCCCCACACCATTACACCACCACCACGAGCCTGCACAGTGGTAACAAGGCATGATGGATCCATGTTCTCATTCTGTTTACGCCAAATTCTGACTCTACCATCTGAATGTCTCAACAGAAATCGAGACTCATCAGACCAGGCAACATTTTTCCAGTCTTCAACTGTCCAATTTTGGTGAGCTCGTGCAAATTGTAGCCTCTTTTTCCTATTTGTAGTGGAGATGAGTGGTACCCGGTGGGGTCTTCTGCTGTTGTAGCCCATCCGCCTCAAGGTTGTGCGTGTTGTGGCTTCACAAATGCTTTGCTGCATACCTCGGTTGTAACGAGTGGTTATTTCAGTCAAAGTTGCTCTTCTATCAGCTTGAATCAGTCGGCCCATTCTCCTCTGACCTCTAGCATCAACAAGGCATTTTCGCCCACAGGACTGCCGCATACTGGATGTTTTTCCCTTTTCACACCATTCTTTGTAAACTCTAGAAATGGTTGTGCGGGAAAATCCCAGTAACTGAGCAGATTGTGAAATACTCAGACCGGCCCGTCTGGCACCAACAACCATGCCACGCTCAAAATTGCTTAAATCACCTTTCTTTCCCATTCTGACATTCAGTTTGGAGTTCAGGAGATTGTCTTGACCAGGACCACACCCCTAAATGCATTGAAGCAACTGCCATGTGATTGGTTGATTAGATAATTGCATTAATGAGAAATTGAACAGGTGTTCCTAATAATCCTTTAGGTGAGTGTATAGTGAGAATATTAAGCTCATTAGATAAAATTCTGATTGTAATGTAAATCAATTAGATCTTAATAACAGACTACTTGCATAAAATTCATATACTTGTCATTTGACACTCTATATCTTCTAATAATATGTATTAATCAGATGATATTTAAATGTTTATAGTTTTATGATCAAAGCTCTGTAGTTGCAAAACATATAATGCAATACAATTATAACTGAGATATGAAAAAATAAACATTCCTCAGAAGCCTGATGGATCATATGTGATGCTCACATTTAACATAATTTTTGTAAAAAAACGGTGTATAGATAATCAAGTAAACCTGTAAGTTGCTTCAGTCCAGTATGTGTTCATCTTGAACTACTAACCAGTGTTAGGGGCAACGCATTAGTTAATAATAAAGTAATGTATTACTTTTAAATTTACAATAAAATACCTGAGTTACTTTTTCAAATAAGTAAAGCAAGTTACTTTTTTCCATTTATTTACTGACGTCTCTCCTGTTGAGGGAAATCATGAGTAAGTGCAGAGGTGTTGTGTGCGCTGTGAACATGATGGTTATTGTATTTCTAGACAAACTGGGAACATGCATTTACTCATCTAACTTGCACAAAAAACTGATTCAGCAATCCTAAAAACTAATGTAAAGAGTGAAAAGCAATATTACACAAACCTGCAATAATTAAATACTTAACTCATATATACACTATATTGCCAAATGTTTTGGGACGCCTGCCTTTACATGCACATGATCTTTAATGACATCCCATTCTTAATCCGTAGGGTTTAATATGGAATTGGCCCACCCTTTGCAGCTATAACAGCTTCAACTCTTCTGGGAAGGCTTTCCACAAGGTTTAGGAGTGTGTTTATGGGAATTTTTGGCCATTCTTCTAGAAGTGCATTTGTGAGGTCAGGCACTGATGTTGAACGAGAAGGCCTGGCTCGCAGTCTCTGCTCTAATTCATACCAAAGGTGTTCTATCAGGTTGAGGTCAGGACTCTGTGCAGGCCAGTCAAGTTCCTCCACATCAAACTCGCTCATCCATGTCTTTATGGACCTTGCTTTGTGCACTGGTGTGCAGTCATGTTGGAACAGGAAGGGGCCATCTCCAAACTGTTCCCACAAAGTTGGGAGCATGAAATTGTCCAAAATGTCTTGGTATGCTGAAGCATTAAGAGCTCCTTTCACTGGAACTAAGGGGCCAAGCCCAACCCCTGAAAAACAACCCCACACCATAATCCCCCCTCCACCAAACTTTACACTTGGCACAATGCAGTCAGGCAAGTACCGTTCTCCTGGCAACAGCCAAACCCAGATTTGTCCATTGCCAGACAGAGAAGCGTGATTGGTCACTCCAGAGAACACGTCTCCACTGCTCTAGAGTCCACTTTCAAGGTCCAGAAAGGTGGTAAAGACATCGTTAAAATAGTCCATATGACTCCAGTGATTCAACCTTAATTTTATCATTTTAATTTTTTATTTTATAGCGTCAATAATACTTTTTGTGCACAAAAAACAAACAAAAATAACAAATTTATTCAACATTTTCTTCACGTCTGTGTCAGTCAGTCTAAATACAGCAGCGCTTCTGAGTTACGTCAGAGCTAGGCCAGAACACCGGCTCACCATTGGCCGATGCTGTCTATGGAGAGACAGAAAGCTCTCAGATTTCATCAAAAAGATCTTCATTTGTGTTCTGAAGATGAACAAAGATCTTACGGGTTTGGAACGACATGAGGGTGAGTAATTAATGACAGAAATTTCATTTTTGGGTGAACTAACCCTTTAAGAGTGTATAAAACACTCTAAACACATCAGCAACACCCTGTTTACTGCACATAAACATCTGGCATCATGAGCGAGAGTTTTTTTCAGAAGGAACCACTTGTATTTCTTCAGAAAGTGTAAAAATCTAGTCCTGCATCTTTAATGGGACAGATAAGCAGCTAGTTAGTTTTATTTTGCAGAGACTGTGGTGGATGTCTGGGCCGCACTCCGTGATCAACTCCAATCGTCGCCTGTCTGTTTAATTGAAGGCAGGGCTGAGGTGTTTCTCGCAGACAGACAGGCGTGTGTAATTATTTCAGCTTGTCAGCTCTCATCCTGTCTGTCTGTCAGCTGCTGTAAGACATCCACTGCTGCAGGGATCAGGGAGACACTGAGCTGGGATACAGGGATGAAAGAACGGCAGATCTGGACAGAGGAGAAACTGGAGGTCAGAGGAGAGACGGAGTGACGGAGGCAATCGCTCCTCTTGCCATGGTGAACCTGATTTTCTGCCTGGCTCTTCATCCTGTCTCCTTCGATCAGTGATATTGGGTGAATGTCAAGAACACCTCAAATCTATAGAAATAAAAAGGTATATTTTGCTTTTTAAAAAAAATGAATGTTTATTTAAGGGAGTATTAAGAAAATATTTCACATTTCTGCCCAAATTCTCATTATTGTAATGTATGCTAAAAAAAAAATAATTTTCATTACTGTACAGTGTTGGAGAAACTATTCTGAAACTGAACCTTCCCAAGCTAAAAACTAGTAAAGATTAAAAAAAATAAGTTAAATTATTATTCTGTAATCAGAGCAGAATTTTTCTGGCACAAAATAACAAGTTTTCAAATAGAGAGAAAGCATTTTTTACACAAATTTTGTAAACACAAATAACAATACTAAAAACAACATAATTCATATAAATTCTAAATATTATAAATTAAATATACGGTTACACTGCAAAAAAATCTTGGAATTGTTTTTTTTTTCTCAGTACAAATATCTAAAGGTTCATAAATCAAGATGCATTTACTTGAGAAGCAAAATGACTTTAAAAATTAAATGAAAAATATAACAAAAGCAAGAAAAAAAATGTCAATAAAGGTAAGAAAAATAATCCTGTTTTCCACATGAATTCAGTTTATTTTCCTAACCCCATTGACAAATATTTTTTGCTTGTTTTAAGCAAAAACTTGCTTAATTTTGATGCATTTTTCAGAAAACTACACTTAGTATCTTCTGTCATTTTGCTTTTTAAAGGGATAGTTCACCCAAAAATGAAAATTAGCCCATGATTTACTCACCCTCAAGTCATCCTAGGTGTATATGACATTCTTCTTTCAGACAAATACAATCGGAGTTATATTAAAAAATGTCCTGGTTAATCCAAGCATTATAATAGCAGTGAATGGCAGCCCAAAATCCATTGTAAAAGTAATCCACATGGCTTCAGCGGGTTAATAAAGGCCTTCTGAAGTGAAGCGATGGGTTTTTGTAAGAAAAATATCCATATTTAACATGTTATAAAGTAAAATATCTGTGACGACCATGACGTTGGACGTAGCGTAAGCGTTTTGAATTGTGAGAGCCGTTACACTTTCTTCGTAAGATGAATACAGAAGGCGATCTGGCGGAAGCCAGTTTTAAATTTTTCTTTTTCTTACAAAAACTCATAGCTTCGCTTCAGAAGGCCTTTATTAACCCCCTGGAGCCCCCCGGATTCACTGCCATTATAAAGCTTGGATTAACCAGGACATTTTTTAATATAACTCCGATTGTATTCGTCTGAAAGAAGAATGTCATATACACCTAGGATGGCTTGAGGGTGAGTAAATCATGGGCTAATTTTTATTTTTGGGTGAACTATCCCTTTAAATTTGTGATTTAAGAATGTTTAGGTATTTGTACTGGAAAATAAACAAGACAAAAATACTAGTAAGAAAAACTATTTTTGCAGTTTAGTACATTAAATATTTAGTTACAATGATAAATATGCAAATGTCATGCCATGTCTCAAGTGAGTCAGAGAATCATGAACTCATGAACTGTCAGAATGAACCGATTCACTAAACTGAATCATTCTTGAGGGAGAGAATATGTTTGATCATTTCCTATACAATGATAATTGTGATAAAACGTGACAAACAACTTTGATATAATGTTTGGTTACTGCTAATGATTGGGAAAATAGTTTGTTATTGATTTATGAAAATCACCTTGTTTCCACATCATCCTAAATTTTGGAGATTCGTTTTCGTGATTAAAGATCCAGGATGTTTGCCTGAGTTTCTAAACTTAGCTTGTTTTGGTTTAATAGCACGTTCAGTCCTGGAGCCTCATGGTATTTTGTTCCACCATGTGCAATTAGTATGTCAAATCAAACACCATACAAGCAAATAGCAAAACAAATGTAGCTGCTATTTTCAGCCCGGTAAATTTGGGGCCTAAAGCACGCTTTTGTGGAGACATACACACGCTCATGCAGACGAGGCCTTTCCTTTCTCACAACGGTATGGAAATTACACAGAGTGCACAACAATGTTTAAACCCTGACCTCGAGACTGTCGCAGGATACATTTTCCCAGTCAAGCCTGTTTCACCCTTGTGACCTTCCACACCAGGCCATGCGGCTATCAATCAGTCAAAGCCCGTCCCTCCCTCTGACCTCTGGGGCTTCACACATACACACACCCTATTCAGCACACACGCAAACACATATACCAGTCATTTATGACTTATGAGACCTATAATAACCATTGACTGATTAAGGAATCGATGAATGATCTTTAAACACTTGTGTGGGGTTGGTTAGGTGAGATTTTTGCTAAAAATCGCCTGGTTCTCAGTTGCTCCCAGCGATCTCACATGTATCTTAAGAGAGCTCAATAATATCTCTTATTGCTTAAATTCTGAAAAGAAAAAACTGCATCCATATTCATTTCTTAACTTTGGACTATTGATGCAGGTCAACAACTGTCTAATTTTTATTTATTTTGTCGCATTTTTGTATATTTTATTCCTCATTTTATGTTATATATGTGTTTTATTTCACATTATTATGTATTTTATCAATTGTGCACTGTAAAAAAATGATATGATCAATAAGTTATGACATGTTTTTACATTACTTTAACTTCAATTTTTGTAAGTTATACAATATTCAATTCCTTTTTTAAGTCAGTTTAATGTAATTTAAGTTGAAATGACTTAAACATCCAAGTTGTTTGTACTTAAAAATTTAAGGCAGCAATTTTTTTTACAGTGGATGAAGCATAAAACATAACTCTGTGTATGTTTATATACATATATACATACATTTTTTGTGGCCCTAAGAACACATTTAAATACAAATACTTAAGTGTCTAATTGAATTGATGAAGATCTGCTCTAATGAATGGACATAAGCTCTTTGAATAACACTTCTGGATATGATTTTCTGATATGCTAAAAGTGCCCCTGCAGCTGGAGTCTTTGTTTGGGTTTCACTCAGGGACATGTAGGAATTTGCTCCAGTTAGAGCAGGGCTAATGAGTGACAAACGGCTTAATTACGGGTCACTTCCTCTGAGGTCATCTATCTGGGACTCATCTTCCAGTCTAATCAATCTAGTGCCCTCGCTCCACAGCAGGTGAAGGCCTTGAGTTTCTGTGTTTGGTGGCAGTGACAGTGAGTTCTCTCTTATTATAGCCACAGGAAAATGATTTATGTCCTCAAATTTGGTATTTCGGTTCTTTTTCATACCTTGGTAATCTGAGCACAATTTGAGACATGATATTTGAGATCTAAAACTCTAGAGACGTGGGATTATTTGAGTCTGTAGTATGAGAAGCATCTCCATTTACTCTCCATTTAAACTCATTGCTGTCTAAGACAGAGTTGTGATATTAAAGAGATCTGATTTGATTTTTCTTTTCTAGGGTTGTGTGTACATGTAGCGCTGAGGTTAACTCACCTCGGCTGTGATCTGCCAGGGAAGGAATCAGTAGTGAGCGGGTAGAGTGAGTGTGTGCGTGTGTGTGTGAAGGGTATGACTGCCCTCCTACAGACATCTCCTGATGTGATGACAAGTTCCGAAGGCCTCCTGCACAGCGTGAAGCCCCCAGCCCCAGACATCTGAGGCATCT
The DNA here is from genome assembly GCA_039654625.1 of Rhinogobio ventralis. Lineage (NCBI taxonomy): Eukaryota > Metazoa > Chordata > Actinopteri > Cypriniformes > Gobionidae > Rhinogobio > Rhinogobio ventralis. The sequence goes on along the minus strand of CM077214.1, from coordinate 5,717,433 downwards.
CCTGCCCCGCCTGAGCAAAAAACTTACACAGCTAAACGTTTTGTACTCTATCCACGTGCTCCCTCTCTCTCTTTCACTTCCATACTCTCTACTCTCTCTCACACAACCTACTACTGTAGTTTCATTGTGTTCTGACACTTTCTTAACAGAAATAAAGAAAGCAAAGAGCATGCATGGCTAATGGATCTGTCCAAATAAAAGCTATTTAATGTCATAATTGTCAAAAATGTACAAAAATAAATAAATAATAATAATTAATATTTAATTTTAGGATTTTTCCCCCCATTGTGAAATTTTCATGACAATCAAGTATCCTTCTTTATACAGCATTACAAATACATATACTTTAGGGTTTACTTTATATTTACTTTAAGTTTTCACTAGTTGCTTATTAGCATACATATTACTAGGGTATTGTCTGTTTATTAGTACTTATATAGCACATATTAATGCCTTATTCTGCATGACCATATTCTACATCCCTTAATCATATCCAATACCTAAACTTAACAACTACCTTACTAAATATTAATAAGCAGTAATTAAGAGTTTATTGGGCACAAGTAAACTAGTGTATATATATATACAGAGACAGAGAGAGACAGAGAGACAGAGAGAGATAATATTGTGAAATATTATTACAATTTAAAACAATGGTTTTCTATTTTAATATACTGTAAAATATAATTTATTTCTGTGATGCAAAGCTGAATTTTCAGCATCATTACTCCAGTTTAGTGTCACATGATCCTTCAGAAATCATTCTAATATGATGATTTGATACTCCGTTATTATCAATGTTGGATAAAGTTGTGCCGCTTAATATTTTTTTGGAACCTGTGATACTTTTTTCAGGATTCATTAATGAATAAAAAGTTAAAAAGAACAGCATTTATTCAAAATATAAATCTTTTCTAACAATGTAAATCTTCACTATCGCTTTGTATCAATTTAACACAAAAAAACCCTAAACTTTTGATTGGTAGTGTATATTGTTACAAAATATTTTCATATTAAATAAATGCTGTTACTTTTTAAGTTTTTATTCATTGAAGAATCCTGAAAAAAGTATGACAGGTTATTAAAAAATATTAAGCAGCACAACCGTTTCCAACATTGATAATAAATCATCATATTAGAATGATTTCTGAAGGATCATGTGACACTGACGACTGGAGTAATGATGCTGAAAATTCGGCTTTGCATAACAGGAATAAATTATATTTTAAAGTATATTCAAATAAATATTCAATTTAAATTGTAATAATATTTCACAATATTACTGCTCTTTCTGTATTTTTGATTAAATAAATGCAGGCTTGATGAGCATAAGACTTCTTTCAAAAACATTAAAAATAGTAATATTTTGGCCGGTATTGCACAAAACCTTTGACTGGTACAAATATATATATATATATATATAGTACCAGTCAAAAGTTTAGAAACTGTACTATTTTGATTGTTTTTGAAAGAAGTCTCTTCTGCTCACCAAGGCTGCATTTATGTTATTAAAAATACAAAAAAAAGCTGTAATATTGTGAAATATTATTAAAATGTAAAGTAACTGTTTTCTATTTGAATATTTTTTAAATGAAATGTATTCCTCTGAATTTTCCGCATCATTACTCCAGTCTTCAGTGTCACATGATCCTTCAGAAATCATTCTAATATGATGATTTTCTGCTCAAGAAACATTTATTATTATTATCAATGTTGAAAGCAGTTGTGTAAAAAAAAATTTTTGGATTCTTTGATGAATAGAAAGTTCAAAAGAACAGTATTTATCTGAAAGAGAAAGCTTTTGCAACATTGTACTACCGTTCAAAGGTTTTGGGTCGGTAAGATTTTTTTTTTTTTTTTTTTTTTTTGGGAAAGAACTTGCATTAAATTGATCAAGTGACAGAATAGACATTTATAATGTTGCAAAAGCTTTATATTTCAGATAAATGCTGTTGTTTTTTAACTTTCTATTCATTAAATAATCCTGAAAAAAAATTGTACACAACTGTTTTCAACATTGATAATAATAATAAATGTTTCTTGAGCAGCAAATCGGTATATTTATATATCTTTTTTAATCACTATGAAATTCAGCAATATGAAAAAAAAAAAAAATCTAAAGTAAAACATCTGGACACATTCCGACTTTCTTCAAAAAGAATTTTCACATTCCCATATTCTGATTCCCAAGCTCTTGCAGCTCATGTCTCTCTGAGTACAGACTGGCTTGAGAAACAGAATGAGCAGACAAGGAGTAAAGTCAAGGGGTGAGAGGCCAAGACAACTGCTCACAATCAGTGCTGTTTAAGCCGCCGCCCTCTTGTATTCAGCCTATAGGCCGTCCTGTGAACGTTGCAGATGACTGACATGTGGAATGTGCCGTTTGCTGGCCGTATGGGTGGAAGGAAAGAAGGGAAGGTGGAAGGAAGACCAAAGGACACCAATTAGCATGTTGGGGGAAGTGTCTCTTGACTGATATTTGCTACAGCTGGAGGTTTGCAGAGTTCACATATCTATCAAGTAATGTCAGGATCTAACCAAATATCTGCTAAGCAACAAATGTATACACATACACTACTGTTCAAAAGTTTTGGGTTGGTAAGATAAGACGTCTCTTATGCTCACCAAGGCTTCATTTATTTGCCCAAAACTACTGTATAAACAGTAGTATTGGAAATATTATTACAGTTTAAAATAAATGTTTTCTATTTTAATATATTTCAAAGTTTTATTTATTTCTGTAATGCAAATCTGAATTTTCAGCATCAGTGTCACATGATCCTTCAGAAAATATTCTAATACGCATATTTGCTGCTTAAGAAACATTATTATTATTATTATTATTATTAATGTTGATAACAGCTGTGCTGCTTAAACCGTGATATTTTTTCGGACTCTTTGATTAATAGAAAGTTATAACATTAATGAAAAAAACTTTTCACGCTTGAATGTTCAAAAAACATTATTTTTCTTATATGTATATGTATAGACCAATCAGATTCAAGAATTCCACAGCAATAATATTGTATATTCACCTTATGCAGCAATGCGGAAGTAAGCTATTTGCTGTGATTGTGTCATTAGCCGCTATAGTAAATAATGGGAAGAATTACAAAATGCAGTAAATGCTCAAATAACTGATGGTGCAATATCTGACTCCACATTAAATATTACACATGGCGGCAAAGTCACAACTATCAGAATATATTTGAAAAATTGTTTTGTGCCTATGGCTTTGTTAAACTTCACAGAATGAGAGGTTTTTAGCTATCAAGGTAAATATGTTAGCGCTGTACGCTACACTTCTTCCTCTGCTGTGTCTCATTCACATTCGTTCAGAAACTCTATCTCAGTCACGGCGTCTTAATCAGCAAATGGAAGCTGATCCTCAGTCCTGGCCGACCCCCCTCACACCTCCTCTTCTCTGGGCCCTTTGAATGGAAATGGTGCGTAAACAAATTGAATCTAACCTGCATTGTGCACAACTCAGGGGGAGTCAGAGCCGAGCACTGCAAATCGTATGGCAATATTGGTTTTAGGTGCAAAAGATGCTGCACAAGCCTGCTTTTGGTGGTAATCCAGGTTTATTTGTGTTTAGAGTGGATTACAGTCATTCTTAGGGAGGGAGACTGACTGACTGGAGCCGCTCGGTGTAAACCACCCAGACCACCAGGACGGAGTCGAGATAGAAGTGCTGATCTTACAGCTGATGACTCAGAGGTTTGAAATACGATAATAAAGCACTTGTAATTGTTGATATGCCTGAGGACCTTTAAAGGAGTCATTCACCCAAGTTAAAATTATAACATTATTTTCTCACCCTCGTGTCACTCAAAACTAGCAATTGTAATTGTAAGGAATTTAACTATAATTCTAGTTCCTTTCTGTGGAAACTGTCCTGACTAGCGATTAGCAAGAGCCAATGAAATTGCCAGACAGCAAAAGAATGCAATATGAAAGCAAGGCGCTGGGAAGTGGGATCTAGTTTCTCCATTACTCCCAAATAATCAGATTACTTTTTCTAAGTAACTAGCAAAGTAATGCATTACTTTTACATTTACAAGAACATTTTGCTTTTTCAAATAAGTAATACAAGTTCATTTGTTTTCCCATTTATTTATTGAAAGTAATGAAGTAATGTATGATAAGCTCCAATTTCAGCAGTTTGTAAACATGTAGGATTTATATTTGGCATTATTGCACTTTACTATTGCAGCTGAGATCCAGTAGATTATTTCGTCTTGTTCGTGTCACTGTGTCTGGAGTGACTAATAGCTGCAGTTGGGCGTGTGGTCATCAGCGTCTGCGTCTATTGTGCATATCATGCAGTCGTCTGCTGTCAGGGAGGGTGTGGAGTCGGAATGAACACACTCCTGCTCCAACCATTTCCTGTCCTGCACGCTCGGCCGACAGGGCCGTCGCCAAGACTCACCGTCTCCCTGGATACGGCCCAACAGGGTGCGGTGGACTGTCTGCACGGGACCACTGGGAGAATCCTGGGCCCGGGCCAAACCACAGATATAAGCAAGAACAGAGATTTAATTTTACCGTTTTGTCAATGTCACAAAAGGCCAGACAGTTGTTTTAATACGCTTTCTTTTTTTCCCCACTATGAAATTCATAGCAGTGTTTGAATAATACTGCCATTGTTGCTTTTGTCAAAGTCGTTGTTTTTGTTAGTATTTCTCCAGTGCTACATGACATAACACTGAAAACCGTGGCAGAACCATGTTTCACTGCCAGGTTTATGTAGTAATGTTAATAATTTCAATGAAAATGCATTTTAGGGTATTATAAAGTATGCTCTATTTTTGCTATAGGCAAATCATGCAACTTTTTAAAGAAACAAATTTATTGAAAAACTGCCCTGAAGCTGAAAATCCTTAAAAAAAAAAAAAAAAATCATCTTGCAATTCTGACTTTATAACTCGCAATTGTGTTTTTATATCTTGCAATTCTGAGGAAAAAAAGTCAGAATTGTGAGATAAAAAGTTGCAATTACCTTTTTTATTTTTTATTCAGTGGCGGAAACAAGATTCCATACAAAGTTTAAAGTATGAGGAAAACTTGACTTCAAATAAAAATTGTATAAAAGTTTTTATTTTTCTCAGAACCATGAGAAACCAACAAAAATATAAAACTGGATTTAAAAAAAAAATATATATAAAAAAAATCCTTCATGGACACTTATAGAACATTCACCCTTGGACTAGTAAGAAAGCACCTAGCAACCAAACAAAACACCCTAGCAACTACAAATGTATGATAAACCACCAAAGTCCATTTAAGGCAAGTCATTTCACTCGGCGGCCATCTTTGAAAAGCCTCTCGGGTGGCTATTTCAGTACAGCTCCTGTCTCTTTGAATGGGGAAACATCAAATTCTCCAAAGCTGTTCTCCAAGCTTACGTTTAAATTTCATATTTGATATCAACAATGAAATCTGACAACAACTGTCTCATAAATTTGCTTTCTAAACACTCATAAAAAATCATAATTTTCAGGCTTCAGCAGCCAATGTGCATGTGCAGCTGACAGCTTCAATAGCAAACAGAGCTGCAATGACTTTACCACTTGCCGATTGGCTCATTTATTTAGAAGGCTTCATATTACGTGTCGCCAAATTGCGTGTTGCACTTTCTTCAATTCATAGTAATATGAGTGCCCAATCTTTGTATATCTAAAGTCTTAGCTAGCAGCCAAACAGTCACAATAACCCTAGCAACAACCTAGCATTGTAGCGGCAACTCAATTACATGTGAAACATATTTAATGCGTACAATCACAGCGATTTGATTCGAATGTTCAGTGCATCATACAGACTATAAAAATATGGACGACGTGTTTTATTCATATCAGATACACATTGTGTAGGTATTAGGTAACTATAAAATTAACTCCATTCTTCTCCCACTCACATTCATTTATTTCGGGAAAAATGGACAAATTGGCGTGTTGTAAATCTGACAGATACAATTCTCTGAATTGCGGTGCAAACTAACATGGATCAGCAAACATGATCATTATAAAGGTTTATAATAATAATAACAAGCTGATACGTTCTAAAAACTCATGCTCGGGGGGTCAGCTACAATATTTTAAACTTCCGTGTGAAAGGGTTAACGGATGTTCTGTTAACAGCCAGGAAGTTGTTTATCCAGGCCATTACAAGTTGGCTCTGTTTATAACTTACTGACTATCAAAGTTTCTATTCATAGTACATCTCAGACCTCTAACCTTTTGAAAAAAAAAAAAAAAAAAAAAAAAAAATGTACAAAGAAGCCTGTGAATAAAAATGGCCTAAATATTTTTAAATGCTTTTGATTGCCACTGTATCAGCATGGGAATACAATTAAGGCAGACTTACTGTCTATGTAAACTGTCTTCATAAAGGCATGTAAGGCGAGCTGAAACAGTAAAGCCCTTTGGCGGTGTAATTACAGGAGGAGGCTGCATTTAAATACAGTCGGTGCATGCCTCGCAGCAAATAACATGGCTCTATCCTAATTAGACCAAAACTCTTGATATGTGTGTGTTTTGATTTTTTTCACCCTCTTCCTCCAGGGTGCCACTTTTTAGGCAACAAAAATTGCGAGAGAAACATAAATTTCCTTGGTTGACGCCACCCCACGCACCTGGAAAAAAACAATCCAACTCCAAATCCCCTTATTATGGATCAGGATCCTTAAAAACCAACAAGAAGGGCTTTTTGCAGAAAACAGACGTAACATCGCCTAACAACGGCAGAATGTCATACTGCAGATCTAGGGCCTCGCCGCCAACAGCTGTCAAAAGTCGCATCAAACTCGGGTCGGCCAATTAAGAGAAATTGACATGTAGATTGCCACGCTGTCAAAGCCGGCTGCTCTCACGCTAAGCTAACAAATCACACTGACATTTGTACATGTTTGTATTATTTAGAAGATGTTCATCAAGGCTTTTTTCTTGTCTTTTTTTCAAAACCTGCTATAAATATTCAATGTGACAACAATCCGGCGCTCTCAAACGTATGTGAGAGCAAACCTTGACGTGATGTGACATACAGAGATGAAGCTCCGAATTCAATCCAGTTGTAAAACTCTGTTTGATAGCTGTGAAGAGAGACTAGAATATTAATTGTGACAGAGAAAAATGAATGCACATATGCGTTATTAATAGACTAAAACATTTATCTGCATAATGCCGAGTCCTGTCGGGTTCACATACACTTTTAAACAGTCTCTAAATAAATAAATATAATGATAACACCACACCAACGCATGATATCCTTCTTTAATCTCAGTTTTGTCGCCTGCCGCTTTAAATACTCGAGCTCTTTAAAATAGGGTGGATTCTGATTGGCTGTCAATGTTTTTATCGTTCATCAGCTGGAAAAAAAATCGTTCTGAAAGCGATTTCAACCATATTATTTCTCTGTGCCCGATTTATTGTTATAGTTATCGTTCTTGGAGTGACCGGGACTTTAGGGTGCACGTTCTTCCTCTTTGAACTTTATTCAGTAAGGTTTCAAAGATTTCACATTTTTATCTCTCTGTCTTGCCACCCATTTCTGCAAGACCAGTAATAATCCAACATCTGAAAGGCAGAGCTCTTTCCGAAATTTCCGGCTTTCAGTGTTTTCACTGTTATACAGTAGGGGGACGTTATTACGCATCTTCTGAAAGAGTACAGTATCTCCTGATCAAAACACCGGCGAAGAAGATGCAGAAACAAGCGATATGCAAGCAGATGCATATGTAAAATAACAATCATCAATATTAAACAGCATATAAATCAAAACTGCCTAATGTTACTGAATGAAATGTCGACCCAGGACGAGCTATAGGACTGTGAAGCTTTGGGGTGTTGATGGACTTCCATTGGTGTTTGATCATCACTCTGAATCTGATTGTAGTCTTTGATAAAAACTTGATTTTCTCAGCTTTTTGTTCAAAATGTTGCTTTTTTTTAAATGAAACTTACACACATTCAAGTGTTGATAAAAAAAAATATATATATATATATATTTTTTTTTGTTTAAAAGCAGAGGATCTGTTCTTTCTTTTGATATATTGCATGCTCAGATATTCATGCAACAAAATATTCTGGGGGCCATGAAACTTTTGTGAACTTTTTCAAAAACCGCTGGCGAGGAAAGAGTTGCATTTCCTGACACTCTTGAGCAGAATCTCAGCCACTGCATCATTTAGCTGCAAGTAAAAGATTTAGCACATCAGACAATCTTCCTAATTATTTAATGAAGTCTTGCATTAGAGACTTGCATTTTAACGGTTTACATCAATTATGCATTCTTGAAAATGCATTATGTTTGTGGGGGATTGCATTTTATTTTAGAAACCATTAGTTATTAAAGCTTCCTGTGGTAAAAATCAAGTTTTTAATGTTGTTTATATGTCTATGTGGTGTTTTTAATATGCTTTAAGACAAATCTTGTGCAAATTCATAAGTATTTTCTCCTTGAAACTGCAGCGGTTTGAAATCGCTGGTGTTCCATACGTTACAAACTATCTTGTAACCAATCACATTAACGTGTGGGCGGGCTTTAGCATATCATTAACTATAACCGCTCTGAAGCAGGGGAGTCGCAAGAGAAGCCATACCGGTGTATTTTTCTGTTGATATGAAAAATCGAGTAGATTTAGCAATATAGCGGTTAAGTTATGTATATGATGATTATTACGATGTAATGATGAACTATATGCTTTTCTCCACTGACGTTATAAGTTGTTCAAAGCGTTTCTAAGGCCATGTGTCCACCAAAGAGTTTTTTTTTTTTTTCACGCGGCTGGCATATTTTTCCAATTGTTTTCAATGGGAGCGCCACGGTTTTAGAACGCCATGAGCGTAACGAGGCACTGAGCGTCTATTTCACGCTCAAGCGCTGAGCACTCGCCATTTTTTACCAGTCAGCGAGAGTTGAAGAATGTTCAACTTTGAGTAAAACGCAGCGCTCATCACTGTCACTTTTTACCCAGCCATCCAATCACGGTGAAGGAGGGGCGGGACAAAAACACAAATACAACACTGACCAACCGTCACATTCTGCTTGTACAACGTCAGCAGATGACAACAACAAGCATAATAACAGAGCAAAATCATTTGAAACAAGAGCCAGAGCAAATACTTTACATTGTATCTGCATTTTTATATAGAAACAAACTATCTGTGAAATGAGGTACTAGTAACACTTATATAACACGGATATAACGTATCATAGCAAGCAAAGTGTCTCAACTGAAAACAGGGTCTCAACTTTTGTGGACACGCGGCCTGGATGCTGACTGATACTGAAGGCAGACTGACGTGGTAAACGGAACATGGTTTGTGTAACAATAGCAACACATTATTAGCTGTTTAATAACGTAGTCAAGCAAAAGGATAATCATATTCTTTTCCAATATGTGTCCGACGTTGTAAAGAGCGCCATTGTGCAGCGTTTACCGGCCGATTGTATATCTGAGCCCGTGGCAGTGAGTGGGGGCGGGACTAATTTGGATATATTTATAGAGTCACGCATACATTTAGTGTGTCAAGTTACATTCAAGCTATTTTAAAGCACAAAGATTTTTTTTTCACAGGAAAAAAACGTTTAAATATGGCATTTTGATGAGTTTTAAGGGATAAAATTATTGACTACAGGGGGACTTTAATTATTTTGTTACCTACATTAACTATTTAGAACAGCAAATTCATCAAAATGGCAATAAAATTATGTATCTTCACAATTTTGCAGATATAATACACGAGCATGAACACAGATTTACTTTCTTGAGGAAATGTGTTAGCTTTTTTTAAGTTTTAATTTTAGTAATGTTAGTACTTCAACCTAAACTCATCTTATTTCATTTCTAATTTTTGTTTGCATCTAATATTTATATATTACTTTATTTCAGTTAACAAAATACTCATAGTTTTAGTGTTAATAAACAATGACAATGCATGCCGCCGTCTTACCAGGATGCTGCCAAGTTGGCTTCTGTTACGTACTGCTCCGAGAGACACAGGTAGAGGATCCAAACGCAGCTTTAATAAGGGATAAAGGCAAGGTCAAAACACAGGTAGGCAGTCCAAACAGGCAAACAAGGCAGGAGACAGAGGCAAAAAGGTAATCCAGGAAACAGGCAAGAAATCCAACAAACCAAGAGACATGAAAACAGGGATAACGCTCAGAAATGCAGTATAACACTAAACCAGACTTAACAAAGAATGACAGGGTGAACAGGCTAGATATAGGCAGAGGTAATGAGGTAAATGAGACACAGGTGATAACAGTGAGTGCTGATGAGTCCGGGCAAAGGATTATGGGTGATGTAGTCTATGATGGAATGACAGTCCGGGTTGGAGTGCCCTCTGGTGGTGATCAGGGGCACTCACACTGGTTAATCGTTACAGCTTGATAACTAGACCAATTAGACAGAGTCGGTCACTTTACTATCAGTCTATAAAATTCACTGACATATATCATCCTTTAGGGATGAGCCGAAGTTCAATCTCTTTCAATAATGTCAAAAGCTGTGTCTACATTAATCCGGATACATTTGAAAACAGCATTTTCCTTTCACAACTCTCACTGAAACGTCGGAAAACACAAATTTAACTGCGCATGTGTTTAAACCCTCATAAAAGCTCACTGAGATGATACAGACGTAATAAAGTTCTCATGCCATTCTTCTGGCGGGATCGTTTTATTTAGCAAAATATCTCAGCATTCACTGATGCTCCAGCTCCCACTCACTCACCATTATATGTTTGGTCTAAAACGCAACTGCTCTCATGTTTTGCCACAGGACAGCAATTGTGAGTAATTTTCTGTCATCTTTGCAGGACTGTGATATGAAGAGTGTACAAAATACCATATCTTTATCAACAGTGTGAAAGTGAATAGCACATAACAGGCACAATTGTGGTATAAACATACATATCTATCGGTTCAATATGCGTCACATGACTAAAAATGCATCAATGTTTAAATACCTCCAGACAAAAACACTGTCTCAGTGTGGACGGAAGGCCAAAACAGAGAGAAAAAGATGTTTTTCAAACGAAAATGTATTAGTGTGGACAAGGCCTTACACACAACTTAAATTCCTCACGGACTTGTCCTTGCTGAATAAAACATTTATATATTTATCTTTTACAGTATATTTATGATCAAGCTCAACTTCAGATTGATTTTTGACTTAACATTCACCATAAGCAATTCTGACAAACGCATAATTCCATGCATTATTAATTGTTTTTAAAATAAACGAATGCAGATACACTGTTATTGACTTTCTGGATGAATGGGGCAACAGCAGAGGCATCTGTGTTCGGTCAGAGCTGGAGGTTTTACCTTGGTTTACAAAGTAGCTGAGAAGCAGGAAAATCTAGCTGTGGTCAGTGTTTTTGTGTGCTTGACTTTTCTGGCTGCTGCAGTGTAGTACACTATTTTAAGACAGTCTGCTTGGCAAGATGCACTCTTCAATAATGCATTACTTGCCTAATACCTTAGGGATCTCTCTGCCTGTCTCTCAGATGGACGTGTGCGTGCTCGTGTGTGTGTGTGTGTGTGTGTAGGTGAAAGGATTCTATTGATTAGTGTGCTGAAATTCAGTTAGTCATCAGTAAATCTGGACACAACAACAATACACACACACCAATAAGAAAAAGAAACCATAAGTCTCTCTCAAGTCTCAATTGTTTATCCTTGGCAGAAATAAAAGGAAATGGAAATCAGTTGGGACATTTACTGAAAAATCTAATTTTTCTCTGGAGAAAAAGCCCCAGTGATCACACATGTGCTTTTTCTAGATTTCAAGTGTCTCAAATTGTGCTCAGATTTGCTGATACACCCAAGTCTGCAATCAACGAGATTTCAATATGAACTCAAACATTTCTCATTAATTTCTCCCGAGATGATCTGCGCTACACTATTGACATTCATTCATTTTTGATTTCTCCTAACTAGGAAAAACTGTAAACATCGGAGACAAAGCTAACAATGGTGATGGATAAACAAACATTTTATGAGTTGATTATATTTTAAGGCTTATTAGTAAACAAATAAACAAACAAAACAATAATAAACAAATAATCTAATAAATAAACAAATATACATTACTGTGCAAAAGTCTTAGGCACATTAGTATTTTCACCAAAAAATGGCTTTAAACCAGTTATTTATATTTTTTAATGTAGTCTGTCAGTAAGAAATATCAGTTTACATTTCCAAACATTACTTTTGCTATTAATTGTAATAATCCAGTGAGATTTTTATATGCACAATGAGTCTGACAACAGCCAGTACCATATATACACGGATCAGGCATAACATTATGATCACTGACAGGTGAAGTGAATAATAGTGGGTGGGATATATTTTGTCCTCAAAGTTGATGTGTTAGAAGCAGGAAAAATAGGCAAGCGTAAGGATTTGAGCGAGTTTGACAAGGGCCAAATTGTGATGGCTAGACGACTGGGTCAGAGCATCTCCAAAACTGCAGCTCTTGTGGAGTGTTCCCGGTCTGCAGTGGCCAGTATCTATCAAAAGTAGTCCAAGGAAGGAACAGTGGAGAACCGGCGACAGGGTCATGGGTCAAGGCTTATTGATGCACGTGGGGAGCGAAGGCTGGCCCGTGTGGTCCTAACAAACAGATGAGCTACTGTAGTTCAGACTGCTCAAGAAGTTAATGCTGGTTCTGATAGAAAGGTGTCAGAACACACAGTGCATCGCAGTTTGACCCGATGCTGACCCCTGTCCACCGCCGAAAGCACCTACAGTGGGCACGTGAGCATCAGAACTGGACCACGGAGCAATGAAAGAAGGTGGCCTGGTCTGATGAATCACATTTTCTTTTACATCACGTGGATGGCCGGGTGCGTGTGTGTCGCTTACCTGGGGAACACATGGCACCAGGATGCACTATGGGAAGAAGGCAACCCGGCGGAGGCAGTGTGATGCTTTGGGTAATGTTCTGCTGGGAAACCTTGGGTCCTGTCATCCATGTGGATGTTACTTTGACACGTACCACCTACCTAAGCATTGTTGCAGACCATGTACACCCTTTCATGGAAACGGTATTCCCTGGTGGCTGTGGCCTCTTTCAGCAGGATAATGCGCCCTGCCACAAAGCAAAAATGGTTTAGGAATAGTTTGAGGAGCACAACAACGAGTTTGAGGTGTTGACTTGGCCTCCAAATTCCCCAGATCTCAATCCAATCGAGCATCTGTGGGATGTGCTGAACAAACAAGCCCAATCCATGGAGACCCCACCTCGCAAATTACAGGACTTAAAGGATCTGCTGCTAACGGGTCAGGGCTGTTTTGGCCAAGGGGGACCAACACAATATTAGGAAGGTGGTTATTAATGTTATGCCTGATTGGTGTACTTTTATTCATGAATCAATTATTAAATAAATAATTTAGATAATTAAGAAAAAAATAAACTATCAAGGATGGTAAAAGAACAAACATACACATAGTGGTCTTCATATCAAATCTTAAGTAATAACATCAAACTCAAAATGTATTCAAATTTTAAAGCTCATTGTCTTTAACAACTTGAGGAGCAAGATTTCTTTTTCTTGTTGGTAACACTTTAATAATTCTACTACAACTCTACTAACTACACGTCAACTAACTTGGAGTATTAGTAGTCTGTTAGGTTAGGGTTAGGGTTAGTAGAATAAGTTGACATGTACTTGCAAAGAGCTGCCTTTTCAGGGACGTGAGTGTGTGCTACGGTTACGGTGTGTGTGTGTGTAGGTAGGAACACGGGTTACGACCGCAGCAGCACCTTAATGGCTGCCATGAGAGGTGCAGTATTGAGTGTCAAATGAGCCTGTCAGATTGTTGAAAGGCTGATCATGCACCTGCCTGTCAGAGTCTGATCCTCATGTAATGGTCAGTTTAAACATGAGGATCAGTCACTACTCACTAGAATGTTTGTTGGAGAGCATCAAAATAGTGGAGTGTTTGCAGATATTAAGCAGACTACTAATACTCTATGACTGCTAGTTGACAGTTGCCATGTTAGCAGAATGTCTAAAGTGGACTATCAAAATAAAGTATTACCCATGTTTCCACTTGACACGTGAAGACTTGTTTAAACTGACCATTACATGAGGATCAGACTCTGACAGGCAGGTGCATGATCAGCCTTTCAACAGCAGCAACAAGAGAACATCTCATTTTACACTTAATACTGCACCTCTCATGGCAGCCATTAAGGTGCTGCTGCGGTCGTAACCCCTGTGTCCCTACCTACACACACACACACACACACACACACCGTAACCATAGCACACACTCACGTCCCTGAAAAGACAGCTCTGTTAAGCTCACCACAATGGGGCTCGAACCAGATGGCAAATTAGTGGCAATTGTTCAAAAACAACACAGTCAATTCAAACAACATCTTTTCCATTCTGCTTCCAGCTGTTAAGCTGCTCCTCTTACTGCAGGAATAACTTCACCTCAGAGGTTTCACCATAGTTGTTTAAACCGGAGCGTTTAGTCAGTGTCTGTTAGCTTTGAGGTCATCTAGTGCACTCCTAAAATTAAAAAAATATCCTTTGCAGATAGAAAATGTGCAGCCTTTCTATTCCAGGAAAATGGACAAAAATATTGAAAATGAACATACATTACTATGTTCAATAAAATGCTCTCTTAAATTAGATTGTCTCTTTCTCTTCTGTCTCCAGCTACTAAGTAAATAGTGGTTTTGTTGGCTACACTGAAAGTTCCAAGTTCCTGCTTGAAAAAGTCAACTAAAGTACCACTATGTTGGACAAATTCTAAAGCTCAGGGCCCGTATTTATCAAGCTTCTGAGAATTACTCACAAGAACACTGCTAAGAATTGACTTAACAGTAAAAAAAATATTGGCTCAAAGCTGCGCTTAAAAGTTAGTTATCAAGCATCTCAGTCATACTTTAAGTGAAGTGTGGGACTAAATCTTTAGTGTCAGTTTTAGAGATGTTTTACGACACTTTCCTGTGCCACAAGCGGGATTTTGGATGACGACATAGGCATGGACCAATCACTGAATAGATTTCCTTATTCAACAATATTCTCAGATAAATTCACATTGAATGTTTACATTCAACACACCATAAAGAATTTTCAAGAGAATACATTATGATATACACATTGGAAATGAAAGATAAACACGTTTTCCACCATGTCCTACAAATTACACATTTTAAACCTGTGTGCTGTTAACTAACCTGCCTATATATAACTTAGATTTTACGATATAATCAGCCACCATGGATTCCAAAAGAAAACCGAATTGGTGGGAGGAAGAAGCGCTACTGCTTGCTGAATTAGTCGAACAGCGAAATCTTTTTTATAAAAGGCAAGTTCAGCCCAACATTAACCAGAGTTGGAAAAGATGATGCCTGCTCCGTCCAAACGATACCATTTGATTACCTGCTTGTTGTCAAACATTTCAAAAACATTCTTCCTCTCCTGAAAGATCTGCACACATCTCTGTCTCCTCAGTGCCATCACAAGCCCCTACTGGCAACTCCTAACCACTTGAGAGACCGCTCAAGCTGTCTTAAATAACTAGGAGAGTGAGAGTGATTCTTAGCTTTAAGAAATTTGATAACTTGCTTTTATACATAAAGGTGCACTATGTAACTTTTCCGTCCGCTAGAGGTCGCCTATTCAAAACAAAGGTGTAGCTTGATGACGCCAAGTTTGAGCGCAGGACGTGATCTTTACCTCAAAGCCGGTGGAAAAGAATCGGGATAGGACTCGGGGAGAAATCATGTTCATGGATGCGATTTTTAACGTTACTGTAGTATGAAGCTGAGCAGTACCGAGTGTTGTGGGAGCTGAGCAAGGCCGCTGGAGCGATTGTTAATAAGATGAACGCAACACACGCCTCGCGAGCAGCGGGACTTTTATTATGCCACAGTCGCCAGCACCATTTCCGCTTTTCCGATCATGAGTATGAGGTAACGCAGCTCTGTTTATCATATTAGATACATTTGAGTGTGTTGAAAATGATGTTATGACGTTACTCTTTGCGTTCACTCGGCGGCTGCTATGACACTTGTTGCACACTGCAGTGAGAGTAAAGCGTTTTTGCAAAATAAAACCGGAAACCGAGGATAACGCCGATATGACGCAATTGACAGGCGACTCTCTCACACTCTCCCGGTTCCTTGGTAGCAATTTTCTCACGATTTACAAATAGTTGGAAACATTTGGGATATTGTAAGTACTCAACTGAACAAAATATATAACACTGGCCTAGTGGGTTTTGGATATTTTACTGAAAATGTTTTACATAGTGCACCTTTAAGTTTGAAAGTAGGAGTAAATTTAATGAATTCTCAGCACTTAAGACTTTGAGAAGCTTGATAAATACGGGCCCTGATCTCACAGAGATACATAACAGACAGCACCAGAGTGATGCACGTTTGCTGGTCTGGTTTTTAATTGGTTATTAAGAGGATTTTTTAATTTGTATTGTTTTTTAAGATGTTTTTGCATGGAAACATTCAGTGCAATTTCAGAACTATTTATATACTATTATATTATTTATTAATATGTTGTATTACATTTTTATATATTCAGTTCTGGTTTAAGTTTAGTTAAGAAACATTTCTACTTAGCTTTAAGTTATTATACTTTTTTCATTTATTTGTCAAGGCAACATTTCAAAAAAAAAAAAAATTATATTTTATTTCAGTTTCATTTCGTTAAAATTTTTTAACATTTTTGTTAATAACGATAACACTTTACAATAAGGTTCTATTTGTTAACATTAGTTAACATGAACTAATATTGTAACACTTCTAGTGCATTTATTAATCTTAGTTGATGTTCAGCATATACTAATACATTATTAAAATGAATATGTTTATATTATTTAATGGACCTGAGCTAACATAAACTAACAATGAACAGCTGTATTTTTATCAACTAACGCTTACTAAAGTGTTACCACAATAGCAAAACTGTTTTAAACTACAAAATGCAATAAATGTAAGTTCTAAGCTATAGCATTTCATTGCATCGTTTATCCTCTGCAATTTGAAGTGTTCTTTGTTCACCTTTGCAAAGTTAACGTTAGCATTCTGTGTTGTTTCTAGGCCTATGTGTCATCCGATGTGCTGTTTGGCTCCTCTCTAGATCTAGACCCCGAGCCAGATTGTAAATAACAAATGAAAAAGTGTCATCTGGCCATGTTTGGAGTGTGCTGTTGTCTTACGGCCACAGATTCTGATGAGGTACTTCATTTGTGCTTAAATTTAGCGCTAACAGGATCTATCAAGCCACATAATGGCAGCCTCCGCAGCCTTAACAAACCATGACTTATTTTAGCTTCTCCACTAAGAGGCTTTGGGAACGTGGGTCTGAGTCAAACACACTGGTACTTATCATCACCACAATTTATTACTATTAAAAACGTAAATCAAAATGTTAACTTCACGCCAAGAAAAACAACAACATAAAGAGTTGTTCTACTACAGTATTATAGCTCTCATTTTCAGAGTATGCAATTACTTTTTATTTTATTTGGCCTTCCAGTTTTTCAAGCCAGACTACAAAGCAAAAAAAAAAAAATATTAATGCAGTTTCATTCAAACTTGGAAAGGGAATCGGAATCATACTGAGGTTTGAGATGATAGCAGAGTGATTTTGAAATATAAAACCTAACATATGCTGGGACGAACCAAAATCACACCACCATGACCATCTTAAAGGCCATAGTTCCATTTAAAGGTCTGGAGAGAGAGTAATATGGTGCTTTCAGTCATAGGAAAACCCTTAAACAGGGTAGTGGAGGGACCACACAGTGAGGTGGATGAGTTTCTGGGATTTTTGGCGGCAAATCCAGTCAGCAAACACTAGCATGGCCAATTCACCAATGTCACACCCCCCACTTTCAAGGCTGTTACAGCTAATCATCTCACAATTTATTTAAAGAGGTTTTCATTTCTACATACTTCCACATAAGGTGCACTTAAACTTGTGTTTATTTTGGTGCCATGTGAAAATATGCACTCTGACCAACTTGTAAACTCTGTTGAAATTTTCATCATATAACATGAACAATCTGGGGTTTTTGACTCCACTTTATGATAGGAACAGTCATGGAGATACCGGGAAATGGAGGAAGTCGGGGAAATGACCAGTGTCAGACCCGAACACAGGTTAAGCAGCACTACAAAACGTGTCAGAACATGTGCGCTACCCAGCAGGCCACGTCTCCAATGGTAAATGTTCTCAAGTTTTTGTGTAGCCACTTGTACTGGGGTGTGTGTTTGTGTGTGTGTGTGTGTGTGGGGGGGGGGGGGGGGTTTGGGGGGGGTCTTAGCCTTAATTAGGGGGTCAGACCCCTGAAATGCTACGTGTTTTGTTTTTCGTGTTGAATCAGAGAGCTGACTAAGAAGAATTCAGGTTTTTCTAAAGCCTCCAGCTAATTCCCGACTGACAGAATACTTATTCTGTGACAGATACTGTGGATGAGGCCATTTCTAGAGAAAGACACGAGATTGATTCACTGTTGCTCTCGACCCAAACCCTATTTCTAAGGAGGATAAGGACAAATAAATAAGGGGTGCTTTCCACAAAAGGATATAAAATAGGGCTTGAAACTATTTTATAGAGGTCAGTGAAAGGAGGTTCTTCACCTTCAGAAAAGGTTGTTTATCTCTACAGGAGGTCAAACTAGTTAATATATGAGCTGTTTTATTTTCTACTTATTTTATAAGAGATTTTTTCAACCCTGTTACTAGTAATTTAGGTGCAGTCTTCATACAGTTTAAAACCCTAATGTGTGTAATTTTGCTATTCTCTAGAAATAAACAGAAAATAAACAAAAACTAAATATTATTTATAAAATGTATTTAGTCTATAAAATGTATTAAAATATGGCAGAATGGGTATCAGGGTTGCTGGGTTGGCTCCAGTTGTTAAGTTGTAATTACTGACGAAAAGAGAAAAAATGCTGATTATTTTTTCTTGTAATAACAGGGTTGAAATATTGAGCTTGATCAATGTACTCAACACAAATAAACAAAATTATTTATTGTCTTATACATGGGTTTAAATGATACTTTTTAAACTATTAACTATTATAATTAAACTATTTTATTTACTTATTTTATATGAGGTTTGCAATTTTTTTCAACCATGTTACTTTAATTTAGGACCTGTCTAAATAGTTTAAAACCTTAATTTGTATAATTTTGCGATTCTCTATAAATAAACAGTAAATAAACAGTAAATAAAATTCATTAGGTCTATAAAATGTATTAAAAATATGGCAGAATGGGTAACAGGGTTGTATATTTAGCTAAAAGGAAGTTGTCACTCAGTTGGTAATAGCTGGGTTGGTTCCAGTTGTTAATTTGTAATTACTGATGACCTTTTATTTCCTATAAATTAAAGGAAATTTTTTTTATAATTTTTTCCTTGTAATAATAGGGTTAAAATGTCACTTGATGAATGCACTCAACACTGTTTTGTTTAAAAATTAAATGAGATTATTCATCGTCTTATACATGGGTTCAAATTATACTTCTTTTTTTTTTTTTTGAGGTTATTTTCCATTTATTGTATATGAGGTTTGCAATTTATTTCAACCCTGTTACTTTAATTTAGGACTTGTCTCAATACAGTTCAAAACCCTCATTTGTGTAATTGTATTATTTTCTAGAAATAAACACTAAATAAACACAAACATAAATAACATTTATAAAATGTATTAAGTCTATAAAATGTACAAAATCTATGGCAGAATGGGTAACAGGGTTTGTATATTTAGCTAAAATGAAGTTGTCACTCAGTTGGTGATAGCTGGGTTGGTTCCAGTTGTTAATTTGTAATTACTGATGACCTTTTATTTCCTATAAATGAAAGAAAAAAAGGTTTGATTATTTGTTCTTGTAATTACAGGGTTGAAATGTTGAGCTTGATAAACTGTAACACTGTATAAAAATTAAATGGGATTATTTCTTGTCTTATACATGGGTTTAAATTATTTTATTTACTTATTTTATATGAGTTTTGCAATTGATTTCAACCCTGTAACTTTAATTTAGGCCCTGTCTAAATATAGTTTAAAAACACAAAATAAACATAAAAATAAATAACACTTATAAAATCTATAAAATGTACAAAATGTATGGCAGAATGGGTAACAGGGTTTCATATTTAGCCTAAATTTAGCTGTCAGTTGAGGCTAATTGGTTTGGTACCAAATGTTAATTTGTACTGTAGTTTTTGATAACCTTATATTTCCTATATATTAAATACATATTTTTAAATGTTTTTCTTGTAATAACAGGGTTGAAATGTTGAGTCTGACAAATGCACTTAACACCATCTGTGTAAAAACAAAATTAGATCATTTGTCATCTAATGGGGCGTCCAAATTATACTTTTCGGGTCACAATTTTATGGTCCCATTTTTAAACGGGGTAAAGTGATGCAATAACAGGGATGATTATGTATATATTTATGGTAATTAAACACAGATTTTAACTGTATGCGTTCTTTTGTTGTTTTGACCCATCCATGTAGCAGTACCAAGAACAGCTGATACCTGTTGAAGTTGGTGCATCATTTCAAAGCAGATTTTAGTAGCTCTTTCTCCAACTCATGAAACAGCAATGATTTACAAGCTATACCTGCATACAAAACTCCATAGAAGGAGAGATGAACAAGTGATCTGCTGAAAAAGCTTTCCCCCGAGGGCTCAGAAGAATAATCCGTCTCAACACGTTGCGCTAAAAGCGTGTACGCGGAGCCTAAAGCCCATGCATCCCCTGTCTCTTTCTCCTCCCTGTCTCCAAACCCAGTTCCTGCCATTTGTTCTGAAGTGCGAGGAGAAAACCCCTTCTGAAAGAACAGGATATACACTAGAGGATGTTGAGCACTCTTGTTGGCTGACATTCTCTACAATTATGCAACTTTTTCCCCTTTTTTAATGTGTCTGAGTGTGGGTGGCTGGTTGTGTGTCAATTTTCCTTAGCTACCTGTGTCTCTTTGGCCTCCTTGGTAACAACACTAGTAACAGGGCAAGACGCCCTTCCATTGGATCCGATTAAAGCCTGCAGGGCGAGAATTGCTATCCAGGCCTGACGATGACGCCTTCTCGATTTACCTGAAATTCAGCATTTGTAAAACTACACCGCAATTAAGTCATTTGAGTGGAATTCAACTCTATTATAGTGGCTAAATGGAAGATGAGAGCAATCCTGCCCTCACTCAGGCTTAGCAGAGATGTTAAGGACTACAGCATCTTGTTTTCTGCCTGCGAGTCATCAAGTCTTGTCATGATCTTGGCCTGGGTGCTGCCATTTGACATTTCCTGTTGGCTTGCCTGTACCATCACGTGTCATTTTGACTAAGCGTGGCTAATCCGCAGAGATATCAAATAGAAGTGATCAGTTTACCAATAGCTAGGCATCTTTTTGTGAATGTGTGCAGATTGCTGATAATAACAAAGCTCATATGATATGTTACACTCTGCCAAGATCTGACGCACTCACTTAGGAAAACTTGGGAAGGGATACGGTGGTACTGCTGAGTGTATACTTGAGTGTTTGTAAGAATCTGTGCCAAAGGAACTTCCTGCAACATGTCAGGCATAATTTATTCATGGCTGGAGGGAAGGTCCTGTATGGAGACAGATATACACATAATCTGGCAGTGGGACAGACAGGCAGACAGACAGATGAGTACACGGAAAGACAGGCAGTACCCATTAATTTGTTTTAAATATGTAAACAGTTTTTTTCCCCACATTTTCTAAATGCATGTGAGTGGTGCTTTCCAGTGCAAAACTTGCCACAACGCCTAAGATGCCCTGCTCACTTAATAAATAAATTGCAGCTGGTCCAAAACGCAGCAGCTCGAGTTCTTACTAGAACCAGGAAGTATGACCATATTAGCCCGGTTCTGTCAACACTGCACTGGCTCCCTATTAAACATTGCATACATTTTAAAATCTCGCTAATTACTTACAAAGCACTAAATGGTTTAGCTCCCCAGTACTTGAGCGAGCTCTTAACGCATTATACTCCATCACGTCTATTGCGGTCTTAAAATTCTGGCCAGTTGATCCTTTTCCTATTTAGCACCTAAACTCTGGAACAGCCTTCCTAGCATTGTTCGGAAGCAGACACACCCTGTCAGTTTAAATCTAGACTAAAAACACATCTCTTTACTATGGCATACACATAGAACATTATCAATTTATATTATTCAAATCAGTTAAATGATTGTTTTAGGCTGCATTAACTAGGTCAGCCGGAACCGGGAACACTTCCCATAACACCTGATGTACTCGTTACATCATAAGAAGAATGGCATCTACGCTAATGTTAGTCTCTCTGTTTATCCCGAGGTTTACTGCAGTCAGCCGGATCCGGGCCGTATCCAGATCAGATGGTGGAACTGCGCCTGGACATGACCAACGCATCCCTGAAATGTCTGCAGAGACCGTGTCAATTAAACTCCACCCTGTAAATGCTGCATCGACGCGACATCCTCATTAAACCCGTCTCCGGTGTGATGACTCCAATCTTTCGAATAATCTTTCGAATATCTTTCGATCTAATATGACTTCTGACCTGTAATGTTGCCAGAATCATAATCACACACTGTTTGTTCGTCGACCAGAGGAGAACTGGCACCCCGTCTGAGCCTGGTTTCTCTCAAGGTTTTTTTCTCCATTCTGGCCACTGAAGGAGTTTTGGTTCCTTGCCACCGTCGCCTTTGTCTTTTTTTCATATGATAATTGAACTGAGCTGGATGACATCACCGTTTTCTCCAGAGCGGCTGTACAGCCGAATCAAATTCTGTTGCATTATTTTCCTGTTTAACACTGTGAAGCTGCTTTGAAACAATCTGCACTGTAAAAAGCGCTATATAAATAAAGATGAATTGACTTGACTTGACAACAATGGTAGGGTCTTCTGTATCAGAGAATTTTTTGAAGCCATGGACCCCCCAAATACGATGATCCCTAACCTTCATAAAATATAAAAGGATTTATAAAGTTTCATAAAATTAACATATATTTGTTTATCATAAGAAATACATGTTTTAATGCTTTTTAACAGTTATCGAGGTTGAGCCAAAAACCTAGGACTAGTGGGTTTTTTAAATAATCTCAAACTATTTGATTGACAGCGGGAGTACTAGAGGCAAACTTGCTCTGAATGAGAAGTTCTACCATATGGAATTAATGTTGTAGGAATGTGTGAAAAATCGTGTGACACACAATCCTTTACGTACGTGAAAACGTGGAGGTGCCCCCCCGGTGGGCGATTTCTAATAGACCTATAAGGGCCGTGAGTCAAACAGGCCCAGCGAGTATCGTTCGGATCACCCTCCGTTAACCTTGTCTGACAGCCGCTCGAATTTCATAAGCCGAGAGCGGCCATGTTTTTCGAGGTACGCGAATCTCCTCGTAGACAATCGCGGCACCTTGGACAAAAGTACTGCATACCAGTTTTCCAGTCGCCGCTTTCTTTTTCACGCAACCTCATTCTGAACAGATCTCATTCTGTTCAAGAAGGATAAGTAAAAGTTTTAGTAAAAGTGGCCACGCCCACTTTGAACGTTTTGATGTCCCGTCGCAGACGTGAATCGAAACTTTTTTTGATCATTATTGACAATCAGACTCCGGAGAGTCTTTCTGCACTCGTTTGGTTCAGATTGGGTGAAAAACCTAGGACAAGTTTGCCAAAGTTGAAAAATCCAAAATACCTAAAAAATTAAGAAAATTTTAAAACGTGTGTTTTGTTTGTCTTGTGCCAGGGATTCCCACGATATAAGACACTTGAGCCTACTATGAACAGTTTACATACTTTTGATCGCTGTAGCGCCATCATCAGGCCGATTGGGGCAAACCTTGGTGACGTTGTAGATGGGATTGGTACTACCATCCCTCAAAGTTTCAAGTCTCTATGACTTACGGTTTGGTCTACCGGATCACTTTTAGGGGAGAATGCCGATCCTTGAAAATTCTAACAATTACAATAGGGATTCAGCACTACATGGACTACATACAGTACCATTCAAAAGTTTGGTATCAGTAAGTTTATCAAAAGTGACAGTAAAGACTTTTATGTCTTGTTATGTCTATGTAATGACTTTTATGTCTAAGTGAAGAATGAAAAATAACTTTGCTATGAGTATATCAGGACATTTAGTGTTATCAGTTTATTCAAATCCCAGGTAGTGAACAGCACAGGTAAGAAAGGGTTACACAAACTCTGAATGAGAAGAAGACAAGCAAGCTGTCTGCTTGTGTTAATAAACCTGGTCTAGTCTGCTTTGCCTGGGGTTACATTGTTGTTCATGACAGTGCACCTGTCCTGGTTAACTGACAGCTTTAAACATCAGCCCTAGTTGCATTATCTCTGTCTTTCATAGCCTTAGGCTCCATTAAAACTGAGGCAAACCGCAAAGAATGTTGTTCAACTTATCCAGGGTCACAATTTGTCAAAACACCCATGTACACTCTACAAAAAAACTATTAATGGATTTGATACAAGCTACCTCGGATGGCCAACGTACCAACTTCCTGTCAAAATTAGCTTTTTCTAAGAGAAGGGGTGCCAGAAGGAAATGGCATTGGCGTGTTTGTCAGCTTGAGCGCTCGCAGTGGCAGCTAACACTGGAAGTGGTTTTAGGAGGTGTTCTCAGGTTTGGCTGAGCTTTTTTACCCTTAAGTGGAAAAACATTAATGGAAGCTGGCTCGCTCTCGTTCTCTTCCCCCTTCTCAGCGGCGGCTTTAACAGCCGAAGGGAGGGCTGGTAGACGACCAAACATTAGTCACCACATGAATCCAGCGCTCTGAAATATACTTCCTGTCAAGGTTTGGATAGATATTATGAAGAGAGACCTTGCTCAGCTCAGCAGGAATTGGTCACTTAACCGAGAAAAGAATTACAAATTTATTGCAAAGACTTCTGTTGGCTGACAACATGCATTTTATTGACTTAGGAGTTCGGGTATAAGACATCTATGGTAGGAATGGACAGTTGAGTCCTATTTAAAATGCAAGGTCACAATGACAACACTTGGGACAATGGTCTTCTGCGACTCTATTATTCAGAGTTTTGTGAGTGACAAGCCACAAAAAAACCCTCAGTAAAGCAATGAAAGGGCCATATTGGATACATTTTGAAGCATTTTTCCCACAGAAGTCTTCTCATCATGTTAGTCAAGATTTCTTGCACCAAAGACACTGTATTTACACTACAATTTTTCCACCATTTCTCTGACCCTTAAAGGAACATGGCGACTTTTTGGGACTTTAGCTTATTCACCGTATCCCCCAGAGTTAGATAAGTTCATACATACTATTTTTATCTCTGTGCGTGCCATAACCCTGTCTGACGCACCCACCGCTAGCCTAGCTTAGCACAAAGACTGGAGGTAAACGACTCCAGCTAGCCTACTGCTCAATAAGTGACAAAACGCCAACATTTTGCTATTTACATGTTGTGATGTGTATAGTTACATCGTGTACTAAGACCGACGGAAAATGAAAAGTGGAAATTTTCTAGACCGATATGGCTAGGGACTAAACTCTCATTCCTGCGTAATAATCCAGGAACTTTGCTGCCGTACCATGGGTGCAGCGGCACAATGATATTACGCAACGCCTGAAAATAGTCCCCAGCACGCTCTCTGTGTAAGCAAGTTGTCACGTTGGTTATGTTGACGGAAGTTAGCCTATTTTCAGGTGCTGCGTAATATCATTGTGCCGCTGCACCCATGGTACGGCAGCAAAGTTCCTGGATTATTACGCAGGAATGAGAGTATAGTCCCTAGCCATATCGGTCTAGAAAATTGCAACTTTTCATTTTCCGTCAGTCTTAGTACATGATGTAACTATACACATCACAAAATGTAAATAGGAAAATGTTGGCGTTATTTTGTCACTTATTGAGCAGTAGGCTAGATGGAGTCATTTACCTCCGGTCTTTGTGCTAAGCTAGGCTAGCGGTGGGTGTGTCAGACAGAGTTATGGCACGCACGGAGATAAAAATGGTATGTATGGACTTATCTAACTCTGGGGGATACGGTGAATAAGCTAAAGTCCCAAAAAGTCGCCGTGTTCCTTTAAAAGAATAGTTTGCTCAAAAGTGAAAATTCTGTAATTTACTCACCATTAATCATGCTGTTCAAAGCCCATATGAATGTCCTCCTTCTGTGGAATAAAAAAAAAAGATATTTAGGGCATTTTCACACCTGTCACACCTATCGATCTGACATCATTTTTTACAATGTTGCATTTTCTTCTTGGTTCGCTTCGCTTTCATAAGGCAACCTTTCAAAGCGTACCAAAATATTTTTATGCAAGTAACATGCAAGTACAACTATCCTCTTATTAGTCTGTTTCCTCTGCGTCATCCATCAAGATGATTGACAAGTTTGTTCCACAAGCTTATTGTGGCTTTATTTCTAACTGGCGAGACACACGCAAACACTATACGAATGTAGCCGTTATTGACACTGTTAAATTATATACTACATTCATATTAATACTGCATCAAATTCAAACACGCTCTCTCTGGATCTCCCAGCGCTGTCTGGAGGTTAACTGTGTCAAGACATACGCAAACACTATACGAAGGTTATAATGCAGCTAGAGCAGGAATCAAGGCTTCATTGGGACAGCATTCTCGCACGGAGAAGCGTTTAACATTTTAGGATGAAGAGGGACTGTGGGACTTTCAGCTGTGATAACTAATGTGCCCACTCACAGAATCAGACACTACTGCTATTTATATGGCACATTTCCCTTTATTCCCTGAATTATAATACCATTTGGTCTGTTAGGTCGGATTGCTTTCACAACTCAAGCGAGTTTGTTTACAATTGGGCCAAGACCAAATCTTGGTCTCGGAGCGATTGTTTTGGTGCGGATCCAAGCACGATTGCCGTGTTCACATGCCTAAAAGAACCAAACTAAGGGAGAAAATGCAACAGGATCCAAAACAAATGCTCAGGTGTGAAAGCTCCCTTAGAAGAATATTAATGCTGCTTTCATCCATACAGTAATTCATTAATAATTTGCATAAATGGCTGAGAGCAATGTTTAGATGAATATATTTAAATATGTACTGCACGCTTTCCTCTCAATCACAAAATGTACACACAAAAAAACCCCACAAAAATAACAGCGGTGAGAAAACAGCAGTTAAGGAAACATCTCGGTTACGTATGGTAACTCTTGTTCCCTGAAGGAGGGAACGGAGACGCCCGACGTACGTCGAACGTGACCGACTGAAAGGGAACGTCTCGGTTACGTATGGTAACCCTCGTTCCCTGAAGGAGGGAACAGAGACGTACGTCGGACGTGACCGACTGAAAGGGAACATCTGATCATAGTGAATCTACAATTCACCAGCATCATGTTGACAGATGAGGTCATTAAAATTACTCTGTTATAATTGTTTGTAAAGCATATGTGAGACTATAGCTTACACTCACCTAAAGGATAATTAGGAACACCATACTAATACTGTGTTTGACCCCCTTTCGCCTTCAGAACTGCCTTAATTCTACGTGGCATTGATTCAACAAGGTGCTGAAAGCATTCTTTAGAAATGTTGGCCCATATTGATAGGATAGCATCTTGCAGTTGATGGAAATTTGTGGGATGCACATCCAGGGTACGAAGCTCCCGTTCCACCACATCCCAAAGATGCTCTATTGGGTTGAGATCTGGTGACTGTGGGGGCCATTTTAGTACAGTGAACTCATTGTCATGTTCAAGAAACCAATTTGAAATGATTCGAGCTTTGTGACATGGTGCATTATTCTGCTGGAAGTAGCCATCAGAGGATGGGTACATGGTGGTCATAAAGGGATGGACATGGTCAGAAACAATGCTCAGGTAGGCCGTGGCATTTAAACGATGCCCAATTGGCACTAAGGGGCCTAAAGTGTGCCAAGAAAACATCCCCCACACCATTACACCACCACCACCAGCCTGCACAGTGGTAACAAGGCATGATGGATCCATGTTCTCATTCTGTTTACGCCAAATTCTGACTCTACCATCTGAATGTCTCAACAGAAATCGAGACTCATCAGACCAGGCAACATTTTTCTAGTCTTCAACTGTCCAATTTTGGTGAGCTTGTGCAAATTGTAGCCTCTTTTTCCTATTTGTAGTGGAGATGAGTGGTACCCGGTGGGGTCTTCTGCTGTTGTAGCCCATCCTCCTCAAGGTTGTGCGTGTTGTGGCTTCACAAATGCTTTGCTGCATACCTCGGTTGTAACGAGTGGTTATTTCAGTCAAAGTTGCTCTTCTATCAGCTTGAATCAGTCGGCCCATTCTCCTCTGACCTCTAGCATCAACAAGGCATTTTCGCCCACAGGACTGCCACATACTGGATGTTTTTCCCTTTTCACACCATTCTTTGTAAACTCTAGAAATGGTTGTGCGTGAAAATCCCAGTAACTGAGCAGATTGTGAAATACTCAGACTGGCCCGCCTGGCACCAACAACCATGCCACGCTCAAAATTGCTTAAATCACCTTTCTTTCCCATTCTGACATTCAGTTTGGAGTTCAGGAGATTGTCTTGACCAGGACCACACCCCTAAATGCATTGAAGCAACTGCCATGTGATTGGTTGATTAGATAATTGCATTAATGAGAAATTGAACAGGTGTTCCTAACAATCCTTTAGGTGAGTGTATATAGATCTGACTATACTGAGACTATATAATTAATCAATTTTTTGCATGAAACATTGATATTACAGTACAGATTGGCTTTTTCTGCATTATCCAGAACATTGCATAAGCATTAGTTTCAGGTGTCATAGAACGGAAGAGAGGCATACACATTACATCCTTTTGATTTTCCCGGCAAAAACAACCCGAGTCCTTCACAAAACTTTTAAATACAACCTAGGAAGTCAGGGGAAGATCTTGTTTTTTAAGTTGCATTACAAGCTGTTCACACATTGGCATTAAAAAAGCAATTAATAGATAAAAATTCTTACATATAGCACCTTTAAATTCATTATTAAACTTAATTTAATGATTAAATTAAATTATAACAGCGGCTTTATTTTTGGCTTTCCTTCACACAAGCCAATTGAGCTCCTGCAACTTTAAGAATTCTATTTGTAAAATGAACTATTGGCTAATAGTTGGTCTAACTTCAAAATAGGCATTGATATGTAAACATCAGTGGTCATATGTTGACGCAAAAAAACATTTGACTGGAACCTTATTTTGATATACTTCTTTCTTTACACATAAACTGGCAGCAGTATCACAAAGTTTTGTTGAGTATATCTAATATTTGAGTCTTAGGACTGGCTGCCATTATGGGTTTTTTTCTCCTTGGGAGCAGAAATATCACTGGGAATTTGGGAACAAGCTTTCTCCAGCGAGCTTAAAGAAAGGTTTGTGCGTTTGCAGAGAGCTGAGTGATTGAGACAACATTTGGTTATTTGTCTTTCCAGACAAAGCAATGCATATGTGTGCTTGCGTGTTCCATGCGCCTTCATGCAATTGCATGTTTTTGCATGTGCTCTGTAAAGAAGCGAGAGCATACAAATGACAGGCTGCCAAAGTGAGGGAAATAAAGTCCTTAAAATAAAGAAGTCAACTACTTCATTCCATCTGTCACCATCTCCCTCCCTTCCTTAAGGATAACTTTGGCTCTGCTCACTTCCTCCTATTCATGTGAGGATTTCATGGATGACATGCGTTGACCAAATACACACAGCACATCTGCTAAAAGTGTGTGCATGTGTGTTTGTGGCCTGTGGGACTGGTTTCTAAGAGAGACACAGAGGCGCTATTTTATGATCCCCACCTGTCAGAGGTGAACGCACCAGGAAGATAAATGTCTTGGTACAGTAATGATCCAGGTATTCTAGCATTCATGCTTTTTTCATTAGGTATACTTTGGCAAAAAAAAAAAATTAACCGGGTTTCCCAGCCTAGCCAACAGACAAGTGCCCAAACCCCCTAAAACTAGCAAGCCAGCATACGGGACCACCTAACTAATTTAGGCTAGTTTGAGCCTTTTATTTATTTTATATATGCAGTACTTCAAATGTCAGAATCAGAAATATAAAAAAATATTATTGCTGTCAAACGCAATTAATCGCATCCAAAATAAAAGTTTGTTTACATAATATATTTGTGTACTGTTTAATTATTATGTATACATAAATACACATACATACATGTATATATTTAAGAAGAAAAAAAAATATATATATATATATATATATATATATTTTTTATTTTTTTTTGTTTGTTTTTTTTTGTGTTAGTGCTGTCAAATCGATTAATCGTGATTAATCACATCCAAAATAAGTTTTTTTTTACATAATATGTGTATATGTACTGTGTATAATTATGTCTATATAAATCCACACTTATTCATATATATATTTAAGAAATAGTTGCATGTATATACTGTATGTATATTTATATAATTTATATTATATATAAATACAAATATTTTATATATATAAATATGACAGGTTTTTCTTAAATATATACATGCATGTGTGTGTATTTATATATACATAATAATTATACACATTACATACACATATATTATGTAAACAAACTTTTATTTTAAATGCAATTAATCGCTTTGACATCACTAATTATATATATAAATAGAGCTAGCCGCCTGGCCAAACTGAGCGATCGGGGGAGAAGGGCCTTAGTCAGGGAGATGACCAAGAACCTGATGGTCACTCTGACAGAGCTCCAGCGTTTCTCTGTGGAGAGAAGAGAACCTTCCAGAACAACAACCATCTCTGCAGCACTCCACCAGTCAGGCCTGTATGCACATGGCACATGACAGCCCACCTGGAGTTTGCCAAAAGGCACCTGAAGGACGCTCAGACCATGAGAAACAAAACTCTTCGGCCTGAATGGTAAGCATCATGTCTGGAGGAAACCAGGCACCGCTCATCACTTGGCCAAAACCATCCCTACAGTGAAACATGGTGGTGGCAGCATCATGATGTGGGGATGTTTTTCATTGGCAGGAGCTGGGAGACTAGTCAGGATCGAGGGAAAGATGAATGCAGCAAGGTACAGAGACATCCTTAATGGAAACCTGCTCCAGAGTGCTCTGGACCTCTGGTGCGAAGGTTCATCTTCCAACAGGACAACGACCCTAAGCACACAGCCAAGATAACAAAGGAGTGGCTACGGGACAACTCAGTGAATGTCCTTGAGTGGCCCAGCCAGAGCCCAGACTTGAACCCGATTGAACATCTCTGAAGAGATCTGAAAATGACTGTGCACCGATGCTCCCCATCCAACCTGATGGAGCTTGAGAGGTCCTGCAAAGAAGAATGGGAGAAACTGCCCAAAAATTGGTGTGCCAAGCTTGTAGCATCATACTCAAAATGCGTAATTGGTGCCAAAGCTGCTTCAACAAAGTATCAAGGCTGTGAATACTTATGAACGTGATCGTTTTTTATTTTTAATAGATTTACAAAGACTTCTTTCACTTCTTTCACGTTGTCATTATGGGGTATTGTTTGTAGAATTGAGAATCCATTTTGGAATAAGGCTGTAACATAACAAAATGTGGAAAACGTAAAGTGACGAATGCACTGTATATATACACTCACCTAAAGGATTATTAGGAACACCTGTTCAATTTCTGTTGAACACTCCAACAGGTCACCTGTTCAGTCTTTATATATACTATATATATATATATATATATATATATATTTATATATATATATATATATATATATATATATATATATATATATATATATATATATGCAAATATTTCTTAAATATATACATGCATGTGTGTGTTTATATATACACAGTAATTATACACAGTACACACACATATATTATGTAAACACTTTTGGATGCGATTAATCTTGATTAATCGTTTGACAGCACTAAAAATATATGAAATCGTATGTGAAATATAGAAATATCTGAATATAAAGTTTTGCGTAAGCACATATTTTCTTCAGAAAATGTCTATTACTATTGTAATATTCCTTTTAAAATATTATAATATAATTTCAATATTATAAAATACTATTTTAATGACTGGCTAAAACATTCGGTAGTAACCCATAACAAAAATTTTAAATAATAACCATAGCATCATTCAAAATATCATTGTTACTACAGGTTACATGTGGTACTTGATGCCATTGTATAAATATACATAATACAGTTTTTGTTACTACTGTAAAACTACATGTTCATATGGTACAGTGTCAGAAACTTTGTGTCATAATCTTTCTGTCTTTTTGCTGTGATGACTGTTGTGGCCAAGTAATCATACTTTTATTGTTTATTATATTGGCAGTTTTACAACAGTAATGGGAATACTTTTTTTTTTTGGAGAACATAATGCAACTAAAGACCTATTACAGAAAGTGTATTAGCTCATTTCTATTTATTTATATTAGTGGTATGCACACAGTTTTGTATAATTCAGTCATAAAATGTCATATGCCGCTTTCATAGTGTGGTTTTCTCAGCTTCTGATTCTGTTAAACACATTATCCTGAATCAGGGTGGCTTGAGAACTTGAGATTGAAAGGTCTTGTTTAATGTCAGTGTACTGACAGTTTTACTAAACACAAGCACGGCACATGCTTCTATATAATGGCATGTATATTTTCATGTCAAAGTTCTTCAATGCCGGGTCCAAGTATAATAATGCCATCCACACAATATTTCATGCAGGCCAAATACACTATCCTTCCCAGAGGTCTGAAAACCAATCTGTATTCTCTCCAACCCTACATGTTGCATCTGTCAATAAAATAGAAATGAACAGTGTGATTATAAGACTGTCTGGACAGGGGCCATTGCTAGTGAAAAAGAAAAAAAAAAACATGTCTTTTTCCCTCCATCTCTGTCTCCTTTCAGTATTTGGCAGGTTTATTTTGGTCAAGCTATGGCTCCATCCACGGTATAATAATGCAGCTGGCAGTAGATGGGAAAAAAATCATGCTGTTTTCATCACCAACCCCCAAGCCATCGATCTATCTGAGACACGTACACCCAAACATACAGATGTACAGATGAAAGCTTACACACCTACACCTATTCCTTCATGAATGCCAGGAAGAGTGACTTTTAATTACCAGAAAGTTCCATATTTGCATGATGAGTCGTAATACGTTTGACACGTCGCATGCTATCCTGATGAAAACCTGTCCTACTTTCCTTCGCCTCCACTCCAAGAAAAATAATCTTTACGAGAGCACTGCTGTTTGGTTAGACCCACTCCATACAGCAGGCGGGCCGGGGATCCGAGAGAGAGAGAGAGAGAGAGAGAGGCAAACTAAATGAAAATACTGGATTAATAAAGTGATAAAAAAATATTCTGTTGAAGGAATAAAAAAAAAAAAAGAAAATTCCGTCATTGTTTAATCACACTCATGACATTTCCAAAACCCGTATGCTGTTGTTTTATCCGGGGAACAAAAAAAAAAGAAATTTTGAATAATATTCACACAGTTCTTTCCCATGAACAACAACAGTAAGCACTGCTTTCAAGCTCATAATAGGAGAAAAAAACTCCTAACCCTGGGGTTTTCAATGTTCTAGATGCCATGTACCCTCAGATATGAGGGACCCCATCCTAAAATTGAAAAGGCATCTATATAGTTCCTTGTAAAATGAAAAGTAAGTCATTATTTACTCACCCTGGTATTGTTTTTAAAGGGATAGTTCGCCCAAAAATGAAAATTATCCCATAAAGCCATTCTAGGTGTATATGACATTCTTCTTTCAGACGAATACAATCAGAGTTATATTATATATATATATAACTCTGATATAAAACAATCAATCAATTTCTCATTAATGCAATTATCTAATCAACCAATCACATGGCAGTTGCTTCAATGCATTTAGGGGTGTGGTCCTGGTCAAGACAATCTCCTGAACTCCAAACTGAATGTCAGAATGGGAAAGAAAGGTGATTTAAGCAATTTTGAGCGTGGCATGGTTGTTGGTGCCAGACGGGCCGGTCTGAGTATTTCACAATCTGCTCAGTTACTGGGATTTTCACGCACAACCATTTCTAGAGTTTACAAAGAATGGTGTGAAAAGGGAAAAACATCCAGTATGCGGCAGTCCTGTGGGCGAAAATGCCTTGTTGATGCTAGAGGTCAGAGGAGAATGGGCCGACTGATTCAAGCTGATAGAAGAGCAACTTTGACTGAAATAAGCACTCGTTACAACCGAGGTATGCAGCAAAGCATTTGTGAAGCCACAACACGCACAACCTTGAGGCAGATGGACTACAACAGCAGAAGACCCCACCGGGTACCACTCATCTCCACTACAAATAGGAAAAAAGAGGCTACAATTTGCACGAGCTCACCAAAATTGGACAGTTGAAGACTGGAAAAATGTTGCCTGGTCTGATGAGTCTCGATTTCTGTTGAGACATTCAGATGGTAGAGTCAAAATTTGGCGTAAACAGAATGAGAACATGGATCCATCATGCCTTGTTACCACTGTGCAGGCTGGTGGTGGTGGTGTAATGGTGTGGGGGATGTTTTCTTGGCACACTTTAGGCCCCTTAGTGCCAATTGGGCATCGTTTAAATGCCACGGCCTACCTGAGCATTGTTTCTGACCATGTCCATCCCTTTATGACCACCATGTACCCATCCTCTGATGGCTACTTCCAGCAGGATAATGCACCATGTCACAAAGCTCGAATCATTTCAAATTGGTTTCTTGAACATGACAATGAGTTCACTGTACTAAAATGGCCCCCACAGTCACCAGATCTCAACCCAATAGAGCATCTTTGGGATGTGGTGGAACGGGAGCTTCGTGCCCTGGATGTGCATCCCACAAATCTCCATCAACTGCAAGATGCTATCCTATCAATATGGGCCAACATTTCTAAAGAATGCTTTCAGCACCTTGTTGAATCAATGCCACGTAGAATTAAGGCAGTTCTGAAGGCGAAAGGGGGTCAAACACAGTATTAGTATGGTGTTCCTAATAATCCTTTAGGTGAGTGTATATATATATATATATATATCCTGGCTAATCCAAGCTTTATAATGGCAGTGAATGGCAGCCCAAAATTTGAAGCCCAAAAACATCCATCTATTATAAAAGTAATCCACACGGCTCCGGGGGGTTCATAAAGGCCTTCTAAAGCGAATGGATATTTTTCTTACAAACCCATCAATATTTAACACGTTATAAAGTAAAATATCTAGCTTCCACTAGACCGCCTTCCGTATTCAACTTACACCGTGTCCTAACTACATGCGATGCGACGCCGTGACATGCGATAAAAGTTATCTTTTCCATGTTAATTAGAGTTTTTGTCTTAAACAGCCGCGACGCAAACACGCGATGATTCTATTTTAGAAACGGTTTCTATTTCTGCGACGTTGCGGCTGGAATAACAACACAAAACATGGCAATGATAATCTCAGGTAGTGTTTATGTGCTTTATTTAATGTTAAATGCTTGTAATGTGACTTTGAATATCATTTAGTGCTCCCAGCTTGGATAATTCTCCCAACAATGGATAATTCACCTCAGATCTTAAAATTAAACAAATGGAAACAAGAAAGTTCAAACTGTGAACAAAAAAGTATATTCTATGACAAAGATTGTTTTAGTAACTCAGTATGTATTTTAGTAATGTTTAAATGGTGTAATATTTGTGAATTTGATTATGTAGCTACTTATCCATTTGCGAGTGCCGTCAGGATTAATCTCTGGTGCCGTGCACTTGCTGCGAGAGCCCGCCCACACGCTGTTCTGATTGGTTGTGGTTTTTGACTGATTTGTCGCATCTCGTAGTCGCGTCGCGTCTCGTATGGACAGACAAGTTTCTTGTCGCGTGTAGTTAGGACACGGTGTTACGAAGAAAGTGTAACGCCTCTCGCAGTTCAAAACGCTTACGTTACGTCCGACGTCATCGTCGCATCAGTTATGCTTTTTTCGTAAGTAGAATACGGAAGGTGGTCCGCCGGAAGCTAGATATTTTACTTTATAACGTGTTAAATATGGATATTTTTCTTACACAAACCCATTGCTTTGCTTCAGAAGGCCTTTATTAACCCCCCGGAGCCGTATGGATTACTTTTATAATGGATGGATGCACTTTTTTGGGCTTCATATTTTGGGCTGCCTTTCACTGCCATTATAAAGCTTGGATTAACCAGGACATTTTTTAATATAACTCAGATTGTATTCGTCTGAAAGAAAAATGTCATACACACCTAGGATGACTTGAGGGTGAGTAAATCATGGGCTAATTTTCCTTTTTGGGTGAACTATCCCTTTAAAATATTGTTTACAAGTCATATGGACTACTTTCATGATGCTCTTTGATATATTTTTTTAGATGACCATAAATCATTTTATGTAAAATAGCAGCATGAACATTCCTCAGAATATCTCCTTTTGTGTACCACACAAGAAGGAAAGTCATACAGGTTTGGAACGACATGAAGATAAGCAACTATTAACACATTATTCATTTTTGGGAGAATTTTAGATTTGAGTAAGGCCATTAAACAGAAAGCCGTCCGGCTTACAGCATGATTAAGTCATTTCAAACCACATGCGCTCGCCCTGGACGCATTTTGGAAGCGTTTGCACGTCCCACAGCGAGGTGAGTTGATCCACTCTGCAGAAGCGAGCTGCTAAAGCAATAATCATTTGAGTAAATGCATAAACACACAGGCTAGCATCTCTCCTAGCTCACGTCAGGTAGGATTTATGCAGACGGTGTTCTCGGGTGTCCCAGGCCATGGTTGAGTTCAGCGCAGTGTCGGTTTTTAAAGACTAGTGTTGGGTAACATTCTCCTTCAAGGCTCAATTCCGTTCAACTCTATTAGTTTCGCCACTAACGCTTTTCCATGTTCCGCGTGAGTAAAAACAAACACACAAGCAAAGGTCCCTATAAACATATCTAAATTTAACAAGTCCTCCCTGTCTCGCTCAAGTTGTTTTCTTCTCTTTTGCCTTTCTTCTCTTTCCTCTGCCCTGCTTTTCTCTTTCACATGCTTTTACAGTGAGGTGCACTGAAAGCGCTCTTTGTTGCTACGGTCTACGGCGTCTGAATAGGGCCAAACAAATGGCCCTGTCCACTGAGCACTGCAGAAGAGGTTTTGAAAAGAATTCCTCCCCTGACTTCTCCTTCATGAGCCCCACAATGACAGACTACCCTTTTCTTCCCGTGCTCCCACTAATGGATAAGACAATATTTGCAGGAGTGTGAGGTGGGGGTCTCTTTTACTTGAATATTCAGCCTCCGTTCATGCCAGCCAAACCACCCCCCCCATCCCTCCCTCTCCGATAAACACTCTGCCCATTTCCCTTTGATTTTCTTCAGTCCTCTTGTTTCCCCAGCGTTCCGTTTGTTTCTCACTTCTTGGATGCTCCGAATCAAAAAATCAAACAAGAAAGGCAGAGAGAAAGCAACAGGTGTGAGGTAGCGAGGGACAAAT
Organism: Rhinogobio ventralis; assembly: GCA_039654625.1. Lineage (NCBI taxonomy): Eukaryota > Metazoa > Chordata > Actinopteri > Cypriniformes > Gobionidae > Rhinogobio > Rhinogobio ventralis. Next base: position 5,679,973 of record CM077214.1, on the reverse strand, counting down.
GCATTAGCCAGTGCCCATGAGATTACATCATTTTTACTTAGAGGAAAAGCAAAAAAAGAAAAAAGGGCAGATTGTTTGATTTGGTGACGAGATGGGCCGATTTACCTTTTCCCCAATCCAAACAGAGCCAAAGGGAGCTTTTTTTGCTTTGCGCTCAAGTAAACCTTTGAATGTTAATAAAACGAGCTGTTGAAATGTAAAACACAGCATACTGATTTAACATAGCTTTGTGTAAACCACAGAAGTGATTGTTTTACATTTCAAATGGCCTGAGGATATGAAAATGATTTCAACGCCGTAATTAAATGACATAATTAACAAAATAATTTTAAGTAAACTGTGAAAGGTTTCAGTAGAACAATACAACTATGGATAAACAGTGCATTCATTTTATCTGACAGTAGTTGTGCAGTGCACTGTAAAAATTATTTGCAACTTTTTTTCTTTTATCAAATCAATGTAGATAATTAATGTGGTTCAGATAACATAATATTTTGAGTTTAATGATTAAACCAATCCCCTTCTTTGTATTAACTACATTTTTTTATTTTCAATGAACTCAAAATTTGTATTTACTTAGTAACTTACTTACTTAATTTTTTTTTACAGTGTTTGATTTTAGTGCCCCATTATGCTTTTTCAAATATTACCTTTCATGCGGTTTGTAATATAGATCAAAGTGCACGACAAATAAAGTTATTAGCCGCTTTTCCACCGTCGGGCTGAACAGCAGAATGCTAAGGAACGGTTCCAGTTATGTTTCCACTTGAGCCTGGTACGGCACGGCACAATTACAATCCATTCTAGGATCCATTCCCAGAATTCTCAGTACTGTTGGTTAACCGTGCTAGTAGACTGCGTGTAGTGACGTCGCCGCTCAGGATTGGTCACTTGTCTGTTGCCTGGCTATATTTCTCTGTAGCTGGCTAAGCGTGCTATTTAAGGGATGTAAACACCAATTAATATTAAAATTAAAAGACATATCTGATCATCCTCCATAATGCGTCGCTATTTATATCTCATATCATCAGTAAACCGTTGCGTTACAAAGGCAACGACTGATGCATTTGTATTACATTCCAAAGATCGGCCGTTATCAGCCCCACAGTGGAAAATGAAACCGACTGGGCCAGATTTGCATGGAATGAAGCAAAGAGAAGAGATTTGGCCCGACAGTGGAAAAGCACCTATTGTCTTCTAAAAAATTTGATTCTGAACTGCTGAAACGAGGAGTCAGAAATTCTAGTCTCACTTCCTGTTACATACCTATGTACCAATGTAACAAATTTGCATAATGCCAGCCTATGGTCTTCATTGGCTGCCTGTGATCAACGTGAGGCCTGGAAGACTTTGGTTCATGTTGTTGACATGTTGATAAGATGTTGTTTTTATGAGGACTCATGCTAGAATTGATACAGAAAAAACGTCAATATCACTGTGTATCTAGCGATGAGAAAGCCTCCGGAGCAGAAATTCAGATATGGTAATGGGCGTTTTGTTTCTGATACACGCTGTAAGCAGTCGACCAATCACAACAGAATTAGCAATGTATATTATGAGAAAATTATATATATTTTTTTACTTTGGATACATTTAAACCTATTGTAGGAGACCTCCAAATCAAAATTAGGAGACTTTAAAATAGCATAATGGGGGCACAATAAATATGAATACTGTAAGTTCACCCAAAAATTACTATTGTCATCTTTTTTTCCAGTATTTGTCGTTCCAAATCAGCAAGATATTTATTTTTCATGGAACACAAAAAAGGAGGTGTTTTAATGAATGTTCAAGCTGCAACGAAAGTATACAGTGACTGTCAAGTATTGAAAAAAGTATTAAAAAGCACCATAAAAGTAGTCAATAGTCACATATTAAGAAGTAGCTTACGTGAGAAACAGAATTTAAAAATATATCTATATTTTTCAAAGTAAAAAGTTTTGTTTTTACAAATATCTTGAATTAGTCATTCATAAGTATTTTATGTTTTATATATTTTGTAGTTTGTAGAGAGTTGCGCCACATGACATTTTATAACAAAAAAGATCAAATTAAATTTCAGTTCTTTTTTCACATCGCTCCATGGTAGTTGCATCACATGACTTTAATTTAGCAGAAATCAAAAGATTTTTTTTTAATATTTAAAAATATTTATATATAATTTTAATTCAGAAATTAAAAACATACTCGTCATTGAATATATGAACTCCATTTCAAAATTAAGTTAATTAATTATTAGAAAGGACAAACGTCACGTTATTTAATCCTCAGTTATTGAATGTACTATCCCATTAAGACCATTTTCTGCACCAAATCTCTATTGCGGTCTCATTCTCAGTCTTCATCTCTGTCTCTTTCCTTTTATTTAGACAGGTCCGGTATAAGCTACTAATTGTTATGCCAATGTTTTTACAGCTTATACAGGCAGATGCATTCCAGGAGACAGAAAACTACTCGCTCTGTGAGTCAACATGGCACAATGACAAAGAGAAACAGAGGCTCAGATCATTATGGTTTAAATGGTTGTATTGGATGTTTGCCAGTTGCTTTCAGTCTCCAAACAGACTTGTGGTCTCCACACACACACACACATAACAGAAGGATATATTTAGTTCTCCTGGCAGATTTGTTATGATCCATGTCATTTATGACAAATCAATCTGATATGTGATTATCAGTATTATACTTTGGCATGTAACTTTGCTGCCAAAAGACTTACATTGACCAGAATAGACTTAAAAGAGGCATTTTATTGACCTGGGCATATAAGCATTGACTTAGCACCATAGCAATGCCCTGGCAACCACCGAAAACAGCCTAGCAACAACTGCTCACATTTTCTTCAGATCATTTTTTTCTGTATGTCTCGAAAAACCAAGAGAACAGATGTTTAGCATCACTGAGTTTTTCCATTTTGTCAAAGTTTGGTCACAAGCTGCTGTCATAGGAGGATGTTTTTTATCATAATGAATGTGAAGTTTGTCTGTTTTTATGCCGTCTTCTGTGTTTCTTTGTTATGTATATGGTCTGGGTTCAGAGTTAACGAACTGTGAATTGTATTTCTTGCACATTCTTTAGAATTCCAGGAAATCGCTCATCTTTACTTCTCAATATCTGTTAATGTGCTTTAAGAATGGCTGCGACGATCAACAAACAAGTCAGGAAGAAGAGCTATTTTCAGCTTGCTGAAATTGAAAGGAAAGTTTTTCTTAGCAAACATGAGAAGGGTGTTATTTTCTACAAATGGTCATTAGGATACGTGTTCTGCTGTCAACACTGGGCCGCAAAATACAGCACAAGAAAACAGCTACTAACTTTGTAGGGTTGTTGTTTAGGAGTGTATCATTTTGAAAAAAAAATTGTTCAAAATGTTGCTTTTTTTAACGAAACTTATCCACATTTAAGTGTTGATAAAGAATGCATTAATGCCTCTTTTTTTAAGCAGAGGGTCTGTTCTTTTTTTATATATATATATTGCATGTTCAGATATTCATACAACAATATTTTGGGGGCCTTGACATTTTTGTGAAAATGGTCAAAAAAGCTAGCGGTGGCTGGCAACTTTAAAAAAAAAAAAAGACGCTGGCAGGGAAAGAGTAAAAGGTTAATAATAATGATAATAATAAGTTTCAATAATAAGATTCAATCTCACTAAACCCTGCGCTTCCACGAGCCTACTGTGCTCTGATTGGTCAGACGGCCCAGTCTGTAGTGATTGGTCTACCACTTACAGCGTGTGTTGGAAACATAGACTGTAAAAAAAATATAGACGTAGTGTCCGTGACGTCACCCGTAGGTTTCTCAAGAGCATTTTTGAAGCCTAAAGTCGGCCATTGCCATCTTCTAAAGTCCATTGCCATCTTGGCAGCGTGTCACCACGCGTCACTCCCGGATAACTAAAAATGGGCGTGGGACGTGGGTGGAGCTGAGGTGACTGCTGAAACCACGCCCGCCTAGCTCAACCATAGTGACAATCCACCTGTCACTCAAGTGGCCACGCCCTTAATTATGCAGAACTTTAAGGCTTAATATAATTTAAACGAATGAGTTATAAAAAAATTCACCACCCTCACAGTTGTCATGAAGGGCAAAATTAGCTATATAGACCAAAACCTCTTTTTGTACCAGGCTGTAAACTCTTTTTTTTTAATCTGCTGTAAAGTTGGGCATTTTAACATGGGGGAGATACAGATTTGACTCCCTTTTTGAGCCTGTCTCTAGCGGCCAGTCGATGAATTGCAGTTTAAGTCACTTCCGTGAGGTTGCCGCTTGGTTTAAAACGAAATGGCAATTATCTGAATTTTAGCTCCAGAGGTTTCCTCAGCACGAATAGCAATTATGGTGTTGTTTTTTTCTGTATTAATCTCAGCATATGTCCTCATCCTTTTGAAATGCATGCAAAGTGACAGCGTCTTCTCGTCATGTCACGAACCAAACTCTTCCAGGCCTCAACTTCAACTACAGTGTTTGAGGGCAGTTGTTCGCTGGCAGCCAATGAAGACCATAGGTTGGCATTATGTAAATGTGTTACATTTGTACATAGGTATGTAATAGGAGGTGAGACTGGATTTGCTGAGAAGCTCAGAAGAAGACAATAACCCAATTAATCATGCCCTTTGATTTTTAAAACTTTGCAAACCTTTTACATTCGCAAACAGCTGTATTACACACTACATGAAAGGTCATATTAAAAAAAAGCATAGGGGCACTAAGTATCCTGAGAAATGAAAAAGCAACATCTGAGCAATAATATTTCCTTTACGGAAATGCAACAGACAAACCACACATTTTGTGAAGTTATGGAAACATTTACTATATTATACAGTGGAAATAAAAATCTGTGCTTCAGATTTGCATCATTAAACACCATATAAAATGAACACCTGGTCTTGAATGTGGCCGTTTTATCCCATAATTCAAAGGGCTGTGAGGTTTTCCATTGATCTACAGCACCTCTACATCTCATCTCTCTTTAGCTTCAGTCAGTGGGAGGAACTGTCCTGTGAAATAGTGGTATTAATTTAGTTTACCTTGTTTTGCAGCAGATCCGGAGATGAGATTACAGTGCGAGAGCTGCAGCTTTGTGTGAATGTTTGTCTGTGGGCGGAGGAAGGAAAATTTCCTCTCACACTTTAAATCTCATTCTGCCCCAATTACCATGATTCAGCATTTCTGCGTTTCCTGAGACGAGTGAGGAACTTTTTTTGTGGGGATTAGGGTTTGAGAGAAGCAGCTTTTATTCATGTAAATCAAAACAGTGATGAGAGACAAAGACTGGGCTCCACAAAATATTAAAAAAATAATAAATAGACAACAATTTCAATGTTTTATATTGCTTTTTATATTGTGCTGCTTAAAAGTGCAGTGTATAATATTTATGAGGATCTTTTGACAAAAATGGAATATAATATACATAACTACACTCACCTAAAGGATTATTAGGAACACCTGTTCAATTTCTCATTAATGCAATTATCTAATCAACCAATCACATGGCAGTTGCTTCAATGCATTTAGGGGTGTGGTCCTGGTCAAGACAATCTCCTGAACTCCAAACTGAATGTCAGAATGGGAAAGAAATGTGATTTAAGCAATTTTGAGCGTGGCATGGTTGTTGGTGCCAGACGGGCCGGTCTGAGTATTTCACAATCTGCTCAGTTACTGGGATTTAAATGCACAACCATTTCTAGAGAAATGGTGTGAAAAGGGAAAAACATCCAGTATGCGGCAGTCCTGTGGGCGAAAATGCCTTGTTGATGCTAGAGGTCAGAGGAGAATGGGCCGACTGATTCAAGCTGATAGAAGAGCAAATTTGACTGAAATAACCACTCGTTACAACCGAGGTATGCAGCAAAGCATTTGTGAAGCCACAACACGCACAACCTTGAGGCGGATGGGCTACAACAGCAGAATACCCCACCGGGTACCACTCATCTCCACTACAAATAGGAAAAAGAGGCTACAATTTGCACGAGTTCACCAAAATTGGACAGTTGAAGACTAGAAAAATGTTGCCTGGTCTGATGAGTCTCGATTTCTGTTGAGACATTCAGATGGTAGAGTCAGAATTTGGCGTAAACAGAATGAGAACATGGATCCATCATGCCTTGTTACCACTGTGCAGGCTGGTGGTGGTGGTGTAATGGTGTGGGGGATGTTTTCTTGGCACACTTTAGGCCCCTTAGTGCCAATTGGGCATCGTTTAAATGCCACGGCCTACCTGAGCATTGTTTCTGACCATGTCCATCCCTTTATGACCACCATGTACCCATCCTCTGATGGCTACTTCCAGCAGGATAATGCACCATGTCACAAAGCTGGAATCATTTCAAATTGGTTTCTTGAACATGACAATGAGTTCACTGTACTAAAATGGCCCCCACAGTCACCAGATCTCAACCCAATAGAGCATCTTTGGGATGTGGTGGAACGGGAGCTTCGTGCCCTGGATGTGCATCCCACAAATCTCCATCAACTGCAAGATGCTATCCTATCAATATGGGCCAACATTTCTAAAGAATGCTTTCAGCACCTTGTTGAATCAATGCCACATAGAATTAAGGCAGTTCTGAAGGCGAAAGCGGTGGATGCTTGCAACCTTTAATATTTTTGTAGAAATACTTTTTTTTCAGGATTATTTGCTGAATAGAAAGTTAAAAATAAAAGCATTTATTTGAAATAGAAATCTTTTGTAAAATTATACATGCCTTTACTGTCATTTTCAGTTAAGTTAATGTGTCCTTGCTGAATTAAGGTATCAAAGGTAAAGGTAAAAAATCTTTTTTAAGGTAAAAAAAAAATAAAAAAAATAAATCTTACTGACCCCAAACTATTGAACAGTGGTGTACATTCACAACAAAGTTTTGTATTAAATAATACTTTTATCATGAAAGATAATATTATTGCTACTAGGATAGAAGAAAACATTTGAATCAAGACACAAGAGAACCAATAGCAATGGGAATCAATGAGAGTTTTGTATCAAGTATCAAGACAAAGTTTTGTAGCAGATTTTCTCTGTGAATAACAGTTTACATGTCAGAAAAAAATCTATCATATAACTTCTGATGACAAGGAATATTGTGCACAAGATATTTGATGCTTTATGGTGTTTTATGTTATTTAGGTCCTGTTCGGTATTAAAATATGTTTTGTTTGATCGGATCACAAGTAGACGAGGTTTACACCTGGTGTTTTAATCCGTCTCTTTTGTCCACTTTCAACCACTTCTGTCCTGATTTTTTCGAGAGGAGGGTCTATGAGCGGATTTTTTTCCGATCTTTCGATCTAATGGACAAAATAAGCTCACGCAATTTACATATGGACGCAACTGGAGAGGGAAAAACATATACGGAGAGCAGCAGCTTTCGTTTCTGCTCTGACCGCCGCAAGACCAGCCGAACACTGTGAGTATGTGTTAGAAATCAGGAATGGTGAGATAACAATGTGCTTGGTACGTTTTTCGTCTTCAAACCAAACTTAGGTCTCCAACCAAAGTTTAAATCCCGTCTGGCTATCGCGCTTCCCATAATGTTTATGCATTAGGTCAGTAGGCGGAGAGTTGACGGTCTTTTGTGGCTGTTCGAACACATTCGACCACATGAGCGTTTACACTGCGAAAGCAATCCAGTCAAATGCGTTTCGAAATCGAAAGTGGACAAGCTCAAAGCGTTTTAGACCCTGTTTACACCTGTATTTAGCGTCGTCCACTTGTGATCCGATCAACCAAAAAGCATCTTTATACCAGGTGTAAACAGGGCCAAAGAAGCACAACAACCTGAATCTTCATTCACTTCCATTGTATGGAAATGAGCAGCATGCACATTCTTCAAAATCTCTTATTTTATGTTCCACAGATGATAGTAATTTGGGTATTGAGTGAATGATGACAGAATTTTCATTTACAAGTTAACTATTCCTTTAAGTGATTCAGAACCGCAATCATTAAATTCCAAACGATTCCAAGTGAGCATAGAGAGAAAGAGGAGGTCTGATCACTGGGGCTTCCACCCTGCCATGACTCTTATGCATTCAAAGTGATTTGACATGAGAAACTCTGGAGTCTGTTGGGAGAACCGCAACCGCTCTGCATATCTGATCAGAATATTGGGAAAACTGGAGGAACGGAAAGTGAGCTAGAGAAAGAAAAGCCTAAGAAATATGTGTGTGTTCCTGTTACCTCAGCCATCTTCACTTTGCCTCTTGCCTCCAGTCAAATTCACTCCAGCCAGACTGCAGGGTTCTGAATAACTGCAGGCGATATCTTAGCCTGTCTGTCCGTCTGCCTGTCTGGCTGTCTGTCCATCTCGTCTGGCCGTCTGCCCGTCTGAGACTGACTCCCGAACAGCAGCGAGGCATCCAGTCCGGCAGCAGGAGTGCCAGTGAGCGTACTTTACCACGGGGCAAATCCTCACCCCTGTCCATCTGCAGAATTAACAAGACGAACTGCCTTCCCATCACAAATACAAAACCCTCTTCCTCTGTGACAGCTACACGCTGCTCTGTATGCCAAGCCCATCCTGGACAGTGTGTGGCTGAACAGATGGGCGCTAAAGCCAGAGGAGCTGTAAAGGTTGTTGCCGCAACTTTATAAACTTATACATAACCAAATGGTGACAGAGTAGATGAAGTTAGTATCAAGCCTCTTAAAGGGATATGAAAATTATGTCATAAATCTTGAATCTTTCTTTCATGGTAAAGATGTTTATCAGAATGTGCAGGATACCAGGCAATGTGAATGGGAAAAACTGGTCCATTCGACTCCTGCATTATTTTTCAAGCATTCTGAAGTCATACGATAATGTTGAAATGTATATATATTTTAATTAAAAAAAAATTTATTTATATTTTATTATATTTTTTATTATTTTATTTTATTTATTTTTTTATTTATTTTATTTTATTTTACAAATCACTTGTCCATTATATTATATTATATTATATTATATTATGTAAAATTATCCATTCTCCAAATCAAATGTCCCATGTAGGGTAACATATATAATATAATATAATATAATATAATATAATATAATATAATATAATATAATATAATATAATATAATTAATAAAATAAAAAATAAAAAAATAAAATAAAATAAAATAAAATAAAACAAAATATAATATAATATAATATAATAAATATAATATTATAATTTATTACTACTACATTTAATCACTAAAAATGTATTCTCTATTTATTCTATTTCTTTTCTATTAATTATTTGCCTTAAGACCTAATTAACATTAACATTGTTAACATTCATTAATAAAAATGCAACTATTCATTTTAGTTCATGTTAGCTCAAGTCCATGAAATAATATTAACAATACATCTTTTGATTTTAATATTTTATAAGTAAATGTAGAAATGAACATTAACTAAGATGAATAAATTCTTTAGATTTATTTATTTACTTATTTTGCACACACACATATATATAAACACATAAAATACTGATCATCACGAGAAAAATGCTTTAACCAAGCTGACTCTTCCTGGGATGATGTAAATTGCGGTTATATTTTAGGTCTGTAAAAAAAATAAGGATGGGTTCAGTGAAACACCATGCAATTACCTTAAACTGTCCTCCCTTCCTAAATGGAATTCTTTCCCGTGGCACTGTTGTTTGACTAGGATGAGTGGGTTTGTTATGGCTCAGATACACCTGCTTTAGTGTATACTTAGACTGTCAGAGACCCGCCCTGGACTCGAGCGCTTCCACACACTCCTGTCAGCTGAGAATTATGGCGCCTTCACTGACATTTTCACAATATTTTTACTCTGGGCACGTCTGCAACGCTGCCTGTAGGTCGTATGGTTATTGCCGTACAAAAGTGCATGCTAAATGTATGTTTTGAGGGCCCTAGGACTATGAATTTTAAATGAGACAATGTTTTTCTTGTTGGGTTCTTCTTGGAGGGGTTTGTTTCGCTGCTGAAAGGCTGCATGAATGCATGAGGCTCTGTGTGTGAATGACCTCTGGGTCAAAGGTTACCATGGTAATCAGGTCAGAGGGGATGTGGCTTCAATTTTCCACTAGCAAAAGGGCTGAGCCAGTGTCCATCTGTCATACAAACGTTACACACATTCAAACGGACACTACTATGTTTCACGCACGGGCACTCTCTCACACTCTCTCACACACTCTCTCTCTCTCTCTCTCTCTCACACACACACACACACTCCTTTTCTCACTCACACACACACACACTCTAAAAAATTAACTTGCATATTGAATATTAAATAGAATCAATTTTATATTTTTACATTTTAATATATAATAAAACAAGTACCCTAAAGTAACTTGATACTAAATTAGATACATAATTAAATATTAAATATAATTTAATATAATTAATTTCATTATAGTTTTAAATTTGACAATATATAAAGTAAAATAAAGCTGCCAAAAAATAATGGCATTTGGCAATTGTGATCCATAATGGCAACAAGAACTATTAATAATTCATCATTAATTGAAATATTAATAAAATATTAAATATAAATATAAATATTATTTTCTTTACATTTGACATGCTATATAAAGTAAGATAAATATACCTAAAATAACTCTATACTAGTTAAAATAATTAAATATAATTAATTTTATAGTATTTTTTTACATAAAATACAAATTAATTAAATATAATTAATTTTAAAAACAATTTTTACATTTGACATGCTATATAAAATAAGATAAATCCACCTATAACTCAATAATAGTTTAAATAAATAATAAAATATTAAATATGATTAATTTGATATTTTTTTACATACAATACAAATTAAATATTAAATATATTTATTTTTAACTTTTTTACTTACTAGTAAAAAAAAAAAATAATAATAATAATAATTATATATATATATATATATATATATATATATATATATATATATATATATATATATATATATAAAAATAAAAAACATGTGTATATACACTCACCTAAAGGATTATTAGAAACACCTGTTCAATTTCTCATTAATGCAATTATCTAATCAACCAATCACATGGCAGTTGCTTCAATGCATTTAGGGGTGTGGTCCTGGTCAAGACAATCTCCTGAACTCCAAACTGAATGTCAGAATGGGAAAGAAAGGTGATTTAAGCAATTTTGAGCGTGGCATGGTTGTTGGTGCCAGACGGGCCGGTCTGAGTATTTCACAATCTGCTCAGTTACTGGGATTTTCACGCACAACCATTTCTAGAGTTTACAAAGAATGGTGTGAAAAGGGAAAAACATCCAGTATGCGGCAGTCCTGTGGGCGAAAATGCCTTGTTGATGCTAGAGGTCAGAGGAGAATGGGCCGACTGATTCAAGCCGATAGAAGAGCAACTTTGACTGAAATAAGCACTCGTTACAACCGAGGTATGCAGCAAAGCATTTGTGAAGCCACAACACGCACAACCTTGAGGAGGATGGGCTACAACAGCAGAAGACCCCACCGGGTACCACTCATCTCCACTACAAATAGGAAAAAGAGGCTACAATTTGCACAAGCTCACCAAAATTGGACAGTTGAAGACTGGAAAAATGTTGCCTGGTCTGATGAGTCTCGATTTCTGTTGAGACATTCAGATGGTAGAGTCAGAATTTGGCGTAAACAGAATGAGAACATGGATCCATCATGCCTTGTTACCACTGTGCAGGCTGGTGGTGGTGGTGTAATGGTGTGGGGGATGTTTTCTTGGCACACTTTAGGCCCCTTAGTGCCAATTGGGCATCGTTTAAATGCCACGGCCTACCTGAGCATTGTTTCTGACCATGTCCATCCCTTTATGACCACCATGTACCCATCCTCTGATGGCTACTTCCAGCAGGATAATGCACCATGTCACAAAGCTTGAATCATTTCAAATTGGTTTCTTGAACATGACAATGAGTTCACTGTACTAAAATGGCCCCCACAGTCACCAGATCTCAACCCAATAGAGCATCTTTGGGATGTGGTGGAACGGGAGCTTCGTGCCCTGGATGTGAATCCCACAAATCTCCATCAACTGCAAGATGCTATCCTATAAATATGGGCCAACATTTCTAAAGAATGCTTTCAGCACCTTGTTGAATCAATGCCACGTAGAATTAAGGCAGTTGTGAAGGCGAAAGGGGGTCAAACACAGTATTAGTATGGTGTTCCTAATAATCCTTTAGGTGAGTGTATATATATGTTTGTATGTATGAGAATTATGTATGTATGTGTATATATGTTTACATATATAAAGTAAATAGAGTCCCAAAGACTAACTTGGTAATAAATGATACAATAATACAATTTTAAATCAATAAATAAATATTTTAATAGAATTACATCATATTTTATATGTATATATATATATATATATATATATATATATATATATATATATATATATATATATATATATATATATATAAACTGCCTAAATAACTTAATACTAATTGAAATAATTATTAAAATATTACATTTATATTATCATTTATTTTCCAGGTGAAAAGCAACTTCTTGGACTTCTGGGACCCATGCAGCTTGTGCACCCAAACTCTGCGGCAAAACGTGAAATATAAGCGGATGTGGGAAAAGTGTTACTGTGACAGAGAGAGAGCTGTTTAGAATTGCTAATAGAACATCAGGCCATTTCAAAGGCTTGTCTGCATTCTCTTGCATCCCAATCCATCGCAGAATGAGCACCCAATCAGATAGCAGAGCTCTGCTTGATTCTGCGGAGGAAACATTAGCGCTGAGGAACGATATGGATTTCTCTGAGTACCGGCGCCAGATAGGAGGCTGCTTTAATCTTCCACCCTGGATTCAGATTTCTGTTACAGATGCCTCTCTCACGCTCACACTCACTCTGTGTCTCCCTATAGCGTCAGAGCTGAGGCTTGTGATTGGCTGAAAGTGCAGAGGTCAGCAGTGGTGTCCCTTCAGCAGAACAAACACCTGTGTGTACCTCGCAGACGTCTTTCGCATTCTGAAACTAAAACCTCAAGCATTTGTGAGTACACATAGCTGGTTCTACATCTACATGTAAAATGATAGCCAACCGTTTACCACATTAACCTATAACCTTACAAAAACTGTACTGAACCTGCTGCTACTTTCTGAACCGCAGATGTCACACATTTGGCTGTTTAAATAGCAGAAGATTGTGAGACATTTTTATTTTAGCATTGATAATATAATCACACTCTTCTCAAACATGGCATACATACTGTTTTATCTCAACCCCCTGCTGAAAGCTGAGCAAGATCACATGTTTATGTTGGCTATGGTTTAGCTGGTGTGTTTCTCACTTAAGTAACGTTGCTGGTAAAGCTGGTTAGCCAGTATCGTCTTTCTGGTTTGTTTGTTTGTTTATTTATTTATCGCTTTATTTCTTTATTTATTTGATTGATTAATTGAAAAGTACAAGATCATTGAAAAGTACGACTGAATAGTATAATAATAATAATAATAATAATAAACTATTTAATTTTTTAAATAATTAATTAATTAATTTACTTATGTATTTGATTATTTGATTGTTTACTCGTATCCTAATAATAATAAACAATTTATTTATTTATCACTTTATTTATTTTTTATTTATGTATTTGATCGATTGATTGATTGATTGAAAAGTACAAGATCATTTAAAGGTCCAACTGAACTGTTTACTCGTATCCTAATAATAATAATAATAATAATAATAATAAACATTTATTTATTTATCACTTTATTTGATTGAAAAGTACAAGATCATTTAAAGGTTCAACTGAATTGTTTACTCGTATCCTAATAATAATAATGATAATAATAATAATAAACATTTATTTATTTATTTGATTGAAAAGTACAAGATCATTTAAAGGTCCAACTGAACTGTTTACTCGTATCCTAATAATAATAATGATAATAATAATAATAAACATTTATTTATTTATTTGATTGAAAAGTACAAGATCATTTAAAGGTCCAACTGAATTGTTTATTCATATCCTAATAATACTAATAATACTAATACTAATAATAATAATATTAATAATAATAATAATAATCTATTTATTTATTTATTTGATTATTTGATTGTTTACTCGTATCCTAATAATAATAATAAACTTTATATTTTATCACTTTATTTATTTATTTGATTGATTGATTGATTGATTGATTGAAAAGTACAACTGATTTGTTTACTCATATCCTAATAATAATAATAATAATAAACAATTTATTTATTTGATTATTTGATTGTTTACTCGTATCCTAATAATAATAATAAACTATATATTTGTATCTATTTATTTATTTATTTATTTATTTGATTGATTGATTGATTGATTGAAAAGTACAACTGAATTGTTTACTCGTATCCTAATAATAATAATAATAATAATAATAATAATAATAATAAACTATTTATTTATTTGATTATTTGATTGTTTACTAGTATCCTAATAATAATAATAAACTATATATTTTTTATCACTTTATTTATTTATTTGATTGATTGATTGATTGAAAAGTACAAGATCAGTGAAAAGTACAACTGAATTGTTTACTCATATCCTAATAATATTAATAATAATAATAACTATAACTATTATTAATAACTAATAATAAAAAATAACTATTAGTTTTTTTATATACTTTTTTTTTATTATTGATTTGATTGTTTACTCATATCCTAATAATAATAAACTATGTATTTATTGGTTGGTTGGTTGGTTTGTTAAACACAAAATTACACGTATCACAATGTGAAATTTTTATTACATGTCTTAACAGTGGTGGACGAAGTACACAAATCAAGTAATTGAGTAATAGTGCAAATACCTAAATAAAATATTACTCCAGTAAAAGTATTAAGTAGTGCTTTTCAATTTTACTTGAGTAAAAGTACATAAGTACTTGATTTGAATGTACTTATGCAAGTATGTACTTAAGTACTGATTGATGAATGTTTATTTATTTTGCAGTTTTATATACTCCATCATATACGTATGGTGGGGGGTAAAATGTACCACACAGATAGAGCTTAAATAGGTCATCATTATGAATGATTATGAAAGTAGCCAGCATTAGTCAATAAGGAAGATTTTGCAGACACTTTATTGATCTGCAAGTAAGAAAATTTATTATTTTATTACCAGAACTTGTCATACACTGATAACTACTACTGACAATTACTGATAATTCAAGCGTTCAAGTGAAAATAACCATAATAATATACCATACAGTATATAGAAATGGGGAAAAACTAAATGTGTTGATAAATATAAACATAGGCTACAATAAAACCAAACGTCACACGGGGCAAAATGTATTAACATTTTAAGAGGAACGCTATGCAAACATACTAGTTTTGCATCATTTTAAACTGCTACAGCATAAATGTGAGTAAGACTTTTAAAAAAGACATATAAGGGTTATCAGATGATTACACAAGCATTTAGTGGAGGCTAGTTGGTTAGTCATTGGTGAATGTGGCTAACTTTGCTAAAGTTAACTTTGCCTAAAGAATTAGCATTTTGCAAGCTGCACTAGCTACTGAATTAACATGCTAATGAGCTATGTCTAATTAGCTGTCATTTTTTGCAGATCGTAAAGTACTGACGTAAAAAGTAAAAAAGGCTATATTATATGGGTTTAAAATGTTTACAAATGTTTTATCCACTGTATGTGAATATATGATGGTAGCTCAGCGCTATTCCTCATTGAATGGACGCCCTGATCAGTCTCTGTTGTTCTAGGGTTGAAAAGACTCACTCGCTGAGACAAGGCCCAGTGAGGGTCATTGTGTTTGTGTGGATGGTGAGGAGCATGGTGGTCCTGGCCCGCAGACAATGGGTCCCATCCTATTAGCGTTGTGTAAGGAGGCCTGCTGGGAGAGGACATGCTGAATTAGCCCCACCATGTTCACCTCATCTGTCACTGCTGCCAGGCCATACGGCATGTAGGACACAGTTGTAAAGTGACAATAGATATTACTAAAGTCTTTTGTTGACCACCAGAGATTGACAGGGGTGGCGGCGTGCTCCGTAGCCAAGCGGCCGGATGTTTGTTCAATGACGACTGAAAAAGTTTCAGATTGTGCCTAACTGTTTCTAAAAAACCTTGATCTGAGTTTTTAAATTCCACGAATGAGCCGTATAATGCTTATGATGGAGTTGGTCTTGTGGTGAGAGAGAGCTACGACGAGGCGACTGATATATACACATTCCAGACAAAAAAAAAAACACAAAATGGGGCCGATGTAGTGTTTGTTACAAACCTAAATCCACCGCCATGATTTCACAGCTTGTTTGTGGTTCATACAATGCTAATTATGATCCGTTGAGTGCAAACTGGGGGTCAAAAATATTTATCCATTCACAGTCCAATAAATGTGTCTCCTGAGGTGGCAGTGTCAGAAAGGTGTCTTTTGAAGACTGTGTGATAATCATCCAATTATATATAATTGGTTAGGTGCTCACCCTCTAAATTAGGCTCCTTAATAAGACACCACCACTCAATTTTCCGGGCAACTGTAAAAAATAATGAAAACAATGTATTAGCTAGTCTATATCGGTGTAGCACACCGGAAGAACAGTCCCAATTAAGACAAAACATCAGGCATCAGAGTAAACACATACAGATATAAACACACACACACCAGGGGGAGGTGAAGCTAAAAGTTCAGGGATCCAATGTTTGCTTTCCTGAGATTGAATATTTAACGAAGTGTGTGGTTAAACAGTAACATAGGCCTAACGCTCCTGCATTGACAGGTACGTTAATTTTTAACCTGTCGCGCAGAGATTCCGCTGTGTTGTCTGAAATTGGTTTTGCATAAAAATTAGGACTTGACATGAAAGCTGGGAATTTAAAAATTGATCAAAAGTCCAAATGGACATGTTGCTCATTTATGATGTCTTCTCTCCCTTCATCTCACACTTTCAGTAACAATGACATTTGCATTTGCGACTACACTGTGTACTAGCTTGTTGTCTTTTGTCGTTGTCCATGTCTCCTGGGCCAATACTAGGCACAAAGATCACACATCAACAAAGATTTATATGTTTCTGTCCTTTCCCGTGTCACTCTTTCTCTCTCTCTCTCTCTCTCTCTCTCTTTTCACATTCACCAGACACACTGTTATCAGACTGATCTAGTGAATCCGGACATTGTTCCATACTATCTCTTTGCAGCGTGTGTACTTTCTAGACAGAGAGAGAACTGTAATATGAGAGAACTTGTCCTATGTAGGGTCATGAGGATGCTGAAGTGGACAGGGAAACACCCTGGATGTCCCGCTACCCATTTACCAATTCTGCATGTCTTTGGATAAGCTGCGACTTGAACATGGGGCCTTCTTGCTGGGAGGCGACAGTGCTACCCACTGAGACACTGCGCCACCCTTGTAATAGTCATTTGAAACTGAATTACAGGATTAAGGGGTTGTTCACACTGACAGCTATTTTGAAATGCCATAAGCGACAGTGAACACTGATGATGCAACCAACTTGAGCAGAGTTCAACTTGCAAATGAGCTGATGCGGTGACTACCAAGAAGTGAAAAAAACTGGAGCTCATGTGATCCACCCCCTAATACAGTTGGATACAGCAGTCGAGTAGGAATACCTACTAGCAACCAACATTACAGGGACTTGGTGATGTGTGAACGCCCCTTTAGGCTGAACTGTGAGTTTTGCGAATACAGTAAGCAAACATTTATCAGGTGTGCTGAGCTCAGCATTTTCAGTGGACTGTGCAGAAAACTTGTTTGGGAAGAAGTCCATGTCCAGGGCTGGATCATGGTCCTCCTGGAGTTCATGTCTTTGGATTACTGTAGATACTGAGATGGGGGGATTATGTGATTATGGGTTCATATGAGCTCAGCTGTATGTGCTAAGGTGGCCAATGACCTTAGTGTTAAACTTGCATTGGAGGCAGAGGGCCTTAGGGACTCTGTGTTCAGTTAAAGCCTTAGTTCACTTCAGAATTAAAATTTCCTGATAATCTACTCAGCCCCATGTCATTCAAGATGTTCAGGCCTTTCTTTCTTCAGTCGAAAAGAAATTAAGATTTTTGAGGAAAACATTCCAGGATTGTTCTCCATATAGTGGACTTCAATGGGGTCCAACAGGTTGAAAGTCCAAATTGCAGTTTCAATGCAGCTTTAAAGGGCTCTACTCTATCCCAGCTGAGGAATAAGGATCTTATCTAGCGAAATGATCTTTTTTTTAAATGTATATACTTTTTAACCACAAATGCTCGTCTTGCGCTAGCGTCCATGACTTCACACATTACGTAGTCACGTTGGAAAGGTCGCGCATGACGTAGGCGGAAGTACCGCCACAGTGTTTACACAGCGAACGTGCAAAGACTAAGTCAAACGCCCTTCACAAATAAAAGGTAAAACAGCGATGTCGGACGATATTGAATTTGGAGGAGAAAATGAGATTGAGTTTTTCGCCCTACCCTACCTTTTTGAACCGGAGTACACAGACGAATGTCAGACTGATGGCAGAAGGTCTGGACTCTATTGCAGCTTTCATTGGTCAAGAGGATGTTTGACTGACATATAACACAACCAATCACAGGTTTGTTCCGCGTCATGGTTAGGGGTGTGAAAATGTAAAGTTGATGTCCCTGCAATAACAGACCGGCGTGCATCTATAATTTATTAATTCAAGAACGCTGTGCAAGTTTACTGCAACAATGGAGCCGTGAACTTCACATACTTGCAAGCGTTCATTGTCACAGTTGTAAACACGACGGCATTCTTCTTCTACTAGGGAGTTTGGCGACATGGCATTTGTTTCCAGGCGACAATAAAGAACTCAACACACTAGTGTTGTAGTACTCGAGAACGGTCTTAAGACCATTTTTTGACAGTCTTGGTCTTGTCTCGGTCTCGACCACATTTGTACTCGGTCTTGTCTCGGTCTCAGACTACAAGGACTCTGGATTTTGTTTCAAGACCGGTCAAGACCACAACTGCTGGGATATTACTAAATTGCCAGTGCATTGCCTTATTTATTAACATCATTAATGTGACTGGATGTAATACTTACTGCTTCAGATGCAATCAATAACTTATTTCTAATTTGATTTATTGTGCCGATTCAGAAATTAATTAGGGATTGTGTCAAAAATGTCACCAAAAATGTATACAAATGCTCACAAAAGATATTGTTGCAAAAAGTTCTTGTATGAGATCTGGATTTATAACGTGATATAATTAATCAATATCACAAGAACAGCAGAGCTGTTTTCACAAATTTGAGCATGACTGCAAACATGATATTGCTTTAAAAAAACATTCAATATATATATTTTTTTACATTATCCTCAACATTCCCAGGTGGTAATGTGGATCTCTATGAATTTAAGGAGTGCTGGTCTGGTCTAGGTCTTGACTCGGTCTCGTCCTGCCTTGGTCTTGGTCTTGTCTTGGTCTCAACACACATTGGTCTTGGTCTCGACTTGGTCTCGGATTAGGTGGTCTTGATTACAACACTACAACACACACTTCTCTTGACGTGTTTCCAGATAAGTGTTCCACATGCATCATATGTTCAGCCAATGGTCCGTGGGCGTCTGAGGCTGAGAGTACATCACGCATGACCTTTCCAACATGATTACGCAATGCATGAAGTCATGGACGCTACTGCAAGATGAGCATTTGTGGTTAAAAAGTATATACTTTTTCTTTTTTTTTGAAAATGGCAGATGGTTTCGCTATAAGACCATTGTTCCTGGGCTGGGATCGTGCAGAGCTCTTTGAAGCTGCATTGAGACTGCAATTTAGACCTTCAACCTGTTGGACCCTGTTGAATATGGAGAAAAATCCTGGAATGTTTAAACCTTAATTTCTTTTCAACTTAAGAAAGAAAGACATGAACATCTTGGATGACATTGGGGTGAGTAAATTATCAGGAAATTTTAATTCTGAAGTGAACTAATTCCTTAAAACTGCACTCTCTGAGGGGACCTTGTTTTATGCTTGAAATGTATGCAGTAAAAGGCCCAGGTGTTCTGCACATTTAACTTGAGGTGCACTGAACTCTCTGGGGTCCCAAGTACTCAGCTTGCACTGTGTGCAACAAGAAGCCCAGTGCCCAAGCAGTCAGCTTGTCCTTTTTACACCAAGGTGCCTGGGGGCCCTAACTATCATCTTAGGCCATATATGCCAATGGGTCCAGGGGTCCTAGTGGTCAACTTGTGATGCGTGTGCCAAAGGGCCTAAGGGGCCCTAGTGGTCAACATGTCCTGTATGTGCCAAGGGGTCTGGGGGCCCTAGTGGTCAACTTGTGACATATGTGCTGAAGGGCCCGAGGGCCCTGGTTGTCAGCTGCATGTGCCAAGGGGCCTGCAGGCCCCAGCAGTCAGCTTGTGATATATGTGCTAAAAGCCCCGAGGACTCTAGTAGTCAACTTGCAATGTATGTGCCAAGGGGCCTATGGGCCCGAGTGGTCAGCTTATGCTGCATGTGCTCAGACACACTATATGCACCAAGTTGCCCTTGGGTGGTCATCTTGTTTTGAATACACCAAGGGCCTTGGTGGTCAGCTTCCTTTGGGACTCTTGGACCACTTTAAGGCCCCTAGCAATCTAAAACCCTGGGGCACTTGCACCAATGTCCAGGTTCATACTCCAGCCCTTGCAATGACAGACACACACAATAAGACCCAATATCACAGTGTGCATATGCGTATTAAAGTGTGCACATTTCTGTCATCATGAGTTAGTTTTTGAACATTCTTAGACAATGTGAGAGACAGTCAAGCTGGGACATGAGTGGAAAAATCCTGCTGTCCATCCCATCATCACCGGAGATTATGTGATCGGAGACGTCCGCCATAGGCCTACATACTAGCGCATACAGAAAAACCACCCTACAGAATTCAGGGCGCCAATGCAAACAGAAAGCACAGGAACCACACCAATAAGGCAATATAAGACACTTCCCTTGGTTTTATGAAAGGATCTCTGTGAGTTTTTCCTTCTGTGGAGCCAGGTGGCCAGGCAGCCTCAGGAATTAAACCAACATTGTTTTCTTACTGGGCTAAAATCTTCAAGGTTTTAACAGACTGTCAGACCCTCAACCCAAACTAAATTATTTCAGGGACACAAGAGGGAAGGCTTCTAAAGAAGTCATTTATTTCCACTAGAGCAAATGAGCTGGTGTACTTAGAGGGCCACATAATCATTAGCACCTGCAGACAACAATAGAAGAGGTTGCAGGGAGGGTCAAAATAATGAGGGCGAACAGTATCCCCTAATTCTCTCCTTTCAGAAACAAGACACACATCTGCATCCTTGAGGTGCATTGTTAGCTACTGGAATACACACTGCATTGTGATTCTGCAAGCTGTATTTGGGGAAAATGTACCTCTAAATACTATCAGAGTTTGTTCTAAATTACCCTTAACATCCATAAACCTTTCCTTTGTCAATGTGTCTGGCACTGTTGCAAACAAAGAAAGCTCCACAACACCTTCCATCCTAGACTTTTTCATTTTTTAAAGAAAACGTCAGTTGGGGATTGCCCGCAGCTGAAAACCTTATTCGGAAAGGCACGGATAATGGCTTAGAAACGAATAACAAATTCTACTGAATAATCGGAAAATATATTCTTCAGACCCATTCACTCCTCTTGTTTGCTGGATAACAGGTGAACCAAAGGGATAGCACAGCACGTATTATAGCCTACATAAACCTCTAAAATCACTATGCAATAATGAGTGTGTGAAGTGAATAAGTGAAAACTGTATGAATGAAATGAGCAAATCGAAATCAGAGCTTTAACAAGAGTGCTATAAACTAAGATACTATATACACATGTTCTACTTGATTTGTTTATTTATGTATTAATCCATTGTATATGATACGTTTTTCTGTCTCACTCTCTCCCTGAGACGGCAAGCATTTATGTATTCTTTATCATTTGTTCAAATTTGTATTTGTATGCATTTGTATTTTCAACCACTGAATATTTCCTTTTAACTTCCATACTCTCTATTCAGCTATTTTATATAGAGTCCTCTTATTTGAGGTTGTGGATGATTGTCCAAACATAACTCTGTACACAAAGTTCCTCTGAAAATTATAAACAAACAAACAAACAAATAAATACAAAAGTGCTGTCCATCGATTTAAAAAATAACTAATTAATCGCACATTTTTTCTGTAATAATCGCGATTAAAAACATATAATACTTTTATATTTTAATAATTTCACAGTTACTCTCCAAATTAATGTAGAAACAACTTAAAGACAGTATATTTTAAATATTTGTTGTAATGGAATCTTTTTATGAATGAAGGCCAGTATCACTGATACTAACACTGGTGCTGATGTCTCTATATAAAATTGATTTTTTTATTTTTTATTTGTACGAATAATGATAGATATTCAACATTACACTATAATTGAAAGCTATCAATTCCAACATTTATTAGGCTTTACATTTAAATGTAATAAGTGAATTTATAACAATCTTCACATAACCCATTATAATAATTATAATAATAAAACATAATAACGTCATATTTACCTTTGGCCTTCATATATAATCAATATACAGAAATTGAATAAAGTTATCAAAAACTTTACTGTCTTAACTGCATAAATTATCATTTAAATATAGATTAATTCTTATTAAAGCTAATTTTCTTTGTTCTTTGATTAACATTAATGACAGACATCATTAGTGGCTGCTGTCCCTTTAAGATCTGACACGCTGTATCATGCATCAGATTTTCTCATTAAGTTCATTTAAGACGTTATTTAATTTATTTAAGTCAAGTCAAGTCATCTTTATTTATATAGCGTTTTTTACAATGCCGAATGTTTCAAAGCAGCTTCACAGTGTTAACAGGAAAATAATGCAACAGAATTTGATTCGGCTGTACAGCCGCTCTGGAGAAAACAGTGATGTCATCAGCTCATTTCAATTATCATATAGTGTCAATGTGGGCCGATCAGTAATTTAGTTGAAAATGTATTTGAATATTTAGTTGAATATTTAGTATCCCCAACTGAGCAAGCCAAGCCAAAGGCGACAGTTTAAGACTACTCTTATGAGGGCATTTTGGCATAATTCTGTGTGTTATTGTTTGTTCAAGCGTGAAAGAGAACTCAATTCTGGCACGCTGTCTGTGCGTGCGATACTGGGGCGCGTCGTGTGTGTGTGTCACATAGATTCACAGACAGTGTGTTCTCTTTTGTCTTGTCGCCCTTGAATGGTTTAAAGCATTTGCTTGAATAAACTTGTGATCATATAATGTAATGCTAGCCGAAGGATGACAGAAAAACGGATGCTGCTTTAATTGCGTTAAATATTTGTTATGCGTTAAACTAAAAAAAAAAAAAAACGCCTTTGTTAATGCCCTTATTTTGACAGCACTAAAATAAATAAATAAATATCATTTTATATAATAATAATAAAGATTTTTTAAATTTTATTTAACATTTAGTATTATTGTTTTAATTAGAAAATATTTAAATAAATGTTATAATTATAATAAAAAAAATTACTCATGGCATATTTGTTAAATGAAAACTATGAAGGGAACAGAATTCAATTTAAAAAGTGTAATTCCACAAACTTCCGGTTAAAGCCCTGCCCACTTCCAGATTTATCCGAATACAGGTACAGATACAAAGATTTTTGAGATTGTTACAGGTAAAGATATAGGCCTCGCTGCACAGCCCTAGTTGTCAGGGCATTGTTATGGGGTTGCTAAGGAGCTCTGTTGCTATGTGATTGCTTACCTGTTCATGTCAAAGAGCCCACTTACTAGTCTCTATAATAATCCAGTCCCTAGATATGGCTCCAGTCATGTTGTATTGTCCACCAGGTGAAAATCCGACACCTCTTTGACCCTCATAATTTGTGGTATTATTCATTTCTGTAGCACAAACATTTAAATTATACACCCATTTTAATACTTTTGGCTTGTTCACACCAAGATGAATGTTTAGTGCGAAAATTTGGTGCAATAAACATTTGCCCACGTCTAACAGTAGTTTTTTAACGGCAAAAGAAGGTTTGCGCTAACATAAACTGTTAGAAAATCTGGCCCTTAGTGTTTAGCCATTTTGGGCTTGTCCAATTTTTTTTGCCCATGAGTGTGTATATATAATATACACACTATATATACCGTTTATTCTGTTCTAGGGTGTGGCGGAAAGGGTCCGGATGTGTGAGGCCTCCACAAAAGGGCACTGATATGTCTGTTCAATGAGGCATGGAGCAGAGGCGCTGGGAAACAGTTCCATGGTCACTCTATGAAACTGGAGACCACCAGGAGATCCTTCAGAGAGACGAGACATGATACTACTCTCTTTCAATCCTGATACAGGCCAGCCAACAATGCAAAGGACGCTGGCCGCTCCTCTCACCTGTGTTTCTTTCTGCCAGGTCTGGGAACAAAATGGTGGCAGATGTTGTTCCACAAAAAAGCTCTGAATTGAAGGTGGGAGGCTAAAGATTACTGAAACCAATCCCTCAAATCAATGACTAGTTTCAAAAGCATATCTGTCAGACACCTTTCCTCCCCTTCAAACACATTTAAAGGATTTAAATGTGCTTTTTAGAGCGACTTTAGACTGTGTGTATATATGTTGGGGTTAACCATTACTTGAAAGTATTTCTCGCCTGCAACTCTTACCTATTCATACGCACAAGTGGGTGACGGGAGTTTCGCCAAATCTCGAAACACTTCCACTACTACCTTCCCAGTGTCTACAACCTACATTCTGTGACAGGATGATGCCTCCACCACGAAATGTAGGTTACTAAAAATGATCTCTTATTACTCCCCATTAAATCGAAAGTCTGTCTGCAAACAGACGAAATTAAGTCAGGCAGACGGGAAGCTGCTGCTCCTAAAGTTTGCTGTAAACAAAATGAGATTACCAGGCAACTTTTGAATTTGATTTACTTAGGCTTAATATAAACAGGTTGTCAAACCACAGGTCTGTAAAACTGAGAAAAACTGCATAAGTAAGAGAGGAATTAATCCACGGGTTAGTATTCAGTGGAATTCAGCTTCAAGAGGAATTTGTCAGGGGAACTGACAACTGCGAAGGAAGCGTAACCTTTTTTAGTGTTGTGCGAGATGTATTTATTAATAAAGTGCATATTGTTGTGCTACACTTTGACTGTTTGTGGATTGCAAAAAAAAGGAAAATTCCCCAGCTAACAAAATACGAGGGCAATCATTTAAACATGAGGCGTTAAATAAATAAATATGAGTGTGTAGTCATAATTGTCTTGAAAGAGAATCTTGCAGCTCATTACGCACATATATTTTGACATGTTTGCATAATCCAAAACCTAATCCGAACGCTGTGCCGTCTCCTCCGTAACGACAAAGATAACAAGCGGAAGACAGCATTACTTGTGAGAATAAATGCTGATAAAGTTTTAGCAGCTGTATTATTTGATAAATAGTATTTTGCGAGTCTGTGCTTTAAGGCACTTTTCATCATACAGTTTTTTTTTCTTTTAACATAGCTAAACTATTATATCTGAGCTACAATGAGTGAAAGACACGTCCTTTCACTGAAACTGCAGGGGGAAACTTTACAGTGGCTCTTGGAAAGAAAGACACGCTAATTACATGTCAATAATTCAATGCTTAATTTTAATGACCGGGAGAGGTTCGTTTACTCGACACTGCTGAGTGTGTGATTATCTGGGGTGGGAGATAAAGGGAGTACAGGGAAAGAGAGGAAAGGGAAGATAAGGTAGAATATTCTGGTGATTTCTCATCCTTCTTTTTCACTCCTCCGAGGTGGTAAAAGGTCTCATAAACTCCTGAATCGACAGATATGACTGCAATAGCCCTGGAACTGTGGACTGGAGATGGGTGGGGTGAACACACACACACACACACACACACACACACACACACACACACGTCTGGTTCACTATCTTTGTGTGAACTCTCCATAGACGTAATGGTTTTTATACTGTACAAACTTTATATTCTCTCCCCTTACACTAACTCTACCCCTAAACCTACCCATCACACAAAACTTTCAGCATTTTTACATTTTCAAAAAAAACATTCTGTATGATTAATAAGCTTTTTTTCATAGAAACATCAGTAGCTGTATTGCTATCGTTTGATACTGGCCTTCTTTTATAAAAAGATGCCATTAAACAAATATTTAAAATACATTAATTTGGAGATTAACTGTGAAATTATTACAATATAAAAATATATTAAAAACTTTAATGTTAGTTGCAATTAATCGCGATTAATTACAGAAAATTTGCGATTTATTGGTTAAATTTTAGACAGCATTAATATATAATAATCTGTAATGTGTGTGCATCAAATATCCACATATCCGCATCTAAACTAAAAAGGAAATAAAATAAAAATGTATTTTTTTTTATTTAACTTATGGTGATTAGTTTATGATTTTAGTCATTGTTTTGTTTTGTTTATATATATATATATATATATATATATATATATATATATATATATATATATATATATATATATATATATATATATATATATACACACACTACCAGTCAAAAGTTTGGAAACTGTACTATTTTGATTGTTTTTGAAAGAAGTCTCTTCTGCTCATCAAGGCTGCATTTATGTTATTAAAAATACAAAAAAAGCTGTAATATTGTGAAATATTATTAAAATGTAAAATAACTGTTTTCTATTGTAATATATTTTAAAATGTAATTTATTTCTCTGATGCAAACTGAATTTTCCGCATCATTACTCCAGTCTTCAGTGTCACATGATCCTTCAGAAATCATTCTAATATGAGGATTTGCTGCTCAAGAAACATTTATTATTATCATCACATATGTTGAAAACAGTTGTGTAAAACTTTTTTTTTTTAGGATTATTTGATGAATAGAAAGTTCAAAAGAACAGTATTTATCTGAAAGAGAAAGCTTTTGTAACATTGTACTACCGTTCAAAAGTTTTGGGTCGGTAACATTTTTTTACTTATATTTTGTGAAAAAAATGAATACATTTATTCATCAAGGATGCATTAAATTGATCAAGTGACAGTATAGACATTTATAATGTTGCAAAAGCTTTACATTCCAGATAAATGCTGTTCTTTTGAACTTTATATTCATTAAATAATCCTGAAAAAAAAAGTTTTCAACATGGATAATAATAATAAATGTTTCTTGAGCAGCAAATTATTATATTAGAATGATTTCTGAAGGATCATGTGACACTGAAGACTAGAGTAATGATGCGGAAAATTCAGTTTTGATCACAGGAATAAATTGCTTTGTAAAATATATTCAAATAGAAAAAAGTTATATATATATTTGTTTTATATATATATATATATATATATATATATATAAAACAAAACAAAAATACAACATTAAAATAAAACTAAAATAAACTAATCACCATAAGTTAAATAAAATAAAATTGATTTACTTTTCAGTTTAGCTGCAGTTAAGTGGACATTTGAGACACAGATTAATATTATAATAAAGTTCCTGACATGTCAGTTTAGAAAGGTTTTTTTTTTTTTTTTTTTTTTTTTGTCAAAGCATTATTTCTGAAATGCGTGAAAAAGCAGGACGTTTGCTTAAGTAGGGAGCTGAAAAGCTCTGAAGAGGGTTTGGATTCTCCCCTACCTGAGTTGTCCTAAATGAAGGCACGTCTGCATGCATTCCTTATGTCCCTGACAATGGGCCGACATCCTCTGTGCCTAATGGCTGCTGAGCTCTTGCCTTTGTCCCTTGATTAACTGCTCTATTCAGGGCTCAGCCTGCTAATTGCATAGCCTGTATAGCTCCCCTGCATTACTGTAAGAATTAATGAGACACAATTACTGCACCCAGCAAATCTCGGGCCAGTCAATCCCAAAGAGCCCCCCTCAACCCAGCCTGAGTGCACTAGAGACTTGAGCTGTGCCTTATTGTACAAAAAAAAAATAAGGCAAAAAAACGGGTTGTTTCGTAAAATAAATGTATTTATTTCAAGCTAGCTCATAATTAGGCCCTAGAGTGAGAGATGGACTGAGAGAGATTGAAGAAAGCGGGGCACAAGAGAAGATATGGAATAGTATTCTATAGTAAAAGAAACAGAGAAAAGAAGAAATTACATTTCTGATGAAACGGGAAACGAGAACTAGGCCAAACAGCACCGTGATATACTAGAAGGGCTTTTTGGAAAGGTGCCATGCATTTACCAGTCAAAAGTTTGGACTCACAGACTAGTTTTGAACCTTTGATTTAAAGGCTTCTGCTTAATTGTTTGAAATTTGTTTGGAAGCCAAAATAGAAACAACCAACAAGTGCTCAGCATACACCCCTGTAATACTGGTTAAAAAGCATTCCTCAAATATACAAGTTTTCATTGATTGAGATATATGATGCATTAAAGGAACACGCCGACTTTTTGGGACTTTAGCTTATTCACCGTATCCCCCAGAGTTAGATAAGTCCATACATATCATTTTTATCTCCGTGCGTGCCATAACTCTGTCTGACGCACCCACCGCTAGCCTAGCTTAGCACAAAGACTGGAGGTAAACGGCTCCAGCTAGCCTACTGCTCAATAAGTGACAAAATAACGCCAACATTTTCCTATTTACATGTTGTGGCGCTGTGTAATATCATTGCGCCTGCTGCACCCATGGTACAGCAGCAAAGTTCCTTGATTATTACGCAGGAATGAGAGTATAGTCCCTAGCCATATCGGTCTAGAAAATTGCAACTTTTAATTTTCCGTCGGTCTTAGTACATGATGTAACTATACACATCACAACATGTAAATAGGAAAATGTTGGCATTATTTTGTGACTTATTGAGCAGTAGGCTAGATGGAGCCGTTTACCTCCAGTCTTTGTGCTAAGCTAGGCTAGCGGTGGGTGCGTCAGACAGAGTTATGGCACGCACAGAGATAAAAATGATATGTATGGACTTATCTAACTCTGGGGGATACGGTAAATAAGCTAAAGTCCCAAAAAGTCGGCGTGTTCCTTTAAATAGATGATTTTAAGCAGCAAAAATTATTAAGCAGCACAACTTGAGCAGCAAATCAGCATATCAGAATGAAGGATCATGTGACACTGAAGACTGGAGTAATGATGCTGAAAATTCTGTAAATTACATTTTAAAATAAAACAGAGAACACTTAAAACAATATTTTAGAATAATACTGTTTTTACTTGTTTTGATCCAATAAATGGAGCCTTGGTTAGCATCTTCTTTCAAAAATATATATAAACAAATCTTACTGACTTAATCTTTTGAATTGTAGTGTATATAGAAATGTTAAATGTTTGAACTAGTGCTGTCAAATGATTGATCATGATTAATCGCATCCAAAATAAAAGTTTGTGTTTACACAATATACAGTATGTGTGTGTGCTGTGTATAATTATTATGTATATTTGAATACACACACATACATGTATATATTTAAGAAATATTTGCATGCGTATTCAACTTACGAAAAAAGCATAACTGGCGCGATGTAGGAAGTAGGACATAGCGTAAGCGTTTTGAACTGCAAGAGGCGTAAGTTGAATGCAGAAGGTGGTCTGGTGGAAGCGAGATATTTTACTTTATAAAGTTATAAATATGGATATTTTTTTTACAACCTATGGCTTTGCTTCAGAAGGCCTTTATTAACCCCCCGGAGGCGTATGGATTACTTTTATAACGGATGGATGCACTTTTTTGGGCTTCAAATTTGAATGCAATGCAAAATTAATGCAAATTTTGGGCTGCCATTCACTGCCATTATAATGCTTGGATTAGCCAGGACATTTTTTTTATATAACTCCGATTGTATTCGTCTGAAAGAAGAATGTCATATACACCTAGGATGGCTTGAGAGTGAGTAAATCATGGGATTATTTTCATTTTTGGTTGAACTATCCCTTTAATTTCAAACCCTGATTGTAATGATTTTGTAGTATTTTAAATGAGCTTAATTATTAAATTATACTGCTATATTTATTTACACTAATTAACACTTTTTCTAGTTTCTCCATCATTTATTGATACGTGAGAGTTTCACTATAGGACTGATTTCACCAAGTGCAACATGTTCCTGGATCAACATTCCAATCAAGCAATTAGATAGGAAGGACACGTTTACAGTTGATGTCAAGTTAGGTGCTTCTACATCAGTGCTATTCACCTATCATTTCCCTCTCATTTTAGGGATAACTTATGGGTAGGTTGGGTTTAAATTTTCAGACAGGAATGTTGTTCCAGGATCAACAAAATATGTTGACCCAGGAACGCATCTAACTTGGCAAAATCAGGACTTGTCTCGAGAATTCATCAAAAATTGTGCATCTCTAAAGTTGTGCAAACTTAAAAGTCTATACAAATGCAGAAATATGTACAGTATGCATTCACTTTATGTACAAATACCTGCAATTATGAATTACATCACCATAGAATCAGAGGAAGACTAGTTCATCAGCATTATACTGACTGAGCATTATATTGACCAACAGCACACATTCCACTCAAAAGTTCCACTCAAGAACTCAAAAGTTACAAGACTATTGCGGTGTCTCAATTCGCCTACTTATACTATGCCCTAAAGGTGCTGTTCTTGTGAAGGAAAAAGTACATACTTTTGAGTGTGTAGCAAAAGTGTAGGTAAGCTTTGTCTCTGTCACCATTTAAACTGCCCTGTCAATCATCTTGTCACAGTTCAAATCTTCCCCATTCAATTGAATTAATTTTCCTACCATATCGGAGAGAAATGTAGTTCACAATGTTGTTGCAGATGAATTATGTGAATAACATTGAATAAATATTTTTTTCATCAGGTTAGATACTGATTAATAATCACAAGTCAAACCCCTCTCTACTTAACCATTGGTCTTGCACATCTGCCATGTTTGTAGTTTTTTTTAACACTTTTTATTTGTGTTTGTAGTTCTTATCGAATCCTCATCCACCACACAATGGGTTGTAGGCAATATTAGCCATTGGAGTGTGCACGGATCTGTTCTATGGATTCAAACAGGAAAACGTAGACTATCCGGGTATCTTTGGAATACTAATTTCAACATTTTATGATTTGGAGCACACTAATTCTAATTTAAATTACTATTTAGGACATATAGGGCCCTATCATACACCCGTCACGACGCAAGTGTTTTTTGCTAGTTTCAGCCCTACACAGTTATCATTTTCACGTCCAGCACCACATTGTTTAAAAATCAAATGCACTCGCGCCCATCTGTTCACCCATGGGTGTGCTGGTCTGAAAACCAGGTGTGTTCAGGCGCATTGTATTTTTTGTGTTATTTAAAGGGCGCGTTAGTAATATGCGCCTATAGGCGGGTGCATAACGTGCGTACAATCTGCTTATTACACACACCGGGACAAGCAGCAGCACACAAACATTTTTAAATATTAAAAATTAAAGGATTCCTCTCTGGAGAAGCGTTCAGTCTTTCCGCCATGTAAATAGCGAATCTGCCATGGTGCAAGCACAACTGGCTTTTAAAGGGAATGGGAGATGAGACTCTGATTGGTTTATTGCATGTTAAGCTCAAAACACACCCATGACTCTTTAAGAGACTAGGTACAACCCTTTTGGATTCGGATTCGGACACGCCCTAAGTGCACCGGCGCCATGCGCTCATATCATTAAAATAGGGCCCATAGTGTGTGAACTGGGACACAGCATATGTATTTTATAGGCCGTGCCCATCTGGAAACTCATTGCAAAGAACTAAAAGAACTATATGCCTCAAAATCCCAGATCTGATTCATTGTGAGCACAGAAATAGCTTCACTCTCAGCTCAGTCATTATAAACACCTTGTTTATACATAAAAAACACTTCCTTAACCGCAGTCGACTTGATAACATGTCACTCATAAGAACTAAAAAACATTATCACTCCAAAACAGCAGCGTGAACTTTATCAGTCTGACCCTCATTAAATCTCCAAGCTTGGCTAGCAGCACAGCACGTGACCATTCCCCGCTTCAGTGAAGTTTGATGAGTGATATTTTCCTGCGGGTGTTACTGGCTGCCGGCTGGAACGACAGCCGACAGTATTTCACCTGTATTCACCTGTGTAGCAGTCAGAAACTCATTTCTCAATGGAAGTTTGAGAAAGGTTCCTCAGGAAACCATATGACTCACCGGCTCAAACTCAAAAGCTAATCTGTTTCTTTTGTGTAACTGGATATGTACAAAGTAATCCGGGGTTTCTTTGACTACACTCTGAGCACAAAGCAAACTACTACACGCAAATCCCAGCTCATCTGTGCATTTAAAAATGCTCACCGCAGTTCATGTCGATCTTTGCTAACTCTGTAAACATCAGGTTAGGGTGCAGAATGATGCTGTTGAGGTGGTGTGTGTTCCTGGGAAACAATACGCTGTGAGGACCAAATGTCCCCACAAAGATGATAATACCAGTCATTTTTGACCATGTGGGGACTTTTTTTTTTTTGGTCCCCATGAGGAAAACAGCTTATACATCAAACAGAATGATGTTTTTTGAAAATGTAAAAATGCAGAAAGTTTTCTGTGATGGGTAGGTTTAGGGTTAGAGTTAGGGTTACACTGTAAACCCCTAGTTGGTTTGAGTAGGGTAAACTTAAATTAAACAAATTAGTTCAATTAAATTAACTTGTATGAGTATACTTTCTATATACATTTTTAGAGTTCACAAAACTGAGACATTTTAAGTAATATGAACTTGTTTCTTTTAATGTAGACAACTAACTTACTTAAGACTAACTTAAATTTAACTGAAACTGGGCTGGGATTTTTATTTCCCAGCATGCTTTGCTATGACACTCGAAAGTTAGAGTAAATGCTAAAATGAAGTGTTAAATAATGTGTTTTTTTTGTGCAAGATTAATGTTAAGTGTGAGATTTATTCGTGTTTAATCTTTAGCTATGCTAATTTAGAAGAGTTTCTGTTATGTTGAGTTTTTTGGGGCTTATGTTGTATATTCTATATTGCCGTATTCAATCAGCAATTGCTATGTTTAATACTGTCAAAGCATCGTGTTACCAATTAGCAAGTTAGCATTCACTGAATTGGCTAGTTAAATCTAGTCAAGTTTTCACTTCTTAAAATATTTAAATCGACATTACATGATAATTTTAAGTTAAATGTCTGAGTTAGCTTACTCAAAAATTTCAAGTTAAGAGCAATTCAAATCTGCCAGTTCTGCTTACTTAAAATTTGAATTTCTTAACTTAAAAAATTTGATGTAACTGATTACCTAAATTTTTTTGAGTTGTGCCATCTTATTCGGGTTTACAGTGTAGGGGATAGAATACAGTTTGTGGAGTATAATAATAGTTATGTCTGGAAAATCCCTATAAAACATGGAAACCCAACGTGTGTGTGTATGGTTCTGGTAAACCCTAAATTATGTGGAAAAAATATCACCACAAAGATGGCAATATTTTTTGGTCCCCATGAGAAAAAAAACTAAAACTTTCTGCAATCCTACTTGATGAAAGGGTGAATTGTCTGGTGCTGTGAATAAGAAGTGAATTAGTGTTAGCTTCGTAGACACAAAAGAGGATTATTGCTGCTGCGTATGGCATATTTTCAATACTGTTAGCAATTTCTGGAATGTCTATTCGGATTTGGAGTGTTTACACACCTGTCAATCACCTCCGTCACCCTTTTTCCACAGCCGGAAAAAAAGAACCCTCTGCTCCATTCATCTTTGTCCTCAATGCTAACAATGCAAACTCTTGTACATTAGCCTCTTCGCCCTTCTTATCAGAGCGGGAGAGCGTCTCGCTCTGTACCTGAATGCTCTTTGTTTCTCTGTGACCCCCTCTAGTGCAGGTCACTGCCTGCAGCCATTCCAAACTGGATTTGGCCATCATCAGGTTTCAGGCTCTCACACATAGAGCGGGTCAGGGGCCCCCGAGTGGATCCGCCGTGTTCGGCGTCAATCAAGTTTCTATTGCTACGCTGATGGCTCGTGGGTCTGCGGTTTTGAACCTCACTTGTAGCCTGAGTGCAGCAAGTGTACATTGCTTTGTGTCTTTTCATTTTGGGATCACAGAGTGGAAGTGTGGAGCAAATCTCATTAAAGCCAAAGTGTAATTAAATATTGGCTTGCCATGTGCTGAACGCATATACTGCTGATTATTCCTTAAAATAGTAAATTATTGTAATTTTAACTGTAAAAGACAATGCAATTAAAACATTTTTGAGTTTAATTAATAATAAAGTGTGCACAGCAAAATCCCCAGAGTACTCAGAGTACATATGGTCCCACTCTACAGAGAGTTAAAGTAACTCTAAATCAGCATTAAAGTTAATGAGATAGTTAAGTGATTAATTAAGTGATGATTGAGCGTTAGTGATGAACACCTGCTGTTGACAGCCTTGAAATCAACTAAAGATAAAAGAAGGCATTAAGTCTCTCAAGATCTGATTAAACAACTCCACAAACAGCATTACCAGCTTCACTTATAACTAACCAGATTGCCCTTATTTATGTCAGACATCTAAATTAGTTCTTATTGAGAATTATTGAGAGTTTATATGTTGTTGTGTTATTGAAAATGTTTGGTCACCATTATGGTGATCAGTGTTTCCATTAGTTTGACTCTTGGCATTTTATGCGAGTTTGTGGTCTTTGTAACAGTGTTTACCAAAACACATCATTTGTTACAAAGAAAACCATTACAGAGATGATCAGGTGATATAGTTTTCAGCATCATAAAGCAGAATAATTCATAAATTTTATCCCTGATTATTTGTTATTTTTATAAATAAGGTAATAAAAAAATTTAACTAATTTTGTTTATTATATAAATAATTACCTTTATTTTCATATTAAACATCACAACAGGCATTTATTACTCATTTTAGTGCTTTCAAACATGACAATGTATATTATTTAAATTAATACTAATTTATATTTATATAAATACACTGATGTATATACACTTTTAAATTACACAAACGTATGGTCATTTTAATTATTATTTTTTTTACAATAGTACAGTAGTGGCCAAAAGTGATGTCCGGAGGGGATATTTGTTTTTTTTTTAATGACCATACAAGTTCGATTAAACCATCAAAATATGAGAATTTTGTTTTCACAATTTTTTTTTAAATATGAGGGAAGAACAAAAAACAATACTTGGTTAATGTATTTATCTGTCAAAATTATTTATCAACATTATTTTATTAGCATTATTTTAACTAAAGAATAAATGCATAGAAAAACAAAAAGCTCACAGGAAAAAAATCTTTAGTGACCCTGATCTATATCTAACATGGATCGCGATAATATAACACTTTCTTGATATTAGAGTAACAATTACAGAAGAATAAAATAAAGCATATTTTGTTCCCTTTTGGAGCTTGTAAGGGTTCAGTTTGAGCAGAAGTTTTATACCATCATCACTGTCCTCGCCAGAGCTCATTTCTAATGAAATAAAGGGGAATTACACTCATTCAGTCGTATAATCTTGTTATATTGTTTATAATGAATTGATTGAGGAATACTAAGAAGGTTGATGTCTAACTTTAAAAAATGAATGAGGAAGAGGGTAGTGAATGAGTTTTTTTAGAGTCTTTGAGAAATTAGGTGATTTGAAATGTACACTCACCTAAAGGATTATTAGGAACACCTGTTCAATTTCTCATTAATGCAATTATCTAATCAACCAATCACATGGCAGTTGCTTCAATGCATTTAGGGGTGTGGTCCTGGTCAAGACAATCTCCTAAACTACAAACTGAATGTCAGAATGGGAAAGAAAGGAGATTTAAGCAATTTTGAGCGTGGCATGGTTGTTGGTGCCAGACGGGCCGGTCTGAGTATTTCACAATCTGCTCAGTTACTGGGATTTTCACGCACAACCATTTCTAGAGTTTACAAAGAATGGTGTGAAAAGGGAAAAACATCCAGTATGCGGCAGTCCTGTGGACGAAAATGCCTTGTTGATGCTAGAGGTCAGAGGAGAATGGGCCGACTGATTCAAGCTGATAGAAGAGCAACTTTGACTGAAATAACCACTCGTTACAACCGAGGTATGCAGCAAAGCATTTGTGAAGCCACAACACGCACAGCCTTGAGGCGGATGGGCTACAACAGCAGAAGACCCCACCGGGTACTACTCATCTCCACTACAAATAGGAAAAAGAGGCTACAATTTGCACGAGCTCACCAAAATTAGACAGTTGAAGACTGGAAAAATGTTGCCTGGTCTGATTTCTGTTGAGACATTCAGATGGTAGAGTCAGAATTTGGCGTAAACAGAATGAGAACATGGATCCATCATGCCTTGTTACCACTGTGCAGGCTGGTGGTGGTGGTGTAATGGTGTGGGGGATGTTTTCTTGGCACACTTTAGGCCCCTTAGTGCCAATTGGGCATCGTTTAAATGCCTCGGCATACCTGAGCATTGTTTCTGACCATGTCCATCCCTTTATGACCACCATGTACCCATCCTCTGATGGCTACTTCCAGCAGGATAATGCACCATGTCACAAAGCTCGAATCATTTCAAATTGATTTCTTGAACATGACAATGAGTTCACTGTACTAAAATGGCCCCCACAGTCACCAGATCTCAACCCAATAGAGCATCTTTGGGATGTGGTGGAACGGGAGCTTCGTGCCCTGGATGTGCATCCCACAAATCTCCATCAACTGCAAGATCCTATCCTATCAATATGGGCCAACATTTCTAAAGAATGCTTTCAGCACCTTGTTGAATCAATGCCACGTAGAATTAAGGCAGTTCTGAAGGCGAAAGGGGTCAAACACAGTATTAGTATGGTGTTCCTAATAATCCTTTAGGTGAGTGTATATTATAAGAAAATGAAAGTGTTTTTTGACAAAGGATGCATGTAAACCTACACTCACCTAAAGGATTATTAGGAACACCATACTAATACTGTGTTTGACCCCCTTTCGCCTTCAGAACTGCCTTAATTCTACGTGGCATTGATTCAACAAGGTGCTGAAAGCATTCTTTAGAAATGTTGGCCCATATTGATAGGATAGCATCTTGCAGTTGATGGAGATTTGTGGGATGCACATCCAGGGCACGAAGCTCGCGTTCCACCACATCCCAAAGATGCTCTATTGGGTTGAGATCTGGTGACTGTGGGGGCCATTTTAGTACAGTGAACTCATTGTCATGTTCAAGAAACCAATTTGAAATGATTTGAGCTTTGTGACATGGTGCATTATCCTGCTGGAAGTAGCCATCAGAGGATGGGTACATGGTGGTCATAAAGGGATAGACATGGTCAGAAACAATGCTCAGGTAGGCCGTGGCATTTAAACGATGCCCAATTGGCACTAAGGGGCCTAAAGTGTGCCAAGAAAACATCCCCCACACCATTACACCACCACCACCAGCCTGCACAGTGGTAACAAGGCATGATGGATCCATGTTCTCATTCTGTTTACGCCAAATTCTGAATCTACCATCTGAATGTCTCAACAGAAATCGAGACTCATCAGACCAGGCAACATTTTTCCAGTCTTCAACTGTCCAATTTTGGTGAGCTCGTGCAAATTGTAGCCTCTTTTTCCTATTTGTAGTGGAGATGAGTGGTACCCGGTGGGGTCTTCTGCTGTTGTAGCCCATCCGCCTCAAGGTTGTGTGTGTTGTGGCTTCACAAATGCTTTGCTGCATACCTCAGTTGAAACGAGTGGTTATTTCAGTCAAAGTTGCTCTTCTATCAGCTTGAATCAGTCGGCCCATTCTCCTCTGACCTCTAGCATCAACAAGGCATTTTTGCCCACAGGACTGCCGCATACTGGATGTTTTTCCATTTTCACACCATTCTTTGTAAACTCTAGAAATGGTTGTGCGTGAAAATCCCAGTAACTGAGCAGATTGTGAAATACTCAGACCGGCCCGTCTGGCACCAACAACCATGCCACGCTCTAAATTGCTTAAATCACCTTTCTTTCCCATTCTGACATTCAGTTTGGAGTTCAGGAGATTGTCTTGACCAGGACCACACCCCTAAATGCATTGAAGCAACTGCCATGTGATTGGTTGATTAGATAATTGCATTAATGAGAAATTGAACAGGTGTTCCTAATAATCCTTTAGGTGAGTGTATTGTAGGAGACTCCAAAACAAAATTAGGAACCTTTAATATAGCATACAGGGGCAGTTTAAACCAATAGCTCGAGTTCTAAATTTGAATGAGGTCTGAGTTTTTTTTGTTTATGTTTCTCTCTCACATTCATTTCAGATTGCAAGCATACAATTATGTGCCAGAATTGCAGTGTATATTATTTAATATTTGAATACAGTGTGCCATCTAACCATGAACCATGAAAGTAAAAAAAAATACATTTAAATGTTACCACATCAAGCTATTGTTTAGTTTACCTGACAAGAATCATATTTAGGGAAAAAAGACCCTCAAACCATGGTCACTTTTTGTGGTATTCAAATTTAGCATGGGCTTAGTACCAAACCGACTGCATACTGCC
This sequence comes from Rhinogobio ventralis, assembly GCA_039654625.1. Lineage (NCBI taxonomy): Eukaryota > Metazoa > Chordata > Actinopteri > Cypriniformes > Gobionidae > Rhinogobio > Rhinogobio ventralis. The sequence goes on along the minus strand of CM077214.1, from coordinate 5,641,545 downwards.
ACTTTTCCAGTGGTTAACTGAAGTGGTTGTAAAATTGAATTCATTATTACCTATTTGCATTATTGATTTGAGGTTGAGACATTTTACCCTTCTCTTTCATTACTTATCGTAAAAATACCGAAAAATACATCACTTTCCTGTTCCACGGTCAGGATTGAGGTTTACTTCTGCCATATACCGCCCTGTGTTGATCATGGCAAAGCAAAATGCTCTTTATATGTATGTATATATATGATTTAATCATAGGTGCAGCACTAAATGAAAAGAGAGGGTTGTGTAACTAGTGTAATTTTTATTTGTTCTGGACATACATATGGAGATCCGATCAGATTGAGAAGACAAATGGCTGTTTTAGTGACACCGACAGCCTAAAACTGGGTTTGGACAGAAAAAAAAACACTGAAACTTGACTGAAAAGTGCATATGTAACATTCTGATGTTATATAGGCTTAGAATTCAGTATTAAATATATTTAATTAGACAAAATAGTCAGTTTGAGGGCTTAATTTTTTTCCTCACCGCAACCATAGCCACTGTTAATGCTAACAACAGGACATATCGTTGCTTCAAACAGACAATCTAGCCCTCAGTTCATGTCAATAAATACACAAAGATATGACGTGTGACTGTTGAAGCCACATCTTATCTCTAAAAGATTATATCTATTGTCTTAAACGAGTCATTTAGTACTCTCTCTCCTCTCGTTTGATGAAATCACACCATATTAAAACACTCAAAGGAAGCCACTGTCATTTGCTAACCTAATTTAGCCAACACCACACAAAACATAAACACCTCCTGTCGTTATGCAAATTGAAATGGCCTAATTATCATCTGCCAAATTACAATAGGGTGAAATTGAAGCAGTCTGCTTTAATCTAGCATGTTCTTGTCTGTCTTTGTGTGTTTTGTACTTTCTCATGAAGGCAGTGCAGAGTTGGGGTGTGTTTCATTAATCTTGCATGATCACGCTGATACTGAAATGTAGCATTTTTTTAATAGTAAAAAAAGAGCCATCCCTGCAAGGCTGAATTAGTTTCCCTGTGGTGCGTTTATCGGGTCAAATTCAGGGCCATGACTACCATGGATGTCGATTGGGGAAGCAACCCTCAATATTCACATTATATGGGGCAATATGGAGTTTTGGATTCTTAAATCAATAGTTTATAAAAAAAAAAAAAATGTCATTGTTTGATCTTCTTTAAGCTGTTATGTTTGACATTGAAATGTTTTGAAAAGTCTTCACACAGCTTTTGTTGACCACATTAAAGTAGTCAAGCATTTATAGTAAACTAAAATGTATATTAGAAAATATATTTTCTAATGAAACTTGTGTGTAATGTATTTAAAATGTATATGTAATTACAATCAATGTATGATGAAGTTACAATTTAGTACATTTAAAAGATATCAAATGTAATATTGTATGTTAGTCAACACAATAAAATAATAATTATTAAAACATAATGATTTAAAGTGTAGTCTAAAGAAACCATTACTTTTCAAAAGTATAATTAAGTGTGTTAAGAAATAGTCATGAAAGTCTAAAATTCTATATGCACACTTAAGTGGCCTTTTATTTAAATAATGGTACAGATTTGGAGTACATTACAAGTGCACATTCAATACAATTAAAGAGATAGTTCACCCAAAAATGTATCCCATGATTTACTCACCATCACGCCTTCCAAGGTGTATATGACTTTCTTCTTTCAGCCAAACACAATCAGAGTTATCCTGGCTCTTCCAAGCGTTATAATGGGAGTGAATGGCACCTTGTTTTTTGAAGCCCAAAAAAGCACATCCATCCATCATAAAAGAAATCCATACGGCTCCAGGGGGTTAAAAAAGGCCTTCTGAAGCAAAGCCATGTGTTTTTGTAAAATATAACTTTTATACTTTATAACTTTATAAACTTTATAACTCTTATAACGGCCGTACACGAGCCTAGTTTCGGCCGAAGAGTAAACTCTGACCAGACACATGGCGTATTGACAAACACGGAAGCTCAGAGGATGGAGCAAAACCAAACACCAGTCACGAATCTAAAAAGAAGTGTCAGAGGATTTCGATATAAGAGAAGGGGAGCTCGAGTTTGTTGCCCAGCCCTATTTGTCTGAACAGTGAGATGCACCTAAGAGCATACGCAACTCCTACATCCTACTCATGCGTCGGGTCAGAGGTCACTCTTCCACTGGAACTAGACTCGCGTACAGCAATTACCAGAAGCCAGTGATTACAGTTTATAAAGTTATGAATATAGATATTTTTCTTACAAAAACGCATGGCTTCGCTTCAGAAGGCCTTTATTAACCCCCTGGAGCCGTGTGGATTACTTTTATGATGGATGGATGCACTTTTTTGGGCTTCAAAATCCCAGTTACCGTTCACTGGCATTATAAAGCTTGGAAGAGCCATGATTTTTTTAAATATAACTCCGATTGTGTTTGGCTGAAAGAAGAATGTCATATACACCTAAGATGGCTTGAGGGTGAGTAAATCATGGGATAATTTCTATTTTGGGGTGAACTAACCCTTTAATCACACTCATTTTCACAAGGGTATGGTCTCTATAAATGTTTTTAATTGAAAAGAGCTGTATGAATATTCTTCAAAAATTCCAAAATAAAAATAACAGCCTGCAGGTTTGAAATATATCCAGAGTTGGGCTTGATTCCTTTAAAAAGTTACCTTTGGTCCCCAATCATAAATATTTGGGTACATCCATGGTCAAATTGCATCATACACATACAGAAAAAGACAGCAACCCATTCTCACTCCCAAGGCGTCAATATTTGAACAATGAAGACACTAAAGGTACCCTAGACATCACTATATCGACATGCAGGTACTCCATTGATTTCAATTGTTTGCCCAATGCATCAGATCAAGACGCATTGAATTCTTTGCATTTGTAAAAGCAGATATGATTTTATGAATATTTATAGGCTACTTTTATATTTTGGAGCAACTATCCCCACTCCTACCCTAAACCTTACAGTCACAGGTATTTATTGCAAAAACTGACCAAAAACAGTATACAAGTATTAACTCATGTCCAAGTCTTCTGAAGTCATACGATATCTTTATGTGAAGAAAAGAGTTAATCTTAATGTTTTAATCACTGAAATGATGATCCTGCCGCTCCGTGAACACACTCACTCATATCTCATACACACGACTCTTTAGCATGACGCGATCGGTCACGAGACACACGAGAGCCAATGACATTTCACAATCAAAGCTGACGTAATGACGCAATTGGTCACGAGACATACGAGAGCCAATGCAATTTCACTATGAAATCTGACGTAACCTTTCTTCGGGCGGCATTTTTTGAAATTGCGTATGGAGACGCTGATCGCTTTTGGGGATTTCCCTCCCACAAATCAATCGTTTGGCTTTGGAACACTTGGAATATTTGTACTTTTGTAATAAATTGTGCATGCAGTCGTATCTGCCTGTTATATCCTATGTTTTATATCATATAATACACAAATGGGTAGGTTTAGGGATGGGACGGGGTTGGGTTACATGTTCAAACGTGTCTAAATAAAATAAATTAAATAAATGTAAATGAAATTATGCTGGCTGATTAAATTGAGAATCACATTTCAACATGTCATAATGGCAAAATCAAAACCCAATATATAATTTCATCATGACGATTACGTTCCCATGCACAACGCATCTGTGTATGACGACAAAGGTTTCTCATTGAAATCAATGATGTACCCCTGCACGTCGATATAGTGACGTCTAGGGGTACCTTTAGCGTCTTCATTGTGACGTGGAAGGCACTTGACCATGCTTCAGATTTTGACGCCTTGGGAGTGAGAATTTAGTTATAGAGTTTAGGGGGGTTGAATTTAGTTATAGAGTACTTATTGAAGGTGCACTGTTTCTTGAGATATGGTTTGTGTTTGAAGACGAAAGAGGCTCTGCTTTACCTTCTAACATTACATCTTATCCAACACTCTAAAACAGTTCTTTATTGGCATCTATTGTTCCATGAAGAACCTCTAACATCCATGGAAACTTTCCATTGCACTAAAGGTTCTTTAGTGGAAAATGGTTCTTTAGATTATTAAATTGTTTGTCAGAGTAAGAAAAAAATGTCTTTTATCTAAAAGGTTCTTTGTAGAACGCAAAGTGGTTCTATGGCATAACTGCAAAAAACCCCTTTGAGAACCTTTACTTGATGAACAGATCATCGAGTTCAAGACTCTGTCTATGTGGGTTGAACTAGTTAGGACATATTCCTTACTACAGCAACAAACGTGATCACATGAGAGTATGTGTGCATTTTTTTCGTAAAGTGCAGTTCTACCACACGTACATTTATTTACGTTTTCATACACACTGAAACTAAAATTGAGGCATTGACAGCACTAAACCAAAAAATATTTTCGTATTAACGTCATAAATATAAATATAATTTACGTATGAACAACTTTACCGATGTACAAATGTATACATATTCCTATTATGAATATTAAAATCATGGCATTAATGTTATTAATGTTATTAATGACTCTATTGTATTCAACTGTCACATCAGTGACGTTTTCAGCCGCATTTATTAAACACAGTTTGCTCATCTACATCTAGAAATAATAACAATTTCGTTCTGTTCGTGACTTCTGCTGCAAACTCATTTCAGATTACATAATGTTGAACAAGACTACACTTTAAAACCTTAAAATGAATAACATTTCTTTAATAGTTTAATCATTTTGTCATATTTAGTTTAGTTTGCCGTGAGACACAAAAGGCCATACAGCGACCATAAAATACAACATAAATTCACAAAAGAAATACATTTTACTCGCTCGCTGTAATCCGAATCTTTAGAATCCATACGATTGTGAGGAACAGATCCAAATTCATCCCTTCATCCATTCTCAGCAGCGACGGTAAACGTCAAATCCAGCGCTTCTTATGATGAACTCAAATTCAAATGAATTTAAAAATTGCACCCTTAAGAAGCGCTACGACGTGGTTCACGGCAGTGAGATCAACCACTCATTGGTCCTCGCCTGTTTCGTCACAGATTGCGACATGCCATGTTTCAGGCGGTGTACATTTGAAATTGGGAAATGCACGCCTTCATAGATCCATTTTCATGGATTAATAACCTAAATTCTGCTCTGTACCTTATACAAAACTATTATTTACCGCCAGAGAGGACTGTGACTGCAAAACATCGTAATTTGAACGACTTTTGGTACTGCTTTTGACATTTTCGCAATAAATAAATTATCGTGATTACACTTGTCTGTCTGTTATGTTTTTCTTCATAACTGTACGTAGTTTTAAAAAATGGTTATATGTAGGTTTTTCCTAGTTTAGTTTAGTTTAGTTTCTTATAGAGCACATTTCAAAAGTCAAGCTATAAAAGTGCTAAAAAAAACTGTTTTAAAAGCGGTCAAAGTGGGGACAAAGCGGACGGCAAGTGGTAAGTTGTTCCATAGCCTAGGACCGGCTATCGAAAAGGCACGTTCACCTTTTCTCTTGAGTTGGGATCGTGGTACATGGAGCAATAATTTATCTGCCGATCTCAAGATTCTTTACTGGCCAGTGCGGAATAATAAAGGCTGACAAATAAGAGGGAGCGAGACCATTTAAAATGTAAAAAAATATATTAATATGGCCTTGAAGTCGATCCGAAATCTGAAAGGTTACCATTGAAGGGATGATAAAATCGGGGTGATTCTGTCCCTCTTAACAGTCAATAGTCTAGCAGCGGCATTTTGAACCAGCTGCAATCGATTCACCAATGATTGAGAGAGTCCTAAATACACGACATTACAATAGTCCAGTCTGGATGATATAAAAGCATGGATGATCGTCTCTAGATTTCTAGAAGAGAGCAAAGGTTTCATTTTAGCTATTAATCTTAAGTAGTAGAAATTAGTTTTCACCCCAGCACTAACTAGTTTAGCAAAATTCAAAAAATACACCCAGATTTTTTGCATATGGATGAACATTTCTAGAGAGTGGCCCTAGGTAGCTAGAAATAAGTGGCGAAGAACTAAGAGGGCCATCAGTTTTGCTCTCATTTAAGTGAAGGAAATTCTTAGCCATCCAGCCTTTTACCTCATCCAGACACTTAGCAATGTTGGAACAGGATATATCAAGTGGATGTAGTGGAACGTACAATTGAGTGTCATCGGCATAACAGTGGTATGTGATCTCATATTTCCTGAAAATAGACCCCAAAGGTAACATATACAGAGAAAATAAGATAGACTTAATATAGACCTTTGTGGAAGCCCACATGATAGAGGAATGGCGGGTGATGAATGATTACCAACCTACACATCTCTGTCCATTATATTTTATTATTTTTATATAAAATGGGTTTGTTTAGGTTTGGGAGTAGGGTTAAAGGATCTTACATTCATCTATAAAATGGAAAAAGGGAAATTATACATATATTTTTATGATATGAAAGATTCGTAAATATTTAACATTTTGTAGCTGTAAAACGTAATAATGCTATGTTTAAATGTTGCCGATATGTTTCAGCATCCAAACGTACAAAAAAGTATGTTTTGTGTCTTTGAAAGCTGCGTATTAATACCTATGTATTAACAATGAGACCAGGCTGAAGGGACAAACACAAAGATTTATCCATTATGTTGCATTATTCCTCATTTTGTCAATGCAAAATGAATTTGTAAATGTAAAGCAATCTGTTTTGTTGTTTTGAAGCAATCATCCAGTGCATGACTGTCATGCTTACTGAACCTGAAGGTCAATAATCTTTATTGTTCTTACTGTTCAAAGGTCGAGAAATACACCTGAAGTTGTAAACTTTCTCTGCTCTGGCGACTTTTATTCCTCCTTTTCTTCCTCCTTTCACACCTTTACTCAGTAACCCTCGCTCAGCCAGCGAAAACGCAGAGTAAATCTATAACATTTATTTTCTTATCTCATCTGTACCCGTACTGTAAGACGCAACTACTGGCAATTAGCAAAAGATGAGAGCGATAGTGGAACAATAGTGGAACAGGTCTTTGTGCTAGTCATTATCCAGGGCATGTATTATTCAAAAGATGCCAGATCCATCAACAAGTTTCCACTTGAGACGATGTGGGCGTAGAAAATGAAACAGAGATCCAGAGGTGGCTTCATCTCCCGAGTGAAACGGTACACGATCGTGGGCGATTATGGGTCTCCTAGGGACGGGCCTATCTTGACCCCCCTGCCTTCATGTCGCCAGGAACGTTACTTTGCTTCCATCACCCCGCAGTCGCACGCCACCTCAACCCTCGGCAGATATCCCCATGCAGACTTCAAACACAGCCTGCATACTCGCATCACTTCCCTCTTATCCAGCCTGTCAAGTGCACTCAACGTTAAGGGTAAATTAATAAATAAGCCCTCCTGTTTACCCACTCACTCTTTTAGCGTGTAAATAAACATGTCTTAATCTTCTTGCTAATGAGCATTAGAGGGGGCCCAGGGTGGATTTGCTGGAGGTTCTTGCCCACGGAGCAGGAAAGGTTTGACAGAATGAAGCAAGAAAACAAATACGCCCGCATAAGCTACACTCCGCAAAGTCGTCTTATTATACGTCTGCTTCCAGCCTTCCGGGCGGTTCTTGTGCTGCTGCTACCTCAACTTCTAGTCTTTTTCTTCCTTACCTTCTCACTCTTCTCCCTTCCTTTCTATCGTTCTGTCTCTCCATGTGGATGAATCCTCAGATTACCATTGCCTTCCGTCAACTGTTCAAATGTCCTGAAATGAAGACAGACAAAAAGAGTAAGTTGAGAGAAGGATGGTTGGTTAGTCACCCACCAACCATCTAGTTATAGTTTTGAGGTTGACTAGTGGGTTTTTCTCCTAGGCTACCAGATATTGTTTACTATAGCACATTTACATTCACATTTAGGGCCCTATTTTAACGATCTGAGCGCATGGTCTGAAGCGCAGGTGCACTTAGGGCGTGTCCGAATCCACTTTTGCTAGTTAAACGACAGAAAAAACTGTCGGCGCGCCAGGCACATGGTCCAAAAGGGTTGTACCTAGTCTCTTAAAGGGTCATGGGTGTGTTTTGGGCGTAACGTGCAATAAACCAATCAGTCTCATCTCCCATTCCCTTTAAAAGCCAGTTGCGCTTGCACCATGGCGGATTCGCTATTTACATGGCGGAAAGACTGAACGCTTCTCCAGAGAGGAATCCTTTTATTTTTAATATTTGGCATGTTTGTGTGCTGCTGCACATCTCTGTGTGTGTAATAAGCAGAGTGTATGCGCGCTGTGCACCCACCTATAGGTGCATACTAACACCAGATTACTAACACACCCTTTAAATAACACAAAAAATACTGCGCTATTGACTTCAGACCAGGTTTTTGTTGGTCAGTGGCGCAGTCGTTTTCAGTTCCTCAAAATAGCAATGCACCAACAATGCGCCTGAACACACCTGGTTTTCAGACCAGCACGCCCATGGGTGAACAGATGGGCGCGAGTGCATTTGTTATTTAAACAACGTGGTGCTGAACGTGAAAATGATAACTGTGTTGGGCTGAAACTAGCAAAAAACACTTGTGTCGCGCCTAGCATCACATTGCGCAGGGTGTATGATAGGGCCCTAACATTCTAAAATCACATGCTTCCCTATATAGTAGGTGAAAAAAGAGTATGTTAAAAGAGTATAGTTGCATCCCAAATGACACACTATGCACTTATACACTATGTACTCATCCGTGTAGTGTATGAATTTTATAAGGTTTTTTTGTCATTCAACATCGGAGTGTGTTTCTGATGGACACTTTACTAACCCATGAGGCCATGGGAGAGGAGTTGGCAGTGAAGCGACGAAACTGACACTGGTAGGTTACGTGACAATGACAACATTATGTATGTACTACAGGATTTCATTCATATCACACACTTTCATACTATATAGAACATAATTTTGTTAACAGGTGCAAATTAGTTATTCAAAAGTTGAATAACTGTGATTGCGGACGCATCCATACTCTGCAAAAACCAATATGTTCCCAATGGATAAAATTCAAGTCCCAACATACAAAGTCAATAAATATCCTGTTTAACTCAGAAATGCATTGTATTTTGAAAGTTAAATAGGTGAATTCCAGATACATATTGAGTACTTTGGTTGATAGACTGTCACTTGGAAAATTAAGGACTAAATAAATGTAGTGCTCTACCATGATCAGAACACCTAAATGTTCTTTAAATATAAAATATATTTAGTTACAAAAGGCATTTTGCCTTCCTTAAAAGCACAATAATCAAACACATTTCAAAGGTAAAGATAAGTCATATTTATGATTTGGGTTTCACATTACTAAATACATATTTCTTCTAATGGCTGGTGACAGGAGTCAACCTTTGAACCCAAAGTGCCGTAACCTCATACAGCATAGTCCAGATAAACAGATACTGAGTGAACTGAGAGTCAGACTTGTAAAGCAGCTGCGCACAGAAAAACAAAAAACAAGCAGAAAGTAAATTAATATACTTCATATAGATTAAAGCATCTTAAAAATTTCCTGGGTCATGGTTTATGTTTGTTGTGTTGTGTACTCAATAATCAGGCAATATCAAAGTTTTCATCCTTCGTTAAGTCCCGTTTTCATTTCACCTGCAGGGTTCATCAAGGCTACGTAAGATATTGCAATGTGATATACTTTTAGTGAGGATTATATCGTTTTATAATTAATGGGTTTTATAGGTTAAGGTAATTTTGTTTATACTGAATCACAGCCATATATTTAGATTACTTTCACACCTCAGTACAGTCACAGCAGCAGAAACTGGATTTTACTCAATGTTACTGTTCAGGAACATTAATCACTGCATCATTTTAATTATCCTATCAATTGCAACAAGAGGTTACATACATTCTTAACTTTTTGTCAAAACACTGTCAATCGGCACGCTACGCTCCATGTTTTTTACTGATGCACGCTCTATGGTATGTAATAACCTGCTGATCTGAGGTACACAGACACAGCGAGCGGATCTATGAGAAGGATGTCGTGTCTTGTGTGCTCTCAGCGGTGGATTGATTAGCAGGGCCGGGCCCCTGTTTGTCAAGGTAATGAGGTGAAGGTGAGGGGACACCCAGGGAGCGCGCTCCACCACCTCAGGGGACCGAAGAGGGGCTCCAGCCCCACCTGCAACTGATTATCTGCCAAGCCCAAAGAAAACACGTGCTGATGAGGATAGGGGGCTGGGCCGCCCTCCCCCACCTCAATCTCTCTATGGAGAAATGTGGGGGTCTGGGCAAAGTCAAAGAACAAACATAGCAAAACAATTCCTAAACACACCCTCGTTTCTTAAAACAAGGCTGTTAATTGACTTAGTGGCAGTCAAACAACATGCTAGCTCTGTCTAAAGGTCTAGTGAGCTGCCTTAAAATATCTGGTTGAATTTAATGTCAGCTGTGGTTGCCAGAAATTCACCGTAAAAAAATATACTGAAACTATGTCAGGTATTAGGACCTTCAAATGTACTGAACACCACAATAATACAGGATAAAACAGAAAAACACATGATGAATCAGAGTTCATAAAACATGGCCAATACTTGCATATAAAAGATGCACAGGGTCATTCACAAGACAAAACACCATCAGACTAATTCAAATTGACACTAAAATAATGCAATAAACATTAACTACATAACAGAAATGCAACACAAACACCCTAATGTGCATTGCACAAATTAGAAAAGGCTACATTTTTCATACGGTATAGTTACACAAACAGATTTCTGAAACTGCAGTTTTTGCAATGAAAAACTATGAATTATCATATAATTTACTGTGAAAAACAGTTTCAGAAATCTGTTTTCTGTTTTATCCTGTATTATTGTGGTGTTCAGTACATTTGAAGGTGGTGTTCAGTACATCAGAAATCTGTTTGTGTATATGTAAACTACAGTTTACATATAATGCGGTTAAATCATTTACAGATTTTCACTATAAATTGTAAGGTAAACTTACAGTTAACCAATTACTGTAGCATTTTTACAATCTTTTTCTGTAAAAATGTCAACAACAACAAAAAATCAGTGACCTTAGACAGGTAACTTTGTGCAAGGCATACACCAGACTCAACTCAGTTGATTTCAGAGCTTGCTGTTAGCATGTTGCTAAGCTAACAATGGCTGCGTCCAAAAGCCTAGGCAGCCGACTTGTTGCCTTGCTGCCTTATCAGGCAATGACTTTGGGTAACACTTTATTTTAAGGTGACGTAGTTACACATTACTACATGTACTTACTATAGTAATAACAGTAAATTATGCATAATTACAAGTAAAGAACCCCTAAACCAAACCCTTACCCTAACCGTAACTAGTAAGTATATTTACTTAATATTACTCTATTTGAGTAAGTACAATGTAACTACATCACTTTAAAATAATGTATAACCTGACTTTATGAAGGTATGATCATGTTTTTGGACAGGTTTCTGAGGCAGCATAAAGGTTTAATGATCCACAACAAAATATAGAGCGAGCTTTAGTGATAACTGAGCAAATATTTAATTAGCTTACAACAATAATGATTACATCAAAAGTGGAAATGGTTAGTCAAAAATGTACATTTACACACAAACTGACCACCAACTGCAGCTTTCAGATGCCATCTTTATTTTTTAGCTCAACTGTCACGGAATCGAATGCACATGATTGTGGGATATCATAGGCAGAGAAGGATTACATCTATGCTTCCTTCAGAAATCGATCCGGTGACGGTATCTCAGTAGACATGATGTGACAAGCACTGGATCAGGACGTGCCTTGTGGCCTTCCTCTGTATGCTGCCCGTGGAGGCAGAATTCTTCAGCCAATGTGTTACACTAATAAGCACTAAAACATAGCCTACACAAATATTGAGTCAAAATGTGTAAAATGTTTTATAACGTGTATTTATAAGCTGCATATATATCAGTTTGTCTGCAATCTTGGATACATTTTTTTCACTGAGCTTGTTGCAATGCATTCTGGGACGTATCTAGCTGTTTTGGAATGCAAGAAAGTAACAATTCTTGTGTGAATGGCCCCTGTGTTCAGTAAATTTGGTCAAAAGAGGTCTAATGTTGCTAAGCAGGCAGCTCACTACATTTTGGATCAGAGCTGCTTACTTTCTAGGATATGGTACAGAAGAAAATGCATGTTCTCTGACGCTCTGACAGACAGCTTAATTGTCTCAATAGTGTCTCCTCTTGACCTCAGGTAAATCAGGTATAAGACAAGACAACTAGCCCTGAAGAACAATTTTCACATGCTCTCTGTCACTCAATAACAGCAAGAGCCATAAATCTGAGTTTAGCGGCAGTTCACTGTGAATCATTACCTGTCTGAGCGGCCCGCATTAATGGCTGACTCTCGCTCTCTCACTAATATCTCACTCCTTCCCACTCTTTATAACCAAGACAGATTCAAGATAGATGTTTTCTCTTGTCTAAAGTGTACTAAAGCGCATGGTTCTAGGCAAATACACATTCGGCTCTATTAGTCTGGCTGAAAGCCATAATGAAATGTAAACATCCCTGATAAGATTCCAGCAGATGTAATCACACTGTGTACCCAATCAATACATGCTATGCTAATAGTTCACACACACAGACAGTGTTTCATTAACATGCTCAATGTCATTAGGATTACTATATTGAGAGGTGATTACTGGAAACAAGATTGCTAGCTGTTATTGTTAAGTGAAAATTGCAAAACTGTAATAATTACACCTTAAAGGAATGTTGCAGGTTCAATACAAATTAAGCTGTATCCACAGACTTTATGGCATAATGCTGATTACTACAGAAAATAGTTTGGACTTGTCCTACGATTATTGCATTTACAGTAAGATGCTTACAATGCAAGTAAACAGGGCAATATAATAAATGTTAAAATTAGCATGAGCCTAATATGATAGAGTTAGAGATTGGATGGATGGATGGATGGACATGGATGATGGACGGATGGATAGAAAGAGAGGAATGGACATGGATGGATAGATGGATGGATAAAAAGACAAATGGACATGGATGTATAGATGTATGGATGAATGGATGGATGGATAAATAGAAAGACAGGAATGGACATGGATGGATGGATGGATGGATGGATGGATGGATGGATGGAAAGACAGGAATGGACATGATCGATGGAGGGATGGATGATGGATGGATGGATGGATGGATGGAAAGACAGGAATGGACATGGATGGTGGACAGATTGATAGAAAGACAGGAATGGACATGGATGGATGGATGGATGGATAAAAAGACAGGAATGGACATGTATGTATGTATGTATGTTTGTATGGAAAGACAGGAATGGACATGGATGATGGACAGATGGACAGAAAGACAGGAATGGATATGTATGTATGTATGTATGGATGGAAAGACAGGAATGGACATGGATGATGGACAGATGGACAGAAAGACAGGAATGGATATGGATGGATAGATGGACAGACGGATGGATAGAAAGACAGGAATGGACATGGATGGATGGATGGATAGAAAGACAGAAATGGACATGATGAATGGATGGATGGAAAGACAGGAATGGACATGGATGATGGATAGATAGATATTAGGAAAAATTAAACAGATTAACAAAATGAGTTGATGCTTTTAAGTGGAGCACATTACCCTGTATACATATTGTAAGTGTCTACTGTAATTATGATTTTAAATTTTTAAGAGAAAGTTTATGCTATTTTCTGTGGTAATCAACATTTTGCCACAAACACTGTAAGCAGATCTTAATTTATTTAGTTACATTTACTTTTAGATTTAGTTATACAGGACTGCATAAAAACTACAAAATAAATTAATGTAGAGCTCCACGGTGCATTATTGGGATACTATTTGGGAAAGAGTCTCTTGCTTCTACAAATGAATTCCCATCTGAAGCTTCATAATCCACGCTTTAGAAATAATAATAATAATCACACAAAGAAACCGTAGGCCTGTAATACTGCTACACAAGAAGGCGTGTTATTTTGGCTGATAGCCACCGGCCACCATTTCAGCTCTTTCTAAAGACTCATTCAATGGTGATTTGAAAATTAACTTTCGAACAGATGCACTAATTCCATTTGTACTCTGGAATGCCCGGGCACTATGTAACCCAAGCCCGGCCGGAGCTGGGATAGAGCCAGGGTAAAAGGTTACGCTCCAACTGCTGGAGACTAGAGTGTGCTCTATCTTCCTGTTAATCAATATGGCTGGGGGAATAATGGACATAATCAGTGAAAGTGATTCTACTTTTCATCTGCCCGCATTTGCCACAAGCCTCAGAGGGCACACCTGTTCCTAAATCCCTACCAGTTTCCCCTAAAAAAGAAGAAAAATAATTATCGAGATATCGGAGCTCAAAGCGAAGAAAAACAAACCGGTTTCGGGTGTGTGATGTCCCATAACGTCATCGTAGCTTTGTAATGGAAATCATTTAACAGTTGTAGCAGAGGAAACGGCTTTATACATATTACATTTAGGTAAATGTAATTACTTCTGATGGACGTATGGGCCTTTTAAGGCATCGAACAATGGTTCAAAGAGATCACACAAAAAATCTGTTAAAAAACTCCTTCTGTAGCTATTGAACATGAATGTGTTTGTGAGGGAGCGCTTTAATCATTTGTTTTACGCTCTCTAATTTTACTATGACATTGCACTTCCTTTAAGACGGCCCGTGATAATGAGTTGGGGGAAGGGGTTGCTTGTCCGCTGCCACTGTTTAACAAACTGCTTTGCTTGTTCTTGAGTTTGCAGTAATTACATCCTCTGCAGGAGCTCCGCGCATCCACACCTCCATTAAAACATCAACTCCCCGCTCTGCCAGCGGGACAACCCCCCACCAGGCCCTATCATTCACAAATTAACCCTGATACATTACAGGGCCCAATGAGATGGACTGTTGCTGTATTTTATATTTTTATCTCTGCAGAGTTCTGTAAAATAATAGGCTGAAATAACGAGTCATTTTCTGATGAAATTGCAGCATTCAAACAGTTGAATATGAATATGGGTGGATAACAAGCAGTGTGGCATGTTATAACCCATCTAAAACTATTTTTAATATAATTTTATGTCATTTATAAATACTATACATGTGCTTTACTCCTAAAAAGTAATTTGTCACATCACAGTTCTATTTATGAAAAAAAAAAGAAAAGTTTTACTATTATTAGTTGCTTATTAGCATGCATATTACTATGATATTGGCTGTTTATTAGTATTTATAAAGCACATATTGATGCCTTATTTTGCATGACCATGTTCTACATCACTTAAAAAAAATATATATATATATACACACACACACACACACACACACACATACATATATATATATATATAATTTTGAGCAGTCACAGAACCTGAAATATACACTTTACCTTAAGCACTGATATTTGTTTTCTAAAATCTCAATGTTCGAAAAAGCATTCATTTTCTATGCTATTAAAAATATAATAAATAACTGAATAACAATTGAATACTGGTTTCAAATATTTTAGAAATGATCCAATTTCACCACAATAAAGAACATCTACAACACGTCCAAGGCTAGTAAACAAAGACATCATATAACATAAAAGCATACATTAAAGATTCAATACAAATGATCATTTGTTTGAGGTGTGATCTGCCTCCTTCGGGCGTAAACTTGTATCTTTGATCTAATTTGTGTTCGCCTTCTGCAATTGTACACCTTGAGCAAACGTGATTGACATGTATCGTGGACCCGCCCTCGCTGCCCTGTGATTGGTGAGTCGCGCATGGGGGGCGTGTCTGTCCGGCTGTCTTTTATACTCCGTGCGTCTGCTCTACAGCACTGATTTGTATGAGAAAGGCTCTCGTGAACACCACGAATGTAGAAAACGCGTTTACACCGAGAGTTTTCTTGCTAACAGAGAAGTTTTGAATATTGAAACGCGGCTTTATTTTATTTTTTAACAAATCGCCGGAGCGGGAATAAGGAGAGGAAATACGAAACGCTTGCATTTATTCCCTCAGCCATTTTGCCTGCGCCCGTCCGAGGGCTATTTATTCTCGGTATGCAACCCAACCGCAACTCCGTGCCAAACAAGTGAAGCGGAGATGGGTATGCTCTGCAAGATCTGAACTGAACTGTTTCCAGCGCTGCATTGCTCGTGTTGACAGGGTGAAAGGATGGAGTGCTACCTGTTGGGGATTTACCTGTTCCTCGCGCTTGCCCTGCTGCCCCGGTCGAGCGGCACCACGGCCAAGGAGATCACCTGTCAGGAGATAGCCGTTCCTCTGTGCAAGGGCATCGGCTACAACTACACCTACATGCCCAACCAGTTCAACCACGACACGCAGGATGAAGCCGGCTTGGAGGTGCACCAGTTCTGGCCTCTGGTGGAGATCCAATGCTCCCCGGATCTCAAGTTTTTCCTGTGCAGCATGTACACCCCCATATGCCTGGAGGACTATAAGAAACCCCTGCCGCCGTGCCGGAGCGTATGCGAGCGAGCCAAGGCAGGCTGCGCCCCGCTCATGCGGCAGTACGGCTTCCCTTGGCCGGACCGGATGAGGTGCGATTTGCTGCCCGTGCAGGGAGCACCTGACACGCTGTGCATGGACTACAACCGAACCGACTCCACCACAGTGTCGCCGGTGCTGTCCAAACCCACCAACTACCCAAGCAAAGCCTTTAACCCACACAAAAAGAAAAGCGGGCGCGCTGGCGCTGGACCCAAAGCGACTAAACCCTGCGAGCCGGGCTGCCAGTGCCGCGCGCCGATGGTGGCGGTGAACAGCGACCGACACCCGCTGTACAACCGCGTCAAGACGGGTCAGATCCCCAACTGCGCCATGCCGTGTCACAACCCGTATTTCACCCAGGACGAGCGGACTTTCACGGCCTTCTGGATCGGACTTTGGTCGGTGTTATGCTTCATATCCACCTTCGCCACCGTCGCGACCTTTCTAATAGACATGGAGCGGTTTAAATACCCCGAGCGCCCGATTATTTTCCTTTCGGCGTGTTACATGTTTGTGTCGATCGGCTACATTGTGCGATTGATCGCCGGGCACGAAAAAGTGGCCTGCAACCGGGAGTATGACGTGGAGCACATTCACTACGAAACCACCGGCCCCGCGCTGTGCACCGTTGTGTTTTTGTTGATTTATTTCTTCGGGATGGCTAGCTCGATATGGTGGGTCATCCTCTCGCTCACCTGGTTCCTCGCGGCGGGCATGAAGTGGGGCAACGAGGCCATCGCGGGCTACTCTCAGTACTTTCACCTGGCCGCTTGGCTCATCCCGTCCATGAAGTCCATCGCCGTGCTCGCGCTGAGCTCGGTGGACGGCGACCCGGTCGCCGGAATCTGCTATGTGGGCAACCAGAACTTGGACAACCTGCGGGGCTTCGTGCTGGCGCCGCTAGTGATCTACCTATTCATCGGCACTATGTTTCTTTTGGCTGGATTTGTGTCGCTCTTTAGGATCAGAAGCGTCATTAAGCAAGGTGGCACTAAAACTGACAAACTGGAGAAGCTGATGATCCGAATCGGGATCTTCACGGTGCTTTACACCGTTCCCGCGACCATCATCGTGGCGTGTTACTTCTACGAGCAGCATAACAGACAAAGTTGGGAGATCACGCATAACTGTTCGTGTTTATTGGAGCAGGAGATCAAGAGGCCGGACTATGCCGTCTTCATGCTCAAATACTTTATGTGCCTTCTGGTGGGCATCACTTCTGGAGTTTGGACCTGGTCGGGCAAGACCCTGGAGTCCTGGAGGAGTTTCTGCACGCGCTGCTGCTGGGGCAGCAAGGGCTCCGGTGGCTCCATGTACAGTGACGTCAGCACGGGATTAACGTGGAGGTCCGGTACCGCCAGCTCAGTGTCCTGCCCCAAGCAGATGCCTTTGTCCCAGGTCTGAAACAAGAAATCCCTATTAATTGTTAAGGGGGGTCTCTTCGCCTTTCAGTCATTTGCATACAAATGAACTTGTTGATGGTTTCTATTAGCCGAAGAACTGGTTGAAACAATGCAGAAACAATTACGTTTCGCTAATTCCATTCTATTGATATGGACATGACATGCAATCAGTCATTCTTAAGGAGAGTTTGGGCATTACATTGTTCCTATAGTGGAGTAACACACACGTCCCCAACTTGCAGCATTTGGTCTCCTTTACTTTTACACGTTGTTGTAAGACAAGTTTTGAATTGTCTGAACAATCAAAGATGGTTTGAATAAGCCTTAATGTCTTAGTGCCCAATTATTGTTGTTATTGTTATTATATACGGGTTGTCTTCTTTTTTTTTTTTTTTTTTTTAAATTGCGAAATGTATTTATACAAACTTGTAAATGGTGTATAAAAGAAGATTTATAAAATTATTGTACATTTGTATATAGTGTAGATGCCACATGCAAAGCAAATATGACGTTTATTTTGACAATAAAAACTTTTTGAGGAATCTGGACTTCTGGTAATGAGTGCTCCGCTTCTCTGCGGCTCTTTGTGGTCATTCCCATTGAAGATGCTTTTGTGGAGAAACTCTTTTAGCTATCTGAGGCCTAATTAGAGACAAGGGCCTTGTGCTGGAGAATCTCCGTAATTGTTGAACCCTTCACGTGCTTGCTACTTAATTTACTAAAAGAGGGCCGGGGAATGGGGTTTAAATGCAGGAAACGGGCCCTTTTCATCTGGGGAAACTTTGATCTTTCTTTTAAAGTCTAGAATAAAGGTGCCATGTAGATAGAACCTTTAGACTGATGCGCCACGGTTTTTTTAATGTCTAATTTGAGACCGTTGTCCTTTGATCGACGGTATAGAATTTTTTTGAAGCCCGGGGCCCCAGCCATGTTTTGTTAGAGAGAACCTGTGACAGTTTAATTTTTGTTAACACTATCAAAACGTCCTTTTTGGATTTCAGCTGTGGTATTAATGGTAGTTACACTCACAGGGACAGTGAATGGAAACCTACAGGTGGTCCCTTACGTAATCCTTTTTGTGAAACGCCAGTGGAGTTTCTTAGACAAAGAATGACACAAAGTGTTGTAAAATCAAATGGTTAGTTTGAGTTTGAGTCCTATTTTTATATAATGTAACTTGGAACGCTAACGGGCATACATCTAAACCACAAACAGGTTTAATCAACCGTTCTATGATCCAAAATTCTATGGCCTTCTATGAAAGTCAGTAAATGTTTCACAGACAGGGCTTAGATTAAGCCATGATTAGGCCTTAGTTCAATTAGGACATTTAAGTATCTTTTATTAATGTGCTTTATAAAAATAAAACATTACTGGTGCATCTCGAGACAAAACCAAGCCTTGTCTTGGTTAGAGTTGTAAAAGCTTTTCTCATTTCTATGAGCACTTGATGTTTGTTTTGTATGTTAAAGATGGAAATACATCCACATGTTGGTGGATTCATGGTACTTTAAAAAGAGAAGGTAAGAAATAATGAAAACCGGTGTAAAGTTGTCCTTCATAAAAAATAAGACATGTATAGAAAGTGAAGGACCATATTTGAAACAATTATCAGAGTGCATTCATATGAATCTTCTGACAACAATAACGACTTGTTTTGATGTACTGTATCTCCACCTAGCGGCCAATGTTAAGAATTACACAAACTTGCCAAGCTTAGTTCACCCAAAAATGAATATTCCATCATCATTTACTCACCCTCGAGTTGTTCCAAACCTGTATGCATTTCTTTCTTTCTTCTGCTGAACACAAAATAAGATATTTTAAAAAATGACGGTAATTAAACAGTTACTGACTTCCTTATAGCCTTACTATAGTAGCCTTTTATACCATTGGAGGTCAATGGGTTCTTCAAAATATCTTTTTTTGTGTGTGTTCAGCAGAAGAAAGAAACTCATACAGGTTTGGAACAACTTGAGGGTGAAGTATCCCTTTAATTTGAACGATTCATCGTCTTAATACTGCAACTAAGCACATTATCAGATGATTTCTTAGGTTGTTCACACGCATCAGCTCGAAGCCTTAAGTATACAGATATGTACATTTCTACACATCCGAGAGCAATACACAAACATTAAGTGCATTGTGTGTGGAAGATTTGTATAAGTAAGTGTGGAAATGTTTATTAAAAGGGTTAACTTTTACAGATAAACGCCGTTTTGAGGGAGGCTGGTGATTATTATTATTATTTTTTTTATTAATAATTAAATAAATAAAATCTTATGTAGACCATCCATTAGCCTATTCTAATGTAAATGTGACAGGACATAAAAAAGTGTGAATAATATTTTGGAACAGCTTTCGTCCTTCCAATCCTTATTTACTTTTAATTACTGTGGCGAGCCCATCAATATTATGATAGTAAAACCATGAGACTTTCAATCTGTGGTAGAATGTGTTAATAGTTAGCTTCACAGACAGAAAAAAACTATTGAAAGGCAGGTACTCTCAAAAAGTAAAACCCTCAGCGGTTCAATCTCAGGACGCTTTGGCATATG
This sequence comes from Rhinogobio ventralis, assembly GCA_039654625.1. Classification (NCBI taxonomy): domain Eukaryota; kingdom Metazoa; phylum Chordata; class Actinopteri; order Cypriniformes; family Gobionidae; genus Rhinogobio; species Rhinogobio ventralis. The sequence continues at coordinate 5,621,073 of CM077214.1, read as the reverse complement.
TAATGCAAAGATTGTTATCTGACATACAAATGAAATTTCGACCCATCTAATTTAAGAAATCAATCAACAAAAGCCTCATCGAGTAATCGGGAACGACCGTGATTTGTCTTTGCTCTAAAGCGCTGAGGAAAGTAACAGCTAACACGTGACAACACTGGGCAGCAGCAGAGGTCTACTCTTACTTTTACAAGTTTGGCTTTGGTGATTTATTTGGCAAAACTATCCGCACGCTGTATAAAATGGCATATGCTCAATTAATCTTAAATCTGGCACTTCTCCCAGATTCGTAGTCTTCAGAGGGGTTCGCCAGGGTTGCCCGGTTTCATCCTACCTATTTTTCATAGCCGCTTAGCCTCTACCTCTTCTGAATAGTAGTTTACAAAGTGTCAGTATAGCTGATAATCCTATTCTCATAAGCCAGTTAGCTAAAGACACCACTCTCTTTCTAAAAGATGATTCACGCAGATCCCTGTTGCTATCGACCATATTAAAGTATTTTTTAAAAGCTTCTGGCTTAACTTTGAATCTAGATAAATGTGAGCTGCTTGCCGTACTGCCTCTTCCTTTTATAATATCCCTGTTAAATCTCAAGTCTGTTACTTAGGTATAACTATTTGTAAAGATGACAATAGAGGTAGGTTAAACTTTGATCCAGTATTGGAAAGCTAAGAAAAAATTAAATTCCTGGCTCCAAAGGGACTTATCTTTAAGAGGAAGGGCACTCCTTGCCAAAGCTGAGGGTACTTCAGGGATAACCTACCCTGCTCTCTCTTTGTATGTTGACAGTCCATCTGTGGTGAGGTCGATAAAATGCTTTTTGACTTTTTTTGGAAACATAAAAGACATTACATCAAAAAGTCTGTCTTTATAAACAGCTATGACGATGGGGTCTACATTTTCTTGACTTCTCTTCCTTAAACTATACATTTAGGATAAATTGATTCCGATTCCTTTTGGAATGTTATTCCCAATTATGTTTTCTCCAAAGTCGGTGGTATGTAATTACTATATCTCTAAACTACCAATTAAATGATCAAACTTACACAAACAGGTGCTGTTGGCCTGGCACTTAATTTATAAACACAACTTCAGTCCCCACCATTATTATATCTGGAATAACCAGGATATCTGTTATAAAAAAAAATCTATATTTTTTCCTGTTTGGTTTAAAAATAATATTCTTTTAGTTTCTCAGCGTTTAAATAATAATGGTAATTTGTATTCTTATTCGGAGTTCTTAACAAAATATTGTATTCCTGTCACCCCACGTGACTTTGCCATAGTTATGAACGCCATTCCCTGAGGCGCTATTGTACTTTTAAAAAACTCTGTTGAGTCTTTACCCTCCGTTATTTCCTTGACTAATCTCTGTGAAACACCAACAGGGAAAACTTGCTTTGCATGCAGTCCTTCTCTCAGGAACAGAAAGATTCAACATCTCTTTCAGAATGATATAACTACAGTCCCTTCTGTTGTATTTTACTGGAGTAATTATCTTTATAATATTCCCTGGAAGAATGTGTGGTCTTTACTCAATAAATATTTAATTACGAATAAGGTTAAAGAGGTATCCTATAAACCGTAGATGAGTCTGTCCCTCATCTATTTTGGGAATGTGTCCATGTAACAATTTTTTGGGGAAAAATGTATTTATATGTTCTTCGCTCGTAGACTATTTTTCTTTGTTGTACAAGGATATTTTGTTTGGTTTTTATCATGTTGATAAGAATCTAAAGGACAAATATTTTCTAATAAATCAATTTATTTTACTAGCTATTTTTTTTTTTACATAAGTGAAATTTTTTGTCTGTAATGCCCCTATTTATAAAATTTTGTAAAGATTTGAAGTATTACTTGAATACAATATCTACCTCCAGCAATGTTAAAATCCATAATATTGTGTACATCTTATAATATAAGATCTATAAGATCTTTCCCTATAAATGTACAGGTGACTGTATGCTCTGTGACATTTTGCCAGATTATTAATAAGTGCCTCTTGAGACACCTCTATTTTATATAATGTAAATTTATATTACCCCTGGCCCTGCATTTTGTATTTGTCTTTTTTTTTTTTTTTTTGGTTCTTTTTATGATGTTGTCAGAAGTGTTGTATACATTCCTATATTTGTGATAACTTCAATAATAAAAAAACCACAAAAAAAAAACAATAATTGACTGAATAATGAGTCTGAGATACTTTAATAGCGATTTAATTAAAAAGACACATGGAAGAGTTAAAACAATAAAAGTATTATTTAGCCCAGCCTTACCTGACCAAGCAGATACAACTTCTGGACCGCTAGATAACTCCAATTTTAGACACCTGCGACCTATCATTGGGGATAGGTCACTAAAAGAAGAAAATTCTGTCATTATTTACTCACCCTTCTCTTCTTTTTCTGCTGAACACAGAAGACGACATTTTAAAGAATATGGGGAACTAAACAGTTAATGGACCCTGTTGACTTCCACAGTAAGGAAAACAAAATACTATAGAAGTCAGTGGGGTCCATCAACTGTTTGGTTACCGACATTCTTCAGAATATGTTCTCTTGTGTTCAGCAGAACAAGGAAATTCATACAGGTTTGGAACAACCTCAAGGGTGAGTAAATGAGGACAGAATTTTCACTTTTGGATGAACTATCCCTTTAACCTTTCCAAAAAAAAAAAAAAATTAAGCCAGAGGAGTGCATTATCAACTGCTGCCAGCAGAGGGCGTTGAGTGTCTGTGTGAGCAGTAACAGTGGAAGCTGCACATGGGTGACAGGCAAGTTCCTTGGTTTATTCAAACCATTTTAGGACAAGATTTCACCTTGAATACATCATATCAAGAACAAACTCCAAAATCAACCATCCAACCATCTTTCTCTTTGAAAAAATATGTGCAATAAAATGCATTAATGCGGTGTCAATATGATAACAGCCATCAGAGGGCCACAAGAATGCAGACAATTGGCAAATTGCAAACAAAAAACAGTTTTCAAAAAGCCTCAAGGATGTGAGTTTACATGCTTGACAAATAACAGAATCGTTGTAGTCCTTATAAACACCTTTAGCTTTCCTTTTTGGTAATGTAATGCAATAAAATGCTGTAAAAGGTAAATATTTTATCATGTTATAATATAGTTTTAGTAGCCTATTACAATTGGCCTATGGAAACATGCAAGCAGTTCATTTATAAATTTGATTTATTCCCTGAGTTTCCTGAATAAATTTCAAACACAATATGTACGTTCACAGCAGTCCATAACACCTAGCAGCATCAGTGATGTATAAGGAAACATCACAAATAGGCAATAATGGTGTGTTTAAGAAGACACATGACTAACATTGTGAGGACAGAACGGCTGCGGTTTAGGTGATGGTCCAAAGCAAACACGTCCAATCGTTTGCATGTTGCGGCTAGCTTCTGAGAGTCTGAAATACGCGCATTGTCTTGCTCTCGTGTTACACCAGATTATGGAGCTCTATTTTAAGTGTTTGTTCTAAAGCTCCAAACCAACGTCCAGAGGGTTCTTGAAATAGTGTTGCAAGCTACCTCCATAAATACAAAAGCAGTCTGGGCAGTAATTGCTTTATGATGGGGTGCTGCTGACTGAGACTTGACAGTCCCTGAGATTTTGCAGGCTAGAGGATTTTGGAGGCCCTTTAAAGCAGGTAGCACCTTCGTACACTCAGGGTTGTTGTTGTTTGGTGGCCACCCCCGTTGTAGCAGAAAGTATGTCAGTCTTCGCTTTTCTTGGGTGGTTGCAACTGGCCTGTTTTTAGAATGGCCTTCAGTGTCGCCTGATTGTAGCAAGGTCAGTGCCCGTCTGGTTGGTGAAAGAAAGAGCCAACACAAACACAGGTGGATGCGGATGGGCGTAGTTGATCCAAGCATGTATCAATGACGTTGACATCTTCTAATAATACCTCACATTTCACCGTGCTTCTACAATCAATCTATTCCAGTCAAGTTCCAAACTTTTCTTTGCAACGTACATGCATTTGAAATGTCACTTCAGAACTTACAATGTATGAGAATAGTAGGGATGTGCGCAACGACTAATTTCATAGCCGTTTAAACGGAAATTTTGGAACTGACTAGTGGACTAGTCTAGCCATGCCTCCCGGAGACAGTCTGTATGCAATCCACTTGAAAGACCACTTAAACTAAGAAGTCAAATGCCGCTAAAAATAGGTCAGATACGTGCGACATGCTTGCCTTGCATTATGATCATTGTATTATAACTTGAGTGTTCACTTAAGCAACATTAGCCATTATAGACATATTTATTAAAATCAAAAACATTTGAACAATAAGTTAAAACCTAATAGTGTATTATAAACAGATTTCCTCAAATAAAAGTTAGTTCACATTAGTCGTACATAAGGTATTGTTGTTCGTTACCATGGCAACTACTACTTGCGTGTCCAGGTTTTATACAGTCAAAGTCCCTTTAAGACAAGTAATTTCACTCGCCGGCCATCTTTAAAATGCCTCTCGGGCATGCAAGTGCAGCTCCTATCTCTTTGAATGTGGAAACATCAAATTCTCCAAAACTGTTCGCCAAGATTACGATTCAATTTTATATTTTAAAATCACCAATAAAATCTGACAACTGTCTCATAAATTTGGTTTCTAAATTCTAAATCATGAACAAAACTGCATTTTTCAGCCATGACAAAGCTAATACGCATGCATGTCTCAGAACACTGCCTGTTTCTATAGCAACCAGAGCTTCTAACGATCAACGATTGACCAACGACAATCAATGCTTGGCTCTTTCATTTAGAAGGCAGGGCTTATTCGTCATATTGAGCATTGCACTTTCTCCCATTCGTAAGTAATCGCCGTCTTCCTATATATAAAGTCTTTGATACAGTTTATGGTTTGAACGCGCGTCTCATGTATGAAAAGTATCTGTGCACATGACGGGCGGCAAAATCGCAAGAAAAGCTTGGCGTGTACTGACAACTAAACATTATTTAACCGTATTTTCTTATCGTTAGGATGTTGATATAACAACTGTTCAAGTGTAAAGTAAATTTCATTCATAATGTTTCTCCTTTAATCCGATATACAGTTTCATACCGCATTGTTAAGCCTAAGCAAGCTTAATTGTTATACTAGTTTGATATAAAGCAGAACAATAAATAAATGTGCAACAACAACGAAAAATTGTAAACGACTAGTATTTTCCAAGTCGACTACCAGCAGCACTATTGCTTAATTGACTAGTCGGCTAGTCTCACACATCCCTAGAGGATACATGTTAAAAATGGCAACGGCCAAATTCATATGGATAGTCTTGTGGAGTAACAGTCAAACCCACTCTGACCTCTTCTCTCCGCCATCTCCACTGCAAGTCGGTATGTCTTCACCCGTGGTCATTTCTACCAGACTATATTGTCCTACTCTTCTGGTACACACCGCTGTTGCTCCCGAGACATCAGTTGCACCTTGAGCAGCTAGTTTGTCCCTTCGTGGAGGTGGCGGAGGTTTGAGACGACCGCGTTTGCTAACTCGGATGGATCTAGGAGGCCCCAAAGGCTCAGTGGGGTACAGTGCCACTTCACTGCCCTCTCTTACCATTCCCTCTTCTTGCGTGGGTTGGTAGCTACTGTTATCATCATTGTTGTTGGACCCAGGCATTCCAGAAATTGTAGACATTCCTCCAAGAGGTAAGGGTGGTGGAGGGTCGTCGTCCAAAAGCACAGAAGCAGCTTCATCGCCACTCGAGTGTCTGGTCCCTCTCTTGCGGAACCCTCCCGATCCCTTCACGTCTTGAGTTGGCGGGATGCTAACATCCGTACCTTGATTCCCGTTCCCTGACAGGTAGTACTGCTCCTCTGAGTACATCTTCTCCACCAGCATCTTTCTTTTGCTTTTTTGCCTCACGGAGCGCTTGATGGCGCAGATTAAGTCGCACATGTTTAGCAGCAAGGACAAAACGGCTGCCCCCAACATGAAGTTCAGCATGATGGTTTTCTCAGTGGGTCTAGAGATGTAGCAGTCCACCATGGTTGTGCACGGTGTCTGCTGACACATGAAGCGTCTGGGGATGTGAAAGCCAAACAAGTAATAATGGGCAGCTCCAAATCCAGCTTCTACAAGTATCCGAAGCAACAGATGCAATATGTAGGCTCCTGTGAAGTTCTGCACCTGCTCCTTCTCAGCCTTCACAATGGTCTTACAAAGAGATGCTTTCCTGAACGATTCTTGATGGATCTTATAAATGGAGTCTGCTTTTATGGACTCAGAAGTTCTGCTATCAACAGATAAGCCAGAACTCACTTTGTGGATTACATAGACGACAAACATCATGTAGGGAAGGCACAGGGTGGTGAGCTGCACCAGCCAGAATCGAAAAAGGGAAAGAGGGGCAAACATGTCATAGCACACATTGGCACAACCGGGCTGGATGGTGTTGCACACAAATCGCTCCTGCTCATCCTGGTAGAGGGGATAACCAGCAAACAGCAAGACCGGGATCCTTAGGAATACCATCAAGATGAGCCATGCTTTCCCTATGGAAAGAAAGAGAGCATACAGATTTTATTCAGAAATAAACTATAATGTACCTTTTCAAATTGGTCTGGAAATGGACTTAATGTTGTTAAATTGATCAAATAAGCTATTCAGGCATTCTTTTGACAAATGAAACTTCAGTATTGTTTTAATGACAATATATAAGATATGCCTCAATTGTTTTAGAGCATCTGTAGCAGAATACTGCAAGGATCATATCAATTTTGTGACCTAAAGACTTTTAAAAAATATTTCTTCACCACTTTACAGGCATTTTAGAGACGATTTATACAAGTAAATCATCTTGGGTTGCACTTTATTTTACAGTACACACACTTACATGTACTTGCAGTGTACTTACCTAGGAAACTGGTAATAAAGGTAACTACGTGGGTTAAGGTTAGGTTTAGGGTTAGTTATTTCACAGTTATTGTAATAACTATAATAAGTACATAGTATGTACATGGGGAAAGATCTGGGTGGATTACCATTACATTACATTACATTACATTACATATTTAAGGTAATATAATCTGACTAATTTTGGATTACTTTTAGATTACTTTTGACCTAGCTTCTCACATTGATTTGAGTAGAATAATCTTGTACCATATTTATATAAAAATACAAAGAGAAAGAAAATATATTCCATTCTTCGTTATCAACAACATGAAGTGCATTAAATATTACATTAACATCAGGGTTTCCCAGAATGGGGTTCGTAAATTTAATGAAAAGCTATTGATTAAGTCATTACTAAATCTCTACTAAACACTACTAAAAAAAATGTTTTATTTGTTTGCCTGCATGTCATGTGACCATTAACCAACATCAGAGAACCGTGAACTTAATTTTATTATTTATTATTATTTTATTGTTGACCTAACTTACAAATTAAAATCTCAGGGGATACTTCAAGTAAATATATTAAAGGGGTAGTTGATTGCCCCTTTTTACAAGATGTAAAATAAGTCTCTGATGTCCCCAGAGTGTGCATGTTAAGTTTTAGCTCAAAATAACCCACATATAATTTAAAATAGTCACTTTTTGAGGGGGAGCAAAAACGTGCCATTGTTGTGTGTCCCTTTAAATGCAAATGAGCTGCTGCTCATGGGGCGGAGCTTCAAGACCTCCAGTTAGCAGCTCTGATTACCTCATGCAGACAGGCAATGAAACTGTTCAGCCTTTTATGTTTAAACTGGAGTTGGACAATGGAGAGACTCAAGAAGAAGTGACAACATGTAGAATGCAACAAGATGTTTCTGAATGGTTAGTTAATGCATGTATGTAGCTGATGTGGAGTTAACTATCTTCAAGTAATTTATTTGCATATTCTGTCATGATAATCTATAAATTCTCAACATGGCCTCATCCCCTTTGTTGCATGTTCTCGGGGGCGGGGTTTATGTAAATTTCAGGGTTAGTGATGTCACTAACCTGGGAGGAAGCTTGTGTAGTCCCTACCAGCCGTTTGTTGTAGTCTTTAAAAAGCAATTTCTTAAAAAGAAAATATCTCCCTTTGCTTTGAAATTTGAGCGTCATAACTTTGCAGATGTTGTTTATGCTCAAACAGCAACATTACACACTAACTAAAGTTAAAAAGTGAAATCATAATTAACCACCCTTTTAAGTCAAAGAAATTTTAGCTGACAAAAATGTTGGGGAATCGCTGCATTGCATATAAATATGAAATGACGTGAATTTACATTTTAATGTGTTTGAAAGACAAAAGCATTCCAAAGACATTAATGCATGGTTAAATAACTCCCTGAAACTGAGTTATAATTCAAATAATAATTAGTGTGTTAATCAGGAGTTGATTAGAAATGCAATGTTGTGAAAACACTTAAGTGTCAAATTAGTTCTGTAAAAGCAGTGATCAAATGCTCAGTTTTTCAGTGATAGTCACATGAAACCACAAACCTAGAAGACCTTCTGAACATAATATAAGCTGTAGGCTTTTTTTAGCAAGGAAATTTTAAAATATAAAAAAGTAGTAGTAGGGAGAATCAATGATTTATGAATATTTGACTGTCATTGTGAGAATAACATGTAATCAATAAAAAAGTAACTCTATTCTGAATACGAGTATTTTAAAACATAATATAATCAAATTACAGGTACTTAATTTTTGGAATCTGGTTGCGTAATCCAAATGACATGTAATCAGTTACTACCCAGCTCTGCATGGGGAACAGGACTGTAAAATAAAGTGCTACCTCATCTTGAATTATAATTTTGCATTATGCATTAACTGTCAAAACTCTGTAAATACTAAATGAAACAATGGACCAAAGTATTTGGACAGTTCTGAATGTATAAATATCATTGCATGAGAAACTAAATAAATAAATAAACAAACGTGGCATGTGAAATTAATTAAAGAACTGGTGTCAAGGTGATTTTTATTGGATGAAGTCAGGTGTAGTTTAACATGTATTACCAACATCTACTAACGTTTGACAATCAGCAAGTGTACAAATATCTTCATTTTCAACAGTATTCATTTAAAATCTAACAAACGTATGTGCATGTAAAAATTAATGTTGGTTTTTGAAATCAAATACAATAACATTTAGACATTGTAGGTGGTTTAAGTGCCCAAATGCATTCTGGAGCCCCTGTATAAATGCGTTTTAAAACAGTAAAAGCGTACACATACCTGTGAGGGTGATGTTGTGGTTCAGTGTTATGAAGATCACGCCTGATGCAGAAAGTTTTGCCATGCCAGCAGATTTAGGCCTCCAAACCCCGAGAGTAAAGCACAGAATATCTCACTGGTCAAAACAAAGCCTACTTGATTCCACATAAGAAAAAGAGTTTTACAGAATGTATTAAACTCAGTCCAAGCGGGCATTAAAAATAAACCCCATTTACAAGCACTCAAATTCCTAGTCAGGTCCCATATACCAGGTCAAGTGTAATCTGCATCAAGACTCGCAACGGCAAGACTCGCAAGTAACCACCAACTTGGCTTCCAGTCTTACCTCTTCCTCTGTCCTGACAGCAACTGTTCTCAGACAACAGAAGACGAGAGATGTGAGCTCCATTGTGGGGCTATTCTTACCCACCAAAGGCATGTCGGCACGCAGGCCTTGCTGTGATATTTGGGCTCTGTTTGCCCTTACAGGAGAATAACTAGCTGGATCAGGCATCAAATTCTCATGTATGACGGAAAGCATTGCAATGCCAGTTCGTAGAGGTCATGTCTAAGGTCTCAGGTGGCAGAATCTTTGGGAAAGGCTTTTGGTGCTGACATGAATTTCATTCTAGTGCATTTATTTGATTTTAAGTTACTAAAGACATTTACATAACTGAGTCTTTTGTTGGGTGTTGAGATCACACAGCAAATGTAATGGATTCACTTTATTTTGATGGTCCCTTTAACAGTTTGAACATTGCAACTAATTCTCATTAGAGTGTTAGTAGACTGGTAGGTTTAGGGTTAGAATAAGTTGACATGTACTTTCAAAGTTACTTATAGTCAGTAGAATGTATGTTGGAGGACCATCACAATAAAGAGTTAGCAGATATTAAGCAGACAGTCTTCTAATACTCTTGAGAGTTGAGAGTTAGTTGCAAAGTTACTCATAGGCAACAGAATGTTCAAAAGGGACCATCAAAACAAAGAAAATAAACTTGATCTGAAAGCTATATGGTCCCTTTTGTTTGCCGTTTGTGAGCTATGCCCTAGCTTGTTATTATTACGTTATTAAAAAGAATCCCCTCTTTAGCTCTGTCCTTGAGGTGTTTGACATGACTGGATGCCATGGGATCAGAGTAGATCATGATGGAATCTCTAGAAGCTTTTAGCCCCGTCTAAATGACCTCTGAATGAGGGACATCTGGACAGAGCTTTTGAAGGACTTGCGTTCTAATGAATGGAGACTTATGGGTACACAAATTATATATTGGCAGCTGCTAGTGAACACTTACTGTAAAAGCTTTTTTTGATATATTGAGGGAGGTTGTAGTGGAGGCTGTTTTGCATACGACTTTCTTGGGTTCTGCTTAAGTATTATTATTAATCTGTCTTGGGAAATCAAGTAGGGAGATTATTTCTTTTTTTGGAATGTGTTTTTGAGATTAATTACACTAGGAGTAATTGCATCCTGTTTTTAAAAGTGAGTAGGCGAACAACAGTTTAATTTTATGCCTGCATGGAAAGGACTATGCAGATCATATGCAAATCAATCAAAGCGTATGCACTGCATTTGTAAGTCTAACCAGATTTGTTCTTTTCAACACACAAATACATTTCCCACATTTGTGGTGACTGACAATTCAGAACAGACGATATGTTCCAGATGACTGTTAATACAGCCTTAAATATTTCAATAATTTCTTCTTTTTCGCTTCTATATCTCTGTAATTGAATTATGTGGCCAGCTATGCTAGATAAAGGTCAATATTTAGGCAACTAGCAATGGTGTAGTTCACCAGGGACACATTTAGAGGTGCAAAGTCAAAGACTTAGGATGAAAAATGCATAGACCATATGCTAAGTTCAGTGTGGGGTGGGGTTGTTTTTCAGGGGTTGGGCTTGGCCCCTTAGTTCCAGTGAAAGGAGCTCTTAATGCTTTAGCATACCAAGACATTTTGGACAAATTCATGCTCCCAACTTTGTGGGAACAGTTTGGGGATGGCCACTTCCTGTTCCAACATGACTGCACACCAGTGCACAAAGCAAGATCCATAAAGACATGGATGAGCGAGTTTGGTGTGGAGGAACTTGACTGGCCTGCACAGAGTCCTGACCTCAACCCGATAGAACATCTTTGGGATGAATTACAGCGGAGACTGTGAGCCAGGCCTTCTCGTCTAACATCAGAGCCTGACCTCACAAACGCGCTTCTAGCAGAATGGTCAAAAATTCCCATAAACACACTTCTAAACCTTGTGGAAAGCCTTCCCAGAAGAGTTGAAGCTGTTACAGCTGCAAAGGGTGGCCAACTCCATAGTAAACCCTACGGATTAAGAATGGGATGTCATTAAAGTTCATGTGCATTTAAAGGCAGGTGTCCCAAAACTTTTGGCAATATAATGTGTCATTTAACTATTTATTTTATATAATTAGGTTGAATGCAAGTTATGACTGTATTTGACTGGTTTCTAGGTAAATTACATCAAATATCCTTTATAGCTCCAACATTCCATTTATTAAAGCTCTCTTAAAGAGGCAATATGATGCTTTTTTTCCTTTTCATGTCTATTTGTGCATGCATAAGATTGGCAGTTACAAAGCTCATAGTGTCCCACACTGATCGAAGCTCAGATATTACTTCCGCAAACGTCTACGTCACAGTGTGAAATATTAGCACAACGGCCACCTAAAGGCATACGCAAAAAATAAGACAAGATTTCAGTGAATTGTAGTGTTGTCACCAAAAGCAAAATCCCCTTGTTTAGCCTTTCAAAAACGGGTGGAATTAGGAATTGCAAAGTTGGTTCCGATCGATCTGCTTGATCATCTGCATTTTCAGAATCTGACACAGGTTCGAACTGATACTGTAAAACTGATGACATTATTAACTGTTTGTGTTTACAATTGCTTTTGTGTCTTGGAAGCTGAAGCTTGTGATTACGGTAAGGGACGTTACATTTCCAACAAACTTTTGTTGTTAGATTAACATTAAAGACACAAGTATTTTAGGCTGCTGCTAATATACTGACACGTCCGTTTTTCACCGAGCTGTTTACGTTCACTTAAGCCATAACCGACTGTATTAACGTGAGATACTCCACATGATGGGAATTTTGACAACTGTGTCTGTATTTGACTATTCCGGCACAAAGAGAACTGAATTCGGGATTGCCCACATTGAGTTTTTTTCACAACTTACTGCACATAACAACTTGGTCTTTTTGAAGATCCCCATTAAATGTACACACTCTTCTTTGACATCTTCGCGTCTGACTTGATCTCCTCCTCAGTGCTCTATAATAACTGCAAGATAATCAAATTGTGATTGGATGGTAATTTTCCTCTCCAAAATATACTATGACGAGATTGGCTACCTTTGATTAGGCTATTCTCGCGTGACAGAGGATTACTCACTTTTACATGATCCACCTAGCAAAGACAATTTAGGAAAGATAAAATACATGATTTTTTTCATAAGTCGGGACACTAAAAATAGAGCTGAAATATGGGACTTTCCCAGGGAAAACGGGACATCTGGTCACCCTAGTTTGAGATGTTTGGCCAATCACAGTGCACTGGGTCAGCTGACCTATCAGAGCACTCTGGACTTTTCAGAAGGAGGGGCTTTGTAGTAATCAGATCGTTTCAGACAGACTGGGAATAGAGGTGCTGCAATAATGTTCAGTATTTGAAAAAGAATGTTTTTTGAACATGTTAACCTATTCTAGTATACCCAATAAACAAAATGATGACCTTTTATAACTTTTTATCATTTTCACCAAACTTTCATGGACCCCGGAAAATTTTGTTCTATGAATATCTAAACATACAATATATCAAAAGAAAAAACAGAGCCTCTGCTTTTAAACAAAAAAATAAACATATAATTCTAGCTTCATGCATTCTCAACACCTGAATGTGTGTTTATCCACATGGGATTCAGAAAAATGATCAAAACATAGATTGAGTCCATCAGCACCCCCAAAGCTTCACAGACGTTTCCTCTTCATGGATTCAACATTTAATTCGGTAATGTTAGGCAGTTTTGATTTATATGCTGTTTAATGATCGCGTTATCTTACATGTGCGTAAGCAACGCTTCTATCTCTTGTTTCTGCTTCTTCATCTTCTTTTGATCTGCAATGGGGGTTATGTGCAACAAACGTCCATATTCTGTAAAACAGGTCGCATCGCTTCCGGCTCAGGTCTTTTGTATGTGCTTTGTTAAATAAAGAGCCGTTTTACTAAAGATGCCTTCATAGGAGCGAGGAAAGATGAGCATAAACGATGTCCATCACATATGCAGATTGATATCTAAAAGTTTTTTATTTCTTCTCCTCACTAACATTTAGATATTTAAAACGAATAAAACGGCAACAATAAAAATAACTAGCTATGTTAGCTGAGTTCATAGATATCGCCGCCTGTTTGTACTGCCGTTAACACTTTCTACAAGCGGATGCAATGAGACCTGTTTTCCTCTTTGTTCGCGTGACCTTCGGTATAATGCCTACAGCGCCCCTACCGTATAACAGTGAAAACATGGATTGCTGGAAAATTCCACCAAAGGCGGGGAAAGAGTTAAAATAGCATCATATGGCCTCTTTAATATTACTTATGAGGTGACCAAGACTAGTCCAAAAGTCCAATTATGCAAATATTTGTTTACTCTAGCAGCAGTTTCTAGTTGAAACCAGTCTGAAAATTATGGTGAATTATGTCCTCTGAACTACAATAAAAACAGCAAATGTCATTACTTTTTTGTCCTTTGGCAATTTGTAAATGTTTAAAGACTTTTTAGCCAAGATTTTATGGTTTGTGTTAAAAATCGGTTTTATTTTGTAGAAACCATAGAAACACCAAAGAGGCTTTACTATATTATGTGTTTTATTAGACAGGTGAGCAAATGTTTGGATACATTTATGGACAGAAAACTAATCATTGTTATATAGCTCAACACAGTTAGTCTTATTGTTTAAATCTCATTTTCTTGATTTACCGCGGGTACCATGTTCCCTTTCAGTCGGTCACGTTCGACGTACGTCGGACATCACCGACGAAGTGGGATCACTTCTGGGAGCCCCTATCAGCTTCGAGTAGGGATGAAACGGTATGAAAATTTCATATCATGATTATAGTGACCCAAATGATCACGATTATCAATATTATCACGGTTTTGTTCAAATGAGATGAAAGTGTTCAAAAAGAACTGGTGCACACACTGAAAACATTTCAACAAGTTTTATATTAGAAAATCAACAAACAACAAATAAAACAAGCAGCTATATGCACTTTTTTAAGAAAGATTCTATTCCGTGGCATTCCCTTCCTTATAATGACCGTCGTCAATAGCAACGCATTATAACACAGCGCACATCCACGTATCACAACGGACGCGCTCTCTCGTTTCATTCAAATGCAACTTCTCTGGTTTTAATTGTATTGAAAATTAAATCAGGACTTTACTATTAATAACTTTTCATGATTATTAGTGGTAAGATTTAAAACATTAGTCTCAATTCAATATATCCCCGTAATTAGGCCTATTTATGTGGTAAAGAAAATATGTGTTATAAGTGTACAATGACTATACATTATCCCTTAAATGTCAACCTAGTCTTGTCTGAATTTGTTTGTTTGTCTTTGGCTCAAAGCCAATTGCTGCAAACTTTTCTTCGTGGAAGCGTTATTTCCCAGACGTAGTGTTAGTATTGAGGTCAAAGTCCACTTGCCTTGCGTTCGCAGATTTGAAGTGTTTCCCTCTATTGCAGCGACTTTCTTCTTGCATGTTCTGCAGAGAAGGTGACCATCTTCGATTAAGTTTCCCTCAGGACTTTTGTAAAAGCCAAAATATGTCCACAGCTCAGATTTGGTCCCTTTAGAAGGCTGAAAAATCTCCCGGCGCTATCACTGCCTTCTGCCATTTCTTCTCATTCAAAAAACAACATTGCGCGCTGCGCCTGCGCAAGACTGATGCTGGCTGGACAGGATTTACCGTGAGTTTTCAAAATCGTGATAATCAAACACGGTTTTAATGATAATATTACTAACCGTCAGTACATTTTATCATGGTTTATCGTGAAACCGGTAATCGTTCCATCCCTAGCTTCGAGTGTATACAGAACGGGCCAATGGCCATTGGGGTGCGAGATTTGAATCTCGCGCTCCGCCCCGCAGCGCGGGTATAAATATGGAAGCGGATGCAGCGCACATTTGTCATTCACTTCGGAGCCGTTTGTGTGCTGCTGGAGAGTGTTAAAGAGTTCCTGTATTGGAGAGAAAACAGAACGAGAAAGAGGAGAAGTTCTGAGTGTTGGTGTGAAGGCAAGTATGCGTTTCCCCCAGTGAGCCTTCTAGCGCAGACTCTGTGCAAAGTCAGGGAGAACAAGGAGCAGGTCTTGTTAGTTGCGCCGTATTGGCCCAACCGGACCTGGTTCCCGGAACTAGTGCTCCTCGCGACAGCACTTCCTTGGCCCATTCCTCTGAGGAAGGACCTTCTGACTCAGAGACGGGGCACCCTATGGCACCTGTGTCCAGACCTCTGGAAACTCCATGTCTGGTCCCTGGACGGGATGCAGTGGCAGACACTATCACTGCGGCTAGAGCCCCCTCTACGCTTTTAAGTGGAACCTGTTTGTCGAGTGGTGCTCTTATCGACGAGAAGACCCCCGAAGATGTTTGATCCGTTCTGTGCTCTCCTTCCTGCAAGATGGGTTGGAGCGAAGGCTGTCTCCCTCCACCGTCAAAGTGTATGTAGCTGCTATCGCCGCAAATCATGATGTAGTTGATGGTAAGTCCTTGGGGAAGCATGATCTGATCGTCAGGTTCCTGAGGGGAGCGAGGAGACTAAATCTGCCTCGCTCTCACTCTATATACCCTCTTGGGACTTGTCTCTGGTGCTAACGGCACTGCAGAGAGCGCCCTTTGAACCATTGCAGTCAGCAGAGTTAAAAATCTTGTCTTGGAAGACAATGCTCCTGACTGCATCCGTTAAGAGGGTAGGGGACCTGCAGGCATTTTCAGTCGATGAATCGTGCATGGAGTTCGGGCCGGCCAACTCTCATGTGATCCTGAGACCCGGATATGTGCCCAAGGTTCCCACCACTCCCTTCCGGGACCAGGTGGTGAACCTGCAAGCGTTGCCCTTGGAGTAGGCAGACCCAGCCCTGGCTTTTCTGTCCCGTCCGCGCTCTGTGGTTATACGTGGACGGAACGCAAGGCTTCAGGACCTCAGAACAGCTCTTCATCTGTTACAGAGGCCAGCACGAGGGAAAGGCTGTCTCCAAGCAGAGGATGGCCCACTGGATAGTGGATGCCATCGCCTTGGTGTACCAAACCCAAGGTGTGCCTTGCCCGCTTGGGTTGAGAGCCCACTCCGCTGGGAGTGTTGCCTCTTTCTGGGCGCTGGTGCATGGCGCCTCGCTGACAGATATATGTAGAGCTGCGGGCTGGGCAACACCTAACACGTTCGCTAGATTCTATAGCTGTATCCGCTTCCGTATTTATACCCACACTGCGGGGCGGAGCGCAAGATGCAAATCTCGCACACCAATGGCCATTGGCCGTTCTGTATACACCTGAAGCTGATAGGGGCTCCCAGAAGTAATCCCAATTCGTCAGTGACGTCCGACGTACGTCTTCGTTCCCTCCTTCAGGGAACGAGGGTTACATACGTAACAAAGACATTTTACCATGCCTAATATCGATCTAGCTTACTGCAGTGAGAACAAGTGTATCATAGCCGCCGAGTGAATGCACAGAGTAGCATTATAATATAACTTTCAACACACTTAAATGTATCTAATATGATAAAACACCGCAGCGTTATCACAAATACGCATGAGTGGAAGCGCTCGTCTGAGGCATAATAAAAGCTCCGCTGCTCTCGAGCCGTGTGTCGCACTTGTCTCTTATTAGCAATCTCTCTAACGGCTCTCAGCCCCACCCTACTTTATACTACAGTAACGTTAATAAATCTTTAATATATTAACTCATCCATGAATATGATTTCTGCCCGAGTCCTGTCGGATTCTTTTCCACCGGCTGAAGACAACAACTCCCATGAATCCGCAAAATCAAAGCGTCATCAAGCTACACCTTTGCGTTGAATAAGCAAAAATTACATATTGTGCCTTTAAAAGCAGGTCCTCCCAATATATTTTATATACAGGGAGTGCAGAATTATTAGGCAAGTTGTATTTTTGAGGATTAATTTTATTATTGAACAACAACCATGTTCTCAATGAACACAAAAAACTCATTAATATCAAAGCTGAATATTTTTGTATCAATATTTTAAGTAGTTTTTAGTTTTAGCTATTTTAGGGGGATATCTGTGTGTGCAGGTGACTATTACTGTGCATAATTATTAGGCAACTTAACAAAAAACAAATTTATACCCATTTCAATTATTTATTTTTACCAGTGAAACCAATATAACATCTCAACATTCACAAATATACATTTCTGACATTCAAAAACCAAACAAAAACAAATCAGTGACCAATATAGCCACCTTTCTTTGCAAGGACACTCAAAAGCCTGCCATCCATGGATTCTGTCAGTGTTTTGATCTGTTCACCATCAACATTGCGTGCAGCAGCAACCACAGCCTCCCAGACACTGTTCAGAGAGGTGTACTGTTTTCCCTCCTTGTAAATCGCACATTTGATGATGGACCACAGGTTCTCAATGGGGTTCAGATCAGGTGAACAAGGAGGCCATATCATTAGATTTTCTTCTTTTATACCCTTTCTTGCCAGCCACGCTGTGGAGTACTTGGACGCGTGTGATGGAGCATTGTCCTGCATGAAAATCATGTTTTTCTTGAAGGATGCAGACTTCTTCCTGTACCACTGCCTGAAGAAGGTGTCTTCCAGAAACTGGCAGTAGGACTGGGAGTTGAGCTTGACTCCATCCTCAACCCGAAAAGGCCCCACAAGCTCATCTTTGATGATACCAGCCCAAACCAGTACTCCACCTCCACCTTGCTGGCGTCTGAGTCGGACTGGAGCTCTCTGCCCTTTACCAATCCAGCCACGGGCCCATCCATCTGGCCCATCAAGACTCACTCTCATTTCATCAGTCCATAAAACCTTAGAAAAATCAGTCTTGAGATATTTCTTGGCCCAGTCTTGACGTTTCAGCTTGTGTGTCTTGTTCAGTGGTGGTCGACTTTCTGCCTTTCTTACCTTGGCCATGTCTCTGAGTATTGCACACCTTGTGCTTTTGGGCACTCCAGTGATGTTGCAGCTCTGAAATATGGCCAAACTGGTGGCAAGTGGCATCTTGGCAGCTGCACGCTTGACTTTTCTCAGTTCACGGGCAGTTATTTTGCGCCTTGGTTTTTCCACACGCTTCTTGCGACCCTGTTGACTATTTTGAATGAAACGCTTGATTGTTCGATGATCACGCTTCAGAAGCTTGGCTATTTTAAGACTGCTGCATCCCTCTGCAATATATCTCACTATTTTTGACTTTTCTGAGCCTGTCAAGTCCTTCTTTTGACCCATTTTGCCAAAGGAAAGGAAGTTGCCTAATAATTATGCACACCTGATATAGGGTGTTGATGTCATTAGACCACACCCCTTCTCATTACAGAGATGCACATCACCTAATATGCTTAATTGGTAGTAGGCTTTCCAGCCTATACAGCTTGGAGTAAGACAACATGCATAACGAGGATGATGTGGTCAAAATACTCATTTGCCTAATAATTCTGCACTCCCTGTATAATGTAGTCCCTAATCCTGCATAATGTGTTCAGGCTCAATGAAAACACATCAAATCAGTTTTATTGCAACTTTAAAAGTTTATTCATGTGGCGGTTTCAAAACATTGCTTCTGAACTGGGAGCATCAGTTAAAATCATAGTCCGAGAACCAAAGAAACTGCATGCAACCATTGTAGCCTCCAGCTCCTGGGCGGATGACCACAGGCAACTGGGTTCACTTAGTTAAACAGAAAATAGAATGAACTAAGATCATACATAGGAGATAGGATTCAGCCTTTGGCACAATGGAAACAGATAGGAAGGGTTTGACCTTTGGAACAGAAACAAATGACAACAACAATGTATTATTCATGAAAACAGGCATACAACCAGTGATATAAAATTAAAACTCACAACTACAGCAGTTTTCTTATTTTCACAGGAAACCATTTATAGTATAAATGTTCTGAAAGATTTGAATTTGTAATTTCCTAGAAATTGCAATGAAAATGAGAAGGATTACAGAGAGACGGAAAGATCAAGAGAGAGGTATTAAATAAGAATCAAAAACTCTATGCAGAGGTAGAGTTCAGTGCACACGGCTAGAACACGCCACTCGCCTCGAGTTTACAACACCTTCATCAGATCCAACGCTGGGCTGCATCCTCACAGAAAATAAATAGAGTAATACAATCTTCAAATGCTTTTAATCAGTCTTTCGATTTATGATTCCACTTTCCTCCCCAAAGACACTTTCCTCGAATGTTTTCCCTGACTTCAAACCGTTTCCAACACTCTTAAAATGTGCAGAGGGAGTCTAAAGCGCCGCCATTTACAAAGAACAGATCTTCCTTGAGAAGAACTTTGGTAAAACCTTCCTTCATCTTTAGGAAATAAGCCAAAACAAACATCCGTGTTCACGGCCTTAGTTTCACGCTTTTTCCAGTATGTTTGTCACAAGATGCGCAAAAGTAATTTAGACACGCGTGCTTTGCTCAGTCGAGAACATGTCTGGGTTATATTTCACCCCAAAATCAAAAGAAATTAAACATTATATATTGTATGAATAAGATAATTAAGCCTATTAACCCCCAAAAATGTTCCTTCGCATAGAAGCTTGTTTCCACCGCGGAACAAAACTTCTCACAATTCTGATTTTTTCCCCCTCAAAGTTTGTATCTCACAACTCTGAGAAATCCTGAAAGTCAGAATTGTGATATAAACTCACATTTGCAAGAACAAAAAAATGGAGGGTCAGAATGGACTATTTCTTGCAATTTTGAGTTTGTGTTCCAATTCTATGGAAGCTTGTTTCCGCCACAGAATAAAATTATTTAAAAGGTAATTGCGACTTTTTATCTCGCAATTCAGAATAGCATAATATAAAGTTGCAATTGTGAGAAATAAAGTCAGAATTGTGAGGTAAAAAGTCGCAATTATCTTTTAAATCGTTTTATTCAGTGACAGAAACAAGCTTCCATAGAACTGCATGACAAACTCAAAATTGCGAGAAATAAATTCCATTCTTCACAAGAGTTTGTATCGCACAATTGCAAGAAAAAAGTCAGAATTGCAATAAAGTTGCAATTGATATAAATTTGCAATTGTGAGTTAGTCAGTTGACATTTTTCTCATAATTGCATGTTTATTTCTTTGCGTGCATCTTTATAACATGCAATTTTGACTTTATAACTCGCAATTGCAAGTTATCACGCAATTCTGAGAAGGAAGAACATTTTTTTGATAAAAAGTCGCAATTTTTTTATTCAGTGGCGGAAACAAACTTCCATACAATTCTGACTTTTTTCCCCCTCGCAAGAGTTTGTATCTCACAATTGCAAAGACAAACTTGCAATTCTGATTTTATTTCTCGCAATTCTGAGTTTGTCTCACATTTTCTCTGAATTGTGAGATGTAAACTCGATCAAAATTATGTATATATATAATATAAATGATATACGGTATACAGTAATGACAATTATTAAGATCTAAAATAGGCTTAATTTTCTTCATGCAAAATATAATTTCCTACTTTTTCTTTTGATTTTGCAAACAACGTATAACCTTTGCATGTCCAGTTGGATGTGTTAACATCACACATCTGACTTACTGTATTGATTACAAACACACAAAGTGTGCAGATTAAAAGTATTAGATTAAATTATAAGTTAAATTGTTAAGACTTTTTTGGGCATTTGAGAGAAAATACAAAAAGAAAATCTAGATTATAATCAATGTAAGAATAAACACACTGCTTAAAAAATAATAATGGCCATTTTGATGTCATCTGTAGCACAAAGTACAGAAAATTGCTTTCTTTTATCATTGCAGCTCAAATGAAAAGTTACATTCATGTCAACATAACCTTGGGAAATTGCTCTACCACATTTGTTGTGCATAAAAAAAATTTAATTGAGGACAAACATATGACTAAAGAAAAATGACAGCGCCTAGAAACTGTGTCAGATCCAAGAAGATTGACTTATTCCAGACAAAACAACCAACATATTTATATTTTTCTAATTTGTATCCATCATAGTCCAGAATTTAATAAGAATTAAAAAAAGTAAATACTGGTCACATATAAATATCTCAAGATCATTAAATTTCTTTAAGTATGTTTAAGTATGTACAATATACAAAAGATATTTTTTGGAAGTTCTAATTCTCAATAAGTCAGATGAATATGTCAGTCTCTTCTAGCAGACGAATCACATAATATAACGAATCATTATCACACATACATCTGATGGCATAATTCTAATAAAACACTGGCTGATTCTTCTGAACTAGGAAGAACCGATTTGAAACCAAACTATCTTCTTTTGCTAACAACTAGTTTTGATGTCTTAATGAGAATGGAAGATAACATGGTTAATTTTCATATTCTATATCAAGTCATATTCCCGCTAAACACAGGCACCACAGGTGATGGCAGTGGATACAGCAGGAATTCCTCTTCTTCAATTCAATTCGGTCTCTGGTTTGACGCATTGTAATTGACAAATAAAACACTGCAATCCGTCCGAACATTTGTATCGCAGTGGCACTATTAGCCTTTAATAGCATGTCTTCTGACTTCAAGACACCAATTGTAACCAAAAATTTGGACTCATTAGGAACCTTTCAATTCTTTCTAGCGGGTATTGTACGTAATAGAGCACAGTGCATGTATTTCTTTGAGAATTTGGAAATGAGTGACACAGCATGTGTATACAGTATGTGTCGTTTGTTGAAGCGAAGGTGAGACGGGTATAAAAATAATAGACAAGAATGTGAAGGTTATACCAGTTCAAGATCATTGAGAATGGAATGTGATTGTTGGCTTTGTAGCAAAAAAAAATCAGTATTAATACATCCAATTTCGACACTGAAACCTTTTTTTTCCATGGCATCCAATTATTTCTGCTTCAAAAGGAAAGTCCCAGGAATGTCACATAAAAACGCCCCACAACGCTCTCCTTTTGTAAATACAAAGCCAACTTCCATTATTGTAAGATAATAAGACTAAATGCCACAAACTGACTTGATCAAGTATTGGGAAAAATAAGGTTAAAAAATAAATCAAATAATAAGACTAAACAGACTTCCCATTAAGACTAATTTTAGATTAATAAACCGTCCATAAGGATGTTTTTAATTTAATTCAAACAGGATGTTAAATAACAGTATGTATAACTACAGTGGTGATGTTTTATAGCATGATCAGCTCACAGAAAAATGCTTTTAGGAATGATATCTTGAGAAGTGGTTGATTTTTGGCCATGTTGATATGTCCAGGTGAAACTTTTCTAACCATGCAAGATCATGGTGCGAATACTTCCTCACCTAGAATGGCAAACACGTATTACACAGAGCTGTTGGAATGCCGTTCCAGTCATTGGGCGTCTTTTGGAGTTTCTCCCTCGTATATATCCTCCAGTTTTTCTGAACTGCAGTAGCAGTGTCCTCCTCGCTCTCCCTCTCTCTCTCTCTCTCTCTCTCTCTCTCGCTCCTCTAAGCCACAGGTTGGAAAGTGACCTTTGTGTGGGTGTCTTGTATATACAGCAGCCGTACGACCAGCAAGGACACTCTTCAGAACAAAAACCTCTGGCTCAAGAGTCTTGTGGAGGTACGAAGCATGTATGTGTCCTCTTAGAGAACGCTTCTTTTGACAGTCTCTTTTTTGCAGTCTCTCGTGAAAGTCCCCAATGTCCACCGATATTAGGATATGATGGCCGGGGACCATCTGACCACTGTCAGGTTATCTGCACTCACTGAGCGCTTCTTGGCTGCTTTTCTCAAGTCTTTATATTTGTCGTCACAAAGCCTGGAGATCGCCTGTGAGAAACATGAGAAGGGGAGATAGATATAAACATTTTACACTAGCATTTAAAGGTTTGGGGTTGGTAAGATTTGTTAAAATATTTTTGAAAGAAGTCTCTCTAAAATGTAATTTATTCCTGTGATGCAAAGCTGAATTTTCGATTGTCGATAAAAAACTATTGCGAAATCACAGCGTTTCCATTAACCGATGTTATGCGGCTAAAACGTAATTTTTTCCTCTCACAACAAGTCATTCCAAACATCATGGTAACAGATGTTGGTAGGTTTACGTATATCCGCACATGTCACCGCACAAGTCATTATTTTTTAATGGAAGGAGATGTAGGCATGTTATCCAAGCATTAATGGCAAGGAAAGCCCCTTATACTTGGGAGCGGCCACATGTGAGGTGTTTCTGGGTGTTTCTTCCTCATATCTGCTTCGAGGTCTTGATAAGTTGTGGCATTTCTTTGTTGTTTAGAATCCAGTACAGCATTACAGTAATACAGTATTCCTGTCATTCTTTTGTCTTTTATGAGTTTAAGGAACTCTCTCTCGTCTTCTGTCCAAACATACTGCGCCATCTTTAAAGAATGATCATGTGATGATTACGTATGCCATGTGACCTGTAAATGCGCAAACATTTCCATTGCCTGAATAACCACCTCGTGAGCGTAAAAACTTTTTTGCAATATATATGGGATTTTTTTGCAAAATTGATGTTTCCATTGAGCATATTTTCAATTCACGCAATTTGAAGGGTAAAGGAAACGCGGCTAGTGTCACACTTCAGAATCATTCACATATGGTGATTTTCTGCTCAAGAAACTGACATTTCTTATTATCAATGTTAAAAACATTTGTGTAAACCGTGACACATTTTTCAAGATTCTCTGATATATAGAAAGTTCAAAAGAACAACTTTTTTTTACAACATTTTAAATGTTTAAAAAAAACATCTATACGGTCACTTTTTCAAATATAGTTTAGGTTTAGTTTAATCTTTTATTTTACTTTCACAAATTAATTTCTTAAATAAATCTTAATGACCCCACTGTATTTCAGTCAATGAACTTTTCAACATAATTTCAACATTTGCATTTTCACTCTCTGGAGTGAGACCACCCCTCATATTGCCCTTTCTTAGCTACAAATACAGCTTCAGTTACTTACATTTAATAGCACTGATCATATTAGGAAAAAATACAATTTTAGACAAATTACTTTTTAAGCTTTTATACATTTCTTTGACTCCCCGCCCCCCTCCCCCACCTCCCCAAACAGCTATTTCAAATGTTTCTAGGTTTTTCATGACTGTGGAAACAATAGATAATTCTGAATACTTTCTCTTGGGTTTGAATGGAAATGGACATTTAATTGTGTATATTTCTGTATATTATTCTATTCGATACAGTATTGCTATTCTGAAGTACAAACCACCCAATGCTGCCCTTACTCAAGATGTTCCCCAGGGTTCTGTTCTTTGCCCTTTTCCTTTTTCTAAATGATCTACATTATCATTATCATCTGCTGAATTATGAGAGATGACAATGCCACTGAGTAGACACACGGAATTAGCTAAATTCACATTTTATAGAAGTGAAGGTGTCAAAAAAGTATTGGCCAAACCTGTATTTTCTGATGCAAGAACCAAATTTCCAAGTACAAAAACCCCTCCAAGAATAAGCCAAAAAAAAAGTTTAAATTGTGAGACAAGATGCAGCTTAACAGTGTCTGTTATTTTGAGATGTGTTGGAGTGTATAAATAGGGCCAGTGCAGTATGGAAACAGGGGGTCCTTATGAAAGAACTGGATCACAAACCACTGACTGACTGATTGAGCTGTCCACCCACAGACCACTGACTCTAGATGGGCTAGTGGGCTAATACACCACTAAAAGCAACTACACACACACAGAAGCAACTGAACTAACATCATTATAGGCCTGGTCTTGTCAGGACTGTAATTGGGCTGCATTGAGGCTGAACGCTGGCAAAAGACACACATGGGGATTCAGGCGAGGTAATTACTCAGCACTGCTGCTACTGAACCAATGGACCAATACACCATGTCATAATATTCCCTCTTTCGGAGAGTTGTAACAAAGCAAGCTTTTAAGTTTCACTGCCTTATTTCCTTATAACTTGCTGGAATAGATTCAATATAACAATCTGCCAAGATATTGAACTTTGCTTGAAAACATAGAAACCATAGCACACTGGGATGTGAATCAACTCTTAAAGGATTAGTTCACTTCATAATGAAAAATAATTTCCTGATATTTTACTCACCCCCATCTCATCCAAGATGTTCATGTCTTTCTTTCTTCAGTCGAAAAGAAGTTTTTTGAGGAAAACATTCCAGGATTTTTCTCCACATAATGGACTTCTATGGCAACCAACGGGTTGAAGGTCCAAACCAATGCAGATTCAAATGGCTTCAAAGGGCTCTGCACGATCCCAGACGAGGAATAGGCTCTTATCTAGCCAAACCATCTGTCATTTTCGGGGAAAAAAAGTATATACTTTTGAACCTAAACTGCTCATCTTGCGCTGCTCTGCGGCGCGCCACGGATTACATATTCACATCGGAAAAGTCACGCTAGACGTAGGCAGAAGTACCGCCCCCCGTGTTTACAAAGCGCACATGCGAAGACTAATACAAACGTCCTTTAGCAAAAAAAGGTAAAACAACGATGTCGGACGATTTTGAATTTGGAGATTGAGTTTTTCTTTGGTAGAGAACATTTTTTATTAGTCTTCGCATGTTCGCTTGGGGCGGTACTTCCGCCTACATCTAGCGTAACTTTTCCGAAATGATTACGCAATCCGTGACGCATCGCAGAGCAGCGCAAGATGTTATATATATATATATATATATATATATACACACACACTCACCTAAAGGATTATTAGGAACACCATACTAATACTGTGTTTGACCCCCTTTCGCCTTCAGAACTGCCTTAATTCTACGTGGCATTGATTCAACAAGGTGCTGAAAGCATTCTTTAGAAATGTTGGCCCATATTGATAGGATAGCATTTTGCAGTTGATGGAGATTTGTGGGATGCACATCTAGGGCACGAAGCTCCCGTTCCACCACATCCCAAAGATGCTCTATTGGGTTGAGATCTGGTGACTGTGGGGGCAATTATAGTACAGTGAACTCATTGTCATGTTCAAGAAACCAATTTGAAATGATTCGAGCTTTGTGACATGGTGCATTATCCTGCTGGAAGTAGCCATCAGAGGATGGGTACATGGTGGTCATAAAGGGATGGACATGGTCAGAAACAATGCTCAGGTAGGCCGTGGCATTTAAATGATGCCCAATTGGCACTAAGGGGCCTAAAGTGTGCCAAGAAAACATCCCCCACACCATTACACCACCACCACCAGCCTGCACAGTGGTAACAAGGCATGATGGATCCATGTTCTCATTCTGTTTACGCCAAATTCTGACTCTACCATCTGAATGTCTCAACAGAAATCGAGACTCATCAGACCAGGCAACATTTTTCCAGTCTTCAACTGTCCAATTTTGGTGAGCTTGTGCAAATTGTAGCCTCTTTTTTCTATTTGAAGTGGAGATGAGTGGTACCCGGTGGGGTCTTCTGCTGTTGTAGCCCATCCGCCTCAAGGTTGTGCGTGTTGTGGCTTCACAAATGCTTTGCTGCATACTTCGGTTGTAACGAGTGGTTATTTCAGTCAAAGTTGCTCTTCTATCAGCTTGAATCAGTCGGCCCATTCTCCTCTGACCTCTAGCATCAACAAGGCATTTTCGCCCACAGGACTGCCGCATACTGGATGTTTTTCCCTTTTCACACCATTCCTTGTAAACTCTAGAAATGGTTGTGCGTGAAAATCCCAGTAACTGAGCAGATTGTGAAATACGTCTGGCACCAACAACCATGCCACGCTCAAAATTGCTTAAATCACCTTTCTTTCCCATTCTGACATTCAGTTTGGAGTTCAGGAGATTGTCTTGACCAGGACCACACCCCTAAATGCATTGAAGCAACTGCCATGTGATTGGTTGATTAGATAATTGCATTAATGAGAAATTGAACAGGTGTTCCTAACAATCCTTTAGGTGGGTGTATATACATACACACACATATATTTATCTTTTGGAAAATGACCGATGGTTTCTCTAGATAAGACCCTATTCCTCAGCTGGGATCGTGCAGAGCCTCTGAAGCCCTTCGAAGCCCTTTGAATCTGCATTGATTTGGACCTTTAACCCGTTGGTTGCCATCAAAGTCCATTATGTGGAGAAAAATCCTGGAATGTTTATTTAAAAAAAAAACGTAATTTCTTTTCGACTGAAGAAAGACACAAACACCTTGGATGAGATAGGGCTGAGTAAAATATCAGGAAATTTTAATTTTGAAGTGAACTAATCCTTTAAGTGACAATCTTAGATAAATATCATGAGCTATATAATTCGTGTTAACAATCTGAAGTGGTATTGACCCCTCACCTCAAGTTTCTGGGCCTTGTCTCTGCTGAGAGGCTCCAGGGGAAAGCTGAGGTTGTTCGCCTCGGAGAGTGAACGCAAGTCAAAATAGTACTTGGCGTAGACGCTCGATGGAACGTTAATATTGAACTGCAGCAGCTCCAGAAACTGCCGCTCCAACTCATTCCTGGTGGGAGGGAAAGAAAGCAAAGATAATTAGCTTTGTGCATGTTCCTTTTGACATTTATCAGTGGGTGGAAATAATCGAAAAAGAACATCTTGACAGTTGAACTATTCAAGAAAATTCTGTCTTTTCATTTTAAAACCTCAATTCTGACATGAAACAGCCAGTCCTGATCATTCATTCATATTAAAAAACATTCCTTTATACATCCCCAAATTTCTCAGCACTAACAACACTTCTTTCCTACCAACCACATAATTCTTCCAACCGACCAACTAAATATAGCCAACAGTGAAGCATCTGACAAAAAAGATGCAGACAAACCAACACTCTCTGGTCCTCTGCTGTTTGTGGTATGCTTTGAGGACAATATGACAGCCTGCGTCACTGAATGTATAGTCAGGACGGTCTTTAAAATAACTGTACTCAGCAGGAGTTGAAAGGAGAGCTGTGACAACATGCTGAAAGTGTCAAGTATTTATTTTTATTGTAGGTCAATTTCTTGATACTTTGCCTTCAGTGATATTTTATATATATGTGTGTGTGTGTGTGTGTGTGTGTGTGTGTGTGTGTGTGTGTGTGTGTGTGTGTGTGTGTGTGTGTGTGTGTGTGTTTTCATAGGGATGCGCCGATCCGATACTCAGTATCGGTACTGGCTCCGATACCACCTTTATTTGCCAGATCGGGCATCGGTCAGACAGGACCGATCCAAATCCGATACTGTGCGTATAATATTCTGTGTTATTGTTAAGCCCCAGTGCCCCACAAGAGGCACAACAACATTATAAAGCATCATCAACGCTTCGTGCAGTATATTAAGTGTTCTGAAGCCATTCCATAGTTTAATGTGAGGTACAGATGAATATTTAAGTCATTAAATTCAAGTTCACATGAATGCTTCCCTCTGCTGCGTCTGTCAGTCATTCTCCATCCAGCTTTCAAACTGCGTGTCGCGTTCGGTTACGACAGTCAACACGATGAAACTCTCTCCAAGATGATTCAATGTTCCTGTTATTATGCTTGATCTGAAGATAACGCTCTATGGTTTTGCATAAAATGACTTTATCTGGCTGGAGTTTATTGTGGTTTCTAAATCGTGTTACTTTCTACCGGGTGTCTGTTAGATCACAACACTGGACTAGAGATTGTATTATTCTTCACACGCACGGTAACTGAAATTTTAAACTGTTAAAAGAAAAGGCTCAATAAAATATTGCATAGATAGATACACTAACACTACGCATCGATATCTCTTCCCTTTGTGTTTTGAACTTTTCAACGCGGACGGAGCGCTGTTGCGCGTGGTGACTCCATGATGCTTGAAGCGCATCATCCTGTGCACGGGATCTGCATACACACTTTGTGCCGCTCCGTATTAAGCCTTTCGTATTGTAATACTTTTGCGCAATGAAAGATTATCAATAGCCTTTTTGGTTATCGGGATCAGATCGGTTCTGAAAAAATGGTATCGGTGCATCCCTAATTTTTACGCTAAAAAGTCATTTCTTGTAAATGTTTGAAGACTCAGCATCAATAGCTATGTTTCCATCAAAAGTTGCAAATTTAACTTGGAATATCGTATAAAACATTTGTGAATAAATCACTGTTACCATCTCTTGTTTAAAAGAACAAAATCATTGCTTCCTGAGAAACTGCCGCAAATTACCAATATTACTAAAAGTTACTGCAACCGGGAAAGCCATTGTAGCTGTTACATCTGTTACATTGCACCTCAGAGCATGCAGACGAAAAGCAATGACAAATGCTATTATCCTTCAGAGGTGGATGCCTGATGTGTGGGAATGCAATCTTGTGTGATTGTTCTGGGAGCCAAATCATACAAAATAATTTGGATGACAGACTTTGGCTCAAGCATTTCAGAATGACTAAAACAACATTTGAGATGGTGTGCAATTTGAGTTTGGTCCACTGGCTAGTCTACTTATCCAATCATATGATCTGTTGAGAAAGTCACATGAGTTTTTGTTGCACATATAGGAATATCTTCAGTAAATGTGCTTCTATCATAGTTTATGCACGTTAGCGTTGGGCGATGTCTACCAAATTGGCATCATGCGATGTCTACAGTGAAAGGACGATGACGAGGACATTTGGGGGTTGCGTGTGAGCATTAATCTCCGTTAATGTGGCGTGCGTCTGGAGAAAGAGAGTATGTGCACAGAGCTGAAAAGGCTTGAATGAGGAGCGTTTAGCTTTAGATAAAACTACTAGAGGATATAGCGCTGAAATATCATTACCACAAACGATCCTGAGAGCTTGTGGTGTGATCCGCACCGCTGTTTTGACACTCTGCTCACTTCAACTAGAAACAGGAAAATGGTGCTACCATTCTGTCTCGCGGTCCGGATGGAAACATGCCGGTATCCAGATGCGGACCGCAGTCCGGGCAGGGAATCATGATGCCAGCTCAACATTGTGAGGCATGTCACGATGGATAATGGCATCGGCCCAAAAAATTATCCGCCTCAATTCAGTGCATACTTTGTTTATGTGAAATTAAGATTTTATGCACATCTTGCCATTTCATTCAGAGTTTTTATGCGATATGCCAAATTTTGCATACAAATATCTGGAAGGACACAGCTAATGTAGTATCCAATTGTTGTTTCACATTTATTCTGGTACTGAAAGTCTGCTATTTTGAAAAATAACCCACACACTCACATGTCTTCCACGGTGATGTCTTTGAGGATCTGGCAGTAGTCGACATTCCATACGGCCTGATCATCCCACACCTTCGACGCCAACAGGATGGCACCCAAAACGATCCTCTTCCAGTTAGCAGGACAGATGTCAATCTCTGCATATGTTAATAATCTCTCCAGATAAACCTGAGGAAAAAAAAGAGAGAGGACGTGCTAAAAAAAGTTCATCCAGGAGACTTTAGGTTGAAGATAAATGAGCATTGATTAATGGGCATTATTCTATATCAAAATAAAGCAGCTTGGCACTCAAGTCAGCTGTAAAGAAACCAATGTTTGCTTATAGATTCTGGTGTCTGACCCTTGCATTTCTGTTTTTGGAGCAAGGTTATTGCAGTGTCACTACAAATATGGGATTACTGCAAGACTGACACGCAGGTCAGGGAGCACACATGTCAAAAGACAAACAAACGCATACGCTCAGCTGACCAACACAAACACCTGATGCCTCACTGGTAACAAGCTGCAAACCGAATGCCATTCATTTTTAACGCCTCTAACATGTACCATGTAAATATAATGATTATGAAGAACTTCAGTCATTTCAAAATGACTTGCCTCTTGCATTTCACTCCTAGTTCTAGATCTTAGTGCTGCTTTTGACACTATAGATAGATTACGGCATATTCTTACATACAGTCATAGGACGTGCGTACGCACAGAAATATTCGGATTTATACAGGGAGTGCAGAATTATTAGGCAAATGAGTATTTTGACCACATCATCCTCGTTATGCATGTTGTCTTACTCCAAGCTGTATAGGCTGGAAAGCCTACTACCAATTAAGCATATTAGGTGATGTGCATCTCTGTAATGAGAAGGGGTGTGGTCTAATGACATCAACACCCTATATCAGGTGTGCATAATTATTAGGCAACTTCCTTTCCTTTGGCAAAATGGGTCAAAAGAAGGACTTGACAGGCTCAGAAAAGTCAAAAATAGTGAGATATATTGCAGAGGGATGCAGCAGTCTTAAAATAGCCAAGCTTCTGAAGCGTGATCATCGAACAATCAAGCGTTTCATTCAAAATAGTCAACAGGGTCGCAAGAAGCGTGTGGAAAAACCAAGGCGCAAAATAACTGCCCGTGAACTGAGAAAAGTCAAGCGTGCAGCTGCCAAGATGCCACTTGCCACCAGTTTGGCCATATTTCAGAGCTGCAACATCACTGGAGTGCCCAAAAGCACAAGGTGTGCAATACTCAGAGACATGGCCAAGGTAAGAAAGGCAGAAAGTCGACCACCACTGAACAAGACACACAAGCTGAAACGTCAAGACTGGGCCAAGAAATATCTCAAGACTGATTTTTCTAAGGTTTTATGGACTGATGAAATGAGAGTGAGTCTTGATGGGCCAGATGGATGGGCCCGTGGCTGGATTGGTAAAGGGCAGAGAGCTCCAGTCCGACTCAGACGCCAGCAAGGTGGAGGTGGAGTACTGGTTTGGGCTGGTATCATCAAAGATGAGCTTGTGGGGCCTTTTCGGGTTGAGGATGGAGTCAAGCTCAACTCCCAGTCCTACTGCCAGTTTCTGGAAGACACCTTCTTCAGGCAGTGGTACAGGAAGAAGTCTGCATCCTTCAAGAAAAACATGATTTTCATGCAGGACAATGCTCCATCACACGCTTCCAAGTACTCCACAGCGTGGCTGGCAAGAAAGGGTATAAAAGAAGAAAATCTAATGATATGGCCTCCTTGTTCACCTGATCTGAACCCCATTGAGAACCTGTGGTCCATCATCAAATGTGCGATTTACAAGGAGGGAAAACAGTACACCTCTCTGAACAGTGTCTGGGAGGCTGTGGTTGCTGCTGCACGCAATGTTGATGGTGAACAGATCAAAACACTGACAGAATCCATGGATGGCAGGCTTTTGAGTGTCCTTGCAAAGAAAGGTGGCTATATTGGTCACTGATTTGTTTTTGTTTGGTTTTTGAATGTCAGAAATGTATATTTGTGAATGTTGAGATGTTATATTGGTTTCACTGGTAAAAATAAATAATTGAAATGGGTATAAATTTGTTTTTTGTTAAGTTGCCTAATAATTATGCACAGTAATAGTCACCTGCACACACAGATATCCCCCTAAAATAGCTAAAACTAAAAACTACTTAAAATATTGATACAAAAATATTCAGCTTTGATATTAATGAGTTTTTTGTGTTCATTGAGAACATGGTTGTTGTTCAATAATAAAATTAATCCTCAAAAATACAACTTGCCTAATAATTCTGCACTCCCTGTAAAACCGTGTGCACGCACATCCTACGCAGTTTTCCCTTAATAAATCACAATCAATTCTAAATGTAGTGCAGCTTTTGCGGCTTCATGTCACGCCCATAGTTGCCCATAAATAGTCCGTGAAACGCCCACAAGTTAATAATCATCTAATGCGAAATCATGGCAAACACAGAGGAAATCAAAAAAACGTAACTTCACTCAATGTGAAGTAGAAGTTATCGTTGGCGAGGTGGAAAAGAGGACAAAAATGTTGTTTGGAGGGCACAGTGTGGGCATTACTAATGCCAAAAAGGCACTTGAGTGGCAAAAGGTTGCAGACGCCGTAAATGCTGTAGCCTCACAACCTCGGACCGTGGCCGAAATAAAAAAGAAATGGTCGGACATCAAAGTCGAGGCAAAAAAGCGTCTAGCGCTCCATCGCCAGAGTGTGTCTGCCACGGGTGGGGGAAAGGGGACACCGGAGCTGACCCCTCTCGATGAGAGACTGGTGGCAATTATTGGGGAATCCCTATTAAGTGGAGTGGTGACTGAGGCGGAGGGGGACACTGACGCGCCAGATGCACCGGACGACACAGGTAAGTGAAATAAGTAAAATGAATGCAGTCAAGTCACATGTATGTAGGCTACATGATTACAGTTTATTCATATAGAACAATGTTTATTTCAGTCGCTGGGTGTTCCAGCGGGGCCAGTGGTTACGATGCTGCAGCTGAGCAGCCGTCTGGACCCAGCGTCTCCACGGCACGCGGCTCTCAACCCTCCAGCAGCGGACGTGTCCTCACCGATGCAGTCCTCGAAATGCAGAGGGAAGTCATTAATTCAATCAGTTTTGTACATTATTTCGTTCTGTTTACCATATTATTTATGAGGATGAACTGCATAACATGCCAATATTATTGCAGAACATATTTCACTTTTCTTTTTGCAAATATGTGTTCATTTGCATTTCTGTTGTAATTTTCGTTTGATTTTGTTTGTTTTACACTGCAGATCGATCAAACGGGTGTTCGTGTAGGCTGTTAATTGTAAGACTTGCTTTGTGAAGTCTTCGTCTTATTTATTTCTTTTACACAACGGTCTACAGTTTCACACACTTTCACGTGTTTCTTCCATCTGCCGACGGTGTCGCCATTTCTCATTTCACCCGTTTTTGTGCGTACGCCTGGGTCAGAGCTTGCGTGAAGGACCGCACATTTTCCCGTCAAGTTTGCTTTTTATAAATACCAATTATTGCGTAGAGAGCGGCGTACGCCTTCTTTTGTGCGTACGCAACGTTTATAAATGAGGCCCCTGCCCATGTTTTGCTTGAGTGTTTTTTCT
Source organism: Rhinogobio ventralis (assembly GCA_039654625.1). Classification (NCBI taxonomy): domain Eukaryota; kingdom Metazoa; phylum Chordata; class Actinopteri; order Cypriniformes; family Gobionidae; genus Rhinogobio; species Rhinogobio ventralis. The sequence goes on along the minus strand of CM077214.1, from coordinate 5,586,969 downwards.
TTAATTGCTAATGTGACCTTTTACGGTAATTGGTTTTATCTAATTGTGTGCTGAAATTTAATAGCTGACAGCTGATTGGTTGATAGTAATCCATTACATAGCTTTCTATCAAAGTTATCTGACATTATCAAGATGAATTTTTTCCGGTCATATTTTATTACCGTTTTTTAAACTATAGCGAATAAACTGTGATAATGTGAGAAAGTGTTGAAGGTGTCTGAATAAATGTTGGTTTGACTGTAGATTAGAAAATTAGTATTTGGTAATCAATCTGATAATTACCGTTTGTTTACTATCAATTCTGACACTGGTAAAGTATGAAGTACCACAAGGATCTGTGTCAGGCCCTCTGCTGTTATAATTTTACATGCTGCCCTTCGGAAATATTATTAAAAAACATGTTTTTTCTCCAACACCTCACCACCGATGGAGTTTTCTCCTTGACATGGTCACCTGTGACCACTCACTGGGGCTCAAAAGGATGCAAGATTGCTTTTATATAAGGCCAAATGACACTATCATTGACATTTTTTGCAAATATGTATTGTTAAAAATACTAGACAAGTGGATTATACGGAGCCCTAATTTCAGTTTTTAAGGCTATTCAAAGCAACTAGACATGTGAAAAAATTACAGATCAATCTAACGCATAAAACAAGCATTTTTATTTATTTACAGATACAAACGTGAGTGTAAAAGTCACAGCCACAATGCTAGCGTATTTCGGGTAATTTCCCATTATTTGGGTGATGCTATGTTGTTACAAAAATATTTGGGGTCATTTTTAGCATGTTGCTATGCTAAAAGGTCTGAAAAAAAAGTGTTGCATGATTTAAGGTATTTGTTTGTGTCTGTAGGATAAGTTACATGTCAACGTCTATTGCTATGTTTAGAGGCAAAGTATGAGCACTAGCCTTATTAACACCAATCATTTTTCTTTGTGTACTTCTAAAAGAAAGTTGTAAACATTGCTTATTGAGTAGTGAATTATAAGTCTGTGTTCTGTTGACGTGGTGTATGACAGTTTGCTGTAGCCCAGGGGCGTCTTTAGCATTCATAAACACTGCTGACGGATATAGGCGAACAAAGACGTCCTTATGAAATGAAAAGCGCATGATGTATGCAATTAGAAAAGAGACGTAGAAGCACTAAGCAGCGCAAACGCACACATTCACACTCAACAGGGGACAACAATGTCAAATAATATTAGTTTGCTCACAGTGGGAAGGAAATCTAATAAGAGAACAATTTTGTTTGTAGAAAGTGTCAGACAGAAATCGCACATTTAATTGGTTCCACTGCATTGCGGGGCTCCAGCTCACCCGTGGGCAGCTGTACACTTAATATGTGCTTATGAAAACATGTTTGTGTATATAGCTAGCCTCTTGTACGCAACTCAAGATGAACTATAGGTAGTGTCGGCAAATTACACACCTACTACCATTCATAAATCAACTTAATTTATAATCATCAACAACACTCTGGAAACAGCAGTCAGCACATTCCAGAAAACACTAACCTGGGTAGAGCTATTAAAACTTAATGTTTATGACTCAACTGAATAAAAACTGAATTATGAGTCATTAACATGACAATTAATTAACATGAATTACCATAAAGCCTTCGCAGCAGGGTTTTTTTGCTAATATTATTTATATACCATTATAGTATCTGTTAATATTTTAAATTAGCTTCAATTTTGTTTTGTGCTTTTTTCATTTTTATTAATTTCAGCTGTAGTTTATTTATTATATGTTTTAGTCATTTTAATACTTTAACTTTGTCCATTCATCCAAATGTATTTTATTTTAGTTTGTTTTCAAGGTTGACAATTCTATTTTATAATTATGTTTTATTTTATCTTATTACAGTTTAATTTCATTTAACAAAAAAAATATTTGATAATAGTTTTAGTTACCAATAAAAATACAAAATTCTTTTTTTGTCATAATACATAAGGATACATATAACTGCATATATTTCAAACTGAACAAGCAATTTGTTTGTTCACACTGGATTTTGGAACAATGAGATTTCATTGAACAATGAACAATTTTTGACAAACTGATTTATTTTTTTGCCATCTGAATGAAAATGGATAGTGTACAGTGTCATACAGCCTCCCATGAAGATTCAGTGACTCATAGTTTCCTTTCAATAACTGAAGCACCAGCAACAGCCAATCAGATTCCACAAGTATCTCTGCACCTGTTGGCCCCGACAGGTCAAGGAACCGGCTCAATCTGTCTCAACCTACATTTAGTAACAAAGTCAAACACAATCTGTCTATTTGAGAAGTCTATCATTTCACAGATACGGAGACTAACTCAGACACAAATCTCAACCTCACAAAGCACTTTTATTAGTCTCAGACTTTTGACTGCAAGCAATAAGTCTGGCCAGTTTTTATTTTTTTCTGGCCAAGAACAATCTAGGAAGCGACTATCTGACTGATATGAGAAGTGTTTAACCACAGTTAGCTTTTTAATGAGATGTTTAGGGGTGAGCACATCTGAAATCATTGGTACTACAATAATGATGACAACAGTCTACGAGAACAATACCGAAATAACAACAGGGACATTTATTCCAATTTTTTCAGCCATCTAGGAGGTAACAATCTGATTAAATTGCGTCAAGCTAGCAAATCAGATTGTAGATTACAAGTTTAAGAACATGCTAGCCATTTTATATTTCTATGGTCTATGACGGTCTATGAACAGTCAGTGGGAACCATCCCACCCTATTAAACACACTACAGCCTCTATACTTCTCCTTAAGCCCAACTCAATCATTCACAGCCTCTTGTATGTCTAGAACTTGTTTAATGACACCTCCTAAAGGTATTTGGTTGGGAAAGTGAGAAGGGATTCAAAAGAAGGATTTCATCCTAGAGGAGGAACAGTCACACACAGACAGCTGCTGGGCTTAACACGAGCTAATAAAGCAGTAAATATGACAGCCATTTTCACCTTAGTGATGGTAAATCCACTTCACTGATGGTAAACCCTATTTTAACTTGTGCTACCAGCCAATCCAAAAATGACAAAGGAGAACTTTCATTGGGCCAGCATCAAGTCACATGACCTGCCACTCACCAGAGTAACTATGGCACACTCAGCCGTGAGCTGGGCGGCACTGAAGAGCGTACGGACAAATCGGTAGATCTGTTTCTGTTCCGGGTCATGCTTGTCATAGTCTGACGGCACCTCCGATTTCTGTGGGAAGAGAAAGTTTTAGGACATTCAGTGCAGGATGTAACTGAACCACTTATAAATGAGCTGCAGAAGTGAAACACTTACTGTAAGTGGATGAAGTTTTTCATCAAAAATGTCTAACAGCATTCGCCCGTCCACATTTCTGAAAGCAGAAGGGTTAGTGAAATTAGATTAGGGAAGACTGGTCCTTATTGTCTAAGATGTATTCATATAATGCATTAAAGAACTAGAAAGGAAAGTCTGTCATGATGATCAATTTTCAATGTTTCCAAAACCTTGCCTGAAAGTTACATTTCAACAGCTCCGAAGCCTTGAAGTTTTAAGGTTATAAAGCATTAAGGGTTTATATGGTATTAAGGATTTGAGAGAAAGATAGACACAAAGTCAGAGAAACAGATAGAAAAGACAGAGATGGATGGATGGATGGATGGATGGATGGATGGATGGATGGATGGATGGATGGATGGATGGATGGATGGATGGATGGATGGATGGATGGATGGATGGATGGATGGATGGATGGATGGATGGATGGATGGATGGATGGATGGACGGACGGATAGATGGATGGATGGATGGATGGACAGATAGATAGATAGATAGACAAACTATGAACTTTCAGAAGGGAGGGCAATCAATCTTTCCTTCACCCACAGTGCATTGCAACATTCAGCCTGTCTTTGTTAAGCGCGACACACACTGCTGGACTTCACCATTCCTTTTATGAGAAACACAGTTTTCCTGCAGTGCCATTCATACTCAAACACACACATATTTCCCTGAGCTCTCATTGTAACAGCACCTGATCTGATGAGAGAGGTGAAAAACATACCTGTTCTTTATATGGTAGTATATTGCGAGGGAGACACTGCAAACAGAAGAAACAAAAGAGAGTTGATATAATGTAGTAATCAACATGATGCTGCAACATAAAATTCAATCTAAAGGGGACCTGCGGCATTTATGTGAAGCTGTATATAGTGTTACCAGTGAATTGTGCTGCTATAACATGATCCTTGCTAACTGCAGAATGTGCACATGAAAGAATATGCTATTCTTCTTAATGAATCAGTAGAACTGACTGGTGAATTATACAGAATTGAAAACACGTATGATGTATGATTTACGTAATTCTTGAATTTAATGCCACAAGGGGCCTCATGTACAAATATCTTAGAAAATCCATTTATCATCCCATATCAATTATCACATTTTTTGGTTCATTTTGTATAAACATTGGCCAATATTGGATATATAATAGTGTATGTTCATTTTGCTATTTTTGCATTTAAATGAACTTTGCAGTCATCCAGCTTAGTTAAATTTTAATGTAATCTTTAGCAAATTTTTGATACTGTACATTTTAATGTTCATTGATTTTTATTCAGACAGTATAGAATTTATAGCGACCATTTTTAGGTTATTAGCCATACAATTAAATTAATTACTGGTCAGAACTTAAATAGTGGTGCATACCTAAAACTGTTAAATCCATAAAGTGACATATTGAATGTGATCAGTAGAACTGACTGGCAAATTATAATGAATCAAAAAGAGGAGTCAATGGTTTCAATCGTGGACTGAATCAGTTGGACAACTCACTTCCTAATTGAATCAGCTCATACCAATGGTTATTATTTAACAAATTATTTAACAAATAATTTAACAAAAATACAACTTAATAAATTGTTAAGCAAAATTTCCAAAGGTTTTTCTTATGGAAATCAAATTCTCGTTCCACATCCTTAAAAGGAACTTTCAAACCATTTCAGCTTCAATTAATTTACTCATTTAGGCCCCATTTACATCTGGAATTAAAAGATGTTTTAGTCGATCCAATCACAAGTGGACGACGCTAAATACAGGTGTAAACAGGGTCTAAAACATTTTAAGCTTGTCCACTTTGGACCACTTCCATAGGTAGTCGAAAACACATTCGACCGAATTGCTTTAGTAGTGTAAACGCTTATGTGGCGAATGTGTTCGAACAGCCACAAAAGACGCCTACTCTCCACCTACTGACCTAACGCGTAAACATTATGGGAAGCGCGCTAGCCAGACGGGATCTAAACTTTGCCTGGAGACCCAAGTTTGGTTTGAAGGTAAAAAACATACCAGGCAAGCACATTGTTCTCTCATCATTCCTGATTTCTAACACACACTCACAGTGTTCGGCTGGTCTTGCGGCTGTCAGAGCAGAAACGAAAGCTGCTGCGCTCCGTATGTTTCTCCGGGCGTATTCATATGTAAATTGTGTGAGTTTATTTCATCCATTGCAATGAAAGATCTGGAAAAAAACCCATACATTCCATAGACCCTCCCCTTGAATAAATCAGGACAGAAGTGGTTGAAAGTGGACAAAAGAGACCAGATTAAAACACCAGGAGTAAACAGGAATGTGTCTCCCTCGTCTACTTGTGATCCGATCAAACAAAACACATCTTAATACCAGGTGTAAACAGGGCATTAGATATACCAACCATGCACAGCTCAATAACTGTTACACTGAGGATTCGAGTACCATTTGATGGTGTATTTGAGGTTGGGTTGGCTGACGGTGCTGTCATCCAGGAAGATCGTCGAACAGGAGCTGTACTTGCGTCTCATTGGACCAGAAGGATGTTGCTGAAAGACAAGGACACACAGAGTGCAAACTAAAACATCAGTTATTCTCAAACACACACTTTCAGCAAACAGGCTGCAAATTAGACCACCTGCAGCCCCAAAGAAGCCATTATCATCTAATTTCTACCCGAGTGATTCTCACTTAATGTGCATTAGTGTGGGTAAGAATCCCAATCCAGCACAACACAAACACAGTAATGTATTATGCAAGTTACTAGTAAATGTATAGCAATATATCAAACTGATAAGCAACATTAATAATGCAAATAAATCATTACAATGTCAAAACAGATACAATATCACAGGAAAATAAATAGAGCAATGAGCAAATATTTACCTTTGACTCCGCAATGTGTGTTAACTTGCAAAGTAATAAAAGACATTAAAACAGGAACAAAGCATAAGCTGTTCATTGTAAATTTAGTATGAAGAGCATGCGGTAATGAAACTAAGAAAATCAAGCCATGCATATTAAATCATTAATATGGAATTATAATGTTGAACAGAAAAAAAATGCAGTTACTGATGCAACACAAGCCCAGACACTCATGCAATATTGGTTTCTGCATGCTTATGTGGTGGTTAACTGTTGGATTTGATTAGTTCTGTGGGTGTTGTGACACTTAGGGAGATGTCTTTAGTGCAGACACAAGCATTATGAGAATCGCACTACCAGAAGACACATAACCACTGATGTCATCGCTGCTGCTGCTACTTACATGGTTGACGTACAGACTTTTCCGTTTTTCCCGAACTGTAAAGAGAAACGCATAAATTAGCAACACTAGCACAACAGTCAATTCAGTTAATTAGAGTAATACAAAAAGACAAGGGCCACAATTACAGTGATGTTAGTAACATCAAGAGGGAAGTATCTAACAATCTGAGGTCTTGAACTGTTGGTCGGTATTTCATTATCAACAGTTCGGGGGGCAGAGAGATGTAAAAGAAAATGACATGTTTGATGTAAATCAACTTCTCTAAAAAAGCTGGTTAGCCAAACATAGACTATCAGCATTAAGTCAGGTCCACTTTAATTGCAGTAATGAGCAATTAAAAGTGTATTAAGATGATTTTAGGCAAAATGCCTGAAAAATCATAAATACAGTCACTGGTAATATGATTTAATGGTTTATCACTTTCAACCAATAGGTGGCGCTGTGACCAAATTGATGTAGTGTGGTTAGTGTGAGGTGACAATGACACATATTGGTGTCAATATGCTAAAGCATTGCAGAACTACATCCTCAGAGTCATCAACTTTGTTGCTACGTTATACGAAAATGTTTTGCCTATCAACACGAAATCCATAAATTGTTTTCTGCACAGTCTGAAAATGATACGATTACATTTTGGTGAAAATCGGACCAACGGTCTAGGAGGAGTTCGAAAAAGTAGGTTTTTAAAGAAAATAAAAATGCCGGACAGGAAGTTCATCTGACTATGTCAAAATTGGTATCTATGTTCTCGGCATGACGCAAAGAATCTACTAAGTCCATATTCATATTCCGTTTATTACAATAGACTAATTTAATCTCAAGTTATTAGCATTTTTGAAAATTTCAATATATCTTTTGACCACAAGGTCCCCCGAAACTTTTCGAGTACTGTCAGGACATGGTGCCGAAGACACATACCAAGCTTCTTAAGGATATGCCAATGCGTTCGTAAAATATAGCATTTTACGACAAAATTCAAAATGGCCGATATGGGAAAACTGGTTATTGTTCGACTCGGCATGCTGCACCGAATTTAACCAGTTTTGTGATTTTTGGGCAAACTGCTCAGGAGTTTTAAGCAAAAATGTCAATTTTTATATCTCCTGACCACTAGGTGGCACTGCGCCCAAACTGTACAGGTAGCCTCAGGTCGTGGTTGTCATAACACACACCAAGTTTGGTCAGAATACGCTAAAGCGCTGCGGAGATATAGCCTCAAGTTTATTTTGGCAGGCACTTTGTAGAATTTGTTTGTGCATTACTCGAGAACGGTTTGACGAATTGACTTAAATTCCATAACCTTTTTGTCGGCATGGTCTGAAGATGATCTGGTTAAATTTTCGGCCTAAGAGGAGTTCGAAAAAAAAGTTATTAGCATAAACGTGAGTGCAACTTTGGACAGTTTGTGGTGCTAGAGGGATTGAGTTAGAGAATCTTAATTTGCTATGGTGACAGTTCAGACTGTGCTCTATTTGTGTGCCAAATTTCATAACTTTCTTACAAGCGGTTCTATGAGCTACCATAAACTCGAGAGTAGAAGAAGAAACAGAAGAATAATTAAAGCTGCAAGCAGCGATGAAAGGACCCTCGCACCCAGGAGCACCGCCACCCGGTGGCCTCAGGAAAACAGCCAAAAGAGGGCGACATGCATTTAAGTGGGTAAATATAGGAGAAATATGGCAAAGTCACTTCAATGTGCCACACTTCCTGCTGCCAGCAGGTGGCGCTTTGACTATAACCAAATATTGGCATTTAGATGTCTTCAGGCCTGGACTATTATCAAACATGTGAAGTTTGGGGCAGAATGGACACTGTATGTCTGAGTTACAACAACTTCCTGTTTTGTGGCGTAAATTGCATACATTAGCACTTAGCCAAGTTTTGCTTGATTTAATGTGTTTCTAGCATGTTTGGGACTTCATGGCATATTTAAATGTGTTTCTGGGAGGGAATTACAGTGTAAAGCATGCCATTTCCTGTTGCCAGCAGGTGGCGCTATGACTAACTAATATTGGCATATAGATGTCTTCAGGCCAGGACTCTTATCAAATATATGAAGTTTGGGGCAGATTGGACATTGTATGCCTGACTTACAACAGCTTCCTGTGTCATGACGAAACATCAGACTTTGACAGGACACGCCCTTCAGCGAAAACTCAAGATCTTAACAATTTAACAATTTAACATCACCAAGGCCTTTAGATTAGACTGACCAAACATGTTGTTGTTCCGGTTGAATCTGGAGTTAATCTCAGTGTAAAGCATGACATTTCCTGTTGCCTGCAGGTGGCGCTATGACTGTCACTGAATATTGGCATGTAGATGTCTTCAGGACAGGACTCTAATAATACATGTGAAGTTTGGGGCAGATCGGACATTGTATGCCTGAGTTACAACAACTTCCTGTTTCATGGTGAAACATCGAACTTTGTGAGGCCGCCAGTGACACGCCCTTCAGGGAAAACTCAAGATCTTCGCAATTTAACGTCGCAAAGGCCTTTAGATTAGACTGACCAAACATGATGATGATCTGATTAAATCTCTAGGAAGAGTTCGTTAAAGTAAAACGTCTGGAAATGGCAAAATTTGCAACAATTTTGCAAAGTAAATTCAAAATATCTCACTTCCTGTTGGTTATCAGATTTCGCACGATGAAACTTTTTTGTAGGCATTGGGCTGTTACATGTGTCTACCGAATTTCAAACCTGTACGTGAAACGTAGTGGGAGGGGCACTTCGTTGAAATGTTGTAGGTGGCGCTATCGAGCAATTTTGCCACGCCTAATTCTAAAACCCATATCAGACGTACATTTTCGCCACTTTTGACGCGTTTGCAAAGTTTCGTGAGTTTTCGAGCATGTTTAGGCCATCAAAAATGCGATTCATTTGGGAGAAGAAGAATAATAGGCTGAGCAATTCCAATAGGGTCCTCACACCATCGGTGCTCGGGCCCTAATAAGAACGGCAAGGATTACATTAGGTGCCTACACACCTTCGGTGCTTGGCCCCTAATAAACAGTGTTTTTCAAGTTTTTTTTAGGTAGATCTAACAGTAGTTAGATACAGATTAGATAGATTAGGTACAGAAATCGAATACAATAATCAAATGTAAAATAACTGCATAGTCTTCACTATAAATTAAATACAGATGAATTCTTATTAAAGTTAAAAAACTTATTCAGTCAAGAGCATTGAAGTGATCAGAAGTGATGAAAGCAAGTGATGAGCGAGGTGTGAAAAATGGAAAGGTTTGGTCCTAGCTGCTGTCGGTTTCTTTTTCTGAATGGCGAATACAGACTACTGCCACCTGCTGGTATAGAAAGTTATTTCCTCTCACACGGACGCAGAATATACATGCTAGTTGGTCATTGGCTGCAGTCTTTGCAGTGTGTCAACATTTTAGCCCAGATGATTGGCTTTAAGATCACATGACATTGTGAAATCATAATGATTTCATATTTAATGACAACTATTGTATCTGTGGGCAAGGCAAGTTATTTTGTCTTTTAGAGAGACAGCAGGGGAAAATGAAGAGCCAGTTTTTGACGCAATGTGTGTGGTGATGAAGGACAGACTCACTTTCGAAATCCCTAGAGTCTGACACCCCTCACACACACACAAACACAAATATTAAAGCTACTCTATGACTAATGACTATTCTCAGATTAGCAGTTATATGGTCATCTATATAATGCCTATTTATCTAAACTAAAGCACTATAGACCTACAGATGACAGCACAGCATACACAAATCTACACAAACAGCTGCGCAGCCAGGCAAACGGGACAGATTTAACACTGTCAACATGCATAACCCCTTAATGCCACTAAATGAATGCGTTCAAGATTAATGCTGTCAGAAAATACTGTGATTTTTTAAAAAATGGCATTAATCTGAAAAAGCTGTTGCCCCATTAAGCAGCTTCAATGTAGTTAGCTACTTTTTGGTGTAGCGAACTACAAAGGGTAGCTTCACTGCAGTTCAATTAAGTTGGGGTTAGCTTATTAAAGTAGATTCCTGAACAAAAAACAGCTTAAAGCATAAAATCAAACTACAGACATTATGAATCTATAAAGCTTCAGCAAGACACAGCAGCAGACTAACAAACGCCGAGATCAAACGTACCTTTCTTGTTGGGTAAAAGAACTGAAAAACAAGAAGGTTTCTAAATTAAATCTGAGCATGGATAACAAGGCTGACATTACTCGTCCCTGACTTTGCAGTCCATACGCCACTAATTGTGTTTTGTCACTGGAACCACGAGACGTCTGATAGACCAGAGTCACAAAACATCTCACTAACAATTCCCTGAGAAACCAGGAGAATATCATAACATTAGCCTGGGTAGAAATATCGCCCCCTGGGAAGAGCGACACTTAACGCATCATCATCACTCAGGGGCATCGTGTTAAATCAAACTATTATTGAAAGTTTTCTCTAAAAAGGGAATGTTTGGTCTGACTAAGTTACGGCCATCTGTGCGCTTCGTTTGGATCAGACCGAAGCAATCCTGACTGTAGTTTGGTTTTAATTAACATTCCCTTCAAGCATCCAGTCTTAAGGGGAGACTGTCCCACTCATCCTGTGAGTCAGAAGATGTGGAGTCTCTCTCACCGTCTGTTTGAGACTTGCTGAGAAAGATGGTGCTGGCGCGCGGGTGGTCCGAAGGATTGTACTCCATGTTGAGCTCTGAGGAGAGAAACAGAGAAAGACCATTTGTTATTCAAGACTGAGGCTTGAGCTACTATTTGAATATTACTAGAATAAGCAAAAAGGGAAACGTTTAGTCAGGCAAGCCACAACATTTATTGAGCAGCTGTAGCGTACACACAACCATATAAAATAAATAGATGTAGCAAAATACTGAATGTGAACAGTGTCATTATACTATTATATTCATATTTTGAGTTAGTGTTTATCATTTTTTTATTTTCAGTTTTCATTTTAATTCATGTTGTTTTAGTGATTGTTATGTGCTTGATTTTTTTAAAAATATTTATAGTAACACATTTTACAGTGTCATTGTTACATACATGTAGTTACTATAGTAAAAAAAAAAAATTATGTATACTTGCATGCAACTAACCTTAAACCAAACCCTGATCCTAACCCTATAGTAAGTACATGTAGTTTCTTAAAGGGTTAGTTGACCCAAAAATGAAAATTCTGTCATTAATTACTTACCCTCATGTCGTTCGACACCCGTAAGACCTTTGTTCATCTTCAGAACACAAATGAAGATATTTTTGTTGAAATCCGATGGCTCAGAAAGGCCTCCATTGGCAGTAATGACATTTCCTCTCTCAAGACCCATAAAAGGTACTAAAGACGTCGTTAAAAAGTTCATCTCACTACAGTGGTTCTACAATAATTTGATGAAGCGACGAGAATAGTTTTTGTGCGCAAAAAAAACAAAATAACGACTTTATTTAACTTTATTCTTGTCTTCCGTCTAGGCCTCTGACGTGAACTCACGAAGCACCACGACGCATGCGCGAGAATATGACGTAGAGCCGGCGTTTGGGCATCCAGGAAATGCACACTTTAGCACCATTTTGAGCACTACGCCAAGACCTAAAGCACAATCAGTGTAGAATTCAACAGCTTAGATACGGCGTGTCTTCCTCTGCTTGTAAACAAAGATCCTCGCTTCCGCCGGCTCTACGTCATATTCTCGCACATGTATCGTGGTGCTTCGTGAGTTCACGTCACGTCGTTTTTTTTAAAAAACGGTTCTTGTTGCTTCATAAAATTATTGTAGAACCACTGTAGTGAGATGAACTTTTTAACGACGTCTTTAGTACCTTTTATGAGTCTTGAGAGAGGGAATGTCATTACTGCCAATGGAGGCCTTTCTGAGCCATCGGATTTCAACAAAAATATCTTCATTTGTGTTCTGAAGATGAACAAAGGTCTTACGGGTGTCGAACGACATGAGGGTAAGTAATTAATGACAGAATTTTCATTTTTGGGTCAACTAACCCTTTAATATTACTCAGTACTTAAATGTATAATTACAGTGTAACAAAGACACCATAATTTTTAAGTTACTTTAGTACTCAACTTATTTTTTTTCACTTTTCATTCTAATTAACTTTTTTTTTCAATTAACCAGGAGGATTTTTAATAGTTTTAGTTAACAATAATAACAATTGTTCAGAATAGAATACTACTAATTCTACACACTTTTATTATGTAATGGTATACAGTATATACTATGTGTGTTGGCATGGCACCTGATTAGTTTTTTTTTTTTTTATCAGAACCCAGAGTATATTTTAGAATATTTAACATTTAAAAAATATGTAATATTTAAAAAACAAGAACAAAAAGTTACAATCAAACAAATTTTTTTTTTTCATGCATATTTCAAAACAACATCACGTCACACTTTGAGGAGTTTAGGGCATTATATATAAAAACATGGATTATGAATATGGTTACCAGTCCACAACATGAATTACTATAATATTATGAATATGGTTATCATTCAGTACCGTGAAATACTATAATATTATATACTTACTAATTACATTATATAGTAACAAATGATACTGTCACTGTACCATGGTACCACCATGTACTTTGTAGGAAAATGATATTGTGTTTGACATATCTTGTGGTTCGTTTGTCAAACTTGAAATGGAAAGATGCACTGAATTGTGGGATACAATATCCTATATATGCTCTGCTTTTAAACTGCATATTTTGGCAATTGTCATAGAAAATTTCAATACTAAACAATAAATACAATTAAAAGTCAATACTGTTCACAGCATGCATGCTGCAAAGATAGTAACAATGTACACTAATATGTATGTTTTTACCCTGCTATGCCATTATACCAACACTAGGGGGCAGACCTATGATTATGGGAACCACTATGAAGTGGGAATACAACTTTTTTACAGTAACATATACTCCAATATACATACTATAATTATTTTTATATTAACATTTATATTTTAGTAATATTTATAACATGTATTATATATTTTATTTTATTGTTACCTGCCTTCAATTCCAGTCATTACCAAGACACAGAAACTTCCTTTTTTATTATAACATGTATTAACATTTTTATTTATTCATTTTTTTATGTATTTAATTGAGTTATTATTTATTTATTTTTATTTTATGTGAATACTCAGAAACTTCCTTTCTGCTCATTTTCCCATAGATTCCTGCCCTGACTTTCATACGGATGCACACACACACACTAACACACACATGATGTCATCAGAGGAAAACGCTGTGGCACACCCCGACCAGGAAACAAGGAAAACCTGAGTTCATAACCTCTATAACCAAAAGAGCCGATACTAGAGACATCATCATCATCATCATCATCATCATCATCATCAGTTACTGCAGCATTTGCGTTACACACTGAGATTTGCGAAACAAAATCGTGACACTGAAATAACCCGTTTCACAGACACGGGCAGCTGTATTGTGTTTTAAGTCTTTTGAAGCAGTGTTTTTTATGCGGAAGAGCCACTTGAATCTCAAATGAGCCTCGACCGCGAGACATATGAAGCACTCTGAGGTGCAGAGCAAAGACTGGTTAATAAAACATGGAGCTGTGTGGGAGAGAAAGTTGGATATGGATGAAAAAGAGGAGAGAACTGTGAATGTGCTGCCGGTCTCAGAGAGGGTTATAGGTAGCTGGATACACACACTGTAATATTAATGTTTTATTGAAAAAAAAAAAAGTGCACACTCATGGCAGAGCGTGTGGTAACAACAGTTTTCAATGGGATTGAGTCATTTCCTCTTTTCCTGTGACCCACCCTCAGTATATTGTGAAGAGGGGCTGGAGCGTTCGGAGGGGGTCCCCATGACTTCCTCACAGGAAAGCTCCAACACACACTTACCAAGCACACTACAGCATGTACAAATCTGTATGAAGAACATCTTTCATGCATGTGCAAAACTACATGTTTAGTAGGGGTGGGGGAAAAATGTGATTCTTAGATGCATCGCGATGCAGACGTGGACGATTCTGAATCGATTCACAAATGTCAAAAAATCGATTTTCTAAATGTTGATAACATAATGTTGACAGAACGCAAAAAGCGTAATTCTGAAGCGTGGGAAGTGCAGCACCCGGACCGTCTGTGGCGTGCACATAACAGAGACGCGTGATAGCGGAGCAAGAAATCCGACCGGCACCCTCTGCATTAAAAGCTGCATTAAGAGCCACACTATATGCAAGTTGTTTCAAACTAAACTAAAATATTTTCCAAACACGACAAACATGAGAAACCATATTACAGGTTTCCAACAAGAAATCCGACCAACAAGAAATGTACCGGTAAGGTTAGTTGCTGCCAACCAGAGGACAACAAACTATCGCAAATTTGATATTTTCAAAAAAAAATTGTCTGTGCTCAGGATTTAGTTTTAAGTCATAATTCTTAGACTCTATTATTTATTTGTGTATAACAGCAGCTGTATGCAAGTAGATATTCAGAATATGCTGAAGTCCACAAGCACTACTTACAATTGTATGAGAGCTGCTGGTACAGAATTCTATATTTTTGTATTAAAGCTGTGATTTTGGTACAGCAAAATGTTTATTTTATTGTCTGAAGGATTATATTGCACATAACAGGAGGTTATTACTTTATGTTAGGTATTGGTTATTATTGTAAATGTAACCTTCCTGTAGACTTCTAAAATCACTTCCATTTGTTTTATTAATCAAATATATTGGAAGTAAATTCATTACGGGTCATTACAAATACTTTGCTTTTAAAAGTACCAAGTGAGAAAAAAGAAAATCTGTATAAAAAAAAGATGCATCGATAATCGTTATTATAAATCGCATCGCAGCCCTCTGAATCATAATCAAATCGAATCGTGAGGTGCCTAGAGATTCACAGCCCTAATGTTTAGGGCCCTAATGAAATCTGAATTCAGTTTGTCCTTTTCAATTAATCGGTTTAAAATGTAGTATTTTACATTCTATAAATGTTTTAGCAAAGACATTAAGGATATGAAGGATATGAGCCAATTGCTCAATTATTCTTAATCAATACCCCAAAATATTTATCAATTAGGTCAATGAATGTTTCTGACCTGAATTACAGCTCTACCCCAGTTAACAGCACCAGCTGTGGCCTGTCTTGGGCTCGGCTCATTGGCCAGCGCAGGCTGTCATCATGCCCTGCAGTCTGCCAGGCATCAATGCCCGCAGCTGTCAACATTTCCCCTGTAGTGATGGACAATTGTGCATGTAAAGCAAAGCCACATGAAGAGGACATCCAGGACTAGACTAGATGGACGGCCAGTGGCCACTCACTTGCGTATGACAGTTTTTTCCACATCGTTTTTAATCATTCTTCTGCTCTATTAAGATGATTTGCTGCAGAATCAAGCCAGCTGCTTTGGTTTTCTAGTAAAGAGCTTCCTAGACAACATGAGAACCTGATGTTCTACTCAACTATGCCAACACAAGCTTTTTTTTGGAAACAATGTACATCGCAGTATGCAATACTTATTTAAAAATCAAATGTTATTGATATATCTTTTTTGATATTCATATTTTTCACACACAAAAACAAAAACGGCTGTCAGCTCTCAATCTCATCAGTCTTGCCAGGTTCATTCCTGTCACCCAGACGGGTCGAAAGGCAGCTTTCTGTAAATCCCTGGATGGGAGGAAATGGGGTTTCATGGCTGATGTGAAGCTCAAAAGATGAGTAGTTGTTTCCTGAATTAATTCAGCACCGCTGCAGAGCATGTAGAAGCCAAATCTGCTCAGTGAGCAATAGCGCTGCGGAGGGGATTTCACCTGTTCATGCCCAACATTGAAAAAAAATCAATGGAAACTGAATGATAAAAGAATGACTGTTTGATACAACTCCTTTAAAAATGTTTTTGGATAATTCATTGCAAAGGTTATTGATTCGATATTGTTCAATATCATGCAAACCAAGACTGATGATTTTGCCCTATAATGATAGAAATCTTTCCAAAATTGGTCTCTGCAAATTCATGGCCAAAACCAGTGTGCACAAGCTTAAAGGCTCATTCACAGCAAGAACAATAACTATAAAGTTTTAAAAAGAGACAGGCTCTAATTGTAAGAGAATAGCCACACCATACAACATAGAGTAATGATAGAGTAATGATAAGATTAGAATCACTTTCAGAGCTATTTTCAGCTGATGAATGATAAAAACATTGACAGCCAAATCATATCCACTTGTGAATGCTGCAGTTGCATGTATATGGGCCTTAAAGGGTTAGTTCACCCAACAATGAAAATTCTGTCATTAATTACTCACCCTCATGTCTTTCCAAACCCGTAAGACCTTTGTTCTTCCTCGGAAAAAACTAATTAAGATCTTTTTCATGGAATCTGAGAACTTTCTGTCCCTCCGTTGACAGCTACGCTACTACTACTTTAACGTTGCAAAAAGTTCATAAAGAGATCGTAAAACTAATCCATATGAATAGAACCATTTCCATATGAATTGAATCGAGAGACATGTTCACTTAATATGATGAAAAGATTGAATTAAAGCTTTTATTCACATAATAACATTCATAAACCCACACATCAGCTATGGAAAACAGAAGCTTAAGCATGTTCGCTTGACGTGCGAGAACCAATGAGGTTCATTCTAGTGTAACGCATCACATTTGAGCTTCAGCAAGAACCAATGAGGTTCATTCTCGTGTAACGCATCGCGTTTGAGCTTCAGCAAGAACCAATGAGGTTCATTCTAGTGTAACGCATCACGTTTGTGCTTCAGCAAGAACCAATGAGGTTCATTCTCGTGTAACGCATCACGTTTGAGCTTCAGCAAGAACCAATGAGGTTCATTCTAGTGTAACGCATCACGTTTGAGCTTCAGCAAGAACCAATGAGGTTCATTCTAGTGTAACGCATCACATTTGAGCTTCAGCAAGAACCAATGAGGTTCATTCTCGTGTAACGCATCGCGTTTGAGCTTCAGCAAGAACCAATGAGGTTCATTCTAGTGTAACGCATCACGTTTGTGCTTCAGCAAGAACCAATGAGGTTCATTCTCGTGTAACGCATCACGTTTGAGCTTCAGCAAGAACCAATGAGGTTCATTCTAGTGTAACGCATCACATTTGAGCTTCAGCAAGAACCAATGAGGTTCATTCTCGTGTAACGCATCACGTTTGAGCTTCAGCAAGAACCAATGAGGTTCATTCTAGTGTAACGCATCACGTTTGAGCTTCAGCAAGAACCAATGAGGTTCATTCTCGTGTAACGCATCACGTTTGAGCTTCAGCAAGAACCAATGAGGTTCATTCTCGTGTAACGCATCACGTTTGAGCTTCAGCAAGAACCTATGAGGTTCATTCTCGTGTAGCGCATCACGTTTGAGCTTCATAAACTAAAGTCTTACGGGTTTTGAACAACATGATAGTGAGTAATTAATAACATTTTTGGGTGAACTAACCTTTTAAGGCTGGCAAGAACAGAGCACTGGGGAATCAGAGGCAGCTTCATTTCTCACATCCTAAGGGACTGATATCAAGATCTACTCCAGGTGCTGCGCTGTGAAAGAAATCCATGTATGAATGACATGGAGTTAATCCAGATTTAGGTTGCAGTGCATTACAACACTGCAGTGCAAAACAAAGGATTAGCTCTACAAATCCCATCTGATCTGTACAAGTCGACTGACTGTCTTTTCTCTCATTTGGGGAGAAAAAAGAAGGGGCATTTTCACCAGGAGGGACATGGAATAATTCAAACAACTTTTTCCAAGAACTGCAATCAAAAGTGTGCTACTTTTTTCTGGACATAATATCAAAGGGTTAGTTCAAAGGGGGTTTACTTTTTTGTTCTGAAAAATAATAATAAAATAAAATAAAAAAATACGCTTCGATCAGTGTTATTTTAGTATCATTAACCCCTTAACGCTGGCGGGAAGCTCTTTTTTTCCCGTATCATATATTTTAGTAATTATCATAAATTAGGTATCATTCGAAAGCTTACGAACTCAAAATTCATCCTGGGAAAACCGTTTTGAAATTGGATGTTGCGTTACCATGAAAACGGTACTCTAAATTCTTCTAGCGGGCTCCTCCCCTAGTGGGCGCTGTCATGTTTCATATTACAAAATGTATTTTAACTACTTTATCATCAAAATCTTTTCTAATCTTGACAAAACACATATCATCGAAAAGGTCTGAAACTCAAGGTTCCATATATGGTGACTGTTTTGTGATGGAAGTGATATTTGGACAGAAATGTAGCAATTTGTTACAGGAAAATGCATTTAAAAAAAATAAATTAATTAATGGAATATGGATAACACCCAGTGGCTATTTTTGGTACTGCGCCTAAACAACACTTCAATTTTTGTGATATCAACTTCAAATTTGGAACACAACTTGGTTAGACATATGGCTTTGATTTTATAGTAATTTTAGAGTAATTTTTTTTAAATAAATATTCCATAACTTTTTCATACTTTCATCTTTTGAATTGCTTTCAAAAGCAATAATCTTTAAGAGTTTTTTACACACTGAGATAAAAAAGCAATTACTTCAGCAATAATCTGCCGATTGTCTTCTTTAAAACAAGACCAAATTTAGGTCTATATTCCAAAGCATTCTTGAATTACAGCCATTTAAGTTTGGATAGTGCATTTTCATGTCTATTCTCAAAAAGGGGGGTGACATTATAGATTATAGTGATTATAGTTTTTATTTTTATAGTTAGCTTGCATTAGTCCTTTTTATTATTATTTGGTTGTTTGTGGTTATACACTCACCTAAAGGATTATTAGGAACACCTGTTCAATTTCTCATTAAAGCAATTATCTAATCAACCAATCACATGGCAGTTGCTTCAATGCATTAAGGGGTGTGGTCCTGGTCAAGACAATCTCCTGAACTCCAAACTGAATGTCAGAATGGGAAAGAAAGGTGATTTAAGCAATTTTGAGCGTGGCATGGTTGTTGGTGCCAGACGGCCCGGTCTGAGTATTTCACAATCTGCTCAGTTACTGGGATTTTCACGCACAACCATTTCTAGAGTTTACAAGGAATGGTGTGAAAAGGGAAAAACATCCAGTATGCGGCAGTCCTGTGGGCGAAAATGCCTTGTTGATGCTAGAGGTCAGAGGAGAATGGGCCGACTGATTCAAGCTGATAGAAGAGCAACTTTGACTGAAATAACCACTCGTTACAACCGAGGTATGCAGCAAAGCATTTGTGAAGCCACAACACGCACAACTTTGAGGCAGATGGGCTACAACAGCAGAAGACCCCACCGGGTACCACTCATCTCCACTACAAATAGGAAAAAGAGGCTACAATTTG
Source organism: Rhinogobio ventralis (assembly GCA_039654625.1). Lineage (NCBI taxonomy): Eukaryota > Metazoa > Chordata > Actinopteri > Cypriniformes > Gobionidae > Rhinogobio > Rhinogobio ventralis. The sequence goes on along the minus strand of CM077214.1, from coordinate 5,567,087 downwards.
CACGAGCTCACCAAAATTGGACAGTTGAAGACTGGAAAAATGTTGCCTGGTCTGATGAGTCTCGATTTCTGTTGAGACATTCAGATGGTAGAGTCAGAATTTGGCGTAAACAGAATGAGAACATGGATCCATCATGCCTTGTTACCACTGTGCAGGCTGGTGGTGGTGGTGTAATGGTGTGGGGGATGTTTTCTTGGCACACTTTAGGCCCCTTAGTGCCAATTGGGCATCGTTTAAATGCCACGGCCTACCTGAGCATTGTTTCTGACCATGTCCATCCCTTTATGACCACCATGTACCCATCCTCTGATGGCTACTTCCAGCAGGATAATGCACCATGTCACAAAGCTCGAATCATTTCAAATTGGTTTCTTGAACATGACAATGAGTTCACTGTACTAAAATGGCCCCCACAGTCACCAGATCTCAACCCAATAGAGCATCTTTGGGATGTGGTGGAACGGGAGCTTCGTGCCCTGGATGTGCATCCCACAAATCTCCATCAACTGCAAGATGCTATCCTATCAATATGGGCCAACATTTCTAAAGAATGCTTTCAGCACCTTGTTGAATCAATGCCACGTAGAATTAAGGCAGTTCTGAAGGCGAAAGGGGGTCAAACACAGTATTAGTATGGTGTTCCTAATAATCCTTTAGGTGAGTGTATATCAAAATAAAGGGGTCGAGGCCTAGTTGAGTTAGTTAGTGTGTTAAGGGTGACATTTCCCAAACAAGCGCAAAGCGGTTGACCAACCACAACACACTGATCCAGCCAACCAATCAGAGCACATTGTGCTTTTCAGAAGGAGGGTCTTCACAGAGACAGGAACTAAACAGAGCGTTACTGACAGACTGTGAAGAGAGGAGCTGCAATAATGTCAAATATGTGAAGCATAATGTGTTTTTTCACATTCAAGTAGACCACAAAAACAAAACCAAGACTTTGAAAAAGGTAATATAATAGGTTCTTATTCAAATGTACAGGAAATAATTTTAACTCAATATTTGTCTAAATACTGTATTGAGATAAATCGATTCATTTTCAAAAGCAATATACAATCAAAAGGCATGTGGATATACTTCCACAATCAATACAACAACAAGAGGGAAATATAGTAATAAAAGATCAAGATGATGGGACAATAAATCCTCCAGTGTGTGTGTGTACAGCTGGTGTCAGAGGATAGAATACAGGACAGTTTTTGGGCATCACGCCCACAGCACGCAAGCACAAACACACACAAAAACATACAAATATACACACAAAGCCCTCAGTGGAAAGTGCCACCGGGAAGTCATATACAATTACCAAACACTGACCCAGAGCCACATGACAAGACCAAAAAAGTCAATTTGTCACATGAGCTACTCAAGGAAGTTTTGAAACATGTACTTCCTTTTTCCATGAAGACATAGCTGCTCTATCATTGATGTCCCTCTCTTTCAGTGTCTTTAATGGATGTAGAGGTTTGTTATGTTTACACACAATTCTAAGACAGTTTTCAGCCAAAAGTTATGTTTCCAACCACAGTTGTGAATTTAACTTGGGTGCAAAATTGGAATATTGCATGAAACATTTGTGAATAAAGCAGTGTTTCCATTCCTTGTGTTGAAGAGAACAAAATCGCCACTTCCTGAAAAACTGGCGGAAAATATCTATAATAAAAATGGAAGATGGTCCAATCGGAGAAGCCACCATGGTTCCTTTTTTTCCCTACATCATAAATGACATGTTATCTTGCATTTGGATGCATGGTGTTTCGCAATCATGTGAGACGCTTCTGGGAGGGAATTAAACCAAATCAAATTTTGATGACTGACTTTGGCTCAGGCATTTCAGAATGACCAAACCAACATTTGAGTTATCCAATCACATCCACTGCTGAGACAAAGTCACGGTTTTTGTTGCACATCGAGGGATTTATTCAGTAAATGTATTTCCATCTTACTGTATGCGCATGTCTTCTTATCGGATACATTTTTTTTTATCTGCCTCAATTGAGCGGATATAATTTATGCGCATCTTGGCATTTCCATCCAGTGTTTTTTATGCAATATGCGCATAAAATAGGGGGATAGAAACAGAGCTATTGTGCCGGATGTTGTCAGTTACTTCATATGAAATATAAACATTTAAATGGTGGCGGTCATAAAAACTTGCCAGATTTATTCAAACATGCATTAAATATTGAAGAACATTAAAAATTATAATGAATATGTAGCCTAATATGGTGCATATATTTATCAAAATGTTCCTCTCTAGAGTTAATTTTTCTAGCTGACTAACGAGTTTATGGACACTGGATATGGTTTTTCTGAGGTAAATGTGACGTTACATGACATTGTTTACAAGCTGGTTTACTGAAGTCTTTCCGTGGAAACACTGATTGCACGATTCCATGTGACATGATACGGATTTCGGTAAGTTGTACTCTATCTTTTAACACACTTTCAGAGGCTCATTCATGTTTATTTTGCGCTGTAACTGGTATTAAAGGAGGAAGAGAAGATCAGTTGCCGCTTCTCTTGAGCTGAGCTGCGCCAGAGCGATCTCACACCACAGCGCCAAAACCATATTTATGTTTTTGAATTACATAATAAAATGGATGTAATTTGAAATCTGAGACATTGTTTCATATCAATAGTAACAAAGCATAGTGATTATATAGTGATTTATTGGATTGGAGGCGCGCTACAATGTCCCGTTCATTCATCAACTGAAAACAGGATGACTATTCGATTCTTGGGATTTGAGAATTTAATATTAATAATCTTATAATTGTAATAATATTATTACACGCAAATATTTAATATTAACATACATTAATTCATATTAGTACTTTAAAACACAAAATGCACAGTACGTTTTTGTAAACAATTTTGATTTGTTTTTAAAACAGAAAATTCTTTGACGTCCCGTTAGCTGCACTTTAAAGTCTCCAGGGTGTGAGATTTCTGAGAAAACAGCATCTGAGAGCACATGCAGCATAATGGAGGTGTTCAGGCTTCAGTGAGCTCTGTGCTGATGCGGAGAGAGTGAACACTGAACTCACTGAACCCACACAAGACACCAGCCTGCTATTCTCTCACTCACACTGGGAGGATGCAAATCTGGACAGTTCACTAATAGAGCTGTGCTAACTGGACTATTTCTCTCTCAGCTGAACAAACATGTTAGTGGGATTGCTAAGACAATCATCACTATTACTATGCTCATCATTTGTGCCAATGTTATTTTAGTATTATTTATTTAAGCTACTATTATAGTATCTATTAATATTTTGAATAAGCTTTTTTATTGTCCGTTTTCATTTTAATTTAAAGTTTTAATAATTTTCTTGCGTGCTCATTTTTATTTAGGCTAGTTTTTTTAAAAATATTTCCATTTTGCTTTAATTTATATCTGTAGTTTTAGTAATTTTAGTGTACTTCAACTTATTTCAGTTAATTGACAATGCTTCATACTTTTTTCCAGCTTCATTTCAACAATTTATTTTTATTTCACTATATTCCAACTATTAATTTTAATATCTTTAGTTTTAGTTAATAATTACAACTTTGGTTTGTGCTACAGACATGGATGACACCTTAAATAATAAGCGAAGAGGCATGCTGTTATAATAATTAATAATTTGCAGCTGGCACCTGATAAAATGTAAAAATTTTTTTTAAAATAAATAGCTGAGTGTATATTATACTGCATGAAATTATAATAATTTGACTCCACTCTTTGAATTAGGTCATGAAGAATACTACTGTTTAATAAACAATATATTTTAGGTTTATTGCAATAAGCATATACATTCAAATATTAACGTATTTGGAGAGTGTAGGGAGACCAACTCTATTATATTCCCAGTGTTTAATGGGAGTGGGTGGAGCTAACAAGATCTTTTGGTGCATTTTGTTAGTTTCGACTCTGATTGGTGGAATTCTCTGTACTCCATCATGAGTAATGCAGTTTTTCAAAACACATTGCGCTGTTAAACGCGATTATTTTAAAACTAAGCTGAAATAATGCAGAAGCAAATACTATTGATTAACCTCGTTGCTCACAGTAAGGCTGTCTTTAGAGGTTTATATGTTTTATTTCCCAATGGAGAAAATACATTTTAAAATACAATTTAAAAATCTGTTGCACTCTACGGGCCCTATCATACACCCGGCACAATGGTAGGTGCGACGCAAGTGTTTTTTGCTAGTTTCAAATATCGTTGTTTAAATATCAAATGCACTCGCGCCCAGCTGTTCACCCATGGGCGTGCTGGTCTGAAAACCAGGTGTGTTCAGGTGCATTGTTGGCACTGAAAGAAACTGAAAACGACTGCGCCACTGACCAACAAAAACCTGGTCTGAAGTCAATAGCGCAGTATTTTTTGTGTTATTTAAAGGGTGTGTTAGTAATATGCGCCTATAGGTGGGTGCACAACGTGCGTACCCTCTGCTTATTACACACACAGGGACGCGCAGCAGCACACACACATTTTTAAATATTACAAATAAAAGGATTCCCCTCTGGAGAAGCATTCATTCTTTCTGCTTGCAAATTCCGCCATGTAAATAGCGAATCTGCCATGGTGCAAGCACAACTGGCTAGATGAGACTCTGATTGGTTTATTGCACGTTACGCCCAAAACACACCCATGACTCATTAAGAGAATAGGTACAACCCTTTTGGACCATGCACCTGGCATGCCTGGCGTTTTTCCGTCGTTAAACCAGCAAAAGTGGATTCGGACACGCCCTAAGTGCACCTGCGCCATGTGCTTCAGACCATGCACTTAGTTCGTTAAATTGGGCACTACAACTTTAAATATGACATTGTTTTCAAAAAAACTTGATTTGCTTCCCAGCCCCTGAAACGACATGGGAACTTATGAAACTAAATGATGTGCCTGAAACGCAGCATAGACAAAATAAAGCCCATTAAAACATCAACAAAATGATTCATCATCACATTTCAAGGTGAAATGTGTATTTCTACACCACTAGAGGCACAGGATGAAAACTGCAATCTGTTCATTTAAATGGTCTGATGAGCTTTCCTGTCTGCCCAACCAATGGAATGGAGAATGTTTGAAACTTCTTGAAAAGAAAAGTTTGAAAAGTTTTCCAACTAATAAGTTGATTTACATTTTATTTTGATTTATATTAAATATTAACGGCTGAAATGGTCACACACAAACACACAGGGTGGTCACTCAGCACAACAGAGCAACAACATCCTCAGATGACAGGAAGTGACATAAGAGCCGAGACCGACTGCTATTTCCCCACTGTAACCCTGCACTGAACCTTTACTCTGCACAAACAGTCTGCAAGGACCGCAAACATCAATCTATCAATATTATAACAAATATGTTAGATTGTGTCTGCATCTTCAATCAACCCTTGTGCCCCAAGTCTAATGGGAAAGACTCTGTTTGAGTCATTATCTGGTGCAAATGAGCCATCTGCGGCCTGCCACATGCCCCAATCACACTTCCTGTGAGCCCTGTCAGGAGGAGACAACATCATATCCTCTCTTTGGACATAATGTTTTAGTGGTCACTGAAAGCTGTTGTTGTGTAAACAATGGTGCTTTGCAAAGAAAAAGAAAAAAAATCACACTTGATTATTTGGGAACTCTTAAATTGAAGGAAGGCAGTTCAACAGACATTCAAATATTCAATCTTTGCAGATGGCAAGGAAAGAGGGATTTAATAGACAGATAAAAAGTAATTTGATCCCAAACATTTGAGGTTGGGAAGTTCAGTCTGGACTTGATCCGTTGTGGAGTAACTATGCCCGAACAGGAGCTGTTCGGACCAATCAAATTGTCAGGGCGGGCTTTATACGATGATTGACAGATGATTAACAGTAACATAATCAGCCACGTCATCAAAGAGCGCTTGGGTTGAATTCATTCTAATCCTAAACGGTGTTCGTATATGCATTCACCTTTACCATTTCTCTCAAAAATGATGATCGTGTTGGTAAGTACTCCGTGTATCCTTACATTTTTTTAGCGTTTACACTCATCATCATCTTCTTCCAGCGTGCGTGCAGTTGAGTTCTGTTGACAACTATGCGTTAGTGATGTTTCGTTCATGAACGATTTGTTCTTTTTGAACTAATCTTAAATATGTCTCAGAGAGCGATTCGTTCATTTTGTGTTGACCATGCATGCGCTACATGCCATCGGTTCTGTACAGGATCTTCTGCATTCAGCCTATGGGGCTGTGAGTTGATGAACGAATGACTCGAACCGACTCAATTCTGTTTTTGGGACTGCATGCATTGCATATGGGGCTGTCACGGCCCGGATCAGACACTGATGACGGAACTAACGACTCGAACCCGAAGACAGGAGAGGTGTACTAATCTATCCAGGGAACAGACGTGATTAAATGTGAAGTGACAAAAGAAAGAACGACTGGGATTCGGAGGTGAGGTGAACTAACAGACTGCATAGCCTGAAGACCCAGCTAAGCAATTGAATGAATCATTTCTTTCTTAAAGTTTGGCCTTGGCTGCATTAGCTTATAGTTTATTTTTTATTCCAAATGTGATCAATGTTTGCATAAGTACTAGATGTGTTGGGGAATTTAACATGTGACATTTTAATTATATTCTGCTGAAATGAACGAAATGACTTTTGTCATTTTGCTGAACGATTTGTTCATTTTGAGATCCGAGTCCGTAAAATGATCTGAACTCCTCACTACTACTATGCATCGCTCAACATACGTCACTTACTCCATTGCTCTGATTGGTTGTAGGTCTATCCAATTGAGTGCAGAGGCATTTTCTTTCCTGGTTTGGTTGAAACATGCCCCATAATCACAGCCCAATGGAGCAGTATCAGACTCATATTATGACTAGAATCTGAGGATGACAATGTCAGGCTGGTCACCATGACCAAAACAGCCCAAATGACTTTATAGACAATGGACCTTTGCTGCAGTGTAGCGATGTATGAAGCACAGCTCAAACAGAAGTATTTATGCGCAATAAGTTTTCTCTAGTGATGCGATACGTTTGTTTGAGGAACAGACCACAATTTAAGTCATTATTAACTCTTTTCCCAACCATTGAGGGAAATTTCCGTTGTTTATGAGACTCTGAAGAGACCCGTTTATGAGGCTTTTCATGTTTTCACTGTTATACGATAGAGTACTGAATCTCCTGATCAAAACACAGGTGAAGAAAAAGCAGAAACAAGAGCTCTCATATGCAAGCAGATCATATGTAAAATAATGCGTTCATCAACATTAAATAGCATATAAATCAAAACTGCCTAATGTTACTGAATGAAATGTGGACCCAGGACGAGCTATAGGACTGTGAAGCTTTGGGGTGTTGATAGACTCGATCTACTCCATCTGTGTTTGATCATCGCTCTGAATCTGATCTGGATGTAGTCTTTGACAAAAACGTGATTTTCTCAGCTTTTTGCTCAAAATGTTGCCTTTTTTTAATAAAACATTGAATTTTGTTGATACAAAAATAAAACGTTTTGTTGTTGTCGTTTAAAAGCAGAGGGTCTGTTCTTTTTTTGATACATTGCATGTTTAGATATTTATACAACAAAATATTCTGGGGGCCATGATAATTTTGTGAAAATGACAGCTTAAAAAAATAAATAAAAAAAATTAAACATCATGCCACTCACTATAACGCTCAAAATTTCATTCACAATAATTTTTAGTAAGTGATGACTTAAATCTGTCTATTTCTCACACAAAGCTATCATATGATTTATGAAGACATGAAATATAGTTGTGTGAGTGATATGAAATGCTTATATGATACTTTTTTGGAAATTGACTCATCAAGCCTGCATTTATTTGATCAAAAATACAGGAAAAAAACAGTAATCTTGTGAAATATTATTACAATTTAAAATAATGGTTTTCTATTTTAATATACTTTATAAAGCTTTTCTAACAATATCAATCTTTACTATCACTATTTTTTATCAATTTAACATCCTTGCTGAATAAAAGTATTAATTTCTTTCAAAAAAAGAAAGAAAAGAATAACTGACCCTAAACTTTTGAACAGAAATGCAGCATATTACAGTGATTTCTGAAGGATCATGTGACACTGAACTGGAGTAATGGCTGATAAATTCAGCTTTGCATCAGAGGAATAAATTATATTTTAAAGTATATTAAAATAGAAAACCATTATTTCAAATAAATGCAGGCTTGATGAGCATAAGAGACTTCATTAAAAACATTAAAAATAATAATGTTTCCAAACTTTTGACTGGTACTGTATATATACACTAATAGAAGAGACAAAAGCCCATTACAAAATTAAATTTTTTTTTTAATGAAAACTGAAAATAAAAGTTAGTTCAAATGATAAATAAATACTAATATAATAAATAATTCTAAAATTCACTGTATGTTTTCATATGGAAAAGAGCTTGAACATTCTGCTGAACATCTACTTTTGTGTTCCACAGAAAAAAAAAAAAAAAAAATCATACAGGTATGGAACCTGAGGGAGAGTAAATGATGACAGAATGCTCATTTTGGTCAACTACTCCTTCAACGAAAATAAAGAAGAGAGCAGGGGAGCATGTGGTTGCGTCGGGATACGAACCGCACACATGCCTCCCTGCGGAATGGCCAACACCCTCTTCATCTCCTGTAGTGCTTTTCAAAAAGGGTTAAATAAATCAAAGGCTCGCACTGTGAACGTGCTGACGCACCGCAGCCATTAGCGAGGAAGGAAAGTCAATTGTGTTTCCAACACCAGATTGAGAGACTCTGCTTCATTCAAACAGCCCTTCTCCATAAACTTTATAGTCTATCATTCACAAGATTCTCTTTCCATTGAAACATTTACTGAAAATCCAAAGTTATCATCATTATGTTGAAATAGAGATATAATGTCGATAACAACCTCATCAAGTAAATGTATGGTGCATCCTGACAGTAGGCACATGGATGATGAAACAGCAGTGTGTGTGTGTGTGTGTGTGTGTGTGCGTTTGAGTGTTCAACAGGGTGGAGAGCAGTAATTAGCCTGTGTTAATACTTTGTTCTGTCTTGTCATTGTGTCTTCGACTGTCGCCTGGGCAGCAGCACCATGGAAACGGCAGATAAAGGGCATCGGACTCTTTCTCTATGGATCAGCCAGCAGCACAGACTCTATGTACACCTCTATGAGAACACATGTACTGTACTTGGTCACTGATTGATTGGATGCTGTCTGATTGAGTATGAACATTTCCATTTATGCTTGTCCATATAAATGTGTAGAATATTTTCATTCACGGCCGCCACACTGTCGTTCATTCACGGCCGCTGCACTGTCATTCACCGTGTGTGTCCACTGCCGCATTTTCAGTTAATTCTAATGGAAGATTTTCATTGAAAACACTCGCTTTGCTCCGCACCGTTATGAATGCCAGAGCGGCCGTGCACATTTTACTTTCGGTTTAGAATTAGCGAATACCGGTGTTGTCACGTGTCAATTAACCGGTGGGAAAATTTCCTCACCGCTACATCCCTAATGTCAAGCCCTGGTCATATGAGCAGAAAAGTCACTTCAAATGCACCAAGGTGTATGTGAGGAAAATAAGAACCTGGAGGGCAGTACTGATAAATGAGATCATGTGATGTGGTGGGTTTGGGATTCACAGCCCCGTTAGGAAACCACATCTGGAGAACAACCCTTCAGTGGTTCCTCCCACAGGCCAGCGTCTACACGATCACTGGGCAAACACACATGAAAGTGGACCGCTGGAGCACATAACTGCTTTTTAACAGGTGGACACAAGCAAAAATAGATAAATAAATAACATAATGACCAGATAGGACAACAATGCTTTTAATTCAAACTGCACATAAATAAAGAGATAAATAGAAGTCTTTGAAATGGAACCCTAAACATGACAACAAGGCTGCGTTCAGCCCCGACAAAATGTTGCAAAACGTTTTTTAAAACGGAAACGGTGGTGCATTGAACACCCTGTTCTGATGACGCAAGAGTTGCAGCTATGGCAGCTGAGAAGGTAATTCTTTATGTTCTTTTTGAAGAGTTTTCGGAGCCTGATGAACGACTTTACTTGGACCCACTGTGCAAGCTGTCTCTTTAATAGCGTGTGGTTTATATACATGTTGCTGCTGGAGAAAATGTATCTCAAACCCTGTTGCACACCGTTTACAGGAAACATGTCGTTCAACCTGGAAACCATATCAAAACTTGAGCACGAGCTTGAAAGTGCCCCAGGCCTACAGTTCTTCAACCAACCAACCAACCAACCAAATCAACCAACCAATCAACCAAATCAACCAACCAACCAATCAAATCACAAACCAACCAACCAATCAACTCAACCAACCAACCAACCAAATCACCAACCAACCAACCAAATCACCAACCAACCAACCAACCAACCAAGGACTGCCATTTAATCAGTTAAAAAACATAATTTCCCTCTCCAAAATATTAATATGCACTTGAAATGTAAGGGTAAAAACAGATTCTGAAAATCTATGCTAGCTGCTCTACAAGCTCAACATTCTCAGCTAAAATTAGCTGAAGATTAAGGTAACTTAGCAGTCAAAGAACAGAAATCAATACAGTCTCATAGGCTTCCAACTAAGCGCTATGAAAAAGGCATTCATAAATCTGCACAGCTTATATCAGAGAGCTTCCTGTGCGTGATGCAAGCAAGCTGTCCAAACACTGTCCGCGTGTGCCAGTGCAGTGAGGCAGCTGTGAGTCGTGTTAATGTGTGGGCAGAAAACAGGCCAACGGCACCTGCTGAGGGCATTAGAGCCCAGATCAGAATCTGTGCAGCGCTGAAGTGTTAACAGGTGCCTGATCACAAGCTCAATCAAGCTTCACACATATGCTTAGTGTGTGTGTCAATAAAAAAAAAGTGTGATCAAGACACATTTCATAACTGTATAAAAGACCATCTTGTAATATTTAATATAGTAGAAAGCTCAGCAATACAAAGAAAAAGACATCCATTATTTTCAAATACAAAACAAACAATAATATAATATAGTATTATTTTTTAATTAATTAATCATTTAAATTAAATTCTATTAAATTACTTAAATATTTAAATATTAATAATATAGAAATAAAATGTGTGCGGCAAGAAAAAAGGGATTGAGTAAGACATGTAATAAGACCATTCTGTAATATGAAATGGGAGGCAGAAAGCTCAGCATAATATTAAATTATTATTAATTTGTGATGTGACTGAATATTAGATAATGAGAACATAGCACATTTCCTGATGACTAGACAGTAAAAACGCATTGTATTATGCGATCAGGTGTTAAGCAACTTGCAAATATTGTACTGATAAGGTTACTATGTTCTTTTAGGGAAGTATCAGCTGACAGTAACCATGTATAATCTGTGAGATCTTGAGTGAATCCTGAAGGTTTTATTTTCAGTAACTTGAGGAATCGTTTTCCTATTGCAGTGTGTGAGAATGTGTGTGTGTGTGTGTCATGCTGTTAAGGAAGCAGGTCTGACTGCGACGCCATCTGTGCCAGCGCCACCCTGTCTTCCTGACATTTAAACTCAGCAACACAATACGCACACTATACACAATACACACAAACACATTCAAGAGTAGAGCTGCATTAATAGCACGTCAACGCAATCAGAATTACAATTGCCACAGTGGAACAAGACATATAACATCGGGACAAAATAGGTCAGGAGCAAAAACAGATAACAAAGTGAGATCAAATACATAAAGTATATTTGTATTAACATTTAATTATTGCACGTTTGCGTAATAGTTTGCATTTCACTGAATTTTTTTATTCATTTTGAGGAACACAATTTTTTTGTGCAGGTGAGATGCATGTTCACATTTAGTCTAGAACTACAATATCCATCACATTCACACAGCCCACACAACGCCTCTGCACTTACTCATGATTTCCCTCAACAGGAGAGCTGTCAGTCAACGTATTTGAAAAAGTAACTCAGATATTTTGTTGTTAATTTAGTAAAGTAATGCATTACTTCTAGTTACTTGGAAAAAAGTAATCTGATTACTTAAAGCAGGGGTGGGCAATTCCAGTCCTGGAGGGCCACTGTCCTGCAGAGTTTAGCTCCAACTCTGATCAAACTCACCTGCCTGTAGCCTTCTAGTAATCCTGAAGACATTGATTAGCTTGTTCAGGTGTGTTTGATTAGGGTTGGAGCTAAACTCTGCAGGACATTGGCCCTCCAGGACTGGAATTGCCCACCCCTGCTTTAAGTAATCAGATTACTTTTTTCCAAGTAACTAGAAGTAATGCATTACTTGACTGGAATTGCCCACCCCTGACTTAAAGGGTACATAACACACACAGTTTCTGCCAATCTCATGTTAATCTTGAGTACCTATAGAGTAGTATTGCATCCTTCATATCTCCAAAGAGTCTTTAGTTTAAAAGACAGATGCGCTGTATCGATTCTTTCCGAAAACAGCCGAGCTCGTGGAAGCGTGCAGTGGGTGGAGCTAAAGAGTCACAAGCACACACACACACACACACACACACACAATACATTGTTGCATTATCCCTGAATAACTTTGGATTCACTATACGTTCGTGTCGTTTACATTATATGCATTTACCCGCCGATTGCCAACAAAACACAGACATTTGATGCAGTTTCACTCACCGCCTGCAGTTTCTACTCATGAGCGGGAACAAACAAACAAACACACTTGCAAAACTCTGTTGCTGCTCCGGAAACACAAACTGCATCCACTGTTTTCTTAACGCTGGGTTATTTAAGAAGCTGAACAAGGTTATCTTTCCCTCACAACCAGAAACACATTTCTTTAGTGACATTGTTGATTTCGTGGTCTAAAAACAAAAGGACAGCACTGCTGACTGTAACCCGAACGAGGGCAGCTCTTGCGCTCGCTCTGGTTGACGTGCGCACGCGCTCATCCGGGAGAAGTGCCCATACAAGGAATTCCGCCCTTTATGACGTCATACAGGGCCATACTCGAAAAAAACATATTCGAATCCTGAAGGAGTGTATTTGGCACAGAAATACTCTGTCATACGTCCAACTCGTTTTTTTTTTTATTTTGGCCATGTTTAGCATGAGAATCCAACTCTATAACTAAATAAGTCAGAATGCATTAAATAGCATACTTATTTTTGCTGTCTTATTTTATACTATATTTTCAAATTGCTCTTTCCTGTTTTTTTGGTTTTGTTTGTTTTTTATATATAATTATATTTAATTCTCAATTCAGGTCATCAGAGGTGCTTCAAACATGTTCAGCGACCACACCCCCTTTATCCATATTAATAAGGGCGTCCCTTTCATGTGCCATCTCCCCACCCAACAACACAGAGCAGCTGCACTGATGTCATGGGAATAATTCCTGCTCTCCTAAAACACTAATCATCTGAGAATAGTTTTTGCTCCTGTGTGGCACAGACTCAGTAAAATATATTCCATTTCTTTAATGTCTCACTGCAGCCTTTTCCGAACCTCTTCACGCTTGATATTTAAGTGAATTTTAAACACTTGACGGATAACCTTTGTGGAGTCACTTGAGAATATTAGACTTGAGCTAAACAGGCTGAAGATGACTCAGTAAACGTATGCAAACAATAAGAGCCAATATTGACGCAAAAACTGTTTTGAGGGACAAAAATCTGGGCACATATCCTACACTGATTAGCGTCAGCCCAAAGTGCCATGCATAATTACTACAATGCAAGCTCCACCCCCCTAAGATGCTTGAGGGCCGGGATGCGTTTCCATAGCGTTGTTATGGGAGGAGGGGAGACGCCTTACTGTAGTGATGTTACAGAGAGAAAGAGGATACTCAGGGGAAGAGAGGCTAGACGGAAAGAAAATAGCTGAGCTCTGAAGCAGGGGGGATTTACCAGCTGGCTGTTGTCTGTGTGGTTTAATGAAAGGGCTGTGTGATATTTATGCACGTCTCTGAAGCTGGTCTATGACTCCTACACCCGCTGAACAATGGCCCCCGTGGATTCGCCCGTCGTGCATTTGATGCAGCCGCCTGCTTTTCATCGGCCAAACAAACACACACAAATTCTGTTAAAGGGGTAGTTTACCAAAAAATCGACAGCATTTACTCAAGCTCCAAGTTTCAGAATAAAAGTGCATAGAACTTGTGCACTATATTCTAGTGGTCAACCGATATTGATTTGTTGATGGTTGATGCTGATATCTTAGTCTGTGTTCACACTTGTGATTCGGTTCTCTTGGTTCTTTTGGTCCGGACCAAGAAAGAAAATGATACATTTAGGTTGTGTTCACACTTGGCATTAAAATGAACCCTGGTGCGATTGCTCTATTAGTGCGGTTCATTTAAAAAAGTGTGAACACTGCCATTCGAACCCTGGTGCGCACCAAACAAGGGGAGAGAGACCTCTAAAAATATGGGTCTCGGTCCACTTCTAAACAGACTCTGCTGTGGTTAGAATGAACGCAACACGGACCAAAGACATGTAAACAAACCCAAAAAGTTTTGTTTAGGTTCGGTATCTTTAGGTTCGGAGTTAAAACGCCACCAGGACTAAATGTTTTTGGGGTTTTTTGGTCTGGACTAGGGGTGTGCCATATCATACCGTCCACGACAACACCGGTATAAATTTTTACATGATAAAAAAGTGTCATCGCGATATCAATGATATAGCGACGCAATGACGTATGGCGCATTTACGTTCCCTAACGCGCACAACAACAAAACCTGTCTGAGAGTAAGGGCAGCATGTCAGCCTCCAATGACAATTTAGTACCTAAAAGGGAGCGGTCAGGCCTCCTGACAACTGACAAAACATTGATAAGATGGTATTGATATTTGCAGCGCAATATTTGAACGGAAGGGTAAAATTGACAGTTATTTTCGTAAAATAGATTCGTGACTGCGTCAGTGTCTCTCTTAACAATGAAGATGTACGTTTACTACTTAAAAATAGCGATGTAACCCCATCGTTGCTGAGAAATATAATGTGATCCAGTAGCTTAGCTATTTTATTGCTAAAAGTCGCAGGGCGGCGTTTCTGTGCGTTATTTTGATTTTTTTTTGCGCACAAAAACTATTCTCGTCGCTTCATAAAATTATTGTAGAACCACTGTAGTGAGATGAACTTTTTAACGACGTCTTTAGTACCTTTTATGGGTCTTGAGAGAGGAAATGTCATTACTGCCAATGGAGGCCTTTCTGAGCCATCGGATTTCAACAAAAATATCTTCATTTGTGTTCCGAAGATGAACAAAGGTCTTACGGGTGTCGAACGACATGAGGGTAAGTATTTAATGACAGAATTTTCATTTTTGGGTCAACTAACCCTTTAAGGCTTGCCAGTTTCGACATTAAAGCGATTTTGGACCATCGGATGTGTATCATTATATTGAGCTACTGCGCTGATGCATTGTGACACACAAACACAGACTCCTGCTCGGAGCCTGCATCCTCGTGGTGTTGTGTAAGATTGCAGTCATCCAAATTAATAAAAAGTATTGCCGTAAACAATGTATTTTGCGACACCACGAAATAACCGATAGAGCATAATATGAAACGATAGACTTTTTATTTCGCCCATCTGATATATCGTCATATCGCACAGCCCTAGCCTTAGCGCGGGAGCAGGAGCAGCGCGTGAGCAGCAGTGAAGCGGGGATTCGGCGCAAAGTCTATTTTTGCTGCGCTGCTGACGCTCAATTAAAGTGAAAGCACACTTTTGCTGGACAAAATAAATATTATTTCACACAAAAAGTGCTCAATATGCACAGAATAAGCATGTCTAGTGTGTTTTAACAAGAACTGTAGTGTATCAGAAAAGTTAAGTCAGAAAATTAAGAATAAAAAAAAAAGCTAGAAATATAAAAATCTGTTTTCTTGGTTGTGTTTGTGATTTACCATTTACATGCAAATGTTGTACACACCCCATGTTAACAAACTTTCAAGACTATTAAGTTTATAAATGACCAATTTCTAAAAAGAAATATTGTTTTTGTAAAGAAATGCTCTTATACACTCACCTAAAGAATTATTAGGAACACCATACTAATACTGTGTTTGACCCCCTTTCGCCTTCAGAACTGCCTTAATTCTACGTGGCATTGATTCAACAAGGTGCTGAAAGCATTCCTTAGAAATGTTGGCCCATATTGATAGGATAGCATCTTGCAGTTGATGGAGATTTGTGGGATGCACATCCAGGGCACGAAGCTCCCGTTCCACCACATCCCAAAGATGCTCTATTGGGTTGAGATCTGGTGACTGTGGGGGCCATTTTAGTACAGTGAACTCATTGTCATGTTCAAGAAACCAATTTGAAATGATTCGAGCTTTGTGACATGGTGCATTATCCTGCTGGAAGTAGCCATCAGAGGATGGGTACATGGTGGTCATAAAGGGATGGACATGGTCAGAAACAATGCTCAGGTAGGGCATGGCATTTAAACGATGCCCAATTGGCACTAAAGTGTGCCAAGAAAACATCCCCCACACCATTACACCACCACCACCAGCCTGCACAGTGGTAACAAGACATGATGGATCCATGTTCTCATTCTGTTTACGCCAAATTCTGACTCTACCATCTGAATGTCTCAACAGAAATCGAGACTCATCAGACCAGGCAACATTTTTCCAGTCTTCAACTGTCCAATTTTGGTGAGCTCGTGCAAATTGTAGCCTCTTTTTCCTATTTGTAGTGGAGATGAGTGGTACCCGGTGGGGTCTTCTGCTGTTGTAGCCCATCCGCCTCAAGGTTGTGCGTGTTGTGGCTTCACAAATGCTTTGCTGCATACCTCGGTTGTAACGAGTGGTTATTTCAGTCAAAGTTGCTCTTCTATCAGCTTGAATCAGTCGGCCCATTCTCCTCTGACCTCTAGCATCAACAAGGCATTTTCGCCCACAGGACTGCCGCATACTGGATGTTTCTCCCTTTTCACAGCATTCTTTGTAAACTCTAGAAATGCTTGTGCGTGAAAATCCCAGTAACTGAGCAGATTGTGAAATACTCAGACCGGCCCGTCTGGCACCAACAACCATGCCACGCTCAAAATTGCTTAAATCACCTTTCTTTCCCATTCTGACATTCAGTTTGGAGTTCAGGAGATTGTCTTGACCAGGACCACACCCCTAAATGCATTGAAGCAACTGCCATGTGATTGGTTGATTAGATAATTAATTGCATTAATGAGAAATTGAACAGGTGTTCCTAATAATCCTTTATGTGAGTGTATATAGCGTTGGAGCTGCTGCTGTGATGCTGTACAAACGCTTCCAGTGTGAATACTCTGTACAGTGGCGGTGTAGTTACGCTGACGTGAAGCTCACACTTGCGGTGTGAAACAGGTGTTAGCCCTGGTTCGCTTAGCAGTCACACTGTCATTTTTAACACTAATTCTAAAGATACTACACACACATGAATACATTTATGACATATATTTTATGCTGTGTGCTGGGCTAAATGCGCTCGTTGCATGTCTGTACATATGGTGGTATTTTTACCAGCTGAGAACTCATGAAGAGTTTATAAAATGTGTAAAGGGGTCAAAACAGTGGCAGGAACCTTACACTTATACTTAAGATGGCAACTTCTTAATTCTGTAATCCTTATAGCATTTTTCATAAATAAAGACATTGTTTAAAAAATATTAATACAATTAGGTAAACACTGCAACCAACAGGGCACTCAGTAATCTGCTAACTTTGTGCACACTGAAAATCATATTTTTTTCAAATAAAGAAAAGGTGACACACTTTACATGCATGACACTTATTTTACATACAGCACACAGTAAAAAAATGACATGGATATGACAGTGCGCAACTGTATATACTGTAGCACAGCATAGCTTGAAATCAAGGGTTTAAAGTTTGTTGATCTTGAAATTAAATATTTATTAGATAATCAAAGACTCTTAAGTGATTTAAATAAGTGAATTCTGACGTAGATGAATAAATATTAATAGTGCTTATTGCTAATAATAGAAAAGCTGACACAATAAACACTCAACCCGTTCTCACTCCCAAGGCGTCAAAATCTGAAGCATGGTCAAGTGCCTTCCGCGTCACAATGAAGACGCTAAAGGTACCCCTAGACGTCACTATATCGACGCGCAGGGGTACATCATTGATTTCAATGAGAAACCTTTGTCGTCATACACAGACATGTTGGGAATGGGAATGTTATCGTCATGATGAAATTATATATTATGATTTTGCCATCATGACATGTTGGAGTGTGATTCTCAATTTAATCAGCCAGCATAATTTTATTTACATTTATTTACGCTATTTAGACACGTTTTAACATGTAACCCCAACCCCGTCCCATCCCTAAACCTACCCATTTGTGTATTATATGATATAAAACACAGGATATAACAGGCAGATACGACTGCATGCACAATTTATTCAAAAAGTACAAATATTCCAAGTGTTCCGAGGCCAAACGATTGATTTGTGTGAAGGAAATCCCCAAAAGCGATCAGGTCTCCATACGCCGAAGATCATGCACACATTCAAATTTCAAAAATTGCCGCCCGAAGAAACGTTACGTCAGATTTCTATTCATAGTGTATAATATCACTTATATCATAGTGAAATTGCATTGCTCTCGTATGTCTCGTGACCAATTTGCGTCATTGCGTCAGCTTTGATTGTAAAATGTCATTGGCTCTCGTGTGTCTTGTGACCGATTGCGTCATGCTAAAGAGTCGGTGTATCATTTGAATGAGATATGAATGAGTGCGTTCACGGAGCGCGGGATCATCATTTCATTTCGATTAAACTCTGTTCTTCACATGAAGATATCGTATGACTTCAGAAGACTTGTTTTTGGTCCGTTTTTGCAATAAATACCTGTGACTGTACTTTTATTTGCATGTTACGTGTTTTATATTGTTGAGAAGTGGGTAGGTTTAGGGTAGGAGTTGGGTTAATTGCTCCAAAATATAAAAGTAGCCTATAAATATTCATAAAATCATGTCTGCTTTTACAAATGCAAAGAATTAAATGCGTCTTGATCTGACGCAAACTAAAATCAACGGAGTACCCTGTGCGTCGATATAGTGACGTCTACCTTTAGTGTCTTCATTGTGACTCGGAAGGCACTTGAACATGCTTCAGATTTTGAATTCTTGGGAGTGAGAATGGGTTGAAATACTATACGGTATACAGTTTACTCTCTTTAACATTTCTGACTAATAAAAGTATTAAGTATAACTCTAATGAACACAGAGAAAGGGAGCGCTGTGTGCTCAAGTGCTGCCGTTCTCATGGCTGTCAAAATAAAAGACACATCGGCCAAACAGTAAAACTTGTTTTTGCAGAGTTGAGCTTTATAGCCAATCACAGACACATCTGTTAAGCGCACACATCAGCCAAACAGTTAAACTTACCAGACCACTAATACAGTGGCTGAGTGTGAAGAACGGCCCATTATTTTTATCATTCAGGTTTGAATAATTAATATTTTTAATTTTTAGGTTAACTATCCATTTAACTATCTAATGTTTACTGTGCAGGTCAGAAGGGCGTCCGCTGAACACATTCCTCCTCCATTCGGCTCATGGTCATTTGCCTTCACAAAACCAAGAGAGGTTTGAGAGGATTTATATTGTTATAGCACATTGGTCTTTTGAAGTAGATACCATCAGCATAATGATTATGCATATAAACAGCCTGATTCTGATTAAATTCTGATTCATTTGGCCCTCAGTGCTGGGCATTTTGCCTAAATGAATAAATGAGTCTCTTCTCTAGAGAGGAGAAAAACATAATAAAAAGATACAGTAGTTGATGTGCAGAAACAAAACCAATAATCCCAATTCTGAAATATATTTTAATAAATGTGTAAAATAATTGTTATATTAATGCACCTAGTCTACAACATCACTAATGAACTATATTACTTTTGAAACATTGCGATTATTACTAACAAATTTTATGTTGGTCTAAATGTAACTTAATTTATTAAACACAAGTTTGGGGTTGGTAGGATTTTTTAAATGTTTTTTTATGTCACCAAGGCTGATTTTTTAAAATCAAAAATACAGTAAAAACCTAATATTGTGAAATATAATTATAATTTAAAATTAACATTTTCTATTGTAATATATTTTAAAATGTAATTTACTTCTGTGATTCAAAGCTGAATTTTCAGCATCATTACTGCAGTCGTCAGTGTCACATGATCCTTCAGAAATCATTCTAAGATGCTGATTTGCTGCTCAAGAAACATTATTATTATCAATGTTGAAATCAGTTTTTGCTACTTATTTTTTTTTTTATATTGTGATATGACGATATGTGGATTTTTTTTAAGGATTCTTTGATGAATAGAACGTTCAAAAGAACATTTCTTTGAAATAGATTTTTTTGTAACAAATGTATATGTCTTTACTGTCACTTCTAATCAATTTAACACATTCTTTCTAAATAAAAGTATTAGTTTCTTTAAAAAAAAAAAAAACGTACTGGTCCCAAACTTTTGAAAGGTGACATATACAGGTGCTGGTCATATAATTAGAATATCATCAAAAAGTTGATTTATTTCACTAATTCCATTCAAAAAGTGAAACTTTTATATTATATTCATTCATTACACACAGACTGATATATTTCAAATGTTTATTTCTGATGAATGTTTATTTATTTTGATTATTATAACTGACAACTAAGGAAAATCCCAAATTCAGTATCTCAGAAAATTAGAATATTACTTAAGACCAATACAAAGAAAGGATTTTTAGAAATCTTGGCCAACTGAAAGGTATGAACATGAAAAGTATGAGCATGTACAGCACTCAATACTTAGTTGGGGCTCCTTTTGCCTGAATTACTGCAGCAATGCGGCGTGGCATGGAGTCGATCAGTCTGTGGCACTGCTCAGGTGTTATGAGAGCCCAGGTTGCTCTGATAGTGGCCTTCAGCTCTTCTGCATTGTTGGGTCTGGCATATCGCATCTTCCTCTTCACAATACCCCATAGATTTTCTATGGTGTTAAGGTCAGGCGAGTTTGCTGGCCAATTAGGAACAGGGATACCATGTTCCTTAAACCAGGTACTGGTTGCTTTGGCACTGTGTGCAGGTGCCAAATCCTGTTGGAAAATGAAATCTGCATCTCCATAAAGTTGGTCAGCAGCAGGAAGCATGAAGTGCTCTAAAACTTCCTGGTATACGGCTGCGTTGACCTTGGACCTCAGAAAACACAGTGAACCAACACCAGCAGATGACATGGCACCCCAAACCATCACTGACTTTGGAAACTTTACACTGGACCTCAAGCAACGTGGATTGTGTGCCTCTCCTCTCTTCCTCCAGACTATGGGACCCTGATTTCCAAAGGAAATGCAAAATTTACTTTCATCAGAGAACATAACTTTGGACCACTCAGCAGCAGTCCAGTCCTTTTTGTCTTTAGCCCAGACGAGACGCTTCTGACGCTGTCTGTTGTTCAAGAGTGGCTTGACTCAAGGAATGCGACAGCTGAAACCCATGTCTTGCATACGTCTGTGCGTAGTGGTTCTTGAAGCACTGACTCCAGCTGCAGTCCACTCTTTGTGAATCTCCCCCACATTTTTGAATGGGTTTTGTTTCACAATCCTCTCCAGGGTGCGGTTATCCCTATTGCTTGTACACTTTTTTCTACCACATCTTATCCTTCCCTTCGCCTCTCTATTAATGTGCTTGGACACAGAGCTCTGTGAACAGCCAGCCTCTTTTGCAATTACCTTTTGTGTCTTGCCCTCCTTGTGCAAGGTGTCAATGTTCGTCTTTTGGACAACTGTCAAGTCAGCAGTCTTCCCCATGATTGTGTAGCCTACAGAACTAGACTGAGAGACCATTTAAAGGCCTTTTCAGGTGTTTTGAGTTAATTAGCGGATTAGAGTGTGGCACCAGGTGTCTTCAATATTGAACCTTTTCACAATATTCAAATTTTCAGAGATCCTTAGTTGTCAGTTATAATCATCAAAATTAAAAGCAATATAACATTTGAAATATATCAGTCTGTGTAATGAATGAATATAATATACAAGTTTCACTTTTTGAATGGAATTAGTGAAATAAATGATATTCTAATTATATGACCAGCACCTGTATATTTATATTTATTTACACTTTTGTGGGTGATTGTTTAATTTTATTTTCTAAATGGCATGGTATGTATAGCACATCACTTACAACAAAAGAGTGCTGCAGCTTTCTGACAACTGATATTATTAGAGTCTCTGTTCCGACCACAAGGTTTCCCACAAAATATCAAATATCATGATTATTTGTTAGTATGTCAAAAGACAAACTCCTCAAACAAGGCTGTAGTTTAGCCTGAAGGTTTTGTCTTATGTGTAAAAAATATATCCACGTGTACAGACTGACACTGAAAGAACAGCACCCTCTCCCACACTCTCTGATCTTCCCACGACTGCTTTACAGGAGGATCTCACAAAACCATCCTTTGAAAATGCAGTGCAATGACGAGACTTTAAGCAGAGCCGCCCAGCGCCCCAAGGTTCCCTCCTCCTCCTGCTGCTGCTTTTACGAGTCATATCCATTCCCACAATCCTTTTCAAATGCCCAACTTTTATGCGTTTACTGTAAAGGGTACACTTTTAATCTTTTCCCGACATTCATCCTCTGAAACCTAGTCACAGAGTTGTACATGTGTGAGCAAATCATGGTTAAATATGAATACGCCATTTATTGTGATTGTATTTTAAACACATACAACATATATATAGTTTGGGGTCTGTTAGTATTTAAGAAATTAATACTTTTATTAAAGGGATAGTTCACCTAAAAATTATAATTATTCCATGATTTACTCACCCTCAAGTCATCCTAGGTGTATATGACATTCTTCTTTCAGACGAATACAATCGGAGTTATATTAAAAAATATCCTGGCTCTTCCAAGCATTATAATGGCAGTGAATGGCAGCCCAAATGAAGCCAGTGTGAAAAAAGTGTATCCATCCATTATAAAAGTAATCCATACGGCTCTGGGGGGTTAATAAAGGCCTTCTGAAGCGAATCGATGGGTTTACGTAAGAAAAATGTATAAAGTAAAATATGAAGAAAGTGTAACGCCTCTCGCAGTTCAAAATGCTTAAGCTACATCCGGTTGGCTAGAGGGCGAGTAAATCATGGGATAATTTTCACTTTTGGGTAAACTATCGCTTTAAGGAATTAATTAAACTGATCAAAAGTGACAGTAAAGACATTTATAATGAAACAAAAAAAAAAACTTTCTATTTCAAATTCTTTTGAACTTTCTATTCAACCAGAGTCATGTATTGAAAATATTTTGGTGGCCGCCAAAATGAATCTTTGTCCTGCCAGAGATGTATTCTGACAATACCGGTGTTCAACAACGCAATTACTGTATTGGTAGCACAATCTGCTTACAGTTGCTTTAAAACGCTTTTGTTCGCCAACCACCAAAAGACCATTTTTGACCCAGGAAAACCCTGTCACACTGTAAACCCTAACGCTCAAAATAATGAATTGGTTTGAGTAGAGCCAACTCACATTAAACTATATAGTTCAAACAAATTAACTTTTATGAGTATTTAGAACTAGGGATGCACAAATACCATTTTTTCAGATCCGATCCGATACCACAAATTCTGAGTATCGGCCAATACCGATCCAACACCAGCGCAGTTGTGTTTAAAAATTCAATGTAAAATTTCTGTTGAACTGATAATCACTCTTTTGTGTGTTAAACACAATCTACTAAATACAGACAACAAATTAGAAAAATATATAATCACAATCTATGACAAAAATACTAGGCTACTATAAACTAGATTAGTGGATAAGCAAAAGTTTGAGTGCACAATAATTGTATAAAATCTAAACATTTAGTGGAAAAAAAACATTTAGTGGGGAACAAATAAAAGTGTAGAACTAAATCTGGTAAAATGTTACACGTTGTAAAATACCTTCATGAAAAACAAGTAAATATATTTACAGAAATAGGGCCTTTATACTAAGAAATTAAAAGACATTTATTTTAAATGTATAGCACAGCTTTTTAATGAGACAGCAACATATTATAGATAGGGCAGAACAAGAAAGGCTATTAATAATCTTTCATTGCGCAAAAGTATTATAATACTAAAAAAGGCTTAATACAGAGCGGCACAAAGCATGCGCATCCCATGCACAGGATGATGAGTCACCACGCGCAACAGCGCTCCGTCCGCATTGAAAAGTTCAAAACACAAAGGGAAGAGATATCGATGCGTAGTGTTAGTGTATCTATCTATGCAATATTTTATTGAGCCTTTTCTTTTAACAGTTTAAAATTTCAGTTACCGTGCGTGTGAAGAATAATACAATCTCTAGTCCAGTGTTGTGATCTAACAGACACCCGGTAGAAAGTAACACGATTTAGAAACCGCAATAAACTCCAGCCAGATAAAGTCATTTTATGCAAAACCATAGAGCGTTATCTTCAGATCAAGCATAATAACAGGAACATTGAATCATCTTGGAGAGAGTTTCATCGTGTTGACTGTCGTAACCGAACGCAGCACGCAGTTTGAAAGCTGGATGGAGAATGACTGACAGACGCAGCAGAGGGAAGCATTCATGTGAACTTGAATTTAATGACTTAAATATTCATCTGTACCTCACATTAAACTATGGAATGGCTTCAGAACACTTAATATAGTGCACGAAGCGTTGATGATGCTTTATAATGTTGTTGTGCCTCTTGTGGGGCACTGGGGCTTAACAATAACACAGAATATTATACGCACAGTATCGGATTTGGATCGGTCCTGTCTGACCGATGCCCGATCCGGCAAATAAAGGCAGTACCGGATCGGCGCATACCTATTTAGAACTTTCTTTTTCTTTTGAGTTCTCAAAACTGACACATTTTAAGTAATCTGAATTGTTC
Organism: Rhinogobio ventralis; assembly: GCA_039654625.1. Taxonomy (NCBI): domain Eukaryota; kingdom Metazoa; phylum Chordata; class Actinopteri; order Cypriniformes; family Gobionidae; genus Rhinogobio; species Rhinogobio ventralis. The sequence continues at coordinate 5,542,198 of CM077214.1, read as the reverse complement.
AATTGTTTTGAGTTTTATGAACTTAAAATAAACTTAACCCGAAACTGGGCTGGGATTTCTATTTCCCAGCATGCTTTGCCATTAATTTGACAGTAAATGCCAAAATTAAGTGTTATATTATTATTTGCAAGATTAACGTTAAGATTGTTATTTGCAAGATTAACGTTAAGTGGGAGATTTAATAGTGTTTAATGTTTTGTTATGCTAGTTTAGTTTCTGTTATGTTGGGTTGTTTGTAGGATTACTATATCATAGTGACGAGTGGAGCACGAGAGTGGTTTGAGAACAGATATATGTTAAATGTTTCATATTGCTGTCCTCATTCAGCAAGTGCTATGCTAATGCTACCAAAGCATTGTGCAAACAATTAGCAAGGTGACATTTATTTAATTAGCTTTTTAAAGCTAGTCAAGTTTCCACTACTAAAAAATTGAGATTGCATGATATTTTTAAGTTAAATGTATGAATAACTCAAATATTTGAAGTTAAGAGCAATTAAAATGTATGATTACAAAATAAAAAAATCTGCAAGTTCTTCTTACTTAAACTTTACATTTCTTAACCTAAAAACATTTGAGGCAACTGATTGCCTCTTTTTTTTTTTTTTGCGTTTTGCCAACTTATTCAGGTTTACAGTGCATCAAAGAATCCTGAGAAAAATGTAACATGGTTTCCACAAAAATATTAAGCAGCACAACTGTTTTCAACATTAATGATAATCAGAAATGTTTCTTGAGCAGAAAATCAGCATATTCGATCGATTTCTGAAAGATCATGAGACACTGAAGACTGCAGTAATGATGCTGAACATTCAGCTTTGATCACAGGAATAAATTACATTTTACAATATATTACAATAGAAAATAAATACAGCCTTGGTGAGCAGAAGAGACTCGTTTCAAAAATATTTTACCGATCCCAAACGCTAATGTATGGGTCAAAATAGTCACTTGATTGGTCAATCATGTATTAAACCATTTATGTGTTTTCCACTCATATAAAGAAATTGTACACAAATCAAAGATTATGCTGACAGGATAATATATTCCACACATCATTCAATCTCTCAGAGCCTCTCGCTGGCATCATCAGTGGTTTTCAGGGTTTCAATAATAAAACCGCAATCAATGTCATCCACATTACACATCTCCATTAAAGAATCAGTCACGCTCATCTCTGATGTATTCTAAGAGCAGTAAATCAGTTTCAAGATGCTTTCCTGCAGCTCAATGTAGTCATAGCGAAAGTATGACTAAACAATAGAGGAAATGTGATTTGGAGGACTACGATATGTCATGATTCACTCGCACCAGAGTTGGAGGTAGGGGTGGGCGTTATACCGCTAGACACGATTAACCAGTAGAAATGTGTGAGATTTTGGACTAGCGTGGTTACACACGTGACGTGGTTGTGCTGTATGGTCATGAAAACGAATTGTTTGCATGTGTTTTTTAAGCATTGTGGTTTAAAAATAAGTTATTTTAAACACAATAAGCAGCGAAAGAGAACTCATTTCGCTATATGCGCGCTGTCAAAATGCCCATCTTTGCAAGTATCTTCATAAACACAGTCATATGTCTCAAGTAGGGCTGCAACAACTAATCAATAAAATCGATAATAATCGATAATGAAAATCATCGCTAACAATTCTCATTATCGATTAGTCGGGTCTGCTCTCTGTACGCAAAGCTTCAACCAGACGCGCCAAATTATAGCACTGAATAACGCATTTTATGGACAAAATGTGCATCTAGAAATAGTAGAGTGGAAACAGAGTGAGCTGATGCAGGAAATATACATGATCCAAGTGCCCAAAACATGGGAACTGTTTTTTTTAAGCTTCAAGCGAATGCATTAGCGTTTAACATACCCTGCCATGCACTTGACGTGTGTGTGGGTGTACGTCCTCAGCGCAAAACGTTCATTTTACAGGTTATAGCCACTGATCTATATAGAGAACAGTTATATCCTCATCATCTGTAAATGCTACTAATTCACGCGAGTATTTCCATTTTGCATGTAAGGGCGTCCTGACAGTCTGTGTTGTAATTTAGCTGAAATATCTGCTGTTGGACGCTAAATTTAGTTTTAAAAGTCAACATTTAATTCAAGTATTTTATGAGAGTAGAAACTGTAAAGGGACAACAGCGTGTAAATTGAATATAAATGTAAGACGTTTCTACAGGATAAAGAAATGACAGTAACAGTTACTGTGTCCAGAGAGAGAGAGAGAGAGAGAGAGAGAGAGAGAGAGAGAGAGAGAGAGAGAGAGAGAGAGAGAGAGAGAGAGAGAGAGAGAGAGAGAGAGAGAGAGAGAGAGAGAGAGAGAGAGAGAGAGAGAGAGAGAGAGAGAGAGAGAGAGAGAGAGAGAGAGAGAGAGAGAGAGAGAGAGAGAGAGACTGAGACTGAGACTGAGACTGAGACTGAGACTGAGACTGAGACTGAGACTGAGACTGACTGTGTGTGTGTGTGTGTGTGTGTGTGTGTGTGTGTGTGTGTGTGTTCCTGCAGAACATTCATCTTATTTGGTAACAGATCTGGAGTTTGTGTTTTTGTTTTTCTTTAATATCATTTTAATGTAGGGCTTTAAACTCATTTTGCTTAGTAACTTTTTTTTTGCATATAATGTATAGCACAAACATACCCTTACGAAAATTAACCATGGTTCTATTAGATAGTAAAACCATGTTAAAGCAAAAATAACTATATCATGATATACAACCCCATTTCCAGAAAAGTTGGGACATTTTGTAAAATGCAATAAAAAACACAATCTATTATTTGTTCATTCTCTTGAACCTTTATTTAACTGACAAAAGTACAAAGAAAAGATTGCCAATGTTTTCACTGACCAACATAATTGTATTTTGTAAAAAATAAAATAAAAATATTTTGATGGCTGCAACACACTCCAAAAAAGTTGGAACAGAGGCAAAAATAAAAGTGAGAAACCATCATGCTACTGTGTTAAATATAGCCACATGTGCTCTGGAGTACCTTGGAAAACTGCTATCACTTAACACAGTCTGACACTGCATTAAGAAATGCAACTCAAATCTCTTGTCAAGCAAGGAGAAAGCTATACATATGTTCAATGCAGCAGTGCCGCCGAGTTAATCTCAGATGGTCTAAAAGACAGTGGAAATGTGTGCTGTGGTCAGATGAGTCCATGTTTCAGCTTTTCTTTGGAAAAAACAGACATTGAGTTCTCAGCCCAAAAGATAAAAGGGACCATCCAGACTTTCATCAGCGACAGGTACAAAAGCAAACATCTGTCATGGTATGAGGGCGCATCAGTGCAAACGGCATGGGTGACTTGCATTTGTGTGAAGGTATTACTGACATATATTTGGATTGTACAGAGACATAAACTGCCATCAAAATGACATCTTTCCTGGGAAGCAAGACAATGCCAGGCCTCGTTCTGCATGCGCTACAATAGAGTGGTTTCAGAGACACTCTACACCGCAGAGTCTGACTGCCTGCAGTTCAGATCTGTCTATTATTGAAAATCTATGGCCCATCATGACAAAGAGAATCAGACATAGGATTGGGTATCGTTTGAATTTTAACGATTCCGATTCTTATCGATTCCTAATTTCGATTCCAATAGGGTCCAAAAACAAAAAAAACTCAGTCATTTAAAAAGAACAAATACAAAATTAGCAATCACACAAATAAATACAAATGAATACAATTGAAATAAACTGTGAAAACTTAAGATTCAGGTATTCAGGTACAGAAACTGTAATCAAATGCCGGGTTTCCCACGAAATTACCCGGAACAATTTGTCCCAGGAACTTTTTCCCCCAGACGTGTTGCTGTCCGCGTTTCCATCACGGTCTAAAGTACAGTCAAGATTAGGCAAATTAGTCAGTGACGTAGGACTGCGCACGACTTTCCAGTTCCCGCTGGATTTCGTCCTCCACATATAAGCTTAATAAAGCCTGAACCTCATCGTCCATCGGTCGTATTTTTTAAACCCCATTGTTGATTCGAATAGCAAAAAACTCACTGTAGCACTACAACAGACTTTTAAAAATGGTGGTTGAAATAAAATGCTGCATGGAGACAACCAATCAAAATTCTGCATAAACTCAACCAATCAGCATGTTCAGCGTCCAAGTATGGGGACACTATACTGTAACAAGCTCCGTCCTTCAGATGAGATGTTAAACCGAGGTCCTGACACTCTGTGGTCATTAAATATCCCAGGGGTATAACGCTGGCATCCTGACCAAATTTAACAAATGGCCTCTGTTAATCATGGCCTCCTAATCATCCCCATATACTGACTGGCTTCATCACTCTCCACCAATAAGCTGGTGTGTGGTGAGCGTTCTGGCGCAATATGGCTGCCGTCGCATCATCCAGGTGGATGCTGCACATTGGTGGTGGTTGAGGAGATTTCCCCCCTTCTATATGTAAAGTGCTTTGAGTACCCAGAAAAGCGCAATATAAATGTAACAAATTATTATTAATTATTCAGTATTGGTTTAAAATCACATTAAATTACTTTTTCTGTGAGCGTGCTTTGGATGTGTGTGCAGCACAGAAAACAGCTAGCGCTTGAATGGTTTAAAGTCGTATTAAAATGTGCACAAAGGAATCGATAAGAAATAACAAGTATCCGATTCCTGACCTTAAGTAATCAGACAACCACGGACCATGGACTGTTGAGCAGACGTCTTATATCAGACGAGATTGGGTAAAAATTCCACTTGGTGGAAAAGGTGACGTGACACAGTGGTAAACATGCCTCTGTCCCAACTTTTTGGGAGTGTGTTGCAGCCATTAAAATCTAAATTTGCTTATTTAGTAACAAGTTATTCAGTGAAAAAAAAAATTCAATTTCAGTTCAAGAGAATGAACAAATCACAGATTCTAAATTTTATTGCATTTTACAAAATGTCCCAACTTTCTGGAAATGGGGTTTGTATATTGTTATCGTGAAATAAAATGACTCGTATCATGATATAAGATTTTGGTCATATCGCCCACCCCTACTGGAAGGTAAACAAAGAGGGGCATCCGCTGACCTACATGAGTGAATTGGTGAAAAGTGGTTTACAAAGAGGTCAGCTGCCCATGTTTATGCAGATCAGATCAGCCCAGACGGTCTACAGACCTACTTCGAAAAGTAGGCAAAGAAATATAACCACAGATGTGGTCAGAACCGCTTTTAAAAGACCGCCAAATGAAACACATGAACAATGAATTATGAAAAACACCAGCAAAGAGATACAAAGCGAAGCCATTGGGGCAAACAGTGCTGGGTGCTAAATTGAATATTTATGACATACATAATATTATTTAGGGTGAATTCAGGGTGATTGGGAAACATTTTGCCATTGAGATGACCCTGAATTCACCCCAATTATTACAACATTAACCAACATCATGAATAGTGCAAACATTTTAATGTGCTTTGTATTTGGCCATGAATATTCCCAATGACTCATTTATTCTGTCACTCATGAATATGAAGAACACCAAGACAAACATATTTTAATGTCTCAGAATCAAAAACACCACTCAGTAGCCAATATGTATACGGATTTGATTCAGTTAAAGAGTGCAAAACATAATTTCAGTGATTGAGTAGCATCTTTACTTAAAAATGTTCCTGATAGTCACTGTGTGGTATATTTCCTTAAAGGGGTCATGAATTGAGAAATCAACTTTTCATTCAGCCTTTGATATATAAAAGTTCATCGTGATCTAAGAACATCCTGTAAGTTTCGGAGCTGAAAACTTCCTCGTTAGTCAAAGAAAAGCTTTTATTGACACCAGACCCAGCAAACGCTCAATCTCAGAATATGCCAACCCTTGACGTCACCGTGTGGTAAAACGCCACCTCAACAGAAGAAGAACGCCTGATTCTGTAGCCCCGCCCACCGACTCGTGGAGCTAAACGGATCGCGCTACCGAGCAATAAACATGCCGAAGATAGCAAGATATTGCGCTGTGCCTGGTTATGGAAAAGACAGTCGCTGCAAAAGCTTCCTTCGGATTCTAATATTAGGAATGAGTGGTTGAACTTTATTTGTAATGAAGTTCCAGCTCACGTGCGTAAGACATTGCACGTTTGTTCACTTCATTTCACGGCGGTATCATTTGTAAACAAGACACAGGTCGAGACTGGATTTGCAGACATATTGAGATTAAAACACAATGCTGTGCCTTCTATATTGGATCCGACAGGAATGGTGCAACACACTTATGTGAGTAAAACATGTTTTTTATATGTGATAGTATTGCATTGTTACAGATCATTTGATATCTACTGATTATGTGTACGTGTCTAATCAGTCACAGAAGGGTCCAACTATGAAGGATGTAGCTGTCACAGGCTGTAATATCCTTTGTATTTGAGGTGTTCTTGGTTCATTGTCCTGCGATTCAACACAGGACATTCCGGTTGCCATTTTTCCACATTGGACATTTTCGAAAACAATTCCCCACGTGTACTGACGGGGGAGTCGAAACTAATTATAATATGCAAAACTGTTATCCAATCATAGCAGTGGGTGTTTACTTCCAAGTCTTCAATGCGGCACGCCCATATGAGAGGAGAGAGGCTCATTCAGGAGAGAGGCTCAAAACCAGGGTAGAAAATAGCCTATTACTTATTCATTATGATGTTTTTGAATGTAAAAACCATACAAACGTCACTAGTTGACCTCAGACAACAGTATAATAAAAATAAAAAAAAAGCCAGTTCATGACCCCTTTAAAAAGATTTAATAAAATATACATTACTGTTCAAAAGTTTGAGGTCAGATTTGATTAATTAATACTTTTATTTCGCAAGGCTGCATTAAATTGATCAAAAGTGACAGTACAGACATGTATACTGTTACAAAAATGTTCTACTTCGAACAAATGCTATTTTTATTCATCAAAAAATTATTATGGTTTCCACAAAAATATAACGCAGCATAACGTCTCGGTTGCGTATGTAACCCTCGTTCCCTGAAGGAGGGAACGGAGACGCCACGTCCCGTCGCCATGCCGTCGAGAGTGACCAACTGAATGGGAACTGTTTTCATAAAATAAATTTAAAACAAATAAAATAGTTTTGATAAAATAAATGCAGCCTTGGTGAGAATAAAAGACTTTAGAACATTTTGTAAAAAATCTTACCCGGCTTTAACGGAAGTGACTATGCAAGTAAATATCAAATTATTACAATTTTTAAATAATAAAAAATATAATTATCACAGTGTGAAAAGCATATCTTCATTATTTTTACTAGATTTCTATTTTATTTCACAATTTACTGAAGTTCCATATTATTTTGACCAAAAAAAAGGAAAAAAAAAACTAATATGAACTAATATTGAGATTCTGAATCTCATAAAATTGCTAAAATGTAGATATCATATAATATTATATTAGCTATATCACCCAGTCCTGTGGAGGTAGGGGTTTAGTAACATGAAACGTAACATCCACCACACAACACAACAAACGGACACGGCTGAGGGAGGAAAACCAATGCACTTCCTGTATGTCATTTCCTTCAGAGGACAAAAATCACAATGATTAAATCACCAAAGGACACCGCAAAACGTCAAATGGGAGTCGAGCCCATTCATGACTAAGAGTGAAAGTGATTAAGAACGATTAGAGAGCGTTTTTACAGCTGACTCATTTTGTGTTTATCCACTTTAATTTCTGCTGATATTCGTCATCAGCTAAAGCAGTCAGCAGTGCAGGTCAGCAGTCTTTCCACATTCACAGCCCGTTTTGCAACACTATTGCTTCAGAAACATTCTCAGATTCAAACCTAAGTAGCAAAAATGCTGACAGAATTCTGAATCAGAATGGTCAATTTTCAATGACCTAGATATGTTTGCGCTATCACACAAAAACCCACATGCAGGCGTAGGATTTTATATACTTTCAAATGTTTATTTGAATTAACTGTAATGTATTTTATTATTACACATAGACATATTGGCATGGCATGAATATTGGTGCATATAAATAAAATATGTAACAATTCCTTGATCTCATTTAGTGATTAAAAGTTTGGAAAACATGCCCTGATTAGACTTTTAACTAGCATTTTACTTGATTTAAACAGTGGATCTTGTTGACAACAATGGGTATCTGGTTAAAATGATGGTTCCTCTGATGGTAAAGGACATTTTTCAACAAAAAGATGAAAAACACTGAGCTTTAACTACATTACCCAGACCTACACTGGCCACTTTTTACATAGTGAGATTCTGGCAAACAGCCTAAAGAACTTATAGGCAAATGGTGGACATCATGGTCCAGGTGCATCATGGGAAATAATTAAAAGAGGCTTAGTCGACCAAATGTTAATTAGTCGATTAGTCGCAAAAAAAAAAAAAATCCACAAGAAGTGGTGAAGTAAATTTGACCCTATAAAAATGAGGTTGTTACCATTTTTACAGATGCTACTGTTTTTGTTAATGAACATAAACATCTGCATCTGCTACTGTAACTCAACTCAAGCTACTGTCAAATGTGCATTTCTAAGAGACAAAACGTAATATTAATATGTGATAAGTGTTTGTCATGTTCTGATGATAAAACCACAATTAACTGTCTGGTTTCTACAACTTTCAGGAGCAAAAATCTGCCTTTAAATATTTGACATTTATTGTAATAATTATCTCTGTCGACTAATATGAAAAATGTTATTGTGACCAGCCCTATTTAGGAGTATGTACCATAGCTAGTGAACAGAGGAGAACTCCTGGAACTACTTCAAGAGAACAAGACTAATAAAGAGAAAAATGTGAGAAGATGAAGTAGGCAACAAGAGTAATGTTTCACATGGGGGTTGACTTGGGGAAAATGAAACATGGAATTTTCTGGATAGACGCTTCGGGGTTTAAAGTCAGCAGTTATAATGTCTGACTTCAAGTCACACATTCGGAGGGTCACAGCTCTAAACACAAGCCTAAGGCATTGCACTCGCAAACAAATGCCCTACTGTACCGCACTCTCAATCATGCTGGAGTCACATTGCATTGAGGGCTGGTGTGTCAACAGAATAGATGTTGCAGGGAATCATATGAATAAGTGCGGAAGCATGTGGAAAGGTGTAAACCAGGGACGCTTAAATTGTGCAGCTCATGAACCATGCGGGGCGATCAGGGGCCAATGAATTAAATGACCTGCTAATGATACTTTCATTTCCACATTCACATCTAACAACCACAGCTGTGTTTTAGCCTCAAAATAACTCATTCATCAAAACAGTCTCAAGTCTACAAAAGGACTTTTTCATTTCTCAGAAGTAATCAATAAGAGCTTTCACACATACCACTTTTTCTGTAAACGAACAGAACCTGATGTCGAAATGCCGGAAAAACAAGCAATTTTCCAGCTGAAGAAGTTGCTTATTTCCTGAATTTCAATTGAGGACACTGACAAGAAATTGAAATTGAATTTAAAGTGCCCCTATTATGGATTTTTGAAAATTACCTTTCATGTAGTGTGTAACATAGTTCTAAGTGAATGAAAACATCCTGCAAAGTTTTAAAAAGTGCACCGTATATAACGTTTTTTTCTCTCAAAAGTAAGTCGCCTCTGAGTCAATGAAACGAATCGTTTTTTTAAACGAATCGCAAGATGTTTCGTTGTGACGTCAGGACGAAACATTAGCATACTGCCCGTCCACTTATTGTGTTTCATATTGTGTAGGTCTCTGGCTAACAGGCTAACTCATGTTATTAATGTCTTACTGAAATACTACTGTAAATCAGCTGTGGGCTGCAGTATTACCTAAAACTGTGTCTATTAATGCAGATTGTCTGTAATTCTTACTACTTTGAGTAATGATAAAGGATGGAGCAAGATTTGTTTTGCAAACTTTAAATGTTACTTCAGTAATTCACGTTAGTGCAGGGCTAACGTATGCAATACAGTTTTTGATACATTTCCTGCATGTGCACCGCAATACATTAGAAACACACACACACACGAGACTGTTGATGGACACACACTTGTTAATGCTGATGGTGAGGAATTACAGTTGAAACATCTCAATGTACCATCAGCATCACTGAGAAACGTCCTGCTCAAGGTTCGGGTTGATAACTAGTTCTTCCAATGTTTCATAATCGATTCGGACCTGCACTGGGATTGGTGTAAAATCAACGTCATCGTTACTGTCTTTACAGTGTGCACAATCGCTGAGCTTTAGGAAGCCTCCTGATGGAGCTGGAGTTCAGTTATGGTAATGGCCGTTTAGCTTCCGACAAGTGCTGTGAGCAGTAGACCAATCACAACAGACTGGACCATCTGACCAATCAGAGCAGAGTAGGCTCACGGAGAGGAGGAATTTAGAGAGGCTGATTCATCCATCAAGTCCTTTGAGAATCATTAAACATTGTGGTGATGTGCAATGTATATTATGAGAAAATTAAACAGTTTTTTGACCTTTGATGCATGTAAACCTGTTGTTGGAGGCCTCCAAAATAGAGATGCACCGATTGCAATTTTCTTGGCCGATTCCGATTTTTTGTTAGTATGATCTGCCATGTTAGTATGATTTTTGCCGATTTCGATTTTCTTTCTAAGAACTATAACTGACAACGTATACAAACAAAAATCTACTTTTCTTCAACGCAAAGTTTTATTTTTATAAAAAAACACAAGTAAAAAGTCAGTAATAAAATAAAAACAGCTCAAATAAATGCAATAGAGTAAAGAGAGCTATGAAACTAAGTTTTTCAGGTTAACTGGATTTCTTTTCAGGTAAGAAATACTACAGAAATTAAAGTAATCAAATGTAAAATAACACATTCAGTGTTATTTTACATTGGTTACCTTAATTTCTGTAGTCTTTATTGTAAATATTAATATAGATCAATTCTTACCATTAACGTTATAAAATGTATTCAGTCAAGAGCAGAAAGTGATTTTTTTGTCTTTTGTTCTTTGATTAACAGTATAGGTTCCGCTAAACACCGTCCATAGACTCTTAAAGGGACAGCAGTCCAATATTCCAGCTGCTGTCCCTTTAAGAGTTTATGAACGGTGTTCAGCGGAACCTATACTGTTACACACAACATGGGTTCACTTTCTTAGCTATTTAACGATTCAAAACTGACTGTTTATCTGAATACTCGCCAAGATTGCCTGTGCCGCTGGTTTTGACATGCTTTTGTATGTATTTGACAGTTTAAGCGCAGTAAGTCACTCATTTTGGTACTTGTGACTCTGTTTGACTTCTGTCTCTGTTTGAGACTAAGCGTGGCTTGTTCGCTTTACTTATATAGATCAGTGGTGCGCGTGCTTTTGGTGTGACTGCGAATCCGGCGGGAATGACTAAAATTATGCGCAATACAAGCACTATTTAACCGGAGCGAATGAGACGTGTGAGAGAGAGGAGGCGCCCACGCGGATGTGTGTCACTTCACCGTGACAGAGAAGAGAGCGAGAGCGCGCAGCTGACGTTATTGCCTGTGCCGTTGGTAACAAAACGGATCCGGGCCGATCATGAGGGAAAAAATCGTCCGATTCCGATCCCTGGCCGATCGATCGGTGCATCTCTTCTCCAAAACTATATATTAGGAAACTTTAAAATAGCATAATAGAGGCACTTTAAGTAAAAAATAATATGTAATTTGTCTTAACTTTCAGAATTAGATTATAGTTAGCTTTAGTGAGAGACAGACAGATAGACAAACTGATCTGTTTGAAATGTGATTTTAGAACACTTCATTTCCCAGAATGCTAGATATGCATCGGTCGACCAGCCATAAATCGGAACCAACTGTTTGTTTTGTTTGTTCGTTTATTTTGGGGTGATCTCTATTCCGGACTTGCACACAAACGGCATTGCAACCATTTCCCAAAATGTAATTTGTGTGGAAAGCACGACTTTGTCATATAAAATCTACCAATTAAAGGCATTCACTAGAACTAGAACATTCCTATTATAAGTGATTGCTGATATCACAGTGTCTTTGTTTAAAATTCAAGCAATATAGTTTTGTTGCATCACACGTGAATTCTGTGTAGACAGCAGAGGCAGCTTTTTTTTTTAAAATCAGATACAAATTCTGAATTAACATGGTGGGGCATTGATAACCGTGTAGGGGCCTGGATTTGGCCCACAGGCCAGACTTTGAGTATCCCTGGTTTAGTAATCTTGTAGTTAAGAACATAAATCAAACCAAATGTCTGAAGCTCTAACTGGGGGGATTGTATGATTCCAGTCAAAATTCAAACAATATCAAGACTAGCAAAGAAACAAATTAGCAGACCATATGGCAAACAACATAATCCTGTTAGCTCTTAAGAAGCGTGCCTTAGTCTGTCTATCCGTTAAGAAGAAATATTCAATGGTTTAGGCCTCACTGACTGTCTGATGCACAAAAATATGGTAAAACCGCTCTCAAAATTGTAATCTCTAATCTTATGCCAAGCTGTGACTCAATTTTAGGGACAAGTTTTAATCGGTCCATTGGGAAACAATATTGCACTATCAAGGTACCAATAAGCTACAAAAGGAACATCAGAAGAAGATCTAGTTGCTGGATTTGCCAAAATTTTATATTTGACTTCTGAGTTTAGTTTAAAGCCCCTTCTATCAAGTAATAGGGATATCCTATATTATCACACTGAATTATATATTTAAAGGAACACTCTACTTTTTTTGAAAATAGGCTCATTTTTCAACTCAAACTGTTGAGTTTTACCGTTTTCGAATCCATTCAGAAATATTTTTCCCATTTAAAACTTGACTCTTCTGTAGTTACATTGTGTACTAAGACTGACAGAAAATGAAAGATTGCGATTTTCTAGACCGATATGGCTAGGAACTATACTCTCATTCCTGCCTAATAATCCAGGAACTTTGCTGCCGTACCATGGGTGCAGCGGCGCAATGACATTACGCAGCGCCGTGTAATATCATTGCATTTAATATTTTAAATATGAAAAATAGTTTAAGTCTTTGGTCATTTTTGAGCGAGATGCAAATGGTCTAATCAGATTCAATGATCTATGCTAAGCTATGCTAAAAGTTCTACCGCCAGATCCGGAGATCGGCTGAATGGATTTGAAAACGGTAAATCTCAAATGTTTAACTCGGGGGGAGTTGAAAAATTTTCATTTTGCCTTTATCTTTTTACATATAAGAGGTCTTTGTACCATCCTGCAAGTCATGACTTTAAATATCCTAATTATAGACACTAATTATAACTAATTAATTACTAATAATAAACAAAGCATTTATTTAATCAAGCTCGAAAAACACCCAATTTTGATATTGGGTGACATCACATGGGCAAATACATTTACATATGCCTGCCTCCAGAGCAAGACATCGACCAATAGTTATACATCATTGCACCACAGGCCCCGCCCACTGGCGTTTAGTCGCTTAACGGCTGACATTTTCCTACACTGGATGTGAGCGACGCGTCACAAGCAAATTGAACCTATTATAATCACTGACGCTGTCTACACTGATACAATATACAGATGAGTGTTCAGTTTCTGACGTACTCCACAAGTTTGAGTCTGTCGACAACAGGACAAATGGAAGAGTGAAAGAGCGTTCGCTTTGACACGTCCAGTTTAAACAGCTCGTCTGTACTAGGGCTGTGACAGTGGCAGTTTTTTACCACCGTGGTGGAAATGGACCAACTACCGGCGGTGGCGCGGTGGTGTGTGTGTGTGTGTGTGTGTGTGTGTGTGTGTGTGTGTGTGTGTGTGTGTGTGTGTGTGTGTGTGTGTGTGTGTGTGTGTGTGTGTGTGTGTGTGTGTGTGTGTGTGTGTGTGTGTGTGTGTGTGTGTGTGTGTATACGGAAGTGCTAAAATAAACACGCATGCTTAAATGGATGTTTGAGCCTTGTTTATATTTTTTATTTTCAAAATGTAGGCTATTTAATTGAGACATATATATATATATATATATATCTCAATTAAATAGCCTACATTTTGAAAATAAAAAATATAAACAAGGCTCAAACATCCATTTAAGCATGCGTGAAACAACATACTAAAGCCTGTAAAACATTAAAACAAATATCAGTAAATAATGGTAATATAATTAATATAAGAAAGTTAAATATTTGTTTTACATTTCCCCACAGAGGTGTGTCATAATGCCGCTTTGTGTTGAAAGGGACGTGGGACACAAGCAGGAAAGAGAGCATCGCTTTTCTAATATCTTCATGTTTTCTCCTTATGTTCCAAAACTGACACTTGTAGTAAAAGGTTTTAGAACATTAGGCTTGTATGCTTATGCAATGCGAGAGAAAGCGAAACTAAAAATCTCCGGAGTGTATGAAATGCGCTATACACATAAACTTGATGCACCTTAAGTCTAATAACAAGCACAAACTGTGTTAAATAGAATTTGAAGTAAAATGTATCTGTCCTAAACCGTTTTCTACTTTACCACAGTAAATGATGCAAATATACTCCTAATTAAAAGCAAACAAAAGAAGAAACGTTTATAATCCCCTGTGAGATACGTAAATGAAAATTTGGGAAAATAAATAAGAGATTCCATGTCCAGTAGAATAAAATGGATTAAGCCTATTGTTAAATTAGTGGAAAATCGGGCAAACGCAGGCAAAGCTTAAATTTGGCTCACCTCACAAAGCCTACCTCTCTCGTTCGGCATGAATCCATATGCTTCCATGGCAGCGATGTAACATTTAATTGCGAACCTATTATTTATTTTGTAAATAAAGCTTTGTGCTTCACTCGTGTCATAATATTCACGTAAAACAGCATTCACATACAAAAAAAACTGCCTGTGCAACCGCTCTACCACCGCGGTGGTGCGGTTGTCACGTTTACCGGCACAGCCCTACTCTGTACAGATTTCAAAAGGATCCCAGCATCGGAAACAAGTGGATGGTTTATTATGATGGCATCCCGGATCGTGTCAGAGAATTAAATGTTTGTTCGGAGCATTTCGTTTTGTAAATGAGGCACAGTGTAATGGAGAGTTTGCAAAGAAACTTTTGTTGAAAGATGAAGTAGCAGCTGTACTGGATCTGACAGCAGCGATATCACAAACCGCAAGTAAATTATTTCACAATGCTTTGTCTGCAAGTGACAGTTTTATATGGATAATGTTTTCAAAACACATGTGCAATAGCGAGTGGGCGTTGATCAAGTTCCAATGCAATGACGTTAGCCAATCGTAACGGTGGCCATTTACTAACAAGCCTTAAAGGAGCAGCGCATAAAAAATGGATAATTTCAGACAGAGGGTCAAGAATGTAGGTTGAAAATAATCATTTTTCTGCATATATTTTTGCTTTTTTTGTGCAAAACCTTTATTAACATTATAGTAAACCTCATGTCATGACCCCTTTAAGGTTTGATGCAAAGATATACAAGCAATGTGATAATGTAAAATCATTGCATTATCTTGCAGTTACAATAACATGAAGCAGCTTTTCATGAATGAGAGAATGAGCTCTGACACTGATTTATTCTGTAGGATAAAGCTGATTCACACAGCAGCTGTCTGAATCACAATGGACAGTGTTAATCACAGTACAGCTCCTCTCCATCACAGGAGACTGGCACAGGCTGACCCCGACCGCGGAAAAGTATCTTTACCCAACTCACACTTCTCATCTCACGGCACAAGAGCTAAGCTGCCATGGGTGGGCTAGATATGATGAAATACAGGACTCAATTTCCAGTGTATGATGGGAGTGTGCGAAAAGAATCTGTGTGTAAATGCACTTTGGGATGGATAGGATTCTTTAATTACACTTAAAATAGTCATCCTCAGAAGTGTGCCTGAGACAAATGGGGGTTATGCGCAACAAACTTCCATATTCTGTAAAACAGGTCGCATCGCTTCCGGCTCAGGTCTTTTGTATGTGCTTCAATACAGAGCCGTTTTACTAAAGATGCCTTCAAAGGAGCGAGCAAAGATGAGCATAACCGATGTCCATCACATATGCAGATTGATATCTAAAAGTTTTCTTTTTTCCTGTCTTCCTGTCACTAACATTGAGATATTAATCAAATAAGACACCAACAATAAAAATAACTAGCTAGGTTAGCAGAGTTCATAGATAATCGCCGTCAGTTTGTGCTGCCGTTAACACTTTCTACAAGCGGATGCAATGAGACTTGTTTGTTCATGTGACCTTCGACATAAAACCTATTAAAAAGGGTATAAATGTGCCGACATTTCACCACCCTAGAATTATAAGGTTCTATCTACATTCTGAGCAGTTTTAAAATATTGAGCTTTAAAGTTTTTGCATTCCATTCTACTTAGTAGATAAAATAAATAGATAAAATAAAAAGTCCCAAAATGTACATAACATAACAAAACCATCACATAATGTAAATAAGTTTTTACAGAATAAGAATATGTGAATAACTCATTTTTAACAAAAATGCCAGATAGAACCTTATAATTCCAAGGTGACGATTTGTAATTACTGGATGAGGATTTTTATTTAATTATGTTATATAATCACTCACAAAAAAATATATAAAAAAAAAACAGGGTTACAGTTAACCGACAATAAGCCATAAAAAGTTGTTACTTGACATAAAAAAAGCATTAACTGAATTAAAATATAAAAAAGCTTAAACATTTTGTTTCAGTTAGTTGCCAATGCAACATTCATTATTTTAATTTAGTTTAACTTGATATAACAAAGTAACTGAAATACAAATATGTATAAACTGTATCGACAAATATAAAACACAAAAACTAATAAAAAAATGACCAATACACACAATTACTAAAATATAAAAAGCTTATTCAAAATATTAATAGAAATAATATAGTATCTCAATAATACTACAATAAACAAAAGAAGAAAAAATATAGTTAAGATTTTTTTATTTTCCATGCTATTTTCATTCATTTATAAGTACTACTGGTCAAGAACTTAAAAGTTTTATTGAGATTGTTCTCACAAAGACCAATTTGTAAGTCAAGAAATATTTGAAAGCAGCAGATCGATCAAAATGCACAGCCTAAGTGATAATAGGCTGTTTATAAAAGGGCTAGTTCATTATCCCATAATTTACTCAACCTCAAGCCATCCTAGGTGTATATGACTTTTCTCTTTCAGCAAAACCCAATCGAAATTATATTTAAAATATCCTGGCTCTTTCAAGCTTTATAATGGTAGTGAACAGAGTTTTTGAAACTCCAAAAAGTGCATCCATCCATCCATCATAAAAGTAATCCATTTGACTCCAGGGGTTAATAAAGCGAAGCGACATTTCTCTCAGAGGTCACTCTTTGGCCAAAACTCCAGAATCCACTGATTATAGTTTATAATGTTATAAATATGGATATTTTTCTAACAAAAACGCATGGCTTCGCTTCAGAAGGCCTTTATTAACCCGCCAGAGCTGTGTGGATTACTTTTATGATGGATGGATGCGCTTTTTGGGCTTCAAAATCTAAGTTACCATTCACTCCCATTATAACGCTTGGAAGAGCCAGGATAACTCTTGATTGTGTTTGGATGAATTATGGGATAATTTAAGCCCCTTTATCAAACAATTAAAACAAACCAACATTTCACGGCACCAACCTCCTACAGTATAAGGATTTTTCATGCTGCACAACTACATAAATATGATCATGTGGATCAGTAACTGGTCCTGGATCAGCTATATCTCATATGAGCTCTACTTGCTGTCACATGACACTCTCATCAGCCTCCATCTCCTTTCAGATGTTAAATTACATTAGAACATATCTGGATCCACTCTCCACTTCAACAGATGCCCAGTGCACCGACTGCATTAACTGCACAGATCAGATCCACTGAGAGATTTAACCAACAACCAACACTGGGAACTTCAGCTGTAGGATGCAAGATCACGCACAAAAACATTCACCATTCCACAATATGAATCAAACACTGGCACCATACGACACCCTTGCAGATTAGAACTACGCTGATGCCATGGTAGGCTAAGAGTAAGACACCATAGAATCAGATGGTAATACCATGATACGGAACACTTACCATATTCATTTACATGGTACTTCAAGCACTAAGGTATTTTATCAGCAGTGTGTAACGGACGTAGACCAGCAAGAGCTGTGCGTGTAAACCTCACTCTCCTGGCCTCAAGAGGCGCACTAGCATCTTTAGCGTCCTTGTTAGTGCACCCACCTCCCACACCGGAGACCCCAGTGCAAATTCCGCTTGGAGCGGGTCAAGTGGGAACAGTTACATTTATTGCCGTGACCCAGATGGGAGTGAGGTTTAGGCGGGGGGTGAGTGTAACGTAGGCCCGTAAAAGCTATGCGTGTAAACCTCACTCCCCTGGCCTCAAGAGGCGCACTAGCATCTTTAGCGTCCTTGTTAGTGCACCCACCTCCCACACCGGAGACCCCAGTGCAAATTCCGCTTGGAGCGGGTCAAGTGGGAACAGTTACATTTATTGCCGTGACCCAGATGGGAGTGAGGTTTAGGCGGGGGGTGAGTGTAACGTAGGCCCGTAAAAGCTATGCGTGTAAACCTCACTCCCCTGGCCTCAAGAAGAGGCACGCTAACGACTAATGTTAGAGGCTGCGGTCTTTAGCGTCATTGTTAATGCGCCTGCTTCCCACGCCAGATACCCTGGTTCAAATCCCGCTCTGAGCAGGTCGAGTAAGACTGGTTACATTTGGTGCCGTGCCCCGGATGGGAGTGAGGTTTAGGCGGGGGGTGAGTGTAACGTAGGCCCGTAAAAGCTATGCGTGTAAACCTCACTCCCCTGGCCTCAAGAAGAGGCACGCTAACGACTAATGTTAGAGGCTGCGGTCTTTAGCGTCATTGTTAATGCGCCTGCTTCCCACGCCAGATACCCTGGTTCAAATCCCGCTCTGAGCAGGTCGAGTAAGACTGGTTACATTTGGTGCCGTGCCCCGGATGGGAGTGAGGTTTAGAGGGGTGCATGTCCAAAAATGACATTATAGTATTTTTTGTTAATGAGTAAAACTAACTACAAAGAAGCACTACGGTACTCTACTATGGTAATACCACAGTATGGAAAATCAGTATTCTTCAAAGTACCTTGGAGTACAATGTAAATTCTGAAGCATATGAATAGTATAGTCATGCAATATTTTTATATAGTAGTACATGTCCGATATTATATACATTTACATTGTGGTAATACCGTGTCATGTAAATACAATGGTAAATGAACATGCTAAAGTCCTAATTTTGTAGGCTATTTGTATGTTCTATATCATATTATGTATGACAGTTATGAAACCCAAGTTATCAGAGTTTTACTGCCCTAGCTATGCTGTTTTTTTTTTATAAATATGGCATTTAGTGACATTTTTTGTAACATACTGACAAGACTACTGGCAGCAAAACTGTGCTATTAACATACGATGTGTGATTATTTTACAATAAAAGTAAGGGCGTTACCATGGTACAGTGGGGTAACACCATGGTACTTCTATCTAACGTTACTGTCCGAATGCTGGTATTGAATGACTGTCAAAAGCATACGCCATGGTATTTACCATGGTAAAGTGTCCAAATAGCCCCGTACTTTTTGAATACTGACAACGCTCATGAGGAGGTTTCTCTTCAGTGAGCCGTTATTCTGGCCAACACTGATTATTAACAATCTCGGGTGTTATTTGAGTGTGTGTGGATGATGCTGGATGACACCCACCGTCTATGTTCTCTCTGTCGCTGATGTGCTGCAGGTTGCATCCCGTGTCCTCGCGGCTCAGCTCCGGTTCGGGCCGGTACGGCTCCAGCCTCGAGTGCGCGTTCCGCCGGAGCTTCGGGCTGGACGACACGCAGCATGATGTGCTGTTCCCCATGAGTCCCGGTGTGTGCAGATAAAACGAACAGCCGCTGATCGACGGAACACCGCCGCAGATGATGGGCGTAACAGCTGCGGATGACGGGATGAAACACGGGCTCTGCGATCTGCGAGATCACTCCCGTGCCAAACGGTCGTGTAAATACATCAGTGTGTTACAATCACGACTGTCCTCATTAAATCTACACATAATCCACGCGCACTGCTCTAGAGGGTGTTTATGCACCGGTATCTGTAGGTTATTCCATCCTCACCCGTCGCTGTTACATCGTATCGTTCAGCTGTCAGTGTATCGCCGAGCCCGCGATCACACACACACACACACACACACACACACAGAGAGAGAGCACACGGAACAGCTTCCGGTTCAGCGCCTGACGTCACTCAGAACGATACATTTTGTATCTGCTTGCAACACGATATTTATTTATTTTCTCTGGTATATTTGTTTAGTTTTTTTTTATTGGTTACATTAAACCACGTTAATCTGGTTACACGTTAGTCAACGGATACACTTTATTTCTGTTTGCGCTATTATTCATTCACATATTCACCCTTAAAAAAAAAAATATATATATATATATATATATATGCGGTAGGCTATTATGTAAAAAAACAAAAAAACAATTTGGCGTTGAATATTTACATATTATAAACTATGTTTATAGTTTTGTAGGTTTATATTCTTATATAAGTAGGCTTACTGTAGGCTATATAGGCCTTATAGAAATCTACAAAAAAAATAGTTGCTTTACCCTTTAAAATCTGACATTAAATAATAATAAGAACAAAAACATGACAAAAAAGGTTTATGAAACCTTTAGACAAAATATGAAAACATCTAAAAAAAAAAGTTATGTTTTGTATCATATTTGATAGGCTACATCGGGATCATATATATATATATTCAGAGGCCCAAAACTGAGCAAAAAATATAATATTTCTGATATTATATGGACAAAAAGATGAAATTCTGATGTTATAATGTAAATCAATGAGACCAACAGTATAACAAACAACATAAAATGCATATGAATATCAGTTGACACCCTATTTCTGCCAATAATATGTCTTAAGGTGATATTAAATGCTTATTTTTTATGATCAAAGCTCTGTAGTTTTAATTGCAGGGGGGCAAAACATACAATGCAATGATGAATGAGAGATGAACAAGCCTGATGGATTATATTTGATATTCACATTTCAACATGATTTTTCAAAACATTATGTATGGATAATCAAGTAAACCCATGTTGCTTCTGTCCAATAAATGTTCATTTTGAAATATTACTAACATACATTGATCAAGCATAACATTATGACCACTGACATGTGAAGTGAATAACACTGATTATCTCTTCCTCACGGCACCTGTTAGTGGGTGGGATATATTAGGCAGCAAGTGAACATTTTGTCCTCAAAGTTGATGTGTTAGAAACATGAAAAATGGGCAAGCGTAAGGATTTGAGTGAGTTTGACAAGGGCCAAATTGTGATGGCTAGACGACTGGGTCAGAGCATCTCCAAAACTGCAGCTCTTGTGGGGTGTTTCCGGTCTGCAGTGGTCAGTATCTATCAAAAGTGCTTTAAGGAAGGAACAGTGGTGAACCGGCGACAGGGTCATGGGCGGCCAAGGCTCATTGATGCACGTGGGGAGCGAAGGCTGGCCCGTGTGGTCCGATCAAACACACGAGCTACTGTAGCTCATATTGCTCAAGACGTTAATGCTGGTTCTGATAGAAAGGTGTCAGAATACACAGCGGATGTCAGTTTGTTGTGTATGGGGCTGCATAGCCGCAGACCAGTCAGGGTGCCCATGCTGACCCCTGTCCACCGCCGAAAGCACCAACAGTGGGTACGTGAGCATCAGAACTGGACCACGGAGCAATGAAAGAAGGTGGCCTGGTCTGATGAATCACGTTTTCTTTTACATCATGTGGATGGCCGGGTGCGTGTGCGTCGCTTATCTGGTGAACACATGGCACCAGGGTGCACTATGGGAAGAAGGCAAGCCGGCGGAGGCAGTGTGATGCTTTGGGCAATGTTCTGCTGGGAAACCTTGGGTCCTGCCATCCATATGGATGTTACTTTGACACGTACCACCTACCTAAGCATTGTTGCAGACCATGCACACCCTTTCATGGAAATGGTATTCCCTGGTGGCTGTGGCCTCTTTCAGCAGGATAATGCACCCTGCCACAATGCAAAAATGGTTCAGGAATGGTTTGAGGAGCACAACGAGTTTGAGGTGTTGACTTGGCCTCCAAATTCCCCAGATCTCAATCCAATCGAGCATCGGTTGGATGTGCTGAACAAAGAAGTCAAATCCATAGATGCCCCACCCGCAGCTTACAGAACTTAAAGGATCTGCTGCTAACATCTTGGTGCCAGATACCACAGCACACCTTCAGGGATCTAGTGGAGTCCATGCTTCAACGGGTCAGGGATGTTTTGGCAGCAAAAGGGGAACCAATATTACCAATATTAGGTCATAATGTTATGCCTGATTGGTGTGTGTATATATATATATATATATATATATATATATATATATATATATATATGCGTGTGTGTGTGTTAATTCATAGTTCATAGTTTTAGTGACTTTTATTTAATAATTACTATTATTTTAAAATGCTAAAATGTGGAAAATCAATATCTCAATACATAAGCTATTGAATTTCACCAATGCCAATAATATCTCTGTAAACAAGACATGGCCATTTAAATCATAATTAAGATTACAGGTTTTGTGACATTTATCGGCCACAACAAACAGGCTTTATGTAAGCTTCACACAAAAGGCCTCCTCACTAATAATGGGTTCACGTTGGCTGCATTGTATTTATGTTATCAGACACTGGTTTGATATAATGTCATGGACATGGTGTCATATCACACATTCTAATCATTTTGTTCTAATTCAAAATTCAAAAATGAACAATATCGAAGACTATAAATATACAACAAATGGTCTGAAGACAAGAAAAATATAGAGACCAATATAAAGCATGAATTTCAAATAGCAACAGAATTATGAAGCATAAGAGTGTCTTTTTCAGAAAAATGGAAATTGCTTCCCATAATTATAATTTTTTCTTCATTTTGTTGTGTCTCCTTTGATTGTAGTTACAGGACGATTTGTATTTTTATTGCCATTTTTCGTTACCTTTTTATTTTAAGACTAACTTTTGTAGTTTTAGCAATTTATATATTCTTGATGTCTGAGAAAACATGATGTCTGTACTGTGTACAAAACAATATAGTAATAAAAAGAAGAATCTGTTGTGCTGAATATATATACTTTAATGAATGAAGGTCATCAAATTTAACACGACTGCATAAATGATTGACAGATTTAATCTGCCGGGTAATCTGTAATGGAGTTTTATTGTCTAGTCAGCCATTAATAAGTACTTTTATCTTTCAAGACTGTAAGGCAAGGCAAATTTATACATAGTCTATTAGTAATTCATAGATTTACATGAGCATAATAAAAAATTCAACAGCCCTATAAAGTCAAGCTTAAAATCATATAAGAACATAGGGTAATTTAAAATGGAATAAAAATACATGAAAAACAAATAAATAAAAACAACAACAGTGAACCCGGAATTAACAGTCTCACTACAGCTGTATAAACGCCATGGAAAGACAAGCACTTCATTAGTCAAAACAATACAGCAGCGTCCTCTAGTGGTGTACAGTGATTTTTGCACTTGTTAAATTTAATAGGCCTATACAATTTTAGCAAGTGAAAATGTTGACATAAAAATAATGAATGAAAGAATAAAAAAAAAAAAAAAGGAGAGTCAAAGAATGGTGTCTGTGTGAAAGCAGGAAGGTCAGAGAACGTGCAAATGATGTGCAGCGGCGCCTGTCCAACACTGTCTTTTTTTTTTTACAGTCTATGGTCCAACACCAGAAGCTCAAACATCCAGCACGATGCGTACATTAGCCAACTATAGTCGCAAGTTCCGTCGTTTTCAACACAGTTCAACGAGTTGGTGTTTCCCGAAACCATAAGCATAGTTTCTTGTTTGCATAACATGTGGACTTAATACATCCTTATCTTGAGCTGACATTCAGTACAATCTATATAGTTTATTTAGAATACATACAAATGTCATTTAATTGAAAAATGCCAATAATTGAATCTGGAAATAAAGCAAAATAACTGAGAAAAATTAGAATTAGTCCTCAGATGCCATGTTCATAATTTAGGCTATAGCAAAAAATCAAGCATTAATTCAACCTTAAACGGATTAATTAAAAGAAGTTATTACCAACGTGGTTGAAAGACAGATTTGCAACAATATGCATTTAACAATAATAAAATAAAAAAAATAAAAATAAAAATATATATATAATTTTTTTTTGCGACAGTACGGTTTGCGGAAACAGTCGCCAGTAGCTGGTTGATTTCTTCAACGGCCCTGTCCCAAATGGCACACTTCATATGCACTTTCGGCCTTGTGGACTTACAATGGCTGCCGCATGCGCGTGTTCGTTAAGTCCACGAGACCGTAGGGTGTCCCATTTGTCATTTTAGGTCTCAGTAGGGTGCTCACGAGCGCCCCCTTTGCGGTCGATATGCTCCCTCGATGCGCACTTCTGCCGAGCAATGGTGCGGGTTCCGCAGCGGACTTCTTCCCGACAGTCAAAGCGGTGTTACGTCATGAAAGTGCAGACTCGTAGGAAGACCGCAAAGTTTTAGGGTGCCATTTGGGACAGGGCCAACGATGCATCTTAGGCCCTGTCCCAAATAGCACCTTAAACCCTCACGGCCTTTCACAACGTAATGCCGCTTTGAATGCTGGGTAGAAGTCCTGTGCGTAGCTCGCAAACTTGCGGGCTCAGCTGAAGTGCGCATCGAGGGCGCATAGCAGCTGCAAAGGGGGCGCTCACGAGCACCCTTCTTTAAGCTTAAATGATGAATGCGACACCCTACGGTCTTGTGGACTTAACGGACACGTGCACGCAGCGGCCATTGTAAGACCCAGATAAGTGCTCTCTCAAAAGACTTAAAAATGACATTAATACCCTCTGTTCTTTCTGTTTAGAGAAACCTGAATCTACTTTACATTTATTTTGGAATTGCTCTCACACAGTGACATTTTGGTGTGATATTTGTGATTTTATATAAGGTTATGTGAATCCTTATTTTGAATTTAGCCTACATATAGAAATGTCAAATA
Organism: Rhinogobio ventralis; assembly: GCA_039654625.1. NCBI lineage: Eukaryota > Metazoa > Chordata > Actinopteri > Cypriniformes > Gobionidae > Rhinogobio > Rhinogobio ventralis. Next base: position 5,517,209 of record CM077214.1, on the reverse strand, counting down.
TCATATTCATAAATGTAAATTTTCTAACTGCAAACCTCTTTTTTTAAGATTTAAACTTGAGATGAAAATGTATTTTGAATCCATTGAGTTCTCTAAAAACATAAAAGCTACGAGAACAATGGCTGTGTTTAAGGACTTGGCACTTAATCTCGACTGAAAGACTGAAGGACCTTGGCGTATTATGTTATTGTATTATTATGGTATGACAATGATAAAAAAATGTTGTTACTGTTATTTTATGCATTTAATTTAAAAAAAAATTTTTTTTTTAAAGATGCATTATACTATGGTAGTTAAGCAGTGAGTTACGTCGTTGTACGGGAAACGCACCCCAGTTTAGTTTTAACGCTGTTCGCCTTCACTGATAGGAGCCGCTATTGAGCATTCAGACCTCAATGTGTTTGCAATCAAGTGAGAAGCTAAATACTATTAGCACATCAAATAAATGTGCTTATTTAATATAAACCATCAAATTGAATTTGTTTAATGGCATTAGTAATAACATAAGTAATAAAATAAAAAAATCATAATATAATAAAAAAAGAAGCCATATACTTAATTCATTGCTGCTTCCACCTGGTGGATATATGTTAAAGGAACACGCCAACTTTTTGGGACTTTAGCTTATTCACCGTATCCCCCAGAGTTAGATAAGTTTATACATACCACTTTTATCTCCGTGCGTGCCATAACTCTGTCTGACGCACTGCTAGCCTAGCTTAGCACAAAGACCGGAGGTAAACGGCTCCATCTAGCCTACTGCTCAATAAGTGACAAAATAACGCCAACATTTTCCTATTTACATGTTGTGATGTGTATAGTTACATCGTGTACTAAGACCGACGGAAAATGAAAAGTTGCAATTTTCTAGACCGATATGGCTAGGGACTATACTCTCATTCCTGCGTAATAATCCAGGAACTTTGCTGCCGTACCATGGGTGCAGCGGCACAATGATATTACGCAGCGCCTATGTATAAATACACACTCGTTCATGTATATATTTGAGAAATATTTGCATGTATATACTGTAGGCCTATATATATTTATACAATCTATATATAAATATTTTATATCTATATATATATATATATATATTTTATAGCTATCTCTCTCTCTCTCTCTCTCTCTCTCTATATATATATATATATATATATATATATATACATACATATATATATAAACTTAAATATATACATGCATTTGTATGTATTTATATTTGACAGCACTAATATATTTATGTATAAATACACACTCGTTCATGTATATATTTGAGAAATATTTGCATGTATATACTGTAGGCCTATATATATATTTGTGGGCGAAAATGCCTTGTTGATGCTAGAGGTCAGAGGAGAATGGGCAGACTCAATTCAAGCTGATAGAAGAGCAACTTTGACTGAAATAACCACTCGTTACAACCGAGGTATGCAGCAAAGCATTTGTGAAGCCACAACACGCACAACCTTGAGGAGGATGGGCTACAACAGCAGAAGACCCCACCGGGTACCACTCATCTCCACTACAAATAGGAAAAAGAGGCTACAATTTGCACAAGCTCACCAAAATTGGACAGTTGAAGACTGGAAAAATGTTGCCTGGTCTGATGAGTCTCGATTTCTGTTGAGACATTCAGATGGTAGAGTCAGAATTTGGCGTAAACAGAATGAGAACATGGATCCATCATGCCTTGTTACCACTGTGCAGGCTGGTGGTGGTGGTGTAATGGTGTGGGGGATGTTTTCTTGGCACACTTTAGGCCCCTTAGTGCCAATTGGGCATCGTTTAAATGCCACGGCCTACCTGAGCATTGTTTCTGACCATGTCCATCCCTTTATGACCACCATGTACCCATCCTCTGATGGCTACTTCCAGCAGGATAATGCACCATATCACAAAGCTCGAATCATTTCAAATTGGTTTCTTGAACATGACAATGAGTTCACTGTACTAAAATGGCCCCCACAGTCACCAGATCTCAACCCAATAGAGCATCTTTGGGATGTGGTGGAACGGGAGCTTCGTGCCCTGGATGTGCATCCCACAAATCTCCATCAACTGCAAGATGGTATCCTATCAATATGGGCCAACATTTCTAAAGAATGCTTTCAGCACCTTGTTGAATCAATGCCACGTAGAATTAAGGCAGTTCTGAAGGCGAAAGGGGGTCAAACACAGTATTAGTATGGTGTTCCTAATAATCCTTCAGGTGAGTGTATATATATATATAAACTTAAATATATACATGCATGTGTATGTATTTATATTTGACAGCACTAATATATATATATATATATATATATATATATATATATATATATATATATATATATATACTGTATATCAGCATCATTACTCCAGTCTTTAGTGTCACATGATCCTTCAGAAATTTAATTTAATTTGATGTATTTTTTTTTTTTCAACTCTTACCATGATATATTTTCGTAAAAGTACAAAAAAAAAAAAGTTGTGTCTAAAAAATGGGAATCAGAAAGAAATGGATGGATGCTAAAAATGAATGTTGTCATCCTCATATGTAAATGATAATAAATAACTTATGTTTGCTGACTGAAATAATGTCACAGCCCAAGAGCTTTTTAACAGTCCAGGCATGTTGAGTTGTGCTTATGGCTTTAGACCAAGTCATTTAAAATGAACCTTTAATTACAAGCGGATTGATATCAGATAACGTTTCCTTTTCATTAGCAGTAAAAGGGTCATTATGATGTTTTGACAGGCAAAACCCTTGCTTATTAATAATTATGACATTGTGTGAAGACAATGCATTTGTACTCGAGGGCTGATCATTTACTCATTTTGATTCCTGATTTATTACATCATTTCTTTCCTCTAGCAGTAGAAGTGGTCTACTTTTTCACACATTTAATATCTTTACAGGACAAATTATATAATTATCACTTTCTAACAGATTCAGACAATAAAACTGTTAATTAAAATATACAGATGATTAAAGGGTTAGTTTATTAAATTCTGTCATCATTTACTCACCCTAATGTCATTAAACACCCGTAAGACTTTCGTTCATCTTCGGAACACAAATGAAGATCTTTTTGATGATATCTGAGAGCTTTCTGTCCCTCCATTGACAGCTACACAACTGACACTTTGATGCTTCAAAAAGTTCATAAAGAGATCGTAAAACTAATCCATATGAATTGAGCGGTTTAGTCCAAATTGTGTGAAGCGACACAAGCGCTTTGATGAACAGATTGAATTAAGGCTTTTATTCACATATAAACATTCATCAATATGAAAAAAACCACACACATCAGTTATGGTAAAAGGAAGCTCAAGCTTGTTCGCTTGACGTGTGAGAACCAATGAGGTTCATTCTTGTGTTACGCAGCACGTTTGAGCTTCAGCAAGAACCAATGAGGTTCATTCTCGTGTTACGCATCACGTTTGAGCTTCAGCAAGAACCAATGAGGTTCATTCTCGTGTTACGCATCACGTTTGAGCTTCAGCAAGAACCAATGAGGTTCATTCTCGTGTTACGCATCACGTTTGAGCTTCAGCAAGAACCAATGAGGTTCATTCTCGTGTTACGCATCACGTTTGAGCTTCAGCAAGAACCAATGAGGTTCATTCGCGTGTTACGCATCACGTTTGAGCTTCAGCAAGAACCAATGAGGTTCATTCTCGTGTTACGCATCACGTTTGAGCTTCAGCAAGAACCAATGAGGTTCATTCTTGTGTTACGCATCACGTTTGAGCCTCTGCAAGAACCAATGAGTTTCATTCTTGTGTTACGCATCACATTTGAGCTTCTGCAAGAACCAATGAGGTTCATTCGCGTGTTACGCATCACGTTTGAGCTTCAGCAAGAACCAATGAGGTTCATTCGCGTGTTACGCATCACGTTTGAGCTTCAGCAAGAACCAATGAGTTTCATTCTCGTGTTACGCATCACGTTTGAGCTTCAGCAAGAACCGATGAGGTTCATTCTTGTGTTACGCATCACGTTTGAGCCTCTGCAAGAACCAATGAGTTTCATTCTTGTGTTACGCATCACATTTGAGCTTCAGCAAGAACCAATGTGGTTCATTCCCGTGTTACGCATCACGCTTGAGCTTCCTTAAGAACCAATGAGGTTCATTCCCGTGTTACGCATCACGCTTGAGCTTCCTTAAGAACCAATGAGGTTCGTATGATCGCAGATGTGCGGAAAATGAGCTGGAAAATGAGCTGGAAAATGTAGAAATTAACAAGAGAGCAGCCACAAAGGGGAAGTCCCACCGCTCAGTGCAGGGTCAGTCAGTGAAATTAAGAAAGATCACGGCCTTGATCAACATGTATTTTAAAAGACGAACCTGGCTGCAAATTACATTTGCTGCTGCTAGGGTGCGTCTAGATTTCTAGGCTAATACATGAACAACATGCTCACTTTTTCAAAAGAATGGAGTTTTAAGGCGAGACACTACAGCTGAATAGGGAATTATTTTTTAAATTAGAAGATATCACTGTGAAACTTCTCCAATTTATTACTGGCATAAACATAAGAAAAAAATGTATTACAAGTTTTGTATAAATTAATGTTTTAATATGCAAATGAGGCCCTATATACTTAAATAAACACTCATTTGCATACATTTCCAAAAACTAAATCTGGAAATTGGAAAGGACCAGGTTTAAAATGATTGGTTCTATTGAAAGGTCTTTTACAGAGGTGATTCTGGATATCTTATTTTGTGCTTTAGTAAATTAGAGAATACTGACAATAGCCTTAAAAAAATCAATTGTTGCCATGTTTTTTGGAGTAAAATGACCTACTCAGGATAGGAATGATATATCAACAAATCCCTCTGTAAAAGCCTTCAGAATATAGTCAAGTATAAGACTGGAACTGCTTCAACGCCGTGATCTTTCTTAATTTCACTGACTGACCCTGCACTGAGCGGTGGGACTTCCCCTTTGTGGCTGCTCTCTTGTTAATTTCTACATTTTCCAGCTCATTTTCCGCACATCTGTGATCATACGAACCTAGGTGCTACTGAAGTGGATATATCATTATGAACAGAACAAATCATTATGTTGGTGTAAAAATAAACAGTTATGGAAATGTAGAAATTAAAGCTAAAGCTCCAATCTCCTCCCGAAAAAGTCTGTTGGTGCCTCAGTGACTACTTCACTCAGAGAAGGGCTCAATCTCAGCTGTCAATCATGATGTCACACCCCCCGTTTTTATAGCATCAAATAACTAACTAAAACCAAACTTATTTAAAAAATGAACACTTGAAATTAAATCAGCGTGATAAAAACAGCCTAAAATGACAGAAACCATCTTTGGGAAAAAATTATATGAAGTGTAATTTGAATGTTTAGTTTGTCTCGCGTCCATTATAATACACGGAGGGGCGGGGTTATGAGTTGTACTGGGACCAACCACCTGGGGGCGATCGAGGCGCGTCGGCTGCAGTTTTTAAAGGAACACGCCGACTTTTTGGGTCTTTAGCTTATTCACCGTATTCACCGACGGAAAATGATATTACGCAGCGCCTGAAAACAGGCTAACTTCCGTCAACATAACCAACGTGACAACCTGCTTGCACAGAGAGCGTGCTGGGGACTATTTTCAGGCGCTGCGCCGCTGCACCCATGGTACGGCAGCAAAGTTCCTGGATTATTACGCAGGAATGAGAGTATAGTCCCTAGCCATATCGGTCTAGAAAATTGCAACTTTTCATTTTCCGTCGGTCTTAGTACACGATGTAACTACACATCACAACATGTAAATAGGAAAATGTTGGCGTTATTTTGTCACTTATTGAGCAGTAGGCTAGATGGAGCCATTTACCTCCAGTCTTTGTGCTAAGCTAGGCTAGCGGTGCGTCAGACAGAGTTATGGCACGCACGAGATAAAAATAAAAATAGATAAAAATAGTATGTATGGACTTATCTAACTCTGGGGGATACGGTGAATGAGCTAAAGTCCCAAAAAGTCGGCGTGTTCCTTTAACATAACTGCTGCAGGCTTGGTTAGAATGCTAACTTTTGGGCATTTCTGGTAGAAATCTAAAGGCGCAAGTTGACAAAATATAATGAAATAACCACCTTAATGAGTAATGTTGACACATTTTTTATTTTGACATGAAAGCTTATATGTGAACTGAACAAACTGGCCCAAATTGACCACTGCGTGAAAAACGATGTTTTCACTTGCCGTGTCTCGCCTTAAATGCATTAGTAATCATCTACTCATTTCCTCATTTCTCAGAAAAAATGTTTTTCCAATGGATGGCAAGATCACACAAGCAAGGGTGCCGTCGGTCTGAATGGCAGCACAGCTTTAATTATCTGGCAGTTTGAGAAAACACTGACGGTCTGACTTTCAAAAAACCTGCTCCCAAATGCAGGTAAAATCACACAACTCTACTCCGCACCGCTCACACGATCTGGTCTGGAAAACAGATAATTTGAGTGAAAGCAATATCCCAATGCTCTTACTGCTGTTGTGTTTATTTTTTTGTTTATTGGTACTTTTACAGCTTCTCGAACAAGAACAGATGTAGGGCGGGGCTTGATTGTGTCCATGGGGAATTGATTGGATGTTTGTGGTTTGCTATTGGTGGATCTCATGTGAGTGACAGGTTGCCTCGCCCTGACGGCAGTAAACACGTCATCAGAGAAGAGATGTCGCTGCAAGAGGGAGGGGGAGTTATTTTGATTAAAGATTATGAGGAACGTACAATAAAAAACATAATGTGCACAGATAAATATTTTATAATAAATAATATTCCATAAAAAATAAGAATGATCAATTTTGATTTCATGGTGATATTAAGTTAGCATTAAATGATAGCAAAGGTAATCTAAATAAGCATGCAATTCGATATCCAGTACCGGACAATACTGATACCATTTAAATAATAAAAAAATCAGTAACATTCAACTATAATAAAGTACTTACAAATCATTTGCAAACTATTAGTTTATAGTTAATTAATATTTTATAAACTGTAGATAATACATTAAACTATAGACTATTTTAGAGTTAACAACTTATTAACAGTAAATAGTTCTGGTAACACTTTAGTATGGGGAACACATATTCACTGCGACTTTTGCTTCAATAAACTCCTAATTTTGGAAATATTTCAATTTGGAAACTTAACAGGAATTTACAGGAATTTTGGGGGGAATTTATGAGAATTTATGGGAATTAATTGGAAATTTGGGGACATTTATGTAAACTATCATATACAAACATAAATATAAACATTTTGTTTGGTCATAAGTGGACATGTTACTTAAAAAAAGAAAGAAAAAAAAAAAGACTGACCCCAAACATTTGAACGGTAGTGTATATTGTTACAATTTCTATTTTAAATAAATGCCGTTCCTTTTTTTTTTTTTTTTTTTTACTTTTTATTCATCAGAAGAAAAAAAAAACACAGGTTATAAAAAAAAAATATTAAGCAGCACAACTGTTTCAAACATTGATAATAAATCAACATATTAAAATTATTTCTGAAGGATCATGTGACTGGCGTAATGATGCTGAAAATTCATGTTTGCATCACAGGAATAAATTACATTTTAAAAGTATATTAAAATGGAAAACCATTATGTTAAATTGTTCACAATATTACAGTTTTTTCTGTATTTCTGATCAAATGTGCATGTTATGGAGGGCAGTGCATGCAGGGGGTGTGGCCTCAAGAGCTCTGCAGTAAGTAGTGTGCATGTGATTGAGGAATGTGTAGGGTAGAAATACAACTGAAATTTCATTAAATCTGGTTGTTTTAACCAAGATAATGCTGCAAGATTTTTTTTCCAACTACATTTAAGTTCCCTGTCATATATTCCCGTTAATTCCCATGGAAAGTTTCCAGCCTTTAAAAAATTCCTAGAATTTTGCAACCCTAAATTTAAGTTTGTATTTATGGAATTTAGTCAGCCAAAGCTGACTAAATTATGAATACATAAATATACAAATAAATGTAAAAAAGCAAAAATACATAAATAAATATACAAAAAAAATTCAAAAATAAATGAGTATTTATACTTTTCTTTTCTTATTTATGTACAATTGTATTTTTTTCCACATTTTTTTTTTTTCATTTATTTATCTGTACATTTATTTATTTCCACAGTTATTTGTGTGTATATGTATTTATGTCTACATTTATTTATTTCCACATTTATTTCCACGATTCAAATTACGAACTTGACATATGATCATAGGCTAGGGTGACCAGACGTCCCCGTTTTCCGGGGACAGTCCCGGTTTTTGGTGCTGTCCCCGGAAGTGTCCCCGTTTTACAGCTCGTTCAAAACAACCCGCATATATATTGAAAAAAAGCGCCCAACCAACATACAGCAGCGGCTGGTTATAGGAGCAACCGTGTAGTGATTATTTTCACCAGCAGATGGCGCGGTGAGGTACGCTGACTCTACTTGGTCGCGCGCGCGCCGCTAGCCCGCTACTTCATGAAGAACATGACCGAGAGCAGAGCGCCATTATCGTCAAATATCAAAAGAAACATATGCTATTGCTTTGAAGGTAGTGACATACTAACTATTCATGTTAAATTAAAGTAATACTGTTTATATGTGCTTTATAACAGAGCCTTAACAGGGTGCGGGATTGTTTTGTCCCCAAAAGTTCCGCAGTCACAAAGCAGTGATTACCGCACATCTTAACTATAAATATAAAAAACCAAAACAATTACACTTGCAACAAATACATGTGCAGAATACACATATACTTTGTGCTTAAAATAAGCCTAATTGAGGATAGTAATAGTTATTTTCAAGCACAAACGTAACTAAACATTTGAAGTAAAAAAAATATATTTTTTAAATGTATATAGTATTAACTTGTGAAAATTAAAATATTAAATACAGTTATAAAATGTTAAAATATTTGTTAAATAGGTTTATTTATCATATTTATGTTGTTTTATTTTTAATAATAATAAATAATTATTATTAAAATGCTATTATTAAAAATTATTAATGAAATAATTGTATTATTTTAATTATTAAAATAATAAAATTATATTAAAAATTATTATTATATTATTAAAATGCTATTATCAAAAATTATTAAAATGCATTACACATTATTTTTGTAATGTGTTTTTGTTAAGTCATGTTATAATATTGTTTTGAGCTGCTTGTTTTTTTACAATGGTTACCATTAACTGTTTTCATTGTTTGTTTGTTTTGTTTGTTTCTTGCAGGTGCGTTGAATTGTATTAAATCCAGACCAAAAATCATAATAATCAAACTAAATCATAATAATTATTAATGTTAATAATAATATAGGGAGCCCACAACAACAACAACAACAACAACAACAAAAATAAAAAATGTATTGTCCCTGTTTTTTAATTAAAAGATAATAATAAATGAGATTTTAGTGATATTTTGACCACTCAAATAGGAAATGTCCCCGGTTTCCATTTCAGAAATCTGGTCACCTTAACATACATTAAATGTGATTAATAGTGGACAATTTCACGTGCTTCCATGTCAAAGTATCTGTTATCAGATCTGTTGAAGATGCGTTTTCTGTTCATGCGTTCCAAGACATTTTAGAAATCCCGACCAGAAGTTGTTGGAATAAAGAGTATGTGTGGTAACCCTACATACATACAGTTATTACAGTGATATTATATGACTTAAACTGTGATATAAGATTTTGGATATACTGTATTGCCCATCTCTAAGTCATTCATTCCCTGTGCAACTTCTTGCAAAGGCTTGCGTTTGGTTTGGTCACACCACAAGGTGTCACTGTGGCCTCAAAGCTTCAGCTCTGCCACTCTGAGCTCGAGTGCTCTGTCAAGTCAAGTCACCTTCATTTATATTGCTTCAAAGCAGCTTCACAGTGATAATAGGAAATCAATTTTGTTTTTGAAGAAAAGTTTTTGATTCATTTCTTTAGTTATTTAATTTGGTGCCATTTAAACAACACCATCTTCAATTAAAACAGAAAACCCCAAATGCGTTCCGGACCCCATACGTACAGCAACAGCTTCTGTTGGCCCGAGAATGCAAACCATGAAATAGGTTTGAAAATATACCATTATCCTCCACGCGCAAACCCCTAAAAAGTCGAATCTGTGAAAATGGCGACGGCATGTACGCAAGCATTACGTGTTCAGCCTATAGGCAAGCGTGTTTGAATACGTATGTGTGCATATGTGTTTTTTTCTGTACAGAGGGGAAGGGAAGGGAAGGGAAGGGAAGGAGGCCTTCACAAGGGAGAGTCTAGTTGACACGGTCTCTGCAGACACTTCAGGGATGCGTTGGTCGTGTCTAGGCGCAGGTCCACCATCTGATCTGGATCTGGCAGACTACAGTAAACCATGGCTATGTCTGAGGTAAAACACGCCCCCTTCATTAGCATACAGACAAAGAAATGTAGATGTAGAAATACATAAATGTAGAAATAAATAAATGTGAATATAAATAAGTGTAGACATAAATAAATGTGAAAATAAATAAGTGTAGACATAAATACATATATACATAAATAAATGTGGAAATAAATAAAAGTGGAAATAAATACATGTGGAAAAAATACAAATATACATAAATAATAGTAAATAATAAAAGTATAAATACTCATTTATTTTAGTATTTTTACATTTCTTTGTATATTTTAAATGTATTTTTTTTTATGTATTTTTGCTTTTTTACATTTCTTTGTATATTTTTTATTGTATTTATTTATGTATTTTTGCTTTTTTACATTTCTTTGTATATTTTTTAATGTATTTATTTATGTATTTTTGGTTTTTTTCCATTTCTTTGTATATTTTTTATGTATTTATTTATGTATTTTTGCTTTTTTACATTTGTTTGTATATTTTTTATGTATTTATTTATGTATTTTTGCTTTTTTCCATTTCTTTGTATATTTTTTATTGTATTTATTTATGTATTTTTGTTTTTTACATTTCTTTGTATATTTTTTATTGTATTTATTTATGTATATTTGTTTTTTTACATTTCTTTGTATATTTTTTAATGTATTTATTTATGTATTTTTGCTTTTTTACATTTCTTTGTATATTTTTTATTGTATTTATGTATTTTTCCTTTTTTACATTTCTTTGTATATTTTTTATTGTATTTATTTATGTATTTTTCCTTTTTTACATTTCTTTGTATATTTTTTATTGTATTTATTTATGTATTTTTCCTTTTTTACATTTCTTTGTATATTTTTTATTGTATTTATTTATGTATTTTTGCTTTTTTACATTTCTTTGTATATTTTGTAATGTATTTATTTATGTATTTTTGTTTTTTTACATTTCTTTGTATATTTTTTATTGTATTTATTTATGTATATTTGTTTTTTTACATTTCTTTGTATATTTTTTATTGTATTTATGTATTTTTCCTTTTTTACATTTCTTTGTATATTTTTTATTGTATTTATTTATGTATTTTTCCTTTTTTACATTTCTTTGTATATTTTTTAATGTATTTATTTATGTATTTTTCCTTTTTTACATTTCTTTGTATATTTTTTATTGTATTTATGTATTTTTCCTTTTTTACATTTCTTTGTATATTTTTTATTGTATTTATTTATGTATTTTTCCTTTTTTACATTTCTTTGTATATTTTTTATTGTATTTATTTATGTATTTTTGCTTTTTTACATTTCTTTGTATATTTTTTATTGTATGTATTTATGTATTTTTGCTTTTTTACATTTCTTTGTATATTTTGTATTGTATTTATTTATGTATTTTTGCTTTTTTACATTTCTTTGTATATTTTTTAATGTATTTATTTATGTATTTTTGCTTTTTTACATTTCTTTGTATATTTTTTATTGTATTTATGTTTTTTTGCTTTTTTACATTTCTTTGTATATTTTGTATTGTATTTATTTATGTATATTTGTTTTTTTACATTTCTTTGTATATTTTTTATTGTATTTATTTATGTATATTTGTTTTTTTACATTTCTTTGTATATTTTTTATTGTATTTATGTATTTTTCCTTTTTTACATTTCTTTGTATATTTTTTATTGTATTTATTTATGTATTTTTCCTTTTTTACATTTCTTTGTATATTTTTTATTGTATTTATTTATGTATTTTTGCTTTTTTACATTTCTTTGTATATTTTTTATTGTATGTATTTATGTATTTTTGCTTTTTTACATTTCTTTGTATATTTTGTATTGTATTTATTTATGTATTTTTGCTTTTTTACATTTCTTTGTATATTTTTTAATGTATTTATTTATGTATTTTTGCTTTTTTACATTTCTTTGTATATTTTTTATTGTATTTATTTATGTATTTTTGCCTTTTTACATTTCTTTGTATATTTTTTATTGTATTTATTTATGTATTTTTGCTTTTTTACATTTCTTTGTATATTTTTTATTGTATTTATTTATGTATTTTTGTTTTTTACATTTCTTTGTATATTTTTTATTGTATTTATTTATGTATTTTTGCTTTTTTTTCCATTTCTTTGTATATTTTTTATGTATTTATTTATGTATTTTTGCCTTTTTACATTTGTTTGTATATTTTTTATTGTATTTATTTATGTATTTTTGTTTTTTACATTTCTTTGTATATTTTTTATTGTATTTATTCATGTATTTTTGCTTTTTTACATTTCTTTGTATATTTTTTATTGTATTTATTTATGTATTTTTGCTTTTTTACATTTCTTTGTATATTTTGTATTGTATTTATTCATGTATTTTTGCTTTTTTACATTTCTTTGTATATTTTTTATTGTATTTATTTATGTATTTTTGCTTTTTTACATTTCTTTGTATATTTTTTAATGTATTTATTTATGTATTTTTGGTTTTTTTCCATTTCTTTGTATATTTTTTATTGTATTTATTTATGTATTTTTGCTTTTTTCCATTTCTTTGTATATTTTTTATTGTATTTATTCATGTATTTTTGCTTTTTTACATTTCTTTGTATATTTTTTATTGTATTTATTTATGTATTTTTGTTTTTTACATTTCTTTGTATATTTTTTAATGTATTTATTTATGTATTTTTGCTTTTTTTACATTACTTTGTATATTTTTAATTTATTTATTTATGTATTTTTGCTTTTTTACATTTCTTTGTATATTTTTTAATGTATTTAGTTATGTATTTTTGCTTTTTTACATTTCTTTGTATATTTTTTATTGTATTTATTTATGTATTTTTCCTTTTTTACATTTCTTTGTATATTTTGTATTGTATTTATTTATGTATTTTTGCTTTTTTACATTTCTTTGTATATTTTTTATTGTATTTATTTATGTATTTTTGCTTTTTTACATTTCTTTGTATATTTTTTATTGTATTTATTTATGTATTTTTGTTTTTTACATTTCTTTGTATATTTTTTATTGTATTTATTTATGTATTTTTGCTTTTTTACATTTCTTTGTATATTTTTTATTGTATTTTTTTATGTATTTTTGTTTTTTACATTTCTTTGTATATTTTTTATTGTATTTATTTATGTATTTTTGCTTTTTTACATTTCTTTGTATATTTTTTATTGTATTTATTTATGTATTTTTGTTTTTTACATTTCTTTGTATATTTTTTATTGTATTTATTTATGTATTTTTGCTTTTTTACATTTCTTTGTATATTTTTTAATGTATTTATTTATGTATTTTTGCTTTTTTACATTTCTTTGTATATTTTTTATTGTATTTATTTATGTATTTTTGTTTTTTACATTTCTTTGTATATTTTTTATTGTATTTATTTATGTATTTTTGCTTTTTTACATTTCTTTGTATATTTTTTAATGTATTTATTTATGTATTTTTGCTTTTTTACATTTCTTTGTATATTTTTTAATGTATTTATTTATGTATTTTTGCTTTTTTACATTTCTTTGTATATTTTTTATTGTATTTATTTATGTATTTTTGCTTTTTTACATTTCTTTGTATATTTTTTAATGTATTTAGTTATGTATTTTTGCTTTTTTACATTTCTTTGTATATTTTTTATTGTATTTATGTATGTATTTTTCCTTTTTTACATTTCTTTGTATATTTTGTATTGTATTTATTTATGTATTTTTGCTTTTTTACATTTCTTTGTATATTTTTATTGTATTTATGTATGTATTTTTGCTTTTTTACATTTCTTTGTATATTTTTTATTGTATTTATTTATGTATTTTTGCTTTTTTACATTTCTTTGTATATTTTTTATTGTATTTATTTATGTATTTTTGCTTTTTTACATTTCTTTGTATATTTTTTAATGTATTTATTTATGTATTTTTTTTTGCTTTTTTACATTTCTTTGTATATTTTTTAATGTATTTATTTATGTTTTTTTTTTTGCTTTTTTACATTTCTTTGTATATGTTTTTTAATGTATTTATTTATTTATAATTTAGTCAGCTTTGGAATTCCATATGTATTGGGTAAGATTAAGGGTTGTAGAATATGGTCATGCAGAATAAGGCATTAATATGTGCTTTATAAGTACTAATAAACAGCCAATATCATAGTAATATGCATGCTAATAAGCAACTAGTTAATAGTGAGAACTGAACTTAAATGAAGTGTTACCGTAGTTCTCACTTTAGATGAAGTCATGGAAAAGGACCAACCTTTATTAGAGATTATTTGCATTCATTGTTCCTTAAAATGTTTACAAATACATACAGTTTATAAACTACTAATTAACTATTTGCAAATGATTTGCCAATATAGTTTATTACACTCTACTCATTATAAAGTGTTACCAAAAATTCTCTAATATCAGCTCATAGATATATAATGTGTCCCGATTGCTTTTTATACTCCAAATGCAAAACTTGTGTTTATCCGACTTGATTGATTAGTTAGGGCTTTGGTTAAAGATTTAACCAATTAAACTGAAAAAAGTTACAATAGATGCTCAGCTGTTGAAAACACAAACTCTAGCATCTGTGTTTGTTAACCATCACAAAATGTCAGCTCAGAGCCGTATGTCATTGTGTTTCGTGGGCCTTTCCCATCTTCCATCTGATCCGTCTCCTCAGCAGCACAGATTCCTCCTTGAGTTCATGTGGAAAGGACATAAGATGCCTTTTCTCTTCCCATTTAAATCTTGAATGACATTTATTGAAATCAGATTAGCAGGCTTGCATTTCCATATCTAAGTGAATTGCACTGAATAGCATAAAAATGTCATGAAGAGTTACACGTTGCGATAGGTCGTGGCTACTGTTGCCTTGGCATTTGAAATGGCGAGTCTGATTGGGTTCACTGGCTGTTCTGTCTTGTTGGCTTGTCCTAATGGCTTGCTTCATTGTTCACTGCTTTTGCTTGATATTTCACTTCTTTGTTCTTCATATTGTGTTTTAGGACAGAGGTCATGAACCCTTCAGCTTAATAAAATGATTGCTTTCTGCTTTTTTCAAGTCTGTCACTGATGATGTGCACCTCAAAAGCCTCTTGTGTACTTTGAGAGGTCTGGAAGTGTTCAGATGTAGGAGTTGTTCCCAGCCACAGTGGGGCAGTATGAGGTTGCGACTCAATCCATGAAACCATTATGCAGCTTCTGTGGAATTTTGCCATTATGTTGTCAGATGAATGTTAAGCCAATAATCTATTTTGAATTTGACCATACACACAAGAATATTCAATGATGTATATGATGTTTTAATGGTTATTGCCTCAAATGTAGCAGTTATGAGAAAAGAGGGTTTTTAGATGTTATGTTTCATGTATTAATTGGTTTCTATTGGAGTCATTTGCCTTGGGCAACAAGTTTGCTGTTACATATACACACTTTTCATATACATATACACCATTACATTCATATCCTCATAAACTCACAATATCTCAATCCATGGAAGCTTGTTTCCACCATGGAATTGTGACTTTTGATCTCACAATTCTGACTTTTTTCCTCAGAATTGCAAGTTTATGTGTTTATATACACTACCGGTCAAAAGTTTTTGGACGGTAAGATTTTTTTATGTTTTTAAAGAAGTCTCTTCTGCTCAGCAAGGCTTCATTTATTTGATCCAAAATACAGCAAAAACAGTATTATTGTGAAATATTTTTACAGTTTAAAATAACTGTTTTTTATTTGAATATATTTTAAAATGTAACTTATTTCTGTGATCAAAGCTGAATTTTCAGCATCATTACTCCAGTCTTCAGTGTCACATGATCCTTCAGAAATCATTCTAATATGATTTGCTGCTCAAGAAACATTTATTATTATTATCAATGTTGAAAACAGTTGTGTACAATTTTTTTTCAGGATTATTTAATGAATAGAAAGTTCAAAAGAACAGCATTTATCTGAAATATAAAGCTTTTGCAACATTATAAATGTCTATTCTGTCACTTGATCAATTTAATGCATCCTTGATGAATAAATGTATAATTTTTTTTGTTCTCCCCCTCCCCAAAAATGCAAAATTCTTACCAACCCTAAACTTTTGAACGGTAGTACAATACTGTTCTTTTGAACTTTCTATTCATCAAAGAATCCTAAAACTGTTTTCAACATTGATAATAATAATAAATGTTTCTTGAGCATCAAATCATCATATTAGAATGATTTCTGAAAGATCATGTGACGCTGAAGACTGGAGTAATGATGCGGAAAATACAGCTTTGCATCACAGAAATAAATTACATTTTAAAATATATTACAATAGAAAAGAGTTAATTTACATTTTAAAAATATTTCACAATATTACTGTTTTTTGTATTTTTATTCAAATAAATGCAGCCTTGATGAGCAGAAGAGTCTTCTTCTAAAAACATTAAAAAATCTTACCGTCCAAAAACTTTTGACCGGTGGTGTATTTAAATTCTGACCCTATAACTTTATATAACCTCATAACTCAATACTGAGAGAAAAAAAGTTGAGATATAAATACAGAATTGCAAGATATAAACTCACAATTCCAAGTTTTTTCTCAGAATTGCAAGTTTGTTTATATATTTCAATATAAGTTTATATAACCGCATATCTCCCAGTTCTGAGAAAAATATAGTATAATATAATAACAAATATAATATCAATTCTGATATTAATATAGAATTGCAAGGCATAACTCGCAATTTTTTTCTCAGAATTGTGAGATATAAACTGGCAATTACCTTTTTAATTTTTTATTCTGCAGCGGAATCAACAAGTTTCCATTTCAATCACTTCCCCGCTCTTTATTCAGTAACTTTGTTAAAGAATGACACCATAGAAAGTTTTCTTATTCTTCCCGGTGGCATTAAATCATAGTTTGTATGTTAGACGTGGTCTAGATGTGGAACAATTGTCCTATCCTGTTAAACCACTTCTTCCTCAAATATATCTTCCAAAGAGGAAGGGTGCAAAATGACTTTCACGACTGTTTTAGGATCTGGGACTTTTAGGAGTAAAGTACCATACCATGTTAAAATCCCATTTGCTCTGTAAAATACAAGTATTTACTCCAAAAAGGTTCAATCTAAACAGAAGGTTCAGTTTACAAAATAAGTCTCTTCTGCTCTCCAAGTCTACATTTATTTGATCAAAAAAAAATACAGCAAAATCAGTAATATTGTGAAATATTACTACAATAAAAAAAAAAAAGTTTTGTATTTGAATATATTTAAAATTCAAAGCTGAATTTACAGCATCATTACTCCAGTCTTCAGTGTCACATGATCCTTCAGAAATCATTCTAATATGATGATTTGCTAAGATGATCTTTTTTGAAACTCTGGAGGAGACACATGTGAGATTACTCAGAAAATCCAGATCTCCATTCGCTCTCTCTTTGATCTGATTGCTGTCTAGGAGAAACAATTGGGATCAAATTTTGATTTGTCTTTCATGTGTCCCATGGCTGAATGGATTATAGTTGCACTTTTAAAGTAAATACTTTTGAAATCACATCTAAGACTCACTGCAGTGATGTGTAAAAATATGCAGAGTTTTCCGGTGCTTTTATATCGTTGCTGTCAGGCGAAAATCTTGTATCTCCAAAAACTGGAAAAGAAACACTTTATTTTTTTAAATAATTAAACAGTGTGTTGTCAAAGTTGCTGATATTGTGGCTTTATATATGGTCAGACACTTGCATGTGTCATTATGTTTTTAACAGTTTACCAAAATCAAGCTCAATGCAGTTTATGTTTTAGAATCTGAGGCAGTACGTTTTCATCAATTTATAGGTTATAATGTTTACTGTATAATGTGGTCACTCATATATATATATATACACTCACCTAAAGGATTATTAGGAACACCTGTTCAATTTCTCATTAATGCAATTATCTAATCAACCAATCACATGGCAGTTGCTTCAATGCATTTAGGGGTGTGGTCCTGGTCAAGACAATCTCCTGAACTCCAAACTGAATGTCAGAATGGGAAAGAAAGGTGATTTAAGCAATTTTGAGCGTGGCATGGTTGTTGGTGCCAGACGGGCCGGTCTGAGTATTTCACAATCTGCTCAGTTACTGGGATTTTCACGCACAACCATTTCTAGAGTTTACAAAGAATGGTGTGAAAAGGGAAAAACATCCAGTATGCGGCAGTCCTGTGGGCGAAAATGCCTTGTTGATGCTAGAGGTCAGAGGAGAATGGGCCGACTGATTCAAGCTGATAGAAGAGCAACTTTGACTGAAATAACCCCTCGTTACAACCGAGGTATGCAGCAAAGCATTTGTGAAGCCACAACACGCACAACCTTGAGGCGGATGGGCTACAACAGCAGAAGACCCCACCGGGTACCACTCATCTCCACTACAAATAGGAAAAAGAGGCTACAATTTGCACGAGCTCACCAAAATTGGACAGTTGAAGACTGGAAAAATTTTGCCTGGTCTGATGAGTCTCGATTTCTGTTGAGACATTCAGATGGTAGAGTCAGAATTTGGCGTAAACAGAATGAGAACATGGATCCATCATGCCTTGTTGCCACTGTGCAGGCTGGTGGTGGTGGTGTAATGGTGTGGGGGATGTTTTCTTGGCACACTTTAGGCCCCTTAGTGCCAATTGGGCATCGTTTAAATGCCACGGCAATTTCTCATTAATGCAATTATCTAATCAACCAATCACATGGCAGTTGCTTCAATGCATTTAGGGGTGTGGTCCTGGTCAAGACAATCTCCTGAACTCCAAACTGACGTGTGTTTAACCGACAGTTTGGGGATCCAATGGATTTATGTCACAACTTTTTTTAATGCTTTTTTTTATTGGTTAGATATTTGCAAAACCCTCAGACAGATGTAAAGGGTGACGTATCGTAATGATTTATGAAAAAAAAAAATAGGCCTATATGAGGTTTCCGCCCGACAGATATGTCTTATGATGTAACATGGATTTGCATTAAACTAAACTAATTTTATATTGTAGTTTCCTGTAGAATTACTCATTATGTATAGTTACATCTCCATTTATTCAGGTCGTTGTCCAAGATGATCTGAAACACATAACACTTTATTTTTAGAGCTTTCAGAGAATTTTCTGACCACCAAGAGTCATTGTGCATGAATTCAAACATATGCAGGGCTTCAACATGGCATTGACATGCATTAAAAGAGGAACTGGATTTTATTCTGAGTTCAATTGATTGTAATCAGAAATGTTTGTTGCTCTTGTTAGTGTGATGTTTTTCTTTCCTAACAAGATTTGACATTTCCTGTTTTACACTATATGTGATGATTTCTGTAAGTAAACGTCCTCAATTAATGTATCGCCGTTGTTCTCGCATTTATTAAATTAGGATGATTAATAGCCAGTTTGACTTGCTGCGGTATATTATGTAAATTACTTCTGAACTGAACTGGCTGTTTCATTAACTTTTGACCTCCAAAGCACAGATTATATTGTCTTCTCTGAACTTGGAGGTACAGGAGTTATTCTTTTTTTCTTCCCTGAAAAGTGTAGTTTTTAAGATGCAGTTTTGTGCAGTTCACTTTGCTCATGTATGTCAACATGTATTTTATTCTTGTCACTATGTAAGAGTGATTTCATGCTAACAAGACAGCTTAAATGTCTTACAACCTGTATTACAATTTGGGCGAATAAAAAAAATATTTTTCCTTAAGATTTATAATACTGTATATTACTAATTTGTAAATAATCAATATAATAAGTAAACCATACTTTTAGTATATGTGTGTGTGTGTGTATAACAGTAATATTGTGAAAATTTAAAATAATGGTTTTGTATTTATACTATTCTATTTATTTTATACTTTAAAATATAGTTTATTTCTTTGATGCAAAGCTGAATGTTCATCAGCCATTACTCCAGTCTTTAGTGTAACACAATCCTTCAGAAAGAAACAGTTGTGCTATTATATATTTTTTATAACCTGTGATAGAAATAGAAATGTGTTGTAACAATATACTCTACCGTTCAAAAGTTTGCGGTGAGTATTTTTTTTCCCTTTACTTTTTTGAAAGAATTTAATACTTTTATTCAGCAAGGATATGGTAAATTGATAAAAAGTGATAGTAAAGATTTATATTTTAAATAAATGCTGTTCTTTTTAACTTTTTATTCATCAATGAATCCTGAAAAAAGTATCACAGGTTTCAAAAAAATATTAAACAGCACAACTGTATCCAACATTGATAATAACAATAGTATCTAATTATCATATTAGAATGATTTCTGAAGGATCATGTGACACTAAAGACTGGAGTAATGGCTGAGGAAAATTCAGTTTTTCAGAAATAAATTATATTTTATGTATATTTAAATAGAAAACCATTATTTAAATTGTAATAATATTTCATAATATTATGTTGTTTTCTGAATTTTTTATCAAATAAATGCAGGCTTGATAAGCATAAGAGACTTCTTTCAAAAACATTAAAAAAAGTAATGTTTCCAAACTTTTGACCGGTACTGTATATATATATATATATATCAGGCATAACATTATGATACAATACAATAATAGTAATCATTATATAAAAGTCACTAAAATTAACACACACACACACACACATATATACACCGATCACTGCGATCAGGCATAACATTATGACAGGTGAAGTGAATAACACTGATTATCTCTTCATCACGGCACCTGTTAGTGGGTGGGATATATTAGGCAGCAAGTGAACATTTTGTCCTCAAAGTTGATGTGTTAGAAGCAGGAAAAATGGGCAAGCGTAAGGATTTGAGCGAGTTTGACAAGGGCCAAATTGTGATGGCTAGACGACTGGGTCAGAGCATCTCCAAAACTGCAGCTCTTGTGGGGTGTTCCCGGTCTGCAGTGGTCAGTATCTATCAAAAGTGGTCCAAGGAAGGAACAGTGAAGAACCGGCGACAGGGCGGCCAAGGCTCATTGATGCACGTGGGGAGCGAAGGTTGGCCTGTGTGATCTGATCAAACAGATGAGCTACTGTTGCACCAGGATGCACTATGGGAAGAAGGCAAGCCGGCGGAGGCAGTGTGATGCTTTGGGTAATGTTCTGCTGGGAAACCTTGGGTCCTGCCATCCATGTGGATGTTACTTTGACACGTACCACCTACTTAAGCATTGTTGCAGACCATGTACACCCTTTCATGGAAACCGTATTCCCTGGTGGCTGTGGCCTCTTTCAGCAGGATACACACACACACACACACACACACACACACACACACACACATATACTAAAAGTATGGTTTACTTATTATATTGATTATTTACAAATTAGTAATATACAGTGTATTATAAATCTTAAGGAAGAATATTTTTTTATTCGCCCAAATTGTAATACAGGTTGTAAGACATTTTCTAAGCTGTCTTGTTAGCATAAAATCACTCTTACATAGTGACAAGAATAAAATACATGTTGACATCTTTTGTGGGAAAATGAGCAATAAGCAATTCTTCAACCATTTAGCCTGTTGGTTACAACTTTGCACCGTTTTTATATATAATTCAAATAACGTACAGTCACACTGTGTGTGTGTATATATATCTCATTTTACAGCAGCTCTGACGAAGCTCATCTTATCAGATTTCACAGCCAGAGCCATCTGTTTTATATTAACTCAAACTCTTTTAATTCTTCATTTACAGAGCATGTGTACAGCAAGTTAGATTTTATGACTTTTCATTGTGTAAATGCTGTTTGAGCGAGTTTGACAAGGTCCAAATTGTGATGGCTAGACGACTGGGTCAGAGCATCTCCAAATCTGGAGGTGTTCCCAGTCTGCAGTGGTCAGTATCTATTAAAAGTGGTCCAACAGTGGTGAACCGGCGACAGGGTCATGGGCGGCCAAGGCTCATTGATGCACGTGGGGAGCGAAGGCTGGCCTGTGTGGTCCGATCAAACAGACGAGCTACTGTTGCACCAGGATGCACTATGGGAAGAAGGCAAGCCGGCGGTCCTGCCATCCATGTGGATGTTACTTTGACACGTACCACCTACCTAAGCATTGCAGACCATGTACACCCTTTCATGGAAACCGTATTCCCTGGTGGCTGTGGCCTCTTTCAGCAGGATAATGCACCCTGCCACAAAGCAAAAATGGTTCAGGAATGATTTGAGGAGCACAACAATGAGTTTGAGGTGTTGACTTGGCCTCCAAATTCCCCAGATCTCAATCCAATCGAGCATCTGTAGGATGTGCTGAACAAACAAATCCGATCCATGGAGGCCGCACCTCGCAACTTACAGGACGTAAAGGATCTGCTGCTAACATATTGGTGCCAGATACCACAGCACACCTTCAGGGGTCTAGTGGAGTCCATGCCTTGATGGGTCAGGGTTGTTTTGGCAGCAAAAGGGGGACCAACACAATATTAGGAATATTAGGTCATAATGTTATGCATGATCGGTGTATATAGCCAATTTTTTTATAAACACATTTTGCTGTAATAGGAGAAAGCCTTTCACAAATCATCATCACAAACATTTCCAACATTGTTTGTATCATTTTATATTGTATTTTGTATTTTTAAGCTCGGACATAGTTTACAACACTTACAATAGAACGACCCGTTTATCAGCGTTGGATTTTCTCATAATAGTTATAGATTCTAAATCATTTATGTACATTGATTCGATGTTAAAGAGTTTGAGATGTGAGATTTCCAGCACCACTGCCTCGTCTCTCTGAAGGAGCTGCTGGGAAGAGAACTGAGGCGTTGCGGCCCGCATACATGAATATGAATGCTCCTCACCCCTATATAATCAGCCAGCAAGAGGCACTGATTGTCCTCCTCCAAGCACCCGGGTGAATTTTAAACAGCAGTTTTAAGCTGGTTAATTCACCTGGGAGAGAAAATCTCAACACATTACCTGGAAAAAGCCATCATGCTATCACTCAAGTCTTACTGGTGGGAGATCCGGCTAAGCCCTCTTTCTGTACCCCACTCCCAAGAGCTTACGAGCCAATCAGACGGACAGATGTGGATGTAAAACTAGCCCCTGTTTAACCCTCTCCGGGGTTAAACTAGAGCAGCCAAGCCTTTGCTACTTCCTGTAGGTCACAGCCCAGTCAATAAAATGACATTATCTTCAGGACAGACATTGTCTACATGTTTATTGCATATCACCCGTGAATGCGCCAGACGGTGAGCTCATGAATATCATAGTGTCTGTACGTATCAGCAGCTTTATGATTTTGCGCGCTATCGTTCTCCCTCTCGTGCAAGTTTCCTGTCTGGCCTTGAGGAATTCACCCCGCCGGGAAATCTGACAGAGCTGTATATTCCCATTTCAGAGATGATGGTAACATTGCTCATTGTATTGGCAGCTGTCAATGTCAATATGCAGCAATAGTCTGAGCCAGTGTTTTCACACAGTATTCTAATCTAATTATGATGCTTTGCTTTCTGCGTGTATCTTGTCACACAAAGCAGAGCAGAGGACACTGTGGAAAAATGCCCTTTATGTTATCGGAAACCGTTCGAAAAATGAGAGGAACAAAATGAGGGAACTTTTTAAAGGGATAGTTCACCCAAAAATGTTTACTCGTCTTTGTGTCACTGCAGTAGCATTTACACAATTAAAAGGCATACAATCTAACTTGCTGTACACATGCTCTGTAAATGAAGAATTAAAAGAGTTTGAGTTAATATAAAACAGATGGCGCTGGCTGTGAAATCTGATAAGATGAGCTTCGTCAGAGCTGCTGTAAAATGAGATATATACACACGTTAATTGAATTATATATAAAAAGGTCCAAAGTTGCAACCAACAGGCTAATTGGTTGAAGAACTGTTTATTGTGATGAGTATTATAAATGTTATTATCTCTGGAACATTTCTTGTATATTATCAAATAGCCTTTCTCGCCATTTTAAGTGCTTAAAATAGCAAATTTTATAGATGCCATTAAATACACAAATTCACATCTTATATGACAAATGAAATATTATAAGTTCTAGCTGGATTCTCTCTCTCTCTCTCTCTCTCTCTCTCTCTCTCTCTGTATGTGTGTCTGTGTGTGTGAAGTTTTGTTGTGTCTGTTTGTCATTTTTATAAGGTATTGTTTTTTTAACATGTCTATAGCTTTTATTAATTTTTGTTACGTTTTTCGTTTTAATTATTTTATTTAACCGAAATGAAAATGTTGCCTTGGCGAGTTTTATTTTATTTCGCACTGTAAAAAATTATATGATCAATAAGTTATGACAACATATGTTTTTACATTGCTTCAACTCATCAAAATAAGTTAATTTGATAAGTTATACAAGATTAAATTTATTTTTTAAAGTCAGTTTAATGTAATTTAAGTTTAAATGACATTTTTAAGTACAATCAACTTTGTCATTAACATAAAACGTGTTGAATCTTGTATAACTTCTAAAAACGCAAAATGTATTAACTTATTTTGATGAGTTAAAGCAATGTAAAAACATATGTTGTCATATCTTATTGATCATATAATTTTTTACAGTGAACTTTTCTTTTTTTACAGTGCAGTTAACATTCATTCTATGTTTTTTAAATATTAACCCTGATTATTTTTCCAACAACAGTGTCAGTGAGGGGAAAAAATGAAGATCATTTTTCTTGTGCATGTTTTTGTCAAATAAGCTCTGATTTGCTCGAATAAGCTGGGAAAAAAAAATTGAATTGTATTTAATTAAGATACATAAAGTGCTATATATAAAAATAGCTTTAGCAGGACAGACATCTGACATTTTATTGCAATATATATTATATATAAAATGTTACTTCAATTCACATAATTCAATGCATAATTTAAGATATAAAGGTATTCTGAAATTTGTATTTTCTAAAAGCCCAGAAGTGCCCATAAGAGCCGCCCATGTCCAGTATAGCAGTCTTGGCTTGCACTTATGTTGTCTATTATCTCAGTTTCCACAGAAACATGACACATAGCCCTACAATCTGAGCCTGAAATTACACCCATTCGCTGATCCCAGAACTGAATTACCCGGCACTGGAACACCCAGCTCCTCTCCAATACAGAGGTATTACAGATATGCATTTAGATGTGCTCTCAAATTACTTTGTCGCACGGGGCAGCACATCTGTCCCATGCAAATTTCCCCATTTACACCGAATGTCTTTGCTATCCACAAACGCTATATCATTGGCCAAAGGCAATGAGCTGACAATCCACAGGCAACGAGCCAAGTTCCTCTATCACAGCATAAATCTCAAGCACACATATGCCGCTGTCTACCAGGCATTGTTCTCATAGCGCGTCTTCGCCTGCTGCGTGACTGCTGTTTATTTAAGGAATGGTTTATGCAGCTGTGTTTAGAACCACATTCTGTTTAAAGGATATCTATGAGATTTTAATTTGGCCTCGGCTGGGAATTTTAAACCAGGATTAATCTGTATGGTTTGACAGGCATGCAAGGTTCATTATTTACACTTGATTAGGAAGGTTTAGTATTCAGACGACAACAGCCGTAATGGGGCCGTGTTTTACTGACTGACTGAGCCGTCATCTTTTTAGCCACTGGCATGCATGGGGAATTCCACTTACTGTACTTGGAACTATCCCATTCAGGAGGACACTCTGAGCTTTAACAAACTTTCAGAACTTGATCCTTGTTGTTTCCCCAATAGCAATGCCATCCACTCATGCACAGCAAAAGAGAGAGAAAAAGCCATTGACATTTAACTTAATTTGAGGCAAATTTAACATAAACCTAAAATGCATATATGACCTTCCGTTTTGGAGTTAAAGGGATAGTTCACCCTAAAATTTAAATTGTATCATCACTTACTCATCCTCAAGTTGTTTCAAACCTGTATGCGTTTCTTTGTTCTGTTGAACACAAAAGAAATACTATGGATCAATTGCTACTGTCAACTGTCTGGTTGTCATTCATCAAAATATCTTCTTTTGTGTTCAACAGAAGAAAGAAACTCATACAGGTTTGGAACAACATAAGTAAATGATGAGTAAATTATTGTGAACTATCCCTTTAAATTGACACGTCTGAAAGTGTTAAATATGTACATTACTCACAGAGTACATTTTAATACTGTGAGAGTTTATTTGTAGAACCCTTTAAAATGTGTTTTCTTACCCCACTAGTGACAATGCAGATCCTTGTAAGGTTAAATGCACACCTTCAATGGGTAAATGGGTTAATTTGTGTGTGATACAAGTTACAATGATGAAACGAATAAATAAAAGCCAACCACAAACCAACATTCCTCAAATTTCTTCATGTTCCAAGCATAGACTGTAAAAAAGATGGACTTTGCACCTTCACTCTCTACCATTGTAGAGAAGTGAAGCCGCCAAAGTCCAAATATGGCGCTGACATCTTGCATTGATTACACAGACTCTGAGCCCGCAGAATCGGTTAGTACAGTTTACTGCAGAACAGCTCATTATGTCTGTGTAAAACAAATAGTTATGGAAATGTAGGAATTAAAGTTGAAGCTCTAATCTCCTTCTGAAAATCCTAAAGGCCACTGGTGCCTCAAATGACCACTTCACTCAGAGAAGCTGTCAATCATGACATCACATTCCCGTTTTTACAGCATCAAATAACTAAAACCAAACTTATTTTAAAAACGAACACTTGAACTTACATCGTCGTGATTTAAACTACATAAAATGACAGAAACCATCTTTGGAAAAAAATGTATTTGAAGTGTAATTTAATTGTTTAGTTTGTCTCACGTCCCATTAGATTACATGGAGGGGGCGGGGTTTATGAGCTATACTGGAACCAGCCACCTAGGGGCGATCAAAACGTTTGGGCTTCACTTTTCAGGAAAATATAGATAAGAAAAATATAGATTTTAAAGGAAATCTGAGCGAGTATTTTTATTTTTTTATTAATTAACAAAGTTCAAGGCTCCGGCAAATGATAAACATAACATTAATATTTTAAAATATTTTAAATATGAGGGAAGAACAAAACACTAAACTTGATTAAAATATGTATCTGACAAAAAAGGTTTTTATTTTTATGCATAGAAAAACAGAAATCTTGCATGAAAAAGCATACATTGACTACAAATAATCCATTATTTATCAGCTTTAATATATTGGCCAAATATTCTTATCGGGCCGATAATGATAACATCAAAAAATGAACATATATCGGCTGATACCGACATGGTGGCCAATATATCGTGCATCCCTACACAATTATGATCAAATCTTCTATTTTATATCACACAATTCATTAGAAGACAATATAAATGTAGTATACCATTGGACTTAGCAATAATCTCCTCTGTCAGTGCCACCAAATAAAAAAAGCTGTAGAGGATTGTGGGAAATACATTGTCTATTGAGTTAAAAGTTCAACACTGAAAGATAACTCGTTTTATAGATGCAATTTTACACTAGTAGATCAAAATGTACTCCTGCTTTAACACCAAAAATTGTACACCGGTAAATTTGCTGTGTGGCATTTGAAGTAGAATTCATTAGTGAAGAAGATCCTAGAGGAGTCGTGTTTGCCGTCTACCTCAATCTGAACTTTATCATTTGGTATTTCTTGTGAAATCTATTCACCAACATCCATCAGTAGACCACACACCCAGTTTGGCCTTTCATGCATGTCATACTACTGACATATCCAATCATACAAGACAAATTTCAGAGAAGAAAAAGAAAATGCCTAGTCGATGTATGTTCAAACAAGATAAATCCATTTCAGAAGCATTAAGAACGCACACAACTCAAAATCACATCAACTAATTACAAACATTTTGTGTTCTACAAACACAAAACCCCTAAACCTAAAATTAATTTTGAAGTTAAATTTAATTTAATTGTGACTGATTTGCCTCAATTCATGCAGCCTTTGAGGAGAGATTTAATGTTGTCTTTTTTCTCAGTTGTTCCAATTATAAACTTCACTTTAACTTATTTTATTTCTCTTTTTGAAGTTTATGTTCTTTCTTGTGCATATACACAGATTAAACCTTAGAAAACCATCAAATATTTCACAAGTAAGCATTGAGACAGGAAGTTTGAGGACTAGATTTGTTGAAGTCAGCTTGCAGGAAGCCTTTTTGCATGACCTTTGATATAGATTTAAAAGTGACACACAAGTTTACTGTAACTCTATTTCCGTCACATTCTATGAGAAGTATACGGACTATCAGCCAAACTTTATATATAGGTGAGAACTGAAGCACTTCTACCATCTGATGCAGTGTCATCATCACCATGTGATTTAAAGCAGTGTCTCTGTTACAAAATCTAGTGAGACACATAATGGGCCCTATCATACACCCGGCGTAATGCGACGCCAGGTCCAACGCAAGTGTTTTTTGCTAATTACGTGAAGTCAGACACTTTCTACTCCCCGTAGTGATGTTCACGCTGTGCTTGCCTACGAGGCCAGACAATAGCTAAATCCGAAATTGCCCCTTATACCCTCAAATAGGGCATTATTTGAGGGGACAGTCATTTGTAGTGGTATTCGAAACCATAGTGGACGTTATCAAGTGCACTCATTGTATCCCACATTGCATCGCAACAATGAGTGTACAGCCGATGTACGCTCAAAGACTATTTGAATTTACTCACTCGTTTTCATTCACTCCTTCAAGTGAACGTATTAGTGGAATAACGTAGGGAGTAGTGATTGAGGATTTAGGGGACGATTTCAGATTCAGCCAATGTGGGTATCTGAGGTGTATGCTGTTATACAGAGGGTGATTGATAAGGGAATAAGCTGCAGGTGATCATTGAGTGTGTGCAGGTGGGAACCAGGAGGGATTCTGGGAAATGCAGTTCTGAGGTGACATAATTACTCCAATGTAGTGCTGAGGTGACATAATTATTCCAAAACACTCGGATGGCAATTATGGCAACTATTTTACGTTTTTGTGAACTGGTGGCTGGGTTAGGTTAAGGGATGGAGCTGGATCGTCATGCTTACTTTTTTTTTCTTAACATTTTATGTTTCTGTATGAATCACGTCGTACAAATTTATATGAATCACCACCTCGCAAAAAACGTACATTCGGGTTGAATTATTCTAGCCTTGTAAGATACCATCTTTTGGTCAAATTCTAAGGCAGAATCACTTGTATCCTTTGAGGAAACAATCTCAGAATTCATTGCAATGAGCTCAATGGGTGGAAAAACAAAAATTCAATGACAAATACTTTTTACTTCAATAATGAAAAGTATTGATAAAACTATATCTAATAAAAAAAATACCAACATGATGACCAATAATGCTTATTGCATGTGAGTCATGTTTCCTGTGTAATTCACTGGAAGGGCACTATTTGTATTTGTAAGTCTGCTCCCTACATGCATGTAGAGTATTCCAAATCAGTCATTTAAGAGGTTCTTTTTAGTTAACATTAAATGGCAAACGTAGCAATGGTTTTGAAACAGCCATTGTGTTTGTCACCAGATCGTAAAACCCAGGAATGTGCTTATTCATGCAGCCTATTTATTGATTATGTAAATGCAGTACTCTTTGTCCTCCTTAGTTTTTGGAATTCCAAATGTGTCTGTTTATGCTACTGAACTGGAAATTCCTACCTCAAATTATCTAGATAAATCATCGTTCACTGCTGACACTGGTCTAACTAGACAAATATGAATATCGGCAAACAACAATAATTCAGAAGCAATCTGCACAGTACACACGCCTACCCGATATGTAAATCTCATAAGCAGTCAGAGCATGTTTGTCCCCTCTTCCATATTTCAAATTAGGTGAGTTCTTGCACCTCTAATTGAAAATGAAAATTAATCAGATGGAAATATGAAAATGAAATGAACGCTGCCCCAGAGGAAACCTCTTAAGGAGTAACTGAGTATAGTTACATAACCTTTCCAGCCAGAGCCCAAATGAAACAAACACAATAAATTACAGAGGGTAGCCACTTTCTACTTGAGATTTCCACCAAGGCAAGCATTTTCCAAGTATCTTGACATGAGTCATATTGGGCTTCATGTAAGTGTTTCTCTCTCTTTTCCTGCTTTGAAAGTGGTTTGGCTGAGAGCACAAAGGTTATTTACAGTGCTGGGATGGTTAGTTTATCTCCACAGGGTGTGACCAGCAAAAGAGAAGAAAGGGTGTGGACCTGGCTCTGTTACACCATCACTTTTAGCCCATCGGGACACTCCTAGTGAGTCACCAACCTAACGTCGTCAATCATACATCTCTACCGTGAATGGATACTCCACCATACGCCCAGCCATTTCTGCCTCATCTTGCCCATCATCTACAGCAGGGATGTCCAATCCTGTTCCTTGAGATCTAATTAAGATCTTCAGGAGCACTTGATAATTACAGACAGGTGTGTTGAATCAGGGTTGGATCTGAACTCTGCAGGTAGGTAGATCTACAAGAACAGGATTGGGCACCCCTGATAAACAGTCGTCTTCTCTGCTTTGGTAAACTTCTTCAGTTATCATTTTATCAGTTTGTCCTACCAAACTCCTTTGACTTTTCTTCTGCAGAACACAAAAAAAGTCAGTACCCAACCCTTTTCCCAGTGTACCTCTACATATTGGACTTCTCCCACACATCCATTTCTTGGAGCCTCTACTTAACCGTCTGATCAGTTGAATGTTGGCAGTTGTTATAAGCTGAGAATAGCTCTCTTTGCAGTAGCTCTTAAATGCCATCTAGATTTTCCAACTTGTTGCGATTTGCCAGGAGATATACAAGAACTAATGACATTTGGTGTTATTGTTAAACATAGCATAACGTCTTTGAGAGCTCTTATTCTCGCTTCCACATATTTAGACTTGTGGGTAGTTAAGATACATGCAAGAAACAGTTCTGTACAGCGTCACTAATGTCAAACCTGCCAAGTTTGAAAATGCACAAGAGCAAATGAGACTTGAGAGCCAAAGCAAGGGCAAGATTCTACTGAGTAATGCATTCACACTCATACTGATTGACCGTGACAAAGCAACCGGACATTGTTCATTTTAAGTGAGAGCTGGATTTGCAACATAAAGTTGAGCAGACAAAAGGAAGCATTTGTGGTGTCTACCAGTGGGAGCACAGACTGATTTGCTGCCTGATATGTTAAGATGCTGGGGCAGAGTAGGACCACCTACTGGAAGCCACTTCAGGGACTAAGGGTACGTTTACACGATAACTATGTACTAAAAACTGAAACGTTTTTCCTTTGCTTTTTTCGCTTACAGATGCACATGGATCCGCGAAAACGACTAAAAATTTTGTATAAGCATGCCAGGCCAGTAGTTGGCGATGTAACTTAGTAAAGAAAAGCTATACGCCTATAGACTGAACACGTAATACATGTGCATGACGTCACTGTTTACACAAATTTGTGTTTTTGTAATTTACACAGAGACAATAACAATATAGTTTTAAAAAACTTTGAAACCCTTTTTCAAAAGTTTGCATTTTCAGGCCCCCAAAATGGCGTTGTCGTGTAAATGAACGGCCAAAACACATCAAAAGTTTTCTGTTTTTAGTTGAAAACGTTGTCGTGTAAATCGCCCCTAACATAGAATATAATGCACAAGTCATATGGACACCTTTTATAGTACTTTCATTGTGCTTATTTGGAACAGCCACTGGTCATTATCTACATTCATTGTATGGAAAAGAGAAGCTTGGTCATTTTGTTAGATAACCCATTTTGTGTAACACTTTAGGGTCCAATTCTCACTATTAACTTATTGTTTACTATTAACTCACTGTTGCTTATTAGTATGCATATTACTAGGATATTGGCTGCTTACTAGCACTTATAAATCACATATTAATGCCTTATTCTGCATAGTCATATTCTACATCCCTTAATCTTACCAAATACCCATACTAACTATAAATAAGCAGTAATTAGGAGCTTATTGAGGCAAAAGTCGTAATTAATAGTTAATAGTGAGAATTGGACCCTACTCTAAAGTGTGACCTCAAATTGTTATATTCAAAAGCTGAGGAAGACTTATAGATTTGGAATGACACAAGTAAATTATGACAATTTATTTTCCTTTAATTTCCCATTTGATCTTGCTAGTCTAGATTTGACTTGCTTCACCTTAAAAAGCAGCATAATCTTTCTTTAAATTGCCTCTTTCATTGGCCAGGACCCCTTCAACAATCCCTGACCCAGCTCTCAATGGGATAAATTCCCAGCAGCCAGGGTTGGCATACTATTCCCCTGAGTAAACCCCCCCCCCAAATCTGTTATTTTATCTTGCTTGGTTCTCCGGTGAGTCACTCTCTGTATATCTGGTGACACTTCCAGGATCAGAGAGCTGCTTGCCAGCTCTTTCTGATTCAGCTTATGGTTATACGGGCACGCTCACTCGCACACATGATTTCCTTCTCATCACCTGACTACCAGGAAGAGTACAGCAGCCTGACTGAATGGAAATTATGTCATTAACCCTTGGCCCAACGGGGACAGCGAGAAAGAGCGAGTCAGTGGGTGGCTCAGCAATTCCTGCTGGTCATTATCTCTAGCATATGCATGGGATTTAGCAGGAGATGGGATAAATTTAACCACATATACCATTAATAATGCAGCAGCCACTGGAAGCCATTAGAGTCTGCAGTTTGTGGATGCAATAAGGTAGCTTTTTTAAAACGCAAATTTGAATCCATGTACAAGAAGGGCGGGGGCAGTATTGTAAATTGAATTTAGATGTTACGCCGTTTGGAGTAAACAGTGCACCAGAGCCATGAGGATGCATGGTTTTATCTTGTTCTTCCAGATGGTTCTTCACAGTATGTTTCAGGTCATAGGGGAAGCATGACTCATATCTAGGTGTGCATTTCCCATGCGAAACGTGAATGACATTCATTTGTTGCTGTCTGGGAAACATGGGGAAAGAGGATGTGATTGCACACAGTGATTTAGCACAGAAAGGACTTGGGGTCAAGCCGTAATGTTCTTACAGTCTAATAAATTTCAACCCTTACTGTATACTATGAAGTGTGTGATATCCATCAATGACCACCTGTCTGAAGTATTTCCAATATCCACAATGCTGATCCACGTCTGTCTGGATATAGGCTGTTAATGTAAACACAGATGCTGAATATAGAGTCTGACATTCATCAGAACAACATGACTCAACTCTCTACATCCCCTGACTATTCAGCTGTCCTCTTCATCTTTTCATCTCCAGAAACAGTTGTTGATTCTCAACCAGGGTGTAATAGGGAATCTCCCTTCATGGTCTAATCTTCATGTGTTGCTTGCAGCTAAGAACTTAAAAGGCAGTGTTATTTAAATCTCCACCAGTCAAATCCCTCAGAGCGGCCTTATGGACTTATAGACAAATGTAGGTGTACGGTATGCCTAGTTTTCAAGATTTCACCACATTGGATCACAAGTCTTAACTTACATAATGATTACAGACCCCACATCTTTTGGCTTTAAGTAGTGTTCCTGTCCTGTATGTTGGCTCTATCCCAGCTGGTCTTAGGTAGTTTAAGCTGGTTTAGTTGGTCTCCCAACCTGGCCAAGTTGGGGTTTACAAAATATAAGTATACAATACAGTTGATTAAGATTAAGTGTGTTCACACATGTAGTTCGGTTTACCTGGTTTGTTTGGTCCAGACCAAAAAAAACAACAAAAAAAACATTTAGTCCTGGTCCACTTAGCATTCAGATTGGCATTTTTAACACTGAACCTAAATATACCTAATCTAAAGGCATAGGGTTATGTTCACAACCTGATTGGTCGGCTTTTATGATGTATATTTTGCAACAGAACTTACTGAACATCCAAAACAATGCTGTGCTCTGAGCTTATAAAATGTGTAAAGGAGTCAAAACAGGAAGGAATCCCTCCGTCACACACACAAACCAAGATCTGCTGCGAGGATACGCGGTTCTGATGCCTGTACCGAACTGTGATGGGCAACATTGTGACTATGATGAGAAAAAACTGATATGCTTGAGCATTCTGTCCTTTTTAGGGTCTCATCTTGTGACATCATGTCCCGTTTTTGGTTCGTTTACATGTCTTTGGTCCGTGTTGCATTCATATTTCATTCATTTCATGCCTCCGACCAGGCAATCAAACCAAGTGTGAAAGCACCCTAAGATGCTGTAATTTATTCAAGGTGAAATGTATTAGTTGACTACACCACATGACATTTTCTTTAACCAACATGAATACATTTTGTAAGAACTTGACACAGGTGTTTTAAACTAGTTTTAAAGGTTTTTCCAGATCATGGACACTTATATTTGTCATCCGTTTTTGCGTATGCATAAATCAGGCTCTAAAATAAATTACCCCCTGAGATTGAGTTAGTTATTTTACCCAACATTTTCTGCTTCCTCCTCCTCTTGTTATCCTGTAATTCTTTTTTACGTGATTGTTCCTTTTGGACCTAGAATTTAACATCACTTGAAGACACTAAATTATGCTTGTTAATATGAACAAAGATAAGCAAAGTTAGCCAAAATGAATAGAAACCACTGAAACGTTCATCATAAAAGGTGTTCCAGTCTTCTATTACCTTACTGTATGCAAAATCATTCAAATATGCAAGGGGCAAGCACTATTTTTAAGAGACGTCCTTATCACACAAGGATGCAATATTTTGTATAACTTGACCTTGTAGCTAATTTCAACTTTTTATTTGAAAAACTTTGAATTATAAATGTTCTTAGACATGACCGCCATTTGAAGGTGACATGATAAGGCTGGGCTTTCATATAACACTTTAGCACTTTAACAAAATTGTCAGGTCTCTTTTCTCTAGAGCTTGACTCTACATTTCCATCACTTCCCCACACGACTCACCAAATTTGTTCTCAATAAGATCCAATAATGCTCGGTATCCCAAAGGAAAACATTTGTAGCAAGTCTACACTGATTTAAATGTCATACTCGTGCTTTATCTTCCATTGTAAAGGTGTTGTTGTAAAGAATTCAAAGCTAAAGAGCAAACTGCCACACTGACAATTGTCTGATAAAATACCGTCAAGTTTTTGAAAACACTTTGAACATTTCTCATAAGCACCTAGATATCTACCAGGCTTAAAGTGCTGTATTATATTTCAAACAGATCATTTCTCACTGTCAGTAATGCACATCAAATCCTACTAGCAGAGGTTTATAAGATTTGATCAGCTTTAATGCCTTTAGCCACAACCAGCGCTTTGCTACAGGAAATCTCATTTAACGTTGCCCCTCATGTCTTGGACTTGGCTTTCAGAAGCTCAGAAAGCTTGCGGTTTGCAGCGCTGCAAACAGAAAGCAGATATCAAAATCCATCTTGATCTCATTTACACTCCGGTGGCAAGTTCAGCTAATGTTTTCCTTGTCCTTATAAAGAAAAAGCCAAGAAAATAGCGGCCCTTCAGTTGGAGATTATAACTGTGTGTAAACCCGGATTGCACAGGAGCCTGGAACGTTCTATGTCTTGATTGAGTGTTTCGTACAGTCTTTTCCATCTTGGAACAAAATTGCAGCGGTAATGAGAGGCAAACGTTTCCAGTTCTGTCTCGCGTCACCGTATCCTCAAGTGACCTCTTGCTTTTACAGACAGAACTAAACGTAGTAAACATCCATTTCCAAATTAAAATCAATCAGCTGTAGAAAACAAATGAAGCAACAAGCCAAGTGGATCAGACACACAGATTTACTATGTTAGCAGTGACCTTCAGAGAAACATCAACTTCAAAGTTTTTCCCTTTTCATCAGAATGGAGAATAGAAAATCGCAGACATGTGCATAACCTCTAATAAGGGTCTTTCTTCAACTGAAGACACTTTCATGTCCGACGGGATGATTTATATTAAAACTAACAAGCTGTTTAAGAAACTTTTTCCATGCCTTCATCATTTATTTTTATTACTGTTACTGTGCTACTTAAATGTTTAGGTTTATAGAATTCTCTTCTTTGTCCCAGACCTAATGTTAAAACATTAAAATCTATTATATAACTATTTATTTAAACTAATAAATCATTTTAAATAACAAGAAAAAAATTATTCTTGTTTTATTAAAATATTTTTGTGCATAATTTTCAGTCTGTGTATATACATCATTGTGATATGTACCCTATAGTGAAAAAAACCTATACACAATGTATTTAAAATACATTTATTTCATACTAAGTATACTACAAATTCTTTAACATATTTACTGACATCGCTTGAGACTTAAATATTATAATTAAACTTTATTTGAAATACTACTTTATTGCACAATGCACATTCTTAATATTAAGCTTAAAATGTGTTTTAATATTACTATTAGTGAGGATAATATGTGACCCTGGACCACAAAACCAGTCATAAGTCGCACGGGTATATTTGTGGCAATAGCCAACAATATATTGTATGGGTCAAAATTATAGATTTTTTTAGGATATTAAGTAAAGATCATGTTCCATGAAGATATTCTGTAAATTTCCTACTGTAAATATATAAAAAAAAATTAGTAGTAGTAAAATGCATTGCTAAGGACTTCGTTTGGACAACTTTAAAGATATTTTGATTTTTCTACACCCTCAGATTCCAGATTTTCAAATAATTCGGCCAAATATGTCCTATCCTAACAAACCACACATCAATGGAAAGCTTATTTATTCAGCTTTCAGATGATGCATTAATCTCAATTTTTTAAAAAAATTGACCCTTATGACTGGTTTTGTGGTCCAGGGTCACATATGATCACTGTATAATATCAGTCTTTAAATGCAAGATATTTAAAGTGTACCTAAAGTATACTTGCAATAGTTCCACTTTAGCACAATCAAATATACTTAAGTATATCTTTAGTTGGACCTCAGCACTATTTCTGGTACATTAACTACAAAATTAGTTGTTCCAATTTAGCAGCCTTTAAGTATATACCAATTTAGTATACCAAAAGTACAATTGCAGGGTACATAATTATGTAAATGTATTTGTAGTATACTTAGCATAAAATAAATGTATTTCAAATACATTTTAGTATATTTATTTTTCACTAGGGTATATACACTGTTGGACATTGTTATTCGACACATTAAACAAATAAGTGAGTGTGAAATGTTTTAAGAGTTCACCCATACATAACAAGCTCTGTTATATAACATGTACATGTTAATGAGAAGCAAACCGAGGTGTGAAAATTGGTGAGGACGCTGAGTTCTGTTGTGGTGTCTGAGCTGTTCAGTTTGAAGCAAAGACAAGTAAAAGAAAGTCAGAGGATCCAAATCCAAGTGAATGAAGGAAAATGTTGTAATCTGAAAAAAAGAGAGAGAGTTTTGCAAAGCTATGCAGTGAGTTAAAGTCTAGCTTCCCTAAAGTTTGGTTTTGTTTGTCTTTAAGTCTTTAAATAAAATTTTACATCGTGCCAACTGAAATAAAAAGTGTTTTGGTTTTTTGGATTCTGTGTGGTTATTGTTGTTTGGAAAAGTCGTTAAGTACACAATGACATAATAGTGGTGAAGTTTGAATTCTTCTCCCTGAGTGAAAGAACACACTCACAGCCATAGAGGGAAGAGAGGCTCGCCCTGACGTAGACGCGGTTTCAGGTTTCCTGATTCACCGTATCCTCAGATGACCTTTTGTTGTATGTTTTGAAAAATGAAAATACATGTCTCTAAAGTTTTATTAATTGCCACTTTCTATTTTTCACTTTTTCCTGCCCTTTTAGAGTCCCATTACATAATGTAAAAATTACATCAGCTATTTATTTTTCCTAAGAAAACTGTAATGGATTTATCGGGTGAAATTAGTTGACCATAAAGCATACGGATGGTTTGTTAACATTACTGCAAAGACATCAGGATATGATTTAATAGATTGCTACACTTATATAATCACATTGCTTGTACACTATCATAAGCTTAAAATTTGATCGTTATTATAATCCTGTAGTTACTAGGCAAATTAGACAAACATAAAAACATCTACATTATGCATTTCATTATGATAGATAGATAGATAGATAGATAGATAGATGGATGGATGGATGGATGGATGGATGGATGGATGGATGGATGGATAAATTACACTGCAAATAGCTTTTAAAAAAAAGCTTTTTATGTATTTCGTTCTAAAATGTAAATGTTACCAAGCTACCCATGTACCATAATGTTTTTCCCCAGAAAACATCTCTTTTGAAATATCTTGAGATTATGTTTGCAGCATCTTGCCTTCTGTATTGATCAGACCTCTGTTGTCTTAAAAGGGTCACAGAGTAGTGCCAAATAATTGTGGTGTCAACATGGTTTTTAAGAGCAATGTGGCCTTGTTTGCGGTTCTTCCACGCCGTGCTTGTACAAACCGGCTTTGGCTGTCAAATCCTCAAGAGTTGCAGGAGATGCATTGGCATTCCCTCCGACAAGCCTAGACCAGCACCAGCTGCTTCATCAGACACACTAGAGGGCAGTGTGTATACAACATGGAGACGTAGAGAATTAAGACACTGCCTCCAGAGCACATCTGTGAATTTATGACATGATCAGGTTTATTATAAATTGCATTAGCCTTTAAATGAATTACATAACCACAAAAAAAGTATTATCTGTTTGTCTCCGCTTTGATTTCCCCTCAACTGCCTTATAATGGAGGGCAATGAGCGCAGATAGGATTGCAGGTAAAACAATCAACATGTAATGAGGTGATATTATCATACGAGACCGTGATACCTCTATTTCAGGGTTTTATTTCATTACATTATGTTGCATGCTTTCATTTGATTCAGGCAGTCTTCAAGGGCCCGCTAATTAAAACAAAGGCCAGTTAATCAAACAGAGCCAACCTACAGGTCAGCGCCAGGGATTATATTTAATACAGCCGACAGTGTGTCTGTCTACCTGTTTTTGCTCTTCTTTTTTTTTCCCAATCATCCATTTAGACTCGGATTGCCTGGCTCTCTTGGCACTAGGCTGACGAGACAGCATCAAAGAGACATTGCCTCCGTCACATTATGCAGCTCTTCCTTGACCAGGTTTTGATTGAGCGTAGTGATCCAAGACTGATGCCTCCCGGATACTGACTGACTCCAGAGGGAGGGAAAGACAGGAAGACAGGAAGATCTTGTCATTCCGAGATGCACATCAGCGCACATGAGGATAGGTTGGGAGAGATGACAATGTTGGCCACGCTCGGAGGAGTCTGACAGTAGCTCATCTCATTCTGTCTCCCTTTAAATGATGTCTCTCTCTCTCTGAGACCTCTCTGCGACTAGAGCTGCTCAATTACTGCACTGCGCTGGAGTGCATGGGGCACACAGAACTACTCTCTAAAATCTGATTGGATTAGCCACACGCAAAGCTGTTGTAAAATCACCACAATATGGACACCTTCATTTTTCTGCACAGCACTAGACAAAAAAAGAGAGCTATTGGTTCCTAAACTGAAACTTGCTTGATAAAGATGGTTCAGAAGCACTTGAGTTCATTGAGTTCATAGCTTTTCATTTTAGTGTGCTGTGAGAAAGGGATCTTAAGTAATATAGACTATGATGATTTGAGTTACATAAACAGAAATGCTTTTCTAGATGCATTTAAAATAATTTAATTCCAGTTTTATGCTGTGTGTACATACACCAATCAGGCATGTGGGGTGTTCCCGGTCTGCAGTGGTCAGTATCTATCAAAAGTGGTCCAAGGAAGGAACAGTGGTGAACCGGCGACAGGGTCATGGGCGGCCAAGGCTCATGATGCACGTGGGGAGCGAAGGCTGGCCCGTGTGGTCCGCTCAAACAGACGAGCTACTGTAGCTCAAATTGCTCAAGAAGTTAATGCTGGTTCTGATAGAAAGGTGTCAGAATACACAGTGCATCGCAGTTTGTTGTGTATGGGGCTGCATAGCCGCAGACCAGTCAGGGTGCCCATGCTGACCCCTGTCCACCGCCGAAAGCGCCAACAGTGGGCACGTGAGCATCAGAACTGGACCACGGAGCAATAAAAGAAGGTGGCCTGGTCTGATGAATCACGTTTTCTTTTACATCACGTGGATGACCGTGTGCATTGCTTACCTGGGGAAAACATGACACCAGGATGCACTATGGGAAGAAGGCAAGCCGGCGGAGGCAGTGTGATGCTTTGGGCAATGTTCTGCTGGGAAACCTTGGGTCCTGCCATCCATGTGGATGTCACTTTGACACGTACCACCTACCTAAGCATTGTTGCAGACCATGTACACCCTTTCATGGAAACGGTATTCCCTGGTGTCTGTGGCCTCTTTCAGCAGGATAATGCACCCTGCCACAAAGCAAAAAATGGTTCAGGAATGGTTTGAGGAGCACAACAAGTTTGCGGTGTTGACTTGGCCTCCAAATTCCCCAGATCTCAATCCAATCGAGCATCTGTAGGATGTGCTGAATAAACAAATCCGATCCATGGAGGCCCCACCTCGCAACTTACAGGACTTAAAGGATCTGCTGCTAACATATTTGTGCCAGATACCACAGCACACCTTCAGGGGTTTGACTAAAAATTTATTGAAAACAGAAGATGTAAAAATTTAATCTAATTCAAAATATTAACAAAAACAAATAGTACTGCATGTCAATGATACTAAAATAACACTGAAATGTCAAAGTATGTACTGGCTGCTCTTTTACATATACCTGTAATGGACGTGAACGAGGATCCATGTTGTCTTTCTCTCTAAGGCCCTGTTTACAGCTTTGGTGGATTGGATCACAAGTAGATGAGGGAGACAAACTTGTTTACACCTGGTGTTTCAATCAGTCTTTTTTGTCCACTTTCAACCACTTCTGTCCTGATTTTTTTAGAGGGGAAGGTTTATGGGCGAGTAAATATATAGGCTTTTTCAGATAATTCGATTTAATGGACGAAATAAGCTCACGACGGAAAACTTACGGAGAGCAGCAGCTTTTGTTTCTGCTCAGACAGCCGCAAGACCACGCCGAACGCTGTGAGTGTGTGTTAGAAATCAGGAATGGTGAGAGAACATTGTGCTTGGTACATGTTTATCTTCAAACCAAACTTGGGTCTTCAGCTGACAAAGTTTAGATCCTGTCTGGCTAGCGCGCTTCTCGCACCATCCGCGTAAAAATCCCTGGCCGAATTACCTACTGTTTTTAGACAAACACCATAGACGTGTGGTAATGTAATTGCCGTCCGAATCCACATCTCTGAGTTTTCAAAAAGAGATTGCTTCAAAATTCACTGTTTATATCCTTTTTGACCACTGCGGAGCACCATATTGTTGCGCTTCGCTGTAATTTGGATGCATTTTAAAGATCTAGCCTACACTTTTATTACTGAAATGCTGGAAAGTATTTACAAGAATAATCTTTTATTACCGCTCAAAAGAGAAAGAGAAGAAAAACACGTGAACATTTGAAATGGGCCATTATTACGGCAGTAATTAACATTATATACGTTAAATTAGCAGCATTATGTTTACCTCATGTAAATAAGAGGTTGTATTAACTTATTTCCGCTCATTTCCACATTTTTAAAATGACATCCTATCTTCCTATTTTTTAAACAGGAGATTTAAATAATTCAATTATTAAAAATGTCCTATTATTAAATTAAATGTAATTATAAATGTAACTCGACACCCTTGCTTCATTTAGTATACGCGAATATGCAAATTAGCCCCGCCTCCACTCACTCACTCGCACGCTCCACTCCACAGATCCACTCGCTCAACTTTTATTGTAGTAAATGCTGTAGTATATGTTTGAACCAGAAAATGATTCAGAAGAAGTGCAAGAGTGAATTATACATGCTCGTCTACAAGTCAATGTATCAGAATGGTAATGCGTTTTATGTATCGCTCTTTAAAACGTCGGACACATAACGGTAATTAATATGATTAGTCTTTTGCTTGACTACGTTATCAAACAGCTAAAAATGTGTTGCAAATGTTAGACAAACCATGTTCCGTTCCATCTCAGTCTGCCTTCAGTATCAGTCCGTATCCTTAGAAACGCTTGTTTGAACAACTTAGAACATCAGTTGAGAAAGGCATATAGTTCATCATAATCGTAATATACATCATATACACAATTAACCCGCTATAATGCTAAATGTACACGATTTTTAATATCAACAGAAAAATATACCGGGATAACCTGGCTTCTCTTGAGACTTCACTGCTTCAGAGCGGTTATAGTTAATGATATGCTAAAGCCCGCCCACCCGTTGACATGATTGGTTACAAAGTAGTTTGTGACGTCAGAAACACCAGCGATTTCAATCCACATTTTTGAGACTCTGAGTCTTTGGTTCACTGCAGTTTCAAGGAGAAAATACTCAGCAATGGTGTTGACATGAATTTGCACATGATTTGTCTTAAAGCATATTAAAAACACCACATTAAAACTTGATTTTCATCACAGGGGTCTTTAAAAGTCATTAAGCACAGCATTTCTCCTCCTATGTAGCTCTCAATCCAATTCACACTTACAAAATTAAATATAATTATTAATTATAAATTAGGTTTTCCTCACACAAAGCCTTCAGAATATTGGGAAATAGCACACAAATGACTTTAATATGGGAGGAAACAATAACAGTTGCATTTATTGTCTAAGTTCTATAAATAACATCATCAAACAAATGACAATAACTGATTTAAATCCCACACACACACAAACCCAGTGAAAGTTTGGAAAGCTGGTTCAGCTCACCCACACACCCACTCGTCTGGAATGTCACCCCACCCTGACCTTCCTCAGTTGCATCA
Source organism: Rhinogobio ventralis (assembly GCA_039654625.1). NCBI lineage: Eukaryota > Metazoa > Chordata > Actinopteri > Cypriniformes > Gobionidae > Rhinogobio > Rhinogobio ventralis. The sequence continues at coordinate 5,474,222 of CM077214.1, read as the reverse complement.
GTGACTACTTAAATCTGTATAGTTTTGTGAAATTTCATCCTCATAATTCTCTCATTTTGCTCGTGCTCGTGAGAGTGCTGTACGACGCTTTCTCCTCCCGTCATGCATCAGGCCAGCAGTGGGGTTTAAATGGCCGCTCGCACACATGCTGCGGTTGTGCACTTTAAGAATCCCCTCGTATGCCAGGATGCAACCGCATGTCATTTCCAGGTGTCAAAAGTGCACGCTTCCCTGCTTCCTTCCTGCTTCTAATGTGCACATTAATTTGAGGAATATTGGAGGAAACGATGTGAGTGACTGACTGCTGATGCTATTTTAGATGCTTTCTCTAAATGTAGCACTGCCTTTTGTCTAGAAAATTAAAAAAGATCAGCTTAAATATCAATCCCAGATGACTCTGAGACATTAAATCTGGCATTTAATTTAAAATGAAGGTGTTCTTCCATTTAACGTTTGAGGCAGATGCCGTTTTGCAGTCCTGTGTGTGCTGAGATCATTACTGTTGAAGCCAAAACCACTTCCCACACATGCATGCCATTCCTCGCACTTATTTTCACATTTTTCTTTCCATCTCTCATCTCTGAGTCTTGCTTATTAACTGTCTCTTAACCTCTGTCTTTGACCTGTACTTGTTATATATGGATGTTTCTTCAGCTATAGGCACTTTTGACCCTGTGGACATTTATAAACTCCCTTAAAGCTGGGTACGATTTTTTTATGTTACAATAAACTTACTTATTCCAGTTGTATTGTCCATTGACTACTATTAGTATGCCATTCATTGGTTTATCTCCACCAAATGTGTGAAGATTGAGCCTCCCAGGCACCATCAAAACATTTAGAGTGGTCTGCTCAGATCTGTTTATCTCTTTTCAGCTCAACCTATAACGAGAGTTTGGGGCGTGGCTACTGTAACAGGCGGAGCCAGACGGTGTTTAGCCACTGTGGGACCATGACTGACAAAATCGCAAAATCGAACGATTCTTCTCTGGAGAAGCGTTTAGTCATTCCGCCATGTAAATAGCGAATCCACCATGGTGCAAGCGCAACTGGCTTTTAAAGGGAATGGGAGATGAGACTCTGATTGGTTTATTGCATGTTACGCCCAAAACCCACCCATGACTCATTAAGAGACTAGGTACAACCCTTTTAGACCATGCGACCTTATGATCATTTTTCCTGTTGTTAAACCAGCAAAAGTGGATTTGGACACGCCCTAAGTGCACCTGCGCCATGCGCTTCAGACCATGAGCTCAGATCGCTAAAATAGGGCCCCTAATGTTTTCTCACTGCTGTCATTTTTGATGTGTGTTTATTTTGTTATTGAAAGAAAAGCGTGCAGCACATATTTTCATATTCACCTAAACGTTGAAAAATAAATTTGCTGTGAGTATATCGGGGCCTTTAAATGGCAAAAGACATTCAACTTCGGTTACAGAAGTACAAGCCAAAATTCACTGCATTTAGACCTTCAAAGATATTAATTAGGTTATGAACATGTCAAAGCGAACAGGGGATTGCAATGCAACAAGCTACAATAGAGCGTCATCATGCACTTTTTCAGAAAGACAAATGTACTAGTTTGTAATGTTTACTTTGATGAGTCCAGTGTGAACAGCGTCAAACTGTTGTGGTGCGTCGTTTAAAAACCTGGATGGGTTTATTATCAGAGAGATGCTAGTGTTCGTCCGCTAAATTTCTTACTCATGACACATAACACAGCTAAAAGTATTCCTGTGTTGGACTTTTAATTGAAACTAGCATACATTTATCTGTTGAGACATGCCTTCACAAGTGTGTTTGAGTTGGGCCGTTTGCAAGGATTTGATTTTTATTTTTGTAATTCCCCACAGAAACTAACGCTTTTCACACTCTCACATTAGTTTATTTCATTAACAATGTCCAACACTGTACATACATGTATTACAGGAGAATTCTATCATTTGTCTTTTCCCTGAAACATGATAAATGTCACCATTCTCAAATCACCATTCATACTATAATGGAAATTATATAGTTTGGAATAGCTGACTTATTTTCTTGCTTTTCGCAAAAGTATTAAAGGTATAGTTCACCCAAAAAAAGAGCATTTGCTGTTAATTTACTCACCCTCAGGCCATCCAAGATGTAGGGGAATTTTTTCCTTCAGTTGAACAGTAAAGAAGATTTTTAGCTGAAACTGTGATCCTTGGTGATCTGTATAATGCAAGTCAATGGCTTCTATCACTTTGATGGTAAAAAAAAAACATACAGGCAAAACCAAATTAATGCGCATGGCTCCTGAAGATACATAGAGGTCTTATTAAAGGTGGGGTTAGTGCTTTCTGGTAACCGATGTTGATATTTCAAATCACCAAAACAAACACGCCCCTATTTTGATAGCTCCGCCCCACACATACGTAACCCAGGCAACGACTATGGCGGAATCGGTGTTACTATGGTAATCCAGGTCGAATGTTCAATGAAAAAGTCATCCCGTCCATCCCAAAAAGGGTTGTTCTCCCCGTCATTAGTAGACACGCCCCTTACTGCTGATTGGCTACAAATTTATTTTGGTACTCGGCCTGAGACACTTTTCTAATGCATCTTTGAAATATCACTTACCCAACCTTTAAGCAAAATGATCGGTCTGTGCAAAAAAACTGAACATTATTTATAACAGTATTACCTGTTACCCACAGCCTCAGCAAACGTTCCTGAGCGCATTTATGGCAGTCTGGAGCGCGAGCTTCCTGTTGCATTATGACGTATGCGACTATTTTAAAATATTAAAATATAAAATAAAAAAGTACTTACACAGTTGTCTTCTAACAAATACACTAACATTTGAGGAAACTTTATGAGAGCCATGTTTATTTATTTATTTTTTAGATTATCATAACGCTTAAACATAATATTTTGTATTTTAAGATAAGGTTCTATATGGGCATATATGGTTATTAAACTACACTTCACACAGTTTCTTTGTGGAAATTCTATACAGAACAGGTATAATAATGTAGCAAATTATACCAAAAATAAATTATGAACACTCATAGAAGAAAAGGCTCTGTATAGAACCTTAAAAGGTTCTGTCAGGTGCTTCATATATAAAACATATTAGGGGTTCCCGTCATGTGATCATTTTATGGATTTTGCTTTAATTAATTAATTAACTTTATCACTAGAAAAACCAATTGACCTGTTAAACATGAAAGTATTATGCAATCATTTGACATTTCTCCTAATATACACTCACCTAAAGGATTATTAGGAACACCATACTAATACTGTGTTTGACCCCCTTTCGCCTTCAGAACTGCCTTAATTCTACGTGGCATTGATTCAACAAGGTGCTGAAAGCATTCTTTAGAAATGTTGGCCCATATTGATAGGATAGCATCTTGCAGTTGATGGAGATTTGTGGGATTCACATCCAGGGCACGAAGCTCCCGTTCCACCACATCCCAAAGATGCTCTATTGGGTTGAGATCTGGTGACTGTGGGGGCCATTTTAGTACAGTGAACTCATTGTCATGTTCAAGAAACCAATTTGAAATGATTCGAGCTTTGTGACATGGTGCATTATCCTGCTGGAAGTAGCCATCAGAGGATGGGTACATGATGGTCATAAAGGGATGGACATGGTCAGAAACAATGCTCAGGTAGGCCGTGGCATTTAAACGATGCCCAATTGGCACTAAGGGACCTAAAGTGTGCCAAGAAAACATCCCCCACACCATTACACCACCACCACCAGCCTGCACAGTGGTAACAAGGCATGATGGATCCATGTTCTCATTCTGTTTATGCCAAATTCTGACTCTACCATCTGAATGTCTCAACAGAAATCGAGACTCATCAGACCAGGCAACATTTTTCCAGTCTTCAACTGTCCAATTTTGGTGAGCTCGTGCAAATTGTAGCCTCTTTTTCCTATTTGTAGTGGAGATGAGTGGTACCCGGTGGGGTCTTCTGCTGTTGTAGCCCATCCTCCTCAAGGTTGTGCGTGTTGTGGCTTCACAAATGCTTTGCTGCATACCTCGGTTGTAACGAGTGGTTATTTCAGTCAAAGTTGCTCTTCTATCAGCTTGAATCAGTCGGCCCATTCTCCTCTGACCTCTAGCATCAACAAGGCATTTTCGCCCACAGGACTGCCGCATACTGGATGTTTTTCCCTTTTCACACCATTCTTTGTAAACTCTAGAAATGGTTGTGCGTGAAAATCCCAGTAACTGAGCAGATTGTGAAATACTCAGACCGGCCCGTCTGGCACCAACAACCATGCCACGCTCAAAATTGCTTAAATCACCTTTCTTTCCCATTCTGACATTCAGTTTGGAGTTCAGGAGATTGTCTTGACCAGGACCACACCCCTAAATGCATTGAAGCAACTGCCATGTGATTGGTTGATTAGATAATTGCATTAATGAGAAATTGAACAGGTGTTCCTAATAATACTTTAGGTGAGTGTAGAACCTTCTGCACATAAATGGCTCTTTAATATTGAGTCTAGAACCCTAGGCTTCTATATAGAACCTTTTTTCTAAGAGTTGTTATGTACGGAGCCCCTAAAGGGACGTGGTGGTGGAAAAAATTTAGGATGGGAGGAAATTTTTTTTTCCCAAATCTTTTGCGTTCCCACGCAAAACTTTTGCGTTCCCTCGCAAAGATATATTTGCAAATAATGTCCCGCTGGCAGTGTTTCAAACAGCTCAGTACGTTAACAATGGAGCGGTTAGAGTTTTATTTTGAACTTGGATTTGAGTATAAAGAAATACAGTCAGTGCTTAGTTCAATGAGTTCGGTAAAATTGGCAATACATTTACATATTCAAACTTCCCGAATCAATAACTTGTGAGCTAAACATTGTTAAAACACAAATGACACCTCTTAAACGTAGACAACGAGCTGCAACCTAATTTTCCTCAAAATGAGCCTTATAATATAATTTGATCACTATGAGTTGGCGGCTGAGCGACAAGTCCGAAGGGACCGTCTGCAAAGTGCAAAACCCGAAAAGCGTCATTTATAACGCTTAAAAATCATTAACTTCAGTGTTACACACTGTAGTGTCTCCAAATTCAGTTTACACATCAATGGTCTCCTACTAGTCATACTACAACACTTAGTTTGATAAAATTTGCTTTTGTATAATTTTATTATGAAAAATATTCAGCTAACTTCACTGAAATGCACTGTACTGTCACCAAATTCAGTTCACACACCACGCTCTCCTGCTGGTTATACTACAACGCTTAGTTAGGTAAATAATACAAGTAATAGCACATAGCTAAGTAGGCGTATTCTTTACACAAATGATGTTGGTACCCAGCTAAAATACAGTAGTTGCAACCATAGCTTTTGTATGATAATTGCTTACTGATTTTGATGGCATTACATTATATAACAGTGAAGTTATTGAATATTTTTTTCTAATAACAGTGAAGGTATTGATTTTATTTTATAATCATAAAAATTATGCAAAAAGACATTTTATGAAACTAAGCGTTGTAGTATTAGTATATTGTAGTAGGAAAGCATTGATGTGTAAACTGAATTTGGAGACACTACGATGTGTAACACTTTGCAGTAACGCTTTTCGGGTTTTGCACTTTGCAGACGGTCCCTTCGTACTTGTCGGTCATATTATAAGGCTTGTTTTGAGGAAAATTAGGTTGCAGCTTGTTGTCTACGTTAAAGAGGTGTAATTTGTGTTTTAACAACTTTAGCTCAAGAGTTATTGATCTGGGAAGTTCAAATCTGTGAATATATTGCCAACTTTACTGAACTCCGAACTAAGCACTGACTGTATTTCTTTATACTCAAGTCCAAGTTCAAAATAAAACTCTAACCGCTCCATTGTTAACGGAGGGAACGCAAAGTTTCTCAGGGGAACGCAAAGTTTCTCAGGGGAACGCAAAAGTTTTGCGAGGGACCGCAAAAGATTTTTTCTCCCATCCTAAATTTTTTCCACCACCATGTCCCTTTAGGGGCTCCGTAGTTATGTGAACTTACTATTAAAAAATTATTTAAAAAAAGCTTCCTGATAAAAATCAACCCCTGTGACATAAAAGTGCCTGTTATTGAAGAAACCCTACACGCAGTCCGTTTCATGTTTATGCATTTATTTAGACTGTTTTTTTGTTTTTATTTTTTTGCATATCCAAATCAAATCCCAAAATAAAACCGCATGAAATTTGAATAAAATTTCCAATTTTTGAATGTGACATGACTGTAACATTACACACAGTGCTGTAGTCTAGCTGTGTCTGAATTCACTTATATACAGCTCTCACTATGAACTGAGTAATGAGTGAATGGATGGACGCTTTTAGACACATGAATGTACAGGGCAACTGCAGCTTACGAGTTTAGCACCACAGAAAGATGTCAAAATTGACATGAGCGTTTCGTGCTTTTAGCTGTTGCATAAGAAAGTCACACATCATTATTATAGCAACCAATAGATTCATTGAATATTGACCATGCTGTCTGAACAAACGGATCAGATTTCGTTCTTTGAAGATCTAGGTTTTTTGTGAATTATGAACTAAATTATAGTTCTTAGGCCCTGTCCCAAATGGAACCCTAAGCCCTTGCGGTCTTCCTCCAAGTCCAGACCTTTGTGGCGTAATGTGGCTTTGACTGGTCGGATTCTGCTGCGGAGCTCGCTTCGACAAAAGTGAGCATATGGGCCACAAAGAGGGTGCTCACGAGACAAATGGGACACCCTACAGTGTTGTGGACTTAAGGCCAAAGTATACTTTACTTTTTACGCGTACGCGAGGGTCAGCATACAGTGCACGTGACGCAAATTTCAGCAGCAGAAGATTAAGCTCGTACTGAATGTGCACCGCCGGATTTCTGTAACCGTGCGTACTTTGTACGTGCTGGTTGCACATGCGCATTAAAATTTTTTGCAGTATTTACATGGGTTGTAACTCGTGGCGAGAGATTGCGCAAAACTGCACATGCCTCGAATGCCTGGTTACGCGTACGAGTCAAAAGAAGTATACTTTGCAAGGCTGTGCGTTCGATTGTGCGCAATCACTCACGTACACGTAAAAAAAGTATACTTTTGGCTTTAACGGACACATGCATGCGGTGGCCATTGTGCTTCCACAAGACCATAAGTGCACACGTGGTGTGGCATTTGCAAAAGCACTGTAAATAGCCTTTTTGTGTGCAGGATGCACTATATGCAAAATCACATAAAAAATAAGAAATTCACAGGTGTCGGCCTAATAACTAATCCATTATACTCAGAGTAAAAAGCATAATGGAAAAAGAAGCACTTAAAAGAATTCACTTGAGACTAGAACCGACCTCTTCCGCAAAAAGAACCTATAAACATGCTGTCGGTCCATGCAAGAGCTAAACTCAGCAAGCAACATGTCCCTTTCTTCCTTACGTTGACCTGTTCTATATTATATCCAGATGCATGGGTTTAGATTTAAATCTTTGCTTTGGAAGACACATCCACTGACTAATAAATTGGAAAATCACAACATTTCCTGTACGCTGCACCTCGTATTGTCAGGTGCAAGTGGCGTAGCTCTTTTATAAAACTGATTTCTGAGTTTTCTGTTTGCAAAACTGATCAATTCAGAATGAATCCGAGAAAGAAGCAAGCCAATATTTTGCAGCAAAGCTTTTGAGACACCAGCATGTTCCAGTGACTGTCGTATTATATAATCCATCCTCAGACTGCAGTTCACACATGCACAAAAATGAAAAGAGCGTTTGGCACATGCCGCCAGCATCTCTATTCCTGATGACTAACTCGGCTGATATGTTATTGATGAACTCACTTTATTTACTTACTGTAACTGGGCTCTTGGAAAAATACCGTCTTCTGTCATGGTGAATTAACTTCATATTACATCCAATACACAAACTTATGGCGACACCAATGAAATTAGAGAAATTATAAAAACAAACATGAAGTCTGAACCATGATTGTTTCTCCCTCCACAACAAATTGACCATGGCTTTCTTTTCTGATTAGAAACAGACTTTTACAAGAGAAAACTAAAGTAAAAGGTAGCGTTAAAGTGTTTGTGTGCATGTGACTCATTAGTTAACTCTTTTAATTCGTCTTATTTTTAACATAATTACCAGTGTGCCATTTATAACTTCAATGTGCAAGGCTTACAGTTATTTCAGCTGTACAAAACCTATTTGTTATGCTGTTTGTTATTCCAAACTATTACTTTGTTATCTTAATTATAATTTAGCGCAAACTGTTTAGTGCATGTTTTCATTTATTTACCCAATGAATCAGAAGTCTCACACATTCACAGGAAATAGAAATAAATAATAAAAACAGCAGCTGTGGTTGCAAAAAAAATTAATGTTAACAATATGGTAGCAACATTGTTAAAATTACATACATACAGTAAAAAACAGTTTTTTTCATTTACAGTAAATGGTAAGGGAACTTTACTATTACTAATTAACAGGTTTTTGCCCCGGCGTGTTTATAATCTTATACCGTTAAAATTGATTATCTTTTACTCTGTGGATATTTTTTTACAGTTGTTCTTTTCTTCACATTCTAATTAGTCACAATAAGAGAGAATCAATAAAGTTTGTGCAAGTTTTAAAAAGACTAATAGTCCATGATTTCTACAGTATAGAATACGTTATTGTAGATTTAGGTGTTTTTTGACGATTTTCGGTTACATTACCATATTATTATGGATGAGTTCCACATTCTGGGTGAATTATTTATTTACATTTATTAGGGGTGTAACGGTACACAAAACTGACGGTACGGTACGTACCTCAGTTTTGAAGTCACCGTTCGGTACGGGTTCGGTACAGCAGTTTTACAAAATTGCTTTTTATTTATTTTTATTAAACAGTGGTTTACTGAAAAAGAAATGTGTCTTACCTTAAATGAATTCAATTATAACTATAACGCGATTACGCGACATATGATACGTTTCAGTAAATTGAAATGTATCCTCAACATACCTTAAGATATTAATTCATGTTTATTCTTTGACTGAAGAGAAGATCACGTTCACTCCGCCGCTTGAACTGACGTGCCTATACAGTGATCTGTCACGTTACATTAAAGAGTGCCAAAACGACATTTATCATTTGAATTTCGTGATAAAATGGACAGAATACTTAATATGTTCGTGTGGGAACTCGGATTGAAGTATGTTCCGCGCTTAAAACAAGCCTACTGTTCCCTGTTAACTCTTTCCCCGCCAAACACAGAATTTTCCATTATTTGTGAGAAAACGCTTATCCGCCAAACACAGAATTTTCCGGGTTTCCATGTTTTCACTGTTATACGCTAGGGGGGGCGCTATTACGCATCTTCTGAATGAGTACAGAATCTCCTAATCGAAACACAGATGAGGAAGACGCAAACAAGTGATCGTATGTAAGCAGATGCATATGTAAAATAACGTGATCACCAACATTAAACAGCATATAAATCAAAACTGCCCAATGTTACTGAATGAAATGTCGACCCAGAACGAGCTATAGGACTGTGAAGCATTAGGGTGTTGATGGACTTGATCTACTCCATCTGTGTTTGATCATCGCTCTGAATCTTATAGTCTTTGACAAAAACGTGATTTTCTCAGCTTTTTGTTCAAAATGTTGATAAAACAGTTTTTTTTGTTTGTTTAAAAGCAGAGGGTCTGCTCTTTCTTGTGATATATTGCATGCTCAGATCTTAATACAACAAAATATTCTATGGGCCATTACATTTTTGTGAACTGTTTTATACATTTAGGCCATACCTTTTGGTTTGGTTCTGTTTCTGTTCTATGCTTGTGTGTGCTGACCTAAGCTACGTTCAGACTGTCAGTCCAAATCCGATTTTTGTGCATATCCGATTGAAATCCGGTCAGATTTAGGGGCTGTTTACACAACACCGTTTTCAGCTAAAAACGAAAAACTTTTTATGCACTATTGGCCATTCATTTACATGACAACAGCGTTTTGGGTGCCTGAAAACGCGAACTTTTGAAAACGGGTTTCAAAGTGTACGTTTTTAAACGCGGTTGCTGTGTAAACAACAAAAACACGAATCTGTGAAAACGATGACGTCATGCTCATGCGTATTATGTGTTCAGTCTATAATGTTTCATGGCCTGGCAGCAGAATACAGTGTTTTTAGTTGTTTTCGCGGATCCGTGTGAATGGGGATAATTTTGACAATGGTTTCGTCTGTACGAGGAAAACTCAAAGGAAAAACTTCTCCGCTTTAGGAATATCATTGTCGTGTAAATGTACCCTTAGCATGTGTGAACAGCAAAAAAAAAAATCACATGAATCAGACCTGGTCCACACGTACACGGGTCTTTTTAGTTTTTCCTCCATTAAAAAAACCCAAAAAAAACGCATCCACATGAAAATGCAAAAATACGCTATGAAGCGCTGTCAAGAGCATGCCAAACCAGCAGGTGGCAATATAACCCTAACCGTAAAGCCACGTTGGTCAATCAGAAGCCTGGAAAAAAGGTTATTGCCGGTGCCGGTTTTGACGTAACAAGCCAAAATCTGTCCACACGACAACACTGCAACCGGAGTTTCTAAAAATCTTCACCCTGGCAGGAGTTTTCAAAAAAGTTCGGTTTCAGTGACCGGATACTGTGTTTGCGTGTGGACGAACGGCCAAACCGCATAGAAAAAGCTGCGGTTTTGAAAATACCTGTGTTCGTGTGGACAGGGCCCCTGTTTCTGTGTGCTAGTTAGCCTGATTAAGTTCACCTAATTAGGGTTGCCACCCGTCCCGTGAAATACGGAATCGTCCCGTATTTACAGGCAAAATGTTATATTAAAATTAGATTTGTCCCGTATTTTACATAGGTCCACACATAGTTCAATAAACACATAAGGATTTTGCAGTGTGGAGAATACTAATAGCAAATATAAAGAAATCAATTTCACAATACAGAAGCTCATTTGCACGTCATTGCATTTTAGCGGCTTTGTTGCCATAGCGACGGAGTCTCGAGAATATGCGCTGTAAACGTGCACGTTTTTTTTAAAACATGTCGAGCTCGTGTCCACCATCTGAACGCAAGAGGATCTCCAGATATAGGGCTGAATAGAAAAAAGGTGTCTGTCCAGTAACTCATGATGAACGTAAGGCGAGCACACTTTGCAGAGAAGTATTTCAGTTGCTCAGACTGTCTGACTTAAAGCAGCATGCGGTGACAGACACATCCGTGCAGGTATAGGCCTATTGTTTTTTATAATGGATAATGTATTAATATAATATTCTATACATTATCAGAGCTTTGCAGACAGAATTATTATATGTTTTAGACATTAGACAGGTTAATTAATAGATTATAACCTAATTAATGTTATTATTAATTTATCATTTAGCTAGGCTATATTAATCATACATAATAAATAATCCTGTCATATAAAGTTTATAAGACGTTTTAAAAAAGATATATAAAAATGGGACAAATAATGGCATAATAATATAGTCATAATTTAAGTAAATTAATAAAAATAATTAATTTCAGAATTGTCAAAAAAGTGATTACTGGTTCAGAATGACTGCTTAAAGGGACAGTTCACCCACAAATGAAAATTCTGTCATAATTTACTCACCCTCAAGATGTTCCAAACCTGTATAAATTTCTTTGTTATGTTGAACACATAGACAATACATTCCTACTATGGAAGTCAGTGGTGCCAACAAAGCAGCCTGGTTACAAACTGCTAACTTTTTTTGTTTTACAGGTTTGGAACATCATGAGTAAATGATGACAGAATTTTCATTTTTGGGTGAACTATTTCTTTAAAGTGCACCAAATAGGCTACTAAAGAGTTCTTTAGAAATAAATAAAATAATCAAATGTAAAATAATATAAAAGGTGTTCTGTTGCAAGTTCACATACTTGATATCATGTTTTCTTATGGTTTATTGTTGAGCTGTCAAGTTGTCATTGTTGAAATAATCAGTTGATGACTTATTCTTTATTTGTGTCCTTGAAGTCCTTGATGCGGGGGGGGGGGGGGCTACACCTGATAGTCATTTAGTTTATTGGTTTGGTCTGTCTATTTAAGCTCCGTGTTTCATTCAGCTCATTGTCAGTTCACGTCACGTGCTTCGTTCCAGTTTTATAGTCAAGCGTGTTTTGGTTCCAGTTCTAGTTTGATTCTAGACAGGCACAGGTGATTGGCTGAAAAACGCATGTGCCCAGAACTGAGAGCCTATAAGAAAACATGACCGATTTAAAATCACGTACTACCAGCCGGGTCACTGGCACTGAGATGAATGAGAATGCTAATGAATAGTTTTCCCCAGGTATTATAGACCTCCTTGACCCTGGCCTTGTAAAAATATTCACATGAATTCATTACAGCCTGTGCTTTCATTTATAGTTGACAGGTGTGAAATACATCAACTCTTTTTAGACCCTTCAATCTCAAAACGAAATGGCAGTCACAAATGCGACTGGTGAGATTAAACGGGTTAACTACAGGCGCATTTCAAAGGCACAGCAGACATAAAAAATTAAACACGCATATCATTATCATCGCACTGCTGGAAGTCAGTAGCACTTGTTCTATGATAGTAAAGCAGAAAGGATAAAGGATAGGCCTGACTCAGCATGACATGTGCCTCCGGAATGCGAACACCACCTTTTAACAATCATTCCGAGGTCTCCGTGCTGCGCGCAGACTCTTTAAGGGGAAAAAGAGAGCGGCAGAAGGTGGACAAGATACTTCAGACACTTCTGTGAAAGCACAAGACAGCAGGTTGGCATACAGACTGGCATAGTGAGCACATGGGAGAGCACTCAAAGGCTGCACCTTCAGAGAGGAGCTGGCACACAGCCGTGTTTAGCACACAAAAGGCTAGATCAAAGGCCGCCACGGCATCCCTGCCCCACTTTCATCTGCTTTCCCACACCTGACATCAGGCAACCGCAGGGGGCAATTCTTGCTCAGAGGTGCCCTCTCCGTTTCTTCTTCTGTTCTTCATAATTTCGCTCTTTTTCCTCATTCTCAGTGACTCAAGCATGGCCATACCTTTGCTAATCACAGATTAACCTCTGTTGGATATTTCTCAAGGCTTTCCTGTAAATAAACACCAGGGGCTTACAAGAGATGGGTATCTGGAGAAGATGTACCTCAGAGTTTCGGTTCTAGTCATCTTTAAACTCTTCAACTCTTAAATCCTTAATCTCTTTTCGTGGAAATCATTTCATCGAATTTTTTCGGTGGGATTGTGGTCCCTCCTATTATTGTACTGGAATATTAGCACGTACATCATACACAGTCCTTCTCAAGCTGATGTTTATGCTTTATTTGAGAAAGATTACGTTAGAAATAGTTTCCCACCTCAGGCCCAAGATAACAGGGCTGTAACATGGTCAACCCTGTTATATTCAAAGTGTGGAAACGTTGGAAGTCTTATGTAAGTCTTTCTTAAACTTTGTGGAGGGAAGAGAAATGTTCGTTTTCTGTAAAACATTTATCACTGATTTTTTTCCCATAACAGAGTTGAAGAATTTAGTTTGACAAGGGCCAACATAAGTATAAACACATGAAATAAATCAAAGACTATAAAAGAAAGTTGCCCTTGTGAAAAAGAAGTACACTTTAGCATAAATATAAAATAATAAAATATAAAATAATACTTACTTCAGAAATAATAATAATAATAATATCTGATTATATTTTTATCTGCTGAAAGAAGCCACAGCCGCCAGGGAATACCGTTTCCATGAAAGGGTGTACATGGTCTGCAATGCTTAGTTAGTTGGTACGTGTCAAAGTAACATCCACAAGGATGACAGGACCCAAGGTTTCCCAGCAGAAGATTGCTCAAAGCATCACACTGCCTCCGCCGGCTTGCCTTCTTCCCATAGTGCATCCTGGTGCCATGTGTTCCCCAGGTAAGCAATGCACACGCACCCACCCTTCCACGTGATGTAAAAGAAAACGTGATTCATCAGACCAGGCCACCTTCTTCCACTGGTCCGTGGTCCAGTCACGTGCCCACTGTTGCCGTTTTTTTTGGTGGTGGACAGGGGTCAGCATGGGCACCCTGACTGGTCTGTGGCTATGCAGCTCCATACACAACAAACTGCGATGTGCTGTGTATACTCCATACGCAACAAACTGCGATGTGCTCCGCCCCACACATACGTAACCCAGGCAACGACTGTGGCGGAATCTGTGTTACTATGGTAATCCAGGTCGAAAGTTTAATGAAAAAGTCATCCCGTCCATCCCAAAAACAAAAACAGTTCTCATGAACATGCAGCACGACAGTCCAACTAACGAATATATTACAATTATGACAAGATTAGAGGGTTATATTGATCACTAAAAGAGGAACCAAAGGAAACAAACATATATTAGGAGTTTATTATCTTACTTTTCGGACACACTTTGGGAGCTGACGCTTGAAACAGACAGTGAGGAAGTTTAGATGCTCCAGGCTTATCGGGTGTGGAAATGAATAGGTGAACAACAATACGATCGAAAATGAACAAACAAGTGAACATGACACACGAGCATATTCAAGCAACAGCTAGCATATATTAGTTCTCTGAAACAAAACAAAACCAATGTTACTCACCTATCGAGAAGAAATAAAGCAACCTCGGCCTTCCCGTTCCTTGAGTTCTCTCCAGCGCTGGAAAGCTGATACTTCTTGCCTGATCGTAAGCCTTCTTTTGTTCCACAGAAATCTTCCACTTTAGTTTTTTATCTGCCATCTCTCTCTTTCATTTCTCTTTTTCTGTCATCGCTCGGCTAATGTCCGTCCTGTGTGACGTGCACTGAGCGCTCTCTTCTCCCCGTCGTTAGTAGACACGCCCCTTACTGCTGATTGGCTACAAGTTTGTTTTGGTACTCGGCCCGAGACACTTTTCTAATCCATTTTTGAAATATCACTTACCCCACCTTTAAGAAACACAGTCACGAAAGTGAACTCTCTTTAAGTACACTTAAGTGGCCTTCTATTTCATAAATATTAAATGATCTCAAATTCAATTCAATTTAGCACACTTCTTTTTCACAAGGGTGTTTTTGAACCATGTGGTCAAAAAGTTATGAAAGCACTATTTTTCAGAATTGTTAGAGCAAATGATTCATGAAAAAATACAGAATTGTTTTCAGTAAAAAGCAATTTTGCATGTTATTCTGTATAAGCAATTAAAATGTTATGGTGATGAATGGGTACAAGCAAACTGAATTAAATTCCTACAAAACTATGATGTTTTGAAATATGTTTTGCATTACTCACTAAACAGTTAATTCTATTGAATAATGTGAATAAATTGAATATATTGCTATCAGTATATATATATATTGCTGATCCATAAGAAGAAATCAGATTGGATATTACTGCTCAATATTTCTGCTTCAACACCGAGCAGCCAGAATGCAATTATCTAAGTATTCTTTATTGACTTTCAAACCATTCTATACAGAAAACCACAGCCTGATTTTATATTAATAGCATAAACTCTTTTTTCACAGGATGGGAATGGATGTACAGCCTGGGTGCAAAGTATCTCAGCGGTCACCTTAAATTGCAAAAGTGCAATGATATGCATTTTGGGAAATGTTAACAAGCCATTGGGGCCTGTCAAAAAATGAAAGCAAAAGAAAGGAACAAATCTCACTTTCTGCGGTACAGTGTTGAATGTATGATTCGTATTGTTTCAATCAATCCCAATTTAATAGACAGCAACCCAGAGAGAACCTTTTGGGAGTCATGAAGGCTGACAGATGAAAACTTACTGCTATCATCAAAGACTGCGCCAGCACCCAGAGCTTTTATTCAGACGTGAGGGATCAATGCAAAAAAATATGGTGATTCGCATATTGTTACGGGCCACAGCACGGAAACAGAGCCGAAAATGGTGGCATGCACAGGTGACCTGTGGGAAACAGGCCTGAAATTACTCAAATCTGTGCTCATCACATAGATCTGACATAGTACAGTATGTACGCTTGTAAAACTCAAAATGGCACCTATACATGGAGGCATGTTGGAGCAGGTTTAACAGCATTGTTTTATATATTATTTCTTAGGAAAACTCGGGGACAGCTGTTAGGGTGAATTAGGGTCTCTGGAACTCCGGAATCTTTTTTGCTCAGATTATACATTACGAACGCAATGGTTGAGTGAACATATGGAGCAGTAATTTGTGGTAGATATCACCATTTCTATTGCTCCATCGCAAAGTTACTGATTGCAACAATCCACCAAATAACACGAAATATTATTGTATAATATATTTTAATGTTTTCTTTAATAGATTCTAAGAGAACGCCTTAATACACTTACCTAAAGGATTATTAGGAACACCTGTTCAATTTCTCATTAATGCAATTATCTAATCAACCAATCACATGGCAGTTGCTTCAATGCTTTTAGGGGTGTGGTCCTGGTCAAGACAATCTCCTGAACTCCAAACTGAATGTCAGAATGGGAAAGAAAGGTGATTTAAGCAATTTTGAGCGTGGCATGGTTGTTGGTGCCAGATGGGCCGGTCTGAGTATTTCACAATCTGCTCAGTTACTGGGATTTTCACGCACAACCATTTCTAGAGTTTACAAAGAATGGTGTGAAAAGGGAAAAACATCCAGTATGCGGCAGTCCTGTGGGCGAAAATGCCTTGTTGATGCTAGAGGTCAGAGGAGAATGGGCCGACTGATTCAAGCTGATAGAAGAGCAACTTTGACTGAAATAACCACTCGTTACAACCGAGGTATGCAGCAAAGCATTTGTGAAGCCACAACACGCACAACCTTGAGGCGGATGGGCTACAACAGCAGAAGACCCCACCGGGTACCACTCATCTCCACTACAAATAGGAAAAAGAGGCTACAATTTGTACAAGCTCACCAAAATTGGACAGTTGAAGACTGGAAAAATGTTGCCTGGTCTGATGAGTCTCGATTTCTGTTGAGACATTCAGATGGTAGAGTCAGAAATTTGGCGTAAACAGAATGAGAACATGGATCCATCATGCCTTGTTACCACTGTGCAGGCTGGTGGTGGTGGTGTAATGGTGTGGGGGATGTTTTCTTGGCACACTTTAGGCCCCTTAGTGCCAATTGGGCATCGTTTAAATGCCACGGCCTACCTGAGCATTGTTTCTGACCATGTCCATCCCTTTATGACCACCATGTACCCATCCTCTGATGTCTACTTCCAGCAGGATAATGCACCATGTCACAAAGCTCGAATCATTTCAAATTGGTTTCTTGAACATGACAATGAGTTCACTGTACTAAAATGGCCCCCACAGTCACCAGATCTCAACCCAATAGAGCATCTTTGGGATGTGGTGGAACGGGAGCTTCGTGCCCTGGATGTGCATCCCACAAATCTCCATCAACTGCAAGATGCTATCCTATCAATATGGGCCAACATTTCTAAAGAATGCTTTCAGCACCTTGTTGAATCAATGCCACGTAGAATTAAGGCAGTTCTGAAGGCGAAAGGGGGTCAAACACAGTATTAGTATGGTGTTCCTAATAATCCTTTAGGTGAGTGTACAGGGAGTGCAGAATTATTAGGCAAATGAGTATTTTGACCACATCATCCTCGTTATGCATGTTGTCTTACTCCAAGCTGTATAGGCTGGAAAGCCTACTACCAATTAAGCATATTAGGTGATGTGCATCTCTGTAATGAGAAGGGGTGTGGTCTAATGACATCAACACCCTATATCAGGTGTGCATAATTATTAGGCAACTTCCTTTCCTTTGGCAAAATGGGTCAAAAGAAGGACTTGACAGGCTCAGAAAAGTCAAAAATAGTGAGATATATTGCAGAGGGATGCAGCAGTCTTAAAATAGCCAAGCTTCTGAAGCGTGATCATCGAACAATCAAGCGTTTCATTCAAAATAGTCAACAGGGTCGCAAGAAGCGTGTGGAAAAACCAAGGCGCAAAATAACTGCCCGTGAACTGAGAAAAGTCAAGCGTGCAGCTGCCAAGATGCCACTTGCCACCAGTTTGGCCATATTTCAGAGCTGCAACATCACTGGAGTGCCCAAAAGCACAAGGTGTGCAATACTCAGAGACATGGCCAAGGTAAGAAAGGCAGAAAGTCGACCACCACTGAACAAGACACACAAGCTGAAACGTCAAGACTGGGCCAAGAAATATCTCAAGACTGATTTTTCTAAGGTTTTATGGACTGATGAAATGAGAGTGAGTCTTGATGGGCCAGATGGATGGGCCCGTGGCTGGATTGGTAAAGGGCAGAGAGCTCCAGTCCGACTCAGACGCCAGCAAGGTAGAGGTGGAGTACTGGTTTGGGCTGGTATCATCAAAGATGAGCTTGTGGGGCCTTTTCGGGTTGAGGATGGAGTCAAGCTCAACTCCCAGTCCTACTGCCAGTTTCTGGAAGACACCTTCTTCAGGCAGTGGTACAGGAAGAAGTCTGCATCCTTCAAGAAAAACATGATTTTCATGCAGGACAATGCTCCATCACACGCGTCCAAGTACTCCACAGCGTGGCTGGCAAGAAAGGGTATAAAAGAAGAAAATCTAATGATATGGCCTCCTTGTTCACCTGATCTGAACCCCATTGAGAACCTGTGGTCCATCATCAAATGTGCGATTTACAAGGAGGGAAAACAGTACACCTCTCTGAACAGTGTCTGGGAGGCTGTGGTTGCTGCTGCACGCAATGTTGATGGTGAACAGATCAAAACACTGACAGAATCCATGGATGGCAGGCTTTTGAGTGTCCTTGCAAAGAAAGGTGGCTATATTGGTCACTGATTTGTTTTTGTTTGGTTTTTGAATGTCAGAAATGTATATTTGTGAATGTTGAGATGTTATATTGGTTTCACTGGTAAAAATAAATAATTGAAATGGGTATAAATTTGTTTTTTGTTAAGTTGCCTAATAATTATGCACAGTAATAGTCACCTGCACACACAGATATCCCCCTAAAATAGCTAAAACTAAAAACTACTTAAAATATTGATACAAAAATATTCAGCTTTGATATTAATGAGTTTTTTGTGTTCATTGAGAACATGGTTGTTGTTCAATAATAAAATTAATCCTCAAAAATACAACTTGCCTAATAATTCTGCACTCCCTGTAGATTAATCCTTATTAAAGCTAAAAAAGTTATTTAATCAAGAACAGTGAATAATTTTCTCTGTTACATTTGCTCTTTGATTAAATAGATAGTTCACCCAAAAATTTCCAAATCACCCAAATCATGTGTGTGTGTGTGTGTGTGTGGCCTGGTAAACCCTACGTTATGGGGACAAAATTTAAATACTTGTTTAATGGCATCTTTTTTTTATAAATGAACGCTAGTATCACTGATACTGAAAACATCTTATAATAGAAAACAGCTTATAATGAAAACAGCTTATAAATTAATACTAAGTGATGTTTTTTGAAAATGTAAAAATGTAGAATGTTTCCTGTGATGGGTAGGTTTAGGGGTAGGGGTAGTGTAAGGGGATAAAATATACAGTTTATACAGTATAAAAACCATTATGTCTATGGAAAGTCCCCATAAAACATGAAAACCCAAAGTGTGTGCGTGCGTGTGTGTGTGTGTGTGTGTGTGGTGGTAATGATAGCAAACCTAATCATTCACAAATAAATGAGACCTAATAAATTAGAAATGAGTGAGTTTGTGTTCTTTGGGAAAAGTACGAAAAGTACGAAAGAAAAAGACAAACATAATGAATGAAATTCTGGCAAATGTAACATTTTAACATGAAAAATTTGCAAAAAGTAATTAAAAGGACACAATAAAGTGCAAAGATATTATAATCTATCCTTTAAAAATGGTTATTTTTTCTTTAAAATTTATCCTAGGGAGCTGAAAACTTCTGCTAATTGAAGAATCACCCACATATATTTTCCTGGAATAGAGTAATCTGCACTGTCTGTGCTTGAATTTATTCTCATAAGCCTGAAGATGAAATGATTTGTTTCTTCTCAGTAGCGCAAAGCATAAATCAACATAAAGCGTCCGTTTGAAGAATTCAAAGAGGAGTATGATAACCTACATCATTACGCTCAAAGTTACACTAAGAGCTAGTACAAAACTTCAGTGATAAAAGTGGCTCTGTTATTGTTGTTTTGAGTGCAAAGAAAGACTTTTACGTGAGTCTAATTAGCATCACTGCTTCCAAACACGGCTCTCAACACTGAACCCAGGCCAATAAATAAAGCCACATATCTTAAAAACAGGAAATGCATGTTGTGGTGGTAGAACCATTTAGATCTCTCTTGGATCAATATCCCTTTAAAATCAAATGGACAAGTCGGATGGCTCAAATGGCCTTTTTTCCAATTATACAGCCTGGGTGGATTTTTATCCTTCACTTACGTACCCGTTTGGCTGTAACTTTTTGAATAGTAACAAAATGCTGAACCTCTTTTTCCATTACTCAGAACAACATTCAGTTCAGTTCAAATGAATCAAACATTTGATAGCAATTACAAAGTCGCCCAAATTTTACTATGGAAACATTGAAGGAGTTTAGATGGCGAGTTTTGTCAAGCTTTAGCAAATGAATAGCGCTGGCCTCCATCGCTAGCAATCTAAGCTGATTATCATGCATGGTACGTGGCCAACCGCTGCAGGATTTCACAATTTCAGCAAGATTTACAGGAATTGTGTGTAAAAATGCGTTTCACTGGAAATCCTGAGCTTAAAGTTTCGAGATATTGAAGATGCAGGCAGTTCTTCCCCGTAGCAAAGAAATACAGTGTGCCGTGAGTCTGTTCAATCACAGATAAGCCGCTGCATCCAAACAAGGTCTGATCCAAAAAGAGAGCGAGTAACTCTAAACAAGCTCTTATGCTGAACAGATGTGGGGTTCCTCCCCCTGTACTACACCGTAGCCTGCAGTCAAATGCTGCACGCTCCACCAAAAGCAAAACAAACGTTTAGGGTGGATTTTTAGCATTGCTGGGATTTTTGTGGCTGACGTGACATGTTAAAGCCAACCAGAATGAGACGTGAGGAGGGATCGTAGTAAACAACACAAGCAAGAGGCCTCTGGTTTTGCAAGAATGCGAAGTGCAGATAGTCGAAAACTCTTGTGGATAAGAAAAAGTGCCGCTCTAGTTGATTTATCTTCACCTTCTGGTCAGAGCGCGAACAGAAGACGCAGCTGGTGCGTGTCAGAGATGAGAACGCGGATCGTATCGGACCTCGATCCAACCCCTATCCTTGACGTGAACCAGCACTTGTGGTTTTTACGTAACATCGCAAAACTCAAGGGTTTCTTGACAACCTCAAAACATAAGCATAACACAGCTCCCGTGGAGGGTTTGACGTGCAGTATCGAGGTAAAACAAACAGTTGCCGTATCTGCGGTTAGAAAGTTTCGGCCTTCTTTGATAGAGAGCATGACCCCGATTCGACCCTTTGACCTCGCTATCACAGCTCCTCGTTTCAACTTAAAGTGCGTCGTGTGAGCTCTAACAGTTGTCAACACTTAACCCCAGACTGCAAAGGTGAACGCTAAAAGCCCTGTAGCTGCGTCCACCGACGTCACTTTCCATAATAAAATGGAACCACAGACACGCAGCCAAAGACACATCAACTGTTTGTGATATTGAACCAGCTAAATGGAAGATCTGTTTTTGAGAAAAGTAAATAATGAGCCTGAAAACCATCTCTCAATTGCGCCTTCATGCCACGGCTTGTTTTGAATTTTCGCAATGAATGTCTGTCCATTAGCTGGCAAATGACACATATTGAGTAAATAGCTGTCTTACATAATGCCTGCAAACAGGGTATAGATAATGATCACAGGCTTAACTGATTTATTGGGCTGTCCGACACGTTGCCTGTTAAGATATTTACATAGTAAACAAATAAGCAATGGCACTTGAAAGCGCTCCTGGTTGTTGTGCCGCCTTGACAGCGGTTGGGGCCGAAAATTGAGATCTCTGTCAATATGATCCATTACCTTGGAGGTGTTTAACTTAACAGCTTCATGATTTTGTTTATTTTGCCGCTGCCGTTTCCTGTCCAATTATATAATGCAGAACCATTGGGTTCGGATTGTGCACTCCAAAAAGTAAAGGTTCTTTATTGGCATCTATAGCCATATTTGGACGGGAGTAGTTTTCATGGAGGACCTCGTGTTTCACACCTTTGTGATTTTAATCCCGTCTGAATCTGCCATGTCTGTGTTTTTCTCACACAACCTCAGTAAAAATTCCAGTGCAAATTATCTACTGTTTTTCGCAAACGCAATGGCCCTCTGAGAACTTTACTCCCGTCCAAATATGAATACTGTATCTATGATTGCCGATATTGCATTATACTAATGCTTCTCCTCATGTTTTGACCTACCTAATATTTTGCATGTATGGATGGTATCTGTGGATTCCTATTCTTATCGATTCCTAGTTTTGATTCCAGTAAGGTAAAAACCGTTGGTCAAACCTTTATATTTCAAACGTGTTTATTCTGTGTCTTTTGGCAAAACGTTTTTTTTATTTATTTTGCAGCTGATTTCCAGAAACACATCAGCAGCTAAGTGGAATCGCATTTTTTATTTTATTACAAGTATCCGATTCTTGACCTTAAGTATCTGATTTCATAATTGGAATCAATTTTTAATTTCCAACCCTAATGGTATCCAATTGAAAAAATAAAAATATACAATTAATAAATAGTCAAATCACGGAAACTGCTAAGTCTGCCGATTTTAATATCAGTGTCAGGTAAGATACATGTCTAGATTTCTCTGCTCACTTATGTGGGTTTATTATAAACAACTTCTAGAAACTCATGTACATTTTTTTCTTAGTGGAAAAATGTTCTTCTGATTATTAAAATGTTCATAATACAAAGAAAAAAAAGCTTCTTTTAAAGGAGGGGGAGGGGGGGGGGGGGGTCTAATGCTATTTCATGCATTCTGACTTATTTACACTGTTATAGAGTTGATTCTCATGCTAAACATGGCCGAATTTTCAAAAAAATTTGTTTTTCTGGTCCAAATACACTCCTTCAGGATTCGAAGTTTCGGAAAGTTTTTCTCGAGTATGGCCCTGTGTGACATCATAAAGGGCGGAATTCCTTGTATGGGCACTTCTCCCGGATGAGCTCGCACACACATCAACCAGAGCGAGAGCAAGAGCGTGTCCATCAATGAGCTTCGTTCGGGTTACGGGAGCCGTCGGCAGTGCTGTCATTAGACCACGAAATCAACAATGTCACTAAAAAAGTGTGTTTTTGGTTGTGAGGGAAAGATAACCTTGTTCAACTTCCCAAATAACCCAGCGTTAAGGAAACAGTGGATGCAGTTTGTTTTTCCGGAGCAGCAACAGAGTTCTGCTTCTGACTCTTTAGCTCCGCCCACTGCACGCCTCTTTCTTTTCTGAAAGAATCGGTACAGCGTATCTGTCTTTTATAAATCTGATAAAACTAAAGACACTTCAGAGATATGAAGGATGCAGTACTACTCTATAGGTACTCAAGATTAACATGAGATTGGCAGAAACTGTGTGTTATGTAAGAACCATTCACTGAAAGAGTAACCCAAAATGGTTCTTTAATGGCATTGCTGTGAAAACACCCTAGAAAACAAGATATTTGTATCGTATATCTTATTTTTATTTATTTTATTTTTTTCATCAATTAATCAAACCTTAAAAATGTATGTTGCTTATTTTGGTCTTAAATAAAAATATGGCTAACACTTTATAATAAGTATAGTGTAATAAAATATTTACAAATCATTTGCAAATAGTTAGTTTATAAACTGTAGTTAATACATTAATAGACTTTATACAAATGCATATTTGTTTTTCATCCATTGTCACTGTCATTAACAAAGTGTTATTGTTTAATTAACTCATATGCAAAGAGTTAAATAATGCTTTGTTAACGATGTATTGACTGTAAATAGTTATCACCTTAGTTTAGGTCACGGAAAATGACATTAATTTAGTGCTTTAAAGCAACCTTTATTAGACAATAATTTTTTAAGAGTTCATTAAAATGTTTACAAAGCATACCCAAAACTAAACATAAACACTTTAAATAAATAAATAATGCTGTTAATATGAATTACATACAAATACTCATACGGTCAAGTTTTTAAAATACATCAGTAAGGTTTAGGGGTAGGTGTAGGGGAAAGAATATACAGTTTGTACAGTATGTATAAAACTCGTTATTTCTATGGAAATTCCCCTTAAAACATGGAAACCCAGTGTGTGTGTGTGTGTGTGTGTGTATGTGTCTGTGTTCATGTTTTTCTATCCCGGTGGGGACTTCAACCTGAATGCACACACTCATGGGGACTCGTGTCACCGTTGGGACATAAATTGAGGACGTAGTTTAGGGCGGCACAAGTTCACGTTCATTCACACACACACACTTGTTCTCACACACACACCTTCAGTAAAAATGGACTCACAAACCGTTTCAGAGTCGCCTTTGATACTAGGGGCTGAGGTGGGTCAGACCGGTGTATTTTAAATCTGCATTTATGCGGCATTGCGTCTTTACACAGAATTTTGAGCAGACTTAGATCCGCTTTAGATCAGCCTTAACTCGACTGTGTAAAGATGCCTTATGGGTCTATTTCTTTTCATTCTTCGTCGTCTGTTTTCTTGCGTTTATTTTGCTGATGCTGATTGCCGTAACTGATTCTCTGGTGCTCAGGTCGCAATTTCAATCACACACAGCACGGAGCAGTGTATGCCTACAGGGATATCTGGACCACAGCCAGTCAGAGGCAAAGACCCACCCCATCTCTGTCTCAACCATGAGTGTGAGTTCTGTCGAAGGAGAACAAACGCTTCGTTCGTGGAGAGGCAGGGGATGCGAGGAAGTTAGGTGCACCGGTGTGACCTAGGAAAAATTTTAGTCGCACACTTAAAAATTTTGGGCGCATGTGTGACAGAGCCCTGTCTATGGAGAGTCCACACAAAGATAGTGAACCAGATGTGTGTGTGTGTGTGTGTGTGTGAACATTTTAAATAACACTGAATACGAATGCAATTAATGTCTAATAATTGTTGGTTTAAAGGATTTAATTAATGTAATTTTCACATTTTCTGTGACCTAATCTAAAGTGAGAATTATTTACTGTTAACAAATCATTATCAAACTCTTACTCTCACATATGAGCTATCTAAACAACAATTTGCTAAATACAGTGACAATGAATGAAGAACTCACTATTTGTATTAACTACAGTTTATAAAATATTAATATATAACTATAAACTAATAATACAAATTATTTGTAAGTACTTTATTACACTATAGTGTTACCAAAATATGAGCATGATGGATTATGTTTGACTTCTATGCCCTGCAATAGTACGTTCAAAGCAAACTCTTTCTGCCATGTGGGACCTGGGGGGCTTAGGAGGTCCTTGTGTTTCTCAGTGGTTAAGACATGTTGCTATCTGAAGAAGTCCGTCACGTTAAGACCCCTAATCAAATCACTTGCTCTGAAGCCTCAGGGATGGGAGTTTACAGATGCTAGATGGCTCCATTATGTGCAGTCACTCAGGTCAAGACTGGTCACATTGGTTCCGTCTGTTAAACTACTGGAAGAGCCTCTGTGCTGTTTTACCGTCGTCAGTCTTGGATTTGCATTTTCTAATGAGCTAGAAATGCTAATCAGCAGGCTGCATCTGTGGGCTTTTCTGGCACACTGTGTGCTGATTGTGGAATGGATTGAAATATTGTAAAATGTACGAGACTCTTTTTGGAAGTGAAATGCATAATTAATATTACTCAATATGCTAAGTCAAAATTTAGTTTTGTGGCTTTTAGTCTATGTCTGTTAGGTTTGTGTGATTTGAGAATGCACTTTGTTTTATATAAAATAAGATTACAACACTGTTCCGCACAGCATGGAAGACATGAATAAGGAAGAAAAGGAAAGCTCTGATGTCACTTTTATTTAGTGCGTTGGGACTTTTGCATTGGAGGTCAGCTTTATCATTTGTCTTGAGTGAGTCTGGAGCACTAGCGAGTGAGTACCTTGAAGCATTACTCTCACTAGATCTGATCAAATCAAAACACAGCAGAAACTGATTTCTTATCTCTTAAGATGCTGCATTTCCCTTTTTCCACAGAGCAGAGAGAAAGAGCATTACAAATCATTTGATTACTTTTGCCTCAAATGGATACCGAACAGCACAGCTCTTACCCCAGGAGCCCTGCATTGCACATAAAAATCTAATTAAATCCTGCAGCTTCTGTGTTTTAAAATAATTAACTGAGTTAAGTGCTGTTATTGTCATGGAATGGGACTAAATGGAACATTAAAATAATATTTTTAAATATTATGCGATTTAAAACAATGTCATCTTGTGCGAATGTGCTACAAGCTACAGCCCATTGCCACAGTGATGTGTTGAGTGTATTTGGGTCAATGACAAATAAGAATGAAAAAAAAAGAAACTAGTTATAAATTTGTGCCAAGTTCTAAGAAATCTAATCTTTGTATTCATGTTTGTTTCATGCATTTCAATATGAATGCTTTTAATCCATTTTCAAACAAAAATTACTGAATAACTGAAATGTCAAGTGGTGTAAGTGTCAGGATATACACACTGGACAAGGTTAATGAAGATCCAAACACACTTTATTTGGGAACACAGGGCAGAGAATGGGGTGTAGCAGATGCACTGGTATCACGGTGAGAGACGGTAGATGAATAACAGTCTTGATGGTTGTCTTACAGAGGAAGTATGGAGATGGAGAAACGGATACCTCCGCAGCCAGGATGAAAGGTGAGTAACGGAAGCCAACACTCTGGAATGAAGCCGCAAGGAGACAGGAACACACTCTGGGAAAACCAAGGAGATCAGGTAAGTGAGTCTTTCCTAGTGAAAAGCCAGACAAGGACTGAAGGTGAGCCGTGTGAATATATAGTGCGCTGCTGATGAGGTGATTGATGACAGGTGCGGGTGATCAGAACTCTGGTGATCGTGATCGCTGTGCGGTGGAAGTGAGAGAGCCTGGCTGATCTGTGACAGTAAGCATAAAGTAAAAGGTAATATATTTTCTATTACCTTGAATCTTTATCAACATTTTAAAAAATATTTTTAATTATATGTTTCAAGGTAAAACACATATAACAAATATCATATCATAACTTTTTCTTGCGGTTATCCCATTTTACATTTAATTATATATATATATATATATATATATATATATATATATATATATATATATATATATATATATATATATATATATTAGGGGTATAACGGTACACAAAACTGACGGTTCGGTAGGTACCTCAGTTTTAAAGTCACAGTTCGGTACAGCAGGGGGGAGAAAACTACATAAAATGTTTTTTAAATTATTAATTATTTAATAATTTATTTTAATTATTTTTTTAATTATTAAACAGTGGTTTACTGAACAAATTGTGTCTGTCTTTAAATTAATTCAATTGTAACTAAAAGTTTCTTAAAGATATAAAAAATGATCTCTGCTAATGCTGTAAAGTGTAAACTATATAGGGAGCCATTACTTGCACATTACTATAATATAACAAAGTCCAAATTAGACTAAATTCAGTATTTTTAGATATAATAATCAACACTCAAATAACACATTGTATGCAAACATGTAAACTTCACATTAGGCAGTTTTTGCATAAACTTCTAAATCTAATTATAAAATTATGTTTTTACTCCAATTCACTGTTGAAATATAATCATTTATACACAGTGGCTGTCATTTTCATGTCATATTTATTTGAACATATATTAAATAATCAAGACATCACTAACAGGTTAAGTTGAATATAATGCATATATAGGCTAACATAGTGCATATATTTAGTGAAAGAGTTCATCTCTAACAGCTGTGGAAACTTCTGTGGTAAATGTAATGCTACGTGACATTGTTTACAAGCTGTTTTATTGACGTCTTTCCACCGTTGAAACACTGATTGAGCGATTACCCGACATATGATACGTTTCAGTAAATTGTAATGTATCCTCATACCTTTAGATATTGGTTAATGTTTATTCTTTAGGAAGGATTACGTTCACTCGCGTGGAGCACTGACGCGCTTATACAGTGATCTGTGTCACGTCACATTAAAGAGCGTCAAAGCGGCATTTATCGTTTGAATTTCGTGATAAAATGGACATAATACTTAATATGTTCGTGTAGGAACTCGAATTGAGTGTGTCGAATTGACACACACATACACACCGTACCGGAAGTCCTGTACCGAAACAGTTCGGCACGAGTGCGTGTACCGTTACACCACAAACTGTTAAAGACTGACCTACTGTAAGCAGACCTGTAAATATCTGTGGCTGTTAATCAATTACTTTTTGAAAGAATACTTATATTTTTATAATGCTTACATTTATTCTAATGTTATTTTATTTATAGTAGACTACTGATATTTATTATATTATAGTTCCCTTTCAGTTGGTCACGTTCGACATACGTCAGACCTGACTGACAAATTGGGGATCGTTTTCAGAGACCAATCTACTTCGAGTGTTTTAAAACGCATTCATGCATTCCACGCTCTTCCCCGCAGCGCGGGTATAAATAAGGAAGTGGAAGCACCGCATCTTTGCTTTCTGCTTCAGAGTCGAACAATTGCTGTGGTTTCCAGTGTTGTTTCCTACGAAGAGTGTTACTACGAGTCTGCCTTTGGAGTTGACGTCTCTGGATCAGAGCTGGGTGTCTTCAATGAGATTGAGTGCTCACAGCAGGCTTGCACTTTCGAACTGCTGTGAGCCGTGGCCATCCCCCTGTGTGCTTCAGCACTGTGGGAGTGTTTCCTCTAAAAGAGCTTACACGGTTTGACCCCGCATCTTTTTCAAGATGTCAATCAAACCGTGTGTTTCTGGATGCGGTTGTTTCCTGTCCTCATTTGATGGCCACGATCTCTCTCACATATAAACATGTGAGATTGCGTTTGTAGGTGATCCATGTTCTCTCAGGAGAACATGATCACGTCGGCGCGTTGTTCGTCTCACCTTTCTCGTAAGGGCTTGACCGTTCAGCACGGCGTGTGCCATCGAGTGGCCGGCTGCATAACTCGGTGCTCTAGATGCACGGTCGAGATGCGCGGTCGAGACTATGAAACCTCAAAGAAACCTCAAAGAGAACATGACCTCAAAGAGAACATGACCACGACGGCGCGTTGTTCGTCTTGCCTTTTTAATAAGGGCTTGAGCGTTCAGCGCGCCATGTGTCACTGTCTCACATGCCTGCTGGTAGCTTACAGATGGGATTGCTGGACCTTATAAAAAAGGGACCTAGCGTTTCATTTGGGGCTCTGGCAGAGGACAGATATCAATTGCTGCATCGGAGAGAGGGCTGTTATGCACTGGAAATGACGCGCTCGCTCCCTGGGTCGGGCGATGTCCACACTAGTGGTCCAGGAACGCCACCTGTGGCTAAACCTGGCAGATATGCATGGGCCCCTGACAAAGTTCGGTTCCTCAACGCCCCTATCTGTCAGGCTGGCCTCTTCGGCGACGCCATCGAGAACTTCGCCCAGCAGTTCTCGGTGGCCCATAAGCAGACGGAGACGGTTTAAAAAACATCCTGCCCTGACGACCAGCTGCTGCCTCCACCCAGTTGTCAGCTGCAGCGCCTCCGCCTGCTCGTCGCTGAGGGCATCCACCTGCGTCTGCCTCCGCCCCTGCGAAGCCCAAGCTGTAGCCTCCACCCGGGCAGCAGGTGGCTGGGTGTAAGGGAGGCGCCAAACCCGTCCAGGGTCCCGCAAAGTCTGCTTGCAAACGCAAGGGGCCCTGAGACGGGCAGCCCAGGGAGAAGAGGAGCTGCTCTCAAGGAGGGGGTCCAGGGGGAGAATATTTTGGTTTGGTTTCAGTCCAGTGGTACTTACAGTTTCAAGAGCAGTTTCCTTCCTCCCTGAGCCCCAAGAGGGCGAGGTTGGCAGTGAGCGACACCCTCTCCCTTCGCCGGGGGGCAGCAGTGTGCGGCCCGAGTACGCCACCAGGCTTTCTCACCCACACTCTGCCCCACCCTGGAACACTCGGACAACACTCCGGGCCTCCCGAGTCGGGTCTGTGTGTTCCACCTTGCTGCCCCACCCCGGGTACATCTGTGCTGGTGCTCAGGGCACTTCAGAGTCCTCCCTTTGAGCCTTTACAGTCCATAGAGTTAAAGATTTTGTCCATGAAGACAGTGCTCTTGACTGCATTGGCCTCTATCAAGAGGGTAGGGAACCTGCACGCACTTTCGGTCAACGAATCGTGCCTAGAATTCGGGCCGGCTAACTCTCACATCATCCTGAGACCCCGGCCTGGATATGTGCCCAAGGTTCCTACCACTCCCTTCAGGGACCAGGTAGTGAACCTGCAAGCGCTGCCTTCGGAGGAGGCAGACCCAGCCCTGGCTTTGCTCTGTCCCGTCCGCGCTCTCCACGCCTACGTGGACCAAACTCAAAGCTTTAGGACCTCAGAGCAGCTCTTCGTCTGTTACGGAGGCCAGCAGAAGGGAAAGGCTGTCTCCAAGCAGAGGTTAGCCCACTGGATAGTGGATGCTATCGTCTTGGCATACCAGTCCCAAAACGTGCCTTGCCCGTTCGGGTTGCAAGTGCACTCAACTTGAAGTGTAGCTTTCTCCTGGGCGCTGGCTCAAGGCGCCTCGCTGACAGATATCTGTAGAGCTGCGGGCCAGGCGACACCAAACCCATTCGCTAGATTCTATAGCCTCCGTGTAGAGCCGGTATCTTCCCGTGTACTCGCCTCCAGTGGCCAGTAGTGCGAAGGACCTGTTCTAGTGTCCCCGCTGGGCCTGATACGTGCATTTATTGTCTCCAGTTGTGTTCCCCAGAAATGGCTAACCCTGTCGAGCTCCTCAGTTACCCTCTGCAGTCCGACGTTGCGGGCGTCAGACACCAGGCCTACACCAGTATGCATGTGGAACGTGTGTGTAGACTGGGTATCCATATGTAGCGGTCTGTACAGCGACCCCATATGTGTATTCCTCCACGGTACCAGCTATCCTACTCGGCTAGCCCCGTGTCTTTCCCTTGACAGAGCCCGCTCTGTCGTCTCTGATGGTGTTCACCTCAGAGAATGCCATATGTTGCACTACCCTGCTAGGTTAGTCCTTATGTGTAACTGCCACCTCTCCTTCCACCTTCAGGGAAACAAGGGTTACATACGTAACCGAGACATTATTTTTAATTCTTAATTAAAAATAAAAAAAACACTTCTGCCATAGGCTACATTTAAATTGACACCTGTTTCTTATTTGTCGTCTCTGATTTAGATTAGTGTGTCCTCAGCTGATGCGCTGTATAAAGCTGAAGCATGTTGTTTCTGAGACATTATTACAAAAATACAGCATATTTTGAGAAACACCCTTTTTGCATGTTGTGCCTGACTCATCTCAACAGATTTTACAGGTGCTTGTGAAGGCATCAACAGGTACATGTAGACTACTTTCAATAAATGGTCAAATATATTAGGACATTTTTAGCTGTGTTGCTATGTGTCATGAGAGTAAGCAACTGAGCAGCTAACACTCTGTATAGAGCGAACGCAGACATTAAAATATTTGAACTTTTGTCTATTTATATATAGCTCTTTAATTTATGTTTGTTATGTTTATGTTAATTTGATTAAAATATATTACATTTGATTAACCCTCTGGACCCTAAGGATATTTTGTATGGAAGCATATGTGTAGCAATATTCAATATGCAATATGGCAATGCAATATGTACAATGACAATGCATTTCTGTATTTAAATTGACATTTTACATACCATGTGTGCAACATTTGGAGCAAAATGATAATTCAAATTGAATAATATAATTTACATTTGCTATTTCCTACACTGGTTTTAACATATAATTTAAACATATATTTTAATGCTTTATAAGTTGCAAAATTAAAATGAAAATGTATTACAGAAATGATTAGATGTGTTTAACATGTTCAAGCAAAAATTGTAGAAAAATGATCATTTAAATGTTATTTTTCTTAATTGCATTTACACTCACAGTTAAGATACTTGCGAATGCATTTTCATTAAATGTCCTGCAATGAATGTAGCAAAATTAATAATGTAGCAAAATTATTATTATTATGCCTATTATTGTTATAAATAACACCCATCACCATCCAGATGGACTACACATCGTTATATTAATATAATTGATGCATTAAACAACAATCAGAATGGTAAAAAGAGAGAAAAAATACAACCATACTTATATAGCAAACAATAATCTTGTGTTGACAGCTTGTGTAAGATTATTTGAGAGTAAAATAACCTGTTGTAAAGCACTGCTCACTTCAGCAGACACGCGACCGCGCTCGTCAGGGTGCATGAGCGCCAGGCGTGTTCTCTGCCAGACGTTCTAACCATAAATATCTATGGTTCTAATAACGTACTGGTCTAACAGAACAGTCACTGACAGACGCGCGTGATCATTTCTGTGTTCTTGCTCCACTTCATCTGCCAGTAAACGCCTCGCTCTAATAGCTCTGCTGCCGCCATGTTTCCAACACCTGGCCCCGCCTTGATGCGATGATTGACAGGGCGGGGCGAAGACTTGATCGGCTCGGATTGCATTTTCAATTCCACATTGAATTTTGCTCCATTCATTGCAGGACATTTAATGAAAATGCATTCGCAAGTATCTTAACTGTGAGTGTAAATGCAATTAAGAAAAATAACATTTAAATGATCATTTTGCTAAAATTTTTGCTTGAACATGTTAAACACATCTAATCATTTCTGTAATACATTTTCATTTTAATTTTGCAACTTATAAAGCATTAAAATATATGTTTAAATTATATGTTAAAACTAGTGTAGGAAATAAAAAAAAATTTAATTATATTATTCAATTTGAATTATCATTTTGCTCCAAATGTTGCACACATGGTATGTAAAATGTCAATTTAAATACAGAAATGCATTGCCATTTTACATATTGCATTGCAAACTGAATATTGCTACACATAAACTTCCATAATTTTGTGGCCCTGAAGAAGTTTGACATGCTGACATTTGTTTTTTCAGTTGCTTTAAATCATATTAATGGCTAAAGTCTGATTACACTGTATTCAGCACAAACAAGGCTACAGTAATATGTGAGCAACATGTACATAAAAGTTTGTAGTTTTTGAAAAAAATAAAATGTTAAATCACTGAAATAAGGCCATATAACACACTTTAAACATTTGTTCACAAGGCTTTTCAGAACTGGATGTTGTTGCCTAGAGTTTTTTCTTTGAAACAATGTGAAAACCATTTTGATCACTCATTCATACAAAACAATATAGTCATTTGGCTTTTGTAAGACACTTATTGTCAGAATGGCTGTATGCGGGGAGGATGTGGATCATCGTGAATAATGCTGGGATTCACACCTGATTGCTCATCGACATGGCATCCTCAATGGATCCATCTCCGGCGTGATGACTCCGATATTTCGAATATTCCTATTTAATAATTGTTTAATCGACACGCCATCCTCAATAAACCCGGCGTGATGCCTCCGATCTTTTCGAATAATCCGATCTAATATTACTTCTGACCTATAAGGCTGCCAAAATAATAATCATACACTGTTTGTTAATTGGCCAGAGGAGAACTGGCACCCCGACTGAGCCTGGTTTCTCCCAAGGTTTATTTTTCTCCATTAGGACACCTGATGGAGTTTTGGTTCCTTGCCACTGTCGCCTCTGGCTTGCTCAGTTGGGTAATAAATGTAATTACTAAACTAAATTATATCAACTACATTACTTGAATATATATGATAATTGAAATAAGCTGATGACATCACCGTTTTCTCCAGAGCGGCTGTACAGCCGAATCAAATTCTGTTGCATTATTTTCCTGTTTAACACTGTGAAGCTGCTTTGAAACAATCTGCATTGTAAAAAGCACTATATAAATAAAGTTGACTTGACTTGACTTGACCTGAGGCGTCAACGACTCCCCCCCTGAATATCAATGAGGAATGTGACAGAGGGAACTATAATGAATGTGAGGAGATTTAATGATTGAATGTATTGTTTGTAGCTTATTCACAAAATCACGTTTAATTTAAAACAAGTAATCAGACTATACATTTTCTTTACATAAAGACTTTAGACCTACAGTGCCATCTAATATGATGATTTGATATATATGCTCAACAAACATTTATTATTATTATGAATGTTGAAAACAGTTTTTTCTTTTTTTTCAGGATTCTTTAATAAATCAAAGATTTAATCCATAGGGTTAAATCTTTGATTAACTGAAAGTTAAAAAAAATAACATTTATCTGAAATAAAAAGATTTTGTAACATTATAAATGTCTTTGTGTTTTTTGATTAATATAAGGCATCTTTGTGATTACATGAATAGAGAATATTTGTTTTTTATATAATATTTGTAATTGTAATTATTAATATTTGTTTTTGAAGGACTTCATTTAAAAGTAGACATTCCAAGCTTTATAAAGAGATATCTGTCGTGTCGAGTATTGAGTTCATTTTCAGAAGCATTTCAGAATGGACTTCACAGGGAGATAGACGGGAGAACACGCATCCTATTTTGAGTATACATAAATTAAAGTAGACACTTTAAGCTTTGTAAAGACATATCGTTCATGTCTGTGAGTATTTTAAGTTGTTTTACACTGTCATGAGGAAAAATCCAGCAAAACGCGTGGGCGCGTTCTTCAGGTTCAGGGGGTTAAAAAAGCTATATATAAATAGACAAAAGTTCAAATAATTCAAGATTATACTCAAAGAATTTCAGACATTTTTGATTTCTGAGCCCCACAAAAATAATGAAAATGAATTTTAATGGAGAAACTGAAAGCATGCTTATTTTTGATGAGGTGTATTCAAGCCTTTGCAAATTGCATTTTGAATGTATTTTTGAATAACTTCATAGAAAATGTCACTGACCCATATGCCAAACGCGATGATCTTGATTTTCTCCTCAGCTATTCTTCAGTAAAGCTTAAGGCAAAGGCAGTTGAGCAGCTGTTGGTCAGTTCTTCGACAGCTGATCGGAGGAAGACATTGAGTGAGTAAGATACGCCCTTCCTCCCTGTTCCATATGGCGCTGCCCTGGAGGCCCGAGAGCAGCCAGCTGTTAATTTCTGCACCCTTACATTGATTTAATGGCGGTTATGGGATCCCAGCATCTTCAGAACAATGTCACGATGGCGGCGAGGTGTGGATGGGACTGGAAAAGACGCATGCTGAGTGGTCCCGTGGACATCCCTTTGTAATAACCTTTTGTTAATATCTCCTCAATGGCCCTTGCAATAATCACATTCTAAAGTGGCATGAAACGCTGGAGCGTGCCATAACCGGGCTTGTGGCCACAGAAGGATGTAATTAACTCATATTGAGTTTCATTATCGTGGAGAGCTCTCAGCTAGCATGCGGTTCAAGTGTATAATTGTCATATTAGATTCAATGCCTTTGAGAGATCAAATAGAGTTTCAGTCAAGTTGTTGGAGGTGGCTTCAGGCAGACACAGATGTGACTGACACAGATCGGCTTGTTTTTGTTGTTGCATGTCTTGTTAACCAGGAAGAATCTGTTACATCTGTTTGCTTTAATCTTGCCGTCACGTCTTAGGTGCGAGTGATGGGTATGAAGACATCATCTTTTGAGAGTCTGATTTGGAAACACCAAGCTGTGTTTGTTACTCTTGGCTTTTGAAGATGAGAACGCCCCAGCATATGTTCAAAAGCTCAGCGATACAATACACTGCTCCACGTTCTTCAGCCTCGGTGTCACTCCACTGCGAATCTCTTCTGGTACCATGCTAAAAATGTTTTGTATGTGTCTTTGTTTGAAGACATTGTGGAAACTTGTGGAACAAGACGAGAACAGATGTAAACGAAAATAGCGAACAAAGCCTGAGCGTTTGTGGAACTTCTCTGTGTTTACATTGCTTGAGGTGCGACTGGTTCAAAATGTCTTTGGGTTTTCTTGTTCTTATTCCCATGTGTGGGCAGCATAAATATGGGCATTGATTTCTGCCTTGTCTGACAGATGGGGAAAATTAAACATTTGAAGGGGGTTGGGTAATAAGGAAAAGTTCTCCTGTAGCGGAACGTGCTTAGAGTTGCATATTCATCCTAGCTTCCTGATGGCACCTCAGAGGAGCTTTGTGATCTTCATGACCTTCTTTTTTCTTGAAGATCGAATAGCTGACAGGCATTATAGTCACATAATGTTCTCCAGATACTCCTGTATGCCAAGAAAGAGCTTCAAATGAGCCATTAGAATTGTGTGTGAAGATGGGATCAAGGGAAGGAAAGTGATTTGGCATCACTCAACCTTCTCGTGAAGATTCAACACGCTGTAAAACGTCTCGAGTGATACTCGCTCCAGATGAATAGGCAAAAGCCTGTAATGTTCCTTGAGAACATTTGAATATTTCGCTTTTACATTTCCTCTCAAAGAAGGAAGAATGCAGCGCAGCAGGGGAGCATCGGCAGAGCATTTAGAGATGATAGCAATGACTTCATCCCTCAACTTTGGTATATAACTCATCCCATTTGTCATATGGACATGAATGATAGCTCAAATCATGTGATGTGTTGAGGAGATGTGTGCTTTTACTTGTCTAAGTGATCTGACTTACAATTGTTATATAGAAGATGAAAAAACAGGCCAAAAAAAACCATAGTTAGATTGAAAGTAGCCATATTAGGAGACTAGAATATAATTGACGCTGCATCCGAAATTGCATACTGTCTTCATGGCCATAGCCAGCAATGAGGTTTTTTTCCGAGTTGCATATAATAAATGTTGGGAAATAATTGACTAATATAGTATTAGCACTACTTTAGTGCTACAAGGATATTGCACAGCACCAAGATTGTCTCATCTGAGCTGCCTCATTGGTCTGTCACTGCTCGTCAATGTCAAAATATTTGAGATGACCAATCAAATCAAAGTAGGCAGGCTTTATGTTCACAGAAGCTGCTGAGTGTGAATTCGCAGCGCAAGTCGCGTGACGCTTCAGTAAATGGTGCAAGATGTACGTGCTAAACTAAACATTTCATATTAGACAGCTGTTTTAGGATAGAAATGTTAAACAACCGACAAAAATAATCAGGCAAACTAATAAAATTTAGTCTAATTTCGCCATTTTCATTTAAAAAAAGGCTTATCATTTACGTGAGTTTATGTCATGTAATAGTCAGTAGCCGAACTGTCAATACGAGGGGACAAGAAACATTGATGAAGCCAATTTCATCAGATTAGGCATACGATAATGCATACATATTGTGAATTAATTTAATAAATACTTATTTACCTAGTGTTTGTAGCAGGGGCGTAGCCAGCGGGCGGGCCTGACGGGCACAGGCCCGCCCACTATGATAAGTAGGCCCCCCCAGTTTATTATACAAATATAATATTTGTTAAATAACAGTTGTTTAAATTATTTTAACGTAATTATAAAATTATTATAACATCTTAAATACTAAAATAAATAGTGTTTTTTTTTACAGTCTATGGTTTTTGCATAATGCTTGATGAGTTTGATTGACAGCTGTGTTAGGCAATTAGGTGTAGCCCGTGACTGAGACATGGTAGTTTTACAATTAATTTTTTCAATAGGAGCAAAGAAAATAAGATTGAAATGACCTGAATATTGAGTCCATCCGTTATTTTACCTGAAAGCATAGGCGTAATTTGCGGGTGGCACATGTATGCCCCCACCACTGCACAATATCCACCCCCCGGGCCCCTCCCCGCCCGAAAGTGCCCCCTCACTTTTGCCCAGGCCTGACCAAAAATAAAATTCTGCCTATGCCACTGGTTTGTAGCCTTCAGTAAATTAACTGGTCTAAGAAAATGCTTAATAAAACATATAGGCTAAATATTAGTTGACCCTATGTTTACTTTCTTCACTGACATAGATGAAAATGAAAAGACTATCAGTCAAAGCTCAGCTTTAGGAGGGGAAGAGACGGGCAAGAGAAGGAGACTGAGAGAAAAAGAAAGAGTGATGGAAATGAGGAGAGAGCAGGTATGATAAATAATCTACTGCCCACAAACATGGTTTTGAAAGCGATTTATTATTAAAGGTGGGGTAAGTGTTATTTCAAAACTGCTTTATAAAAGTGTCTCGGGCCGAGTACCAAAACAAACTTGTAGCCAATCAGCAGTAAGAGCGTGTCTACTAATGATGGGGAGAAGCGTTCAGTGCACGTCATTATTCAAAAGACACGACACACAGGACAGACATTAGCCAAGCGACAACAGAAAGAGAGAGATGGCGGATAAAAAACAAATGTGGAAAATGTCTATGGAACAAAAAAAGGCTTACGATCAGGCAAGAATGATTAGCTTTCCAGCGCTGGAGAGAACTCAAGGAGCGCTAAGACCTGCAATCGGATTTCGAGGTTGCTTTATTTCTTCTCGATAGGCGAGTAACATTGGTTTTGTTTTGTTTCACAAAACTAATATATGCTAGCATTCACTTGAATATGCTTGTGTGTCATGTTCACTTGTTTGTCCATTTGCGATCGTATTGTCGTTCACTTCAGCGATGAGAAAGACCCATTCATTTCCACACCTGATAAGCCTGGAGCATCTAAACTTCCTCACTGTCTGTTTCAAGCGTCAGCTCCCAAAGTGTGTCTGAAAAGTAAGATAATAAACTCCTAATATATGTTTGTTTCCTTTGGTTCCTCTTTTAGTGATCAATATAACCCTCTAATCTTGTCATAATTGTAATATGCATATTACATAATTGTAATATGCTTATGTCAAGCCCTGGCTCTATATAATATGAATATTGGTGCAGTCAGAATACAAGCGCCAGTTGCGTCGCTTCACTGCCATTCATAAATCCTCTCCCAAAGTGTCCATCGAATGCGCACTCCAGAATCTCAGTGGAAGTAGTAGGTCATCTGGGTACATTTTGTCTACTGTTTTTCGCATACTATATAGTAGGTAAGTGTTCGATTTCAGACGTAGCGAGAGTTTTGGGAGGGAACTCTATTGGCTTAGGCTGGTAAGAAACCACCTATCAACCACTCATAACAGCCTGGCAAACACATTACAAACCAATCAGAACACCATAGTAACTGTATAGCATCATGGCTGGAACAGACAAGCACCATTTTTCGTTAGAAAATGTTCAAGTCTGGCTTTGTTTGGTGGTATTGTGGGCTTTGGCCCTAAAGCTGTTTTTTTTTTTTTTTTTTTTTTTGTCCTTTTCCTCCTCTGGTTTCATTCATTGCTCTCCAAACCCTTGTTTCAATAGAAAACGGTTGGGGGCATCTTGAGTTTTGTGGAGGATTGCAGAGCAAGCAAGAACTGGCCCACCTCCCTGCTGGAGGAGTACAATGCTTCGCCCTGGTTAAGTTTGTACTTGGAGGTGGAATGAATGCATTATATGACAGAGAGGCTCCAGGTTTAAATAAAGAGAGAGAGGGAGAGAGATGTTGATGCACAGCCAGCTAAGTCTTTTTTTCATAATAATTTATATTAGAATGTTAATGTTAGGGTTAAATGTAAGTTAATTACTATAGAAAATATATTTGACAATGTGAGCAATGTTGTTGCAACTGCATACCAACACCCTAGCAACCACCCTGAGTACCCTAGCAACCACATAGAATACAGTATCAAAAAAAGAGTAAAAACAGTAATAATGCAAAGTATTATTACAAATTAAAAGAACCACAGCAACCACCCTGAGTACCTTAGCAACTGCATAGCAACACCCTAGCAACCACACTGAATAACCTAGCAACCACATAGCAACACTTTAGTAACCATATCCGTATCTATCTATCTATCTATCTATCTATCTATCTATCTTTTAAAACTACTAAACTAACACTTGGCTAGGCTTTTTCAAGCCAACTTAAAGTTTGTCTACAAACTTTTTTATCTAGTATTCAGATTTGGTGCTCAAGAAACATTTCTGTTGTGCTGCTTAATATCACACACACACACACACTCAAGGATGACTCAAGTACAGACATTTTTACTGAAGAATTTAAGTGCTTTAACAAAAATACAAGCTTCACATTTCTGCTTTTAAACCCTCCGGCCCTCTTGCCTGCTAAGTTTCCATTAAGTCAATAACTGTATTACTGTAAATGCATTTCCTGTTGGTTGGACAAACTGAGGGGTACTGGAAACAACCTGAACTGTTCCTTCAAGTACATGGCTCTTTATTATTACTCAGTATTTGCTTAGGTAACACGTAACCCGAGCTCTGTTAAATGAAGTGTGACCAACCCTTTCTAAAAGCAGAGGAAATGTGGATTGTTCTCTGTAAACACGGATGAGATGGGAAATGACGGAGTTTATCTGCTACAGCTGGTTTTCTAACCCACTCCTCCTAAACCCCGTGGGCCGAATCCCAGCACGTCTATGAAGTGTCGCTCCCTCCCCCTTCCTTCTAACATCTGCAGAGACCTTTGAGAGGAGAAAGAGAAACTAATGCAATCAGTCGCTCATTTTCTGCCATACAGATGGATGGAGAGACTCCAGTGGAGTGGGGAACTTTTCTACAGCCGTAAATCTCTCTTTGCCATGTGATACTGACCGCACAATACATGACTAATTGTGAATTTTTCTTTCCTAGCCATAATCTGGGTACATAACATCTTAAAGCAGAATATGTAATTCTATAATAATAATTGAAGAGGTCAAGTAAGGTCTAGCCTTACTATTTGCTGTGCCAACAGGTCATTTTGAATGAAACTCTAACCCTTAAAGGGTTAGTTCAGCCAAAAATTATCTTATAATTTACTCACCCTCAAGCTACCCTAGGTGTATATGCTTTCTTCTTTCTTTTTTGAATTTTTCCGAAAAATTCCATATTAATAACTTTATAAACTATAATCACTGGCTTCCGGTAACGGTTGTACGCGAGTCTAGTTCCGGCGGAAGAGTGACCTCTGACCTGACTTCAAAATCTCAGGTACTATTCACTCCTATTATAAAGCTTGGAAGAGCCAGGATATTTTTTAATATAACTCTGATTGTGTTTGGCTGAAAGAAGACAGTCCTATACACCTAGGATGGCTTGAGGGTGAGTAAATTATGCGATAATTTTATTTTTTGGGTGAACTAACTCTTTAAGGTCCATCCGTTCGTAAATATATAGTTCTAAAAATCATTCTAAATATAAAAGAATAGTAGAGTCCACACCACAACTATAACGATAACGGCAGTAAGGAATGATATGGTTGAAATCACTCAGAAAGATATTTTCCAGCTGATGAACGATAAAAACATTCACAGCCAATCAGAATCCATCCTGCTTCAACAAGCTAAAGCAGCCGTCAAACCTGCAGCATACGCTTAGAATAAACAGAACAATATCGCCCACTGGTGTGGACTAGGGGTTGCACCGACTAGTCGACTAATCGACTAGTTGACTTTAATGCTCTGCCATGACGCTTTAAGCTTGACGTCGACTAGTCGCTGGTCTATAGAGGGCGCAACAGGATAAGCCATTTCCTAACGCACAAGCTCCGTTTCCAACAGTTAAAAATGACAAATAAATACATACTCTGAGAGCTCTCCACAAGACATGTTTGATTATACCATCTGGATGCTCAAAATTGATCGGGAGAATCACGCTTATTGTACACGTAAGTTAATCACCGATCTAAACTAATGTGTGCTGCATTGTAACACACACATAGCTCGCACATCACGCAGAGATCGCGCGCACCTCACACAAAACCATTCATTAGCGCAGAAATGTATCGTCAACAAACATGTTCTGTGATTTATCAATAAAATAGCTTAGAAACTGAAAAGTTATAATGTATTTCTTAGTAACTAAAACTCACAGCTTCACTATTAGTAGAGAGACGCTGGCAGGTATAATTAATTTACACTCAATCGCTCTCTCACTAATGCCTTCATATACATGTAATCTTTATTGTGCTACTTTAACTGTAGAAATCTATGAGAAATATAACGACCCAAAGACAAAAGAACTGATACAAAAGCTGTTATGTAGGAGCAATAACCTTATGGGCAGCGCTGTGTCATATGCCATAGCTGTCCTGTGCACAAGAAAACCCGTGTTCGCGTCTCAGCTCAAGGTTCAGGGTTATTTGTTCATGAATGATGTCATCAGCGACTAGTTGACGTCGACTCGACTTTCATCACATACATGTCGACTTTAAAAAATCGGAAGTCGTTCAACCCCTAGTGTGGACGCTAATATATTTAAAGTTATAGTTCTGTGAATGGGCCTTAACCCTTAAGACCCCAATATACTTCAAGCAAAATCGAAGAACGAACTGATGTGACGCCATTTCTAACAAAATCAGGTTGAAACGAGGTTCGTTAAGAGTTCATTTTGGGAGTTCCGGAAAAGTTCGCTTCGGCTGGTAAACACCTTTGCACTATCACTGGGCCATGGCAATTACATCATAGGTAGGTGTGGCACTGAGGCTCCACCTTCTTTCACGTGAAAATCTTTTCCGGTTAATTTTTCCTGTTCTGTCCATCGAGGTAAGACATTCGTGAGTGAAAACATGAACACACTGGAGAGCGGCTTTATATGTTTAATACGGTAAAGCTGCTTGAGTTTAAGCAATCTATTGTATAAAAAGTGCTATATAAATAAACGTGACGTGACTTTACTAGAGTGCCGT
The DNA here is from genome assembly GCA_039654625.1 of Rhinogobio ventralis. NCBI lineage: Eukaryota > Metazoa > Chordata > Actinopteri > Cypriniformes > Gobionidae > Rhinogobio > Rhinogobio ventralis. Next base: position 5,431,657 of record CM077214.1, on the reverse strand, counting down.
AGAGCTCATGCAAACATATCCACGTTGCTATGATCATTTATTAAAATGCTCGCTGTCTTCTCAATTTTGTTGTGTTTATTTTGTTATCGAGAGGAAGGCGTGCAGCACATATTTACATATTCATCTAACCGTCGCTTTCAGCAGTGTGGACGGAGTTGGAAGTATATCGCTGCTCACGTGATGCTTTCGAACTTCATTTTACACCTAAACGAAGAACAAAAAAGAACTTTGCCGTGAGTATATTGGGACCTTTAGTATTAGATTTAGATGCATAATGTGCAATGCTTGTGATATGGACAAAAGTGATACCTTAAATCATATGGATTGTTGGTCAATTTCTTTTTTAAGCAAATATACTGTTGTGATGGTCAGTATTTGTTAGTATTAATCAATCAGAATTTAGAGTAGCACACTGTTTGGATGATCTGGGTGGTATCACTAGGTGGTTTCTCACTGGCCCAAGTCAAACAAGCCGACCCCCATGTCTCTAGATGTCTAGAGTCCTTCCTTCAATGTACGTCTATGGGATTTGGCACCCCTAGCCAAAATATTGGCAAACACGGTTAATAATAGGCTAATAATAGTTTGTGAAAAGTAATAGAAAAAGCAGTGGTTTGCCTGTTCTTTCAACTTCAAAACAATACTTTGATGATGCAATGCTGCTGGAGGATATCACTTCCTGTCAGTAGCTCATGCTGGGCACTTCCACTACGTCTTCTCCAAATGACTGGCCAAACACTAGCTCTGGTTTCCTCCAATCTGTGTAATCCAATAGGGATTGTCACCCTGGTGGAAGCTTGAGGAAACAGATGTGTGAAGATAAGAGAGATGTTGACCTGATCCTGCCGAGGAACCCCCACCCCCTCATCTCTTTTTCTTTGTCTTTCCAGCTGCTTCCGTCACACGATTTGTCCAGGAACAGTCACCTCAGCCGGTCTGAGACTCTGACATCCACCGCCTTCATTTTATGATGGTGGGTGTGTAAATCATTCATGTTTATTTGGATCTGTTGGCCCATTCTTATAGTTCTCCTTAAGGGAGTATGTGAGTGATTAAAGGCACATGAGTTGAACAGTTTGACTGCTAAAGAAAATAAGAACAGACACACAAACACATTCCACACAGTGATTGTTAGTTTATGATCGGTCCCAGACACCATAAAGCGATGCTTGTGAAACCAATCAGCTGAAGGAGGAATACAGATACAGTATGTTTGAATAAACATTAAGATCTAATGTGCATGTCTGCTTAAGGATTTCATTTTTGGTTAATTAAATGCTTCATTTATACTCAATAATAAATAGTGATCCACTGTTACTTTTAACTAAACCTAAAAATAACACTATTAAAGTTGTTTTCAAGAATTGAAACTGTTCAAATGTTCAAAACATTTTTAATTTGGAATTTTCATTATTTTTGCATTACCTGAAAGAAATAGGCAGCAAACCCAGTGAATAGTAACTAGTAAATAATTTTAGGTAAGTTTAGTTACTAAGAACATCTTTTTGTGCAGTTCACGAAAATGAATTGCTATGGACTGTAGTCCAGTGAACATAGACGTATGTGCAATATGAAATATATATGAAATTAACAATATATTGACTTTTAAAGACACTTTTTGTAATAACTTTTCATTGATTTACTTGTCTGGCACAATAATGTAATCTATTTTAATTACTGTAAATTCTTATGGGTTATTTTTCAGCAAACATTAATGTGATTAATCAGATATTTCTACAAAAATAAATCTACACAATCTTTAATTGATTGAAATGTATAATCATTTACTGCAATTTAATAATTTCATTGATTTCTTTAAGTTCTGTAAGTTGCGAAGTGGGGCCTCCATGGATTGGACTTGTTTGTTCAGCACATCCCACAGATGCTCGATTGGATTTATACCATTTCCATGAAAGGAAATGCAATGCTTAGGCAGGTGGTACGTGTCAAAGTAACATCCACATGGATGGCAGGACCCAAGGTTTCCCAGCAGAACATTGCCCAAAGCATCACACTGCCTCCGCCCGCTTGCCTTCTTCCCATAGTGCATCCTGGTGCCATGTGTTCCCCAGGTAAGTGTCACACACGCACACGGTCATCCACGTGATGTAGAAGAAAACGTGATTCATCAGACCAGGCCACATTCTTCCTTTACTCCGTGGTCCAGTTCTGATGCTCACATGCCCACTGTTGGCACTTTTGGCAGTAGACAGGGGTCAGCATAGGCACCCTGACTGGTATACGCAACAAACTGAGATGCGCTGTGTATTCTGACACCTTTCTATCAGAACCAACATTAACTTCTTGAGCAATTTGAGCTACAGTAGCTCACCTGTTTGATCGGATCACACAGGCCAACCTTCGCTCCCCACGTGCATCAATGAGCCTTGGCCGCCCTGTCGCCGGTTCACCACTGTTCCTTCCTTGGAGCACTTTTGATAGATACTGACCACTGCAGACCGGGAACACCCCACAAGAGCTGCAGTTTTGAAGATGCTCTGACCCAGTCGTCTAGCCATCACAATTTGGCCCTTGTCAAACTCGCTCAAATCCTTACGCTTGCCCATTTTTCCTGCTTCTAACACATCAACTTTGAGGACAAAATGTTCACTTGCTGCCTAATATATCCCACCCACTAACAGGTGCCGTGAGTAGAAGAGATAATCAGTGTTATTCACTTCACCTGTCATAATGTTATGCCTGATTGGTGTACTTTGGAAGCAAGAATGCTGGAAAAATTGGATGGTTAAATACACTGCATGTTACAAAGACCAGACCAATTACAATCACAAAGCAAATAAAAGAAAGAAAGAAAATAAATCGCAAATGAAATATGAAAAAAAATGCAAGAAAGGCCTATCACAATTCAACATGCAAACATTTATATAATGTTACTTTTGAATGTTTCACAATTAAAATCTTTAGATAATATAAATCTATAATGTGCAATGCTTATGAATGGTTAAGGAATACCGATACAGTACTCCTTTGCAAATTCATATAAAATACTATTTGTAAGCTTTCTTGTCGGTCTACATTTCTGCATATAGGTGCTACATTTTTCATAACAGTTTTTATGGTGTGAAAGTCTATCTCTGAAAAAGTAGAGATTTCAGCATAACATTCATGAATCCCCAGCTATTGGAGGTTATATTTCACTGCTCATCTATTGCACTTAGATAAAGATTCTAAGGTGAGCAGACCTGGAGGACATCTTCAAAGCGAAAAGGACATCAGAGGAAAGTGAATGAACCGGGTTCCCTCTTCTCTACATACTTAGAATACATTTCATGTGCGACGCTGCTGGCCAGCCTGTCACATGCATCACACGCCGCAGCATTTCACAACCATTCACTTGATTTAGCAGCCTCACTCAGTCAAACTCCTGAATATGCCCTGTTAGCACTATGGAATTTTACTAAGTGCTCCCTGGGCGTCTCTATGTACAAATTAAGGGATTTTTTTTTTTTTTTTTTACAAATATGAAATTAAAAATGGAAAAATGCTTAAAAAGAAATTAATAAAATGCTCTTATTCAGATTCAAACGTTTATTTCCATCAGAGCTAATCTTCACTTTTCCTCAAGTATTACAGGATTTACTTTTTTTTTTTTAAATCTACAGTTACATAGTTAAGTATAAATTTTAAATTTAAATGAATAGTACTTTTTGGAAGATAATGCATCTTTAATTCATGTAGGTTATAATTATAGACTTCGGAAACAAAAATGAATGCCTAGTGCTCAAATATTCAACATGGTCTTATTAATATTCTTAGGTCTTAGGTAATGAACATTTGTTCATTAAGTATAGATCTGTAGCATCTCTAAAGTTATGCAAATGCAAAGTTTCTCGAGGGAATGCAAAGGTTTTGCACACGAATGCAAAGTTTCTCGATGGACCGCAAAGGTTTTGCACGCGAATGCAAAGTTTCTGGAGGGAATGCAAAGGTTTTGGAGGGAACGCAAAGTTTTTGGAGGGAACGCAAAGGTTTTGGAGGGAACGCAAAGTTTTTGGAGGGAACGCAAAGGTTTTGCACACGAATGCAAAGTTTCTCGATGGAACGCAAAGGTTTTGCACGCGAATGCAAAGTTTCTCGAGGGAGCGCAAAGGTTTTGGAGGGAATGCAAAGTTTCTCGAGGGAACGCAAAGGTTTTGCATGCGAATGCAAAGTTTTTCGAGGGAACGCAAAGGTTTTGCACACGAATGCAAAGTTTCTCGAGGGAACGCAAAGGTTTTGCACGCGAATGCAAAGTTTCTGGAGGGAATGCAAAGGTTTTGGAGGGAACACAAAGTTTTTGGAGGGAATGCAAAGGTTTTGGAGGGAACGCAAAGTTTTTGGAGGGAACGCAAAGGTTTTGCACACGAATGCAAAGTTTCTCGATGGAACGCAAAGGTTTTGCACGCGAATGCAAAGTTTCTCGAGGGAGCGCAAAGGTTTTGGAGGGAATGCAAAGTTTCTCGAGGGAACGCAAAGGTTTTGCATGCGAATGCAAAGTTTTTCGAGGGAACGCAAAGGTTTTGCACACGAATGCAAAGTTTCTCGAGGGAACGCAAAGGTTTTGCACGCGAATGCAAAGTTTCTGGAGGGAATGCAAAGGTTTTGGAGGGAACACAAAGTTTTTGGAGGGAATGCAAAGGTTTTGGAGGGAACGCAAAGTTTTTGGAGGGAACGCAAAGGTTTTGCACACGAATGCAAAGTTTCTCGATGGAACGCAAAGGTTTTGCACGCGAATGCAAAGTTTCTCGAGGGAGCGCAAAGGTTTTGGAGGGAATGCAAAGTTTCTCGAGGGAACGCAAAGGTTTTGCATGCGAATGCAAAGTTTTTCGAGGGAACGCAAAGGTTTTGCACACGAATGCAAAGTTTCTCGAGGGAACGCAAAGGTTTTGCACGCGAATGCAAAGTTTTTGGAGGGAATGCAAAGGTTTTGGAGGGAACGCAAAGTTTTTGGAGGGAACGCAAAGGTTTTGCACGCGAATGCAAAGTTTCTCGAGGAAGCGCAAAGCTTTTGGAGGGAATGCAAAGTTTCTCGAGGGAACGCAAAGGTTTTGCACACGAATGCAAAGTTTCTCGAGTGAACGCAAAGGTTTTGCACACGAATGCAAAGTTTCTCGAGGGAACACAAAGGTTTTGCGCGTGAATGCAAAGTTTTGCGAGCGAACACAATGTTTATTGAGGTACTGCAATGGTTTTGATAGCGAATGCAAAGTTTCTCATGGGAACGCAAAACATTTGTGAATTTTTTCCCTCCCATCTCAAATTAATTTTTTACACCACCATGTCCCTCTAGAGACTCCATACAATGGTCATTAATCGTCTGTTGGTGAGCATGTTACACTAACGATCAAATGCTACAGATTTTAGCCTAGATTTCAGAGAAATCTTTTAGGATTTGCAAAATTTGTCTCAGACGGTCAAATCATGGTCAAATGTGCACCCGATTTTAGGTTAATTTTTTTAGGCCACCAAAAAATTGTGGTCACTACGATTTACTAAATAACTTAATATTCAGGAAATTAAAAAGTACAACTTGGGCATGATTTAACTAAAACGAGAAAACAAATGAATTCTTGATTTGTGGCCCTGGTATCTATTTTTTTCCTCTGCATGTGAACTATTGCTTAAATAACTAAATGAGAAAGGAGCTATCTAGCTGTTTTAGTGGTTTGTGTCCTCATATTAAGAAAAAAGAAAAAAGCTGTTTTTATATGAACTTAGTCACTTGGTCTTGGTCATTCATGAGGCCTACAACCACTAAAAATAGCATTTGTCTCCAGAACATGATGTGTGTCACTTTTAATGCGCAGAGGCTTCCAGCTTTTGTCTTCAACAAATCAGTTCCCATCCTCACGTCCTCAGCCACCGCTCTTGAGACTGTCCATCAGGTTCTTCTGTATCTCCTGAAAGAGATTGAGTCTCATCGGAGGGAGTGTGAGTGAAAGAGAAAGAGCAGAGTTCTAACAAGACAAGAAGCCAATCAAAGTGCAGGGCTCTGCTGGATCTGACAGAGGAGGTGATAACAGCCTTTGAACCCCAGCCTGCCGAAGGCCCCCAGCTTGGCTCTAGCTTGGCCTTCCTTTGATACCGACCTCAGAGTGGCAGAACCTTCCAGATCTATCACGGCAGGAGACGTGTACACATACACACACACTGATACTGATCTCAGACCTGCAGAGATCATCACACTGAATATCAGTTAGGAATGAGAGTGATGCCATGTTTGCGTCAAAACTCAGCCAACCATTTAATAAACAGCTGGGTAACACTCATTTCAACACAAGAACAAAAAAAAATCCAAAATTGAGTGTGTTCCAAAAATTGTTCCAAAAGGTACAAGGAGTATTTGTTGCCTTCAATGATACCTTCTTGTGGCCAAATTCTAAGTCAGCATCATATCCTTCAGTCTCATAATGCTTTATGATTAACTTCATATTATTTAAAGGTTACACTTTATTTCAATAGTCACTTTAGACAATCCACTAACTACCGTATTGTTCCGAATATAAGATGACCCCCCCCCCCCCCCCCCTTTTTGAAAAAAAAGAATTTTTGAAAGACCAAATCTTGTATTTATTTTTTTAATGGAATTTTTTTAAGAAAATGCTTTTATTTGAAAATTATATTCATATTGCATATTTTTCATATTTTACATTTTGTATTGAAGGTTTGGTAAATACTGGTAAAATTTACCAATGATCACATTTAAAAATAAACACTTTTTGGCATACCATAACAATAACCTGTATCCCATCTGAATTATATAGCTTTTTATATATCTCATAGTGAAAAAACATGTAGCCTACCAACATTTAATTAGCAGTAGTTTTGAAATCTGGATACCGTCTTAAGTTTTAAAATCACGTACGGGGGAAGTTTGGTCCCATCTGCGACGCACGCAAACATGACAGTCACGTGGCTCTTAGACGGTAAGATTTTCTTTGACTGTTTGCGTTTTAAGACTGTTTTTTTGCTCTTGTGATGTTTCAACATTGCACTCTGACACACCGTAGTTCTAGGCACACTCATTTTACACGTATTTTTACGCTATCTATTGTTGCGGGTGTATTGTTTACATGTAAAAGTCTAGACCCTGAATATAAGACAAACCCATTTTTTCAGATGTATTTCTAAGAATAAAACATCGTCTTATATTCGGAACAATACAGTATAAGTAACTTTGCAACTACATGTCAACTAACTCTCATTATAGAATTAGTTGACTGTTAGGTTAGGGTTAAGGTTAGTAGAATAAGTTGGTGTACTTGCAAAGTTACTTATAGAATGTCTGTTGTGGAATCAAAATAAAGAGTTAGCAGATATTAAGCAGACAGTCGACTAATACTCTAATGAGAGTTAGTTGACATGTAGTTGCAAAGTTACAGTTAGTAGAATGTCTAAAGTAGACCATCGAAATAAAGTATTACCAATTCAAATCAAATTAGTTTTTGACTCTCTTGTGCACTTAAAGTTCCAGACACACCAAACCAACATCAAATAGCTAGCGGCAACGGAAGTCTGTAACTGGACTAAAGTTGAATACACAACCAAGACAGACAATGGCCAACTAGTACAGTATGTTCTTCACCTACATGAGAGGATCCATAGCAGCAGGTGGCAGTAGTCTGTATTCATCATTCAAAAAGGGAAACTGGAAAAGCTAGGACTGTTGATATACAAACTTTGGCAACGCTTTAGATTACAGGCCAGAAAGTACTGCGTAAGTAAAGCATATTTAGCTTGCTTTTATCACTTCCATTTATCTTCTCATGCACTGGTTTGTTAAGCTGAATAGCCAATCAGAGTGATCAATTGGCCAAAAAGCCACCAATGGGTGTCCGACTAGTGCAATGGTGGGAAACACAAATACTAGGTTGACAGACGCTCAAAAATTGGCCTGACGTTGTCTGATGTCAACTGTCTGCTTGGTGTGTCCTTGCCTTTACATGAGTTGCATGGACTACTTCTATGACACTTTTATAGAGCTTTTTGTCCTCTAGGAGCTTGACTGCCCTAGTCTTGTTACATGTGTGATTTTTTTCCCAAACCACTTCACCAGAAATCCTGCCCTGCAGCTAATTTCATTGGTTAAGGTTACAGTGACGAGTAGGTTTAGGGATCAGTGTTTGGTGTAGGCTGAGAAAATAATGAGTTATCGTTTTTGAGGGAACTCTCTTATTTAGTGCCAAGCAGATGGTGACTTTCTGCACTAACCCTGTCCCAAGTGACATGAGATAATACTGTGGAAAAGCACACTGTATGTCCACATTGGAAGAACTCATTCCACCCATATAGTGTGAACGGCAAAATATGTCACACAAAGACGTTCATGTAAAGGTCATGGAACATTTCTTTTCCTGCTCTTTTCGCACTGCTTTCTTTATTCGTGACAGATTCAGTCTGCAAGACACATGCTCTTTGGTTTGTGTGTTCCATAGTTCTGTTCCAATAGTGAGCTGCCTCGCTGTCTGCTGTCTTCATTGCCAGCTACTTTCTAAGGCAACTTCCTAAGCGAAATGGAATGATCATAAATTGGGCTGGAAATGGGGTGAAGCAGAGTCTGGGAACTAAATTTAGAGAGGGATGCTGTTCTGGTTCAAACTGGTTTCCTTTTTAAGGAAGATTTAATTATTTCAAAAGAAGAAGCTGTACAAATCACTAATTCAGTTTTCTGGGCTTGCGCAATGTTGACTTTCATGAATGCTGTCAGAATATTCAATCAGTGTGCATCCTCAGCAACAACATTTATTTCAGAGCAAGAAGTTACTTCAGACTTAATTAACTCCCAGGGCCAACTTTATGTATGTTCACTATAGGGCTTTTCACACTGCGCTTAACCCCGGGTTATCATCGTTCTAAACACCACTTTTAACCCCGGGTAAAGGAACGTTTCACACTTGTAATTTAGAAGTGGGTTTAGCATCGCTTTTTACCCGGGGTTATGTAAACTTGTACAGTGTGAAACAGTGCGGTGTTAGAATGTTAAAGCTAGATTTTTTCAGCTAGTTTAAAGCTAATTTAATTCTTACCTTTATAGTCTGAAATGTCTATTCAGTACAAACTCGATAGTATAGTCGGCAATACGAAGATGCACAATGCTAGAACTTTTATGTAAACAGGTTGCATGCTTCGTTCATCTAATCAATGACACTGACAATGCTAATAAGAAAGTTAACCCAGGGTTTAGGAATGTACAATGGGAAACGTCAGTTTATGAATACCCAGGGTTAATTGTTTACCCCCAGGTAAATTATGACCAGTGTGAAATGTGAAGGATAGTTCACCCAAAAATAAAAATTTTGTCATATACTCACTCCCAAGTTGATTTTTTATGTTATACAAGATTCAACTAATTTTTTTAAGTCACTTCTTCACACTTCGTGTGGCCTTCAGATTAGCTCAAGAACAGTGCGTAGAGAGCTTCACGGAATGGGTTTCCATGGCCGAGCAGCTGCATCCAAGCCTTACATCACCAAGTGCAATGCAAAGCGTGGAATGCAGTGGTGTAAAGCACGCCGCCACTGGACTCTAGAGCAGTGGAGACGTGTTCTCTAGAGTGACCAATCACACTTCTCTGTCTGGCAATCCAATGGACGAGTCTGGGTTTGGCAGTTGCCAGGAGAACGGTACTTGCCTGACTGCATTGTGCCAAGTGTAAAGTTTGGTGGAGTTTATGGTATGGTATGGGGTTGTTTTTCAGGGGTTGGGCTTGGCCCCTTAGTACCAGTGAAAGGAACTCTTAATGCTTTAGCATACCAAGACATTTTGGACAATTTCATGCTCCCAACTTTGTGGGAACAGTTTGGGGATGGCCCCTTCCTGTTCCAATATGACTGCACACCAGTGCACAAAGCGAAGTCCATAAAGACATGGATGAGCGAGTTTGGTGTGGAGGAACTTGACTGGCCTACACAGAGTCCTGACCTCAACCCGATAGAACACCTTTGGGATGAGACTGAGAGCCAGGCCTTCTCGTCCAACATCAGTGCCTGACCTCACAAATGCGCTTCTAGAAGAATGGTCAAAAATTCCCATAAACACACTCCTAAACCTTGTGGAAAGCCTTCCCAGAAGAGTTGAAACTGTTATAGCTGCAAAGGGTGGGCCAACTCCATATTAAACACTACGGATTAAATTAATGTGCATGTAAAGGCAGGCGTCCCAAAGCTTTTGGCAATATAGTGTATATATAAACATCTTGACTCCCCAATCTTTGCAATTTCCAGCCCTGATCTGAATCCATAGCAACTCCAATAAAGGTCACTTACGCAAGCCATGCAAATTGTGCTCCTATTGTGAAGGTCACAAGGGATTCCACTATTGCTATTGCTAAAGCCAACATAAAATTAAAACTTACTCTGCTTATGTTCATAATACACGTTCCTAGTCTTATAGTGCAAAACTAACAGCCATGCCTACTTTTCACATTCCAGTAAATTCGAGAAAAATCATCATACTTTTTTTCCCTTGTTGAATATCTTGTTTCGCAGTGAAAAATGTCATGTTACAAAAGTAAAATGGGTTGCAAATGCCATTTCATGTTGACTTCAAAATGAAAAAAAACAAAAATGTTTTGCTTCTTTCATCCAAAATCAACAATTCAGCAACAGAATTTAATAAAAATGTAAGTACAGTATACATATAGCCATGTTAAAATAAATCCAAAGGATTCATTCCATTCCATCAGCAAGCCTACACACGCCCCCACAAACACAGAGATCCAAAAAAGTGTTTACTGTCATATCGGTCAGGCCGGGCTGCTTTCTCAAAATCCACTTCCCCCCTCTGGCTTAGAGTTGTAGAAACATAGGTGAGAAAGGTTACAGGTGCAGCAGGGAAAACTCACCTTGGGGGCAACATCGGAAATGTCATTTACGGTAGAGAAAGAGGGAGCAAATGCCCAACCTGAACATAATCCAGCTCTGTACTGCAGTCAAGCAGAGAGCATATTCTGCATACACACATGCAAAACAAACAGACGCACACACACGCGCACTGCAATCTCGACATATAAAAAGAGCATCTATAATTGCATCTTCACCTGCAAAAAAAGGAGGACAAAATAACCTTGGGGTTTTTCTGGCAATATTGCAACGAAGTCAGAGAAAATTAAACAAATGGCGTTCTGACTGGTTGAGCACGCTTGTATTTAAAGCTCATATCTGACTTGAGCTCCTAAGAGAGAGTAGGAGAGGCTGTGTGCTCGTTTTCTTGGCAGGAGCGTTAGCTCTAACCCCTCAGAGCCTGTGCTATTTTGTAGCGTTAAGAATACATTTGCTGCCTGCCGTGAGTGCTTTACCTGAGAGAATGGCTCTGGAAGAGATGCAAAGAAAAGATAAAACATTGGCTAAAGCCAGAGACTGTCACTTGATATGTTTGCTTCGCTGATCTAGTGGCCACTTGGGAACAAATGACTAGAATACACAATTACACAGATCTTTACACCTTTTGAAATTATGGCCAATTATGCGGTTATTATATATGTGAGAGACGATTACACATTCTGTGGAACATAAAGATTTGTGAATGGTGTTCGTTGTGAATAAGTCATTCTCTGGAAATTAAATTAGCAGAAAAATGGAGCATTGCTAGGTTATTTCAGTGTATTAATGTATTTATTGTATAGTAATAGATACTGTAAATGGATACTAATAAACTCTTGATAAATCATATTTTCTTCCCTCCAGGCCCCCAAAAAATAACAGCGATGACTAATGATCATCAAATATAATGTTTCTGAAAGAAGTTTCTGATTCATACCTAGGCTGCATTTATTTGATTAAAAATATGGTTATTTAACAGCAATATTGGGAAATATTATTACAATTCAAAATTAACATTTCCTCTAAACTTATTCATTTTTTGACAAAGTGGAATTTTCAGCATCATTACTCCAGTCTTCAGTCACATGATCCTTCAGAAATCATTCTAATTGGCAAGAAACATTTCTTATTACTATCAATTTTGAAAACGCATTATATTTATGTGGAAATCATGATACATGTTTTTTTTTTTTTTTTCAGGATTTTTTGATGGATCAAGTTCAACAGAACAGCATTTATTTGAAATACATGTTTTTGTTTCAATGTAAAAGTGTTACTTTTGCACAATTTAATGCACAGTTGCTGACTAAAAGTAATTCATTTATTTTCAAAACAATTAAATAAAATCTTACTGATCCCAAACTTTTGAAAAGTATAGTGAACATATATTTTATGTAAAAAAATTATGTAAAATATTTGTCCCTATTACATAGTTCACAAAGCCAATATATGTGTAAAATAATCATAGTCTATATACTATAAAAGATACCTGTCGCTCTTAAATAGAATGTCAGAAACATTGAACCATTTTTTCTTTAAATTGGAGAATGTCACAGAATAACGCATTAAACTGGAAGTGCAGAAACAAAAGACAAATTCTGCATTTTTTTGAGAAAATGCACAGTGAAATCATGATATATTAAATTCCAACAACATTTCTGTAGATTTTTTTAACAAAATTCTACATAACACATTAAAAATGTAAGGCCAGTGAATGGGACATGCAAATTAGCCATTTTTTTGGAAAACAGACATTAAAAAATATAATTACTTTATTTAAATTATATATTTTTGCACACTAAACTATGGAAGCTTGTTCCCACCACAGAATAAAACATTTTAAAAGATAATTGCAACTTTTTATCTCACACCTGCAAGTTTATATCTCGCAATTCTGACTTTATAACACGCAATTGCGAGTTTACATCATGCAATTGTGAGATATAAAGTCAGAATTGCGAGTTTATTTCACACAATTATAACTTTATAACTCGCAATTGTGAGTTCTTATCTCGGAAGTTCTGACTTTATTACTCACTATAGCGACTTTACAGTGGTGGTCAGAATGATTGGCACCCCTGGTAAATATGATTAAATATGTCTGTAAAAAATAAATCTGCATTGTTTATCCTTTTGATCTTTTATTTAAAAAATTCACAAAAATCTAACCTTTCATTGAAGTATAAGAATTGAAAGTGGGGGGTAAATCACATTATGAAATAAATGCGTTTCTCCAAAACACGTTGGACACAATTATTGGCACCCCTATAATTTTTATGAGTAAAATATTCCCATTAATATTCCCATTTTTTAGCACACCAGGGTGACTAGGAACATGAAATTGTCCAGCAATGATGTCTTGTTCCACAGGAGTATAAATATGAGGAAACACAAAGGCCAAATTCCCTTAATCATTCATCACAATGAGTAAAGCCAAAGAATATAATTCTGATGTGCAGCAAAAGATTGTTGAGCTTCACAAAATAGAAAGTGGCTGTAAGAAAATAGCTAAAGCATTGAAAATTCCCATTTCCACCATCAGGGCAATAATTAAGAAGTTCCAATCAACTAAAGATGTTACGAATCTGCCTGGAAGAGGACGTGTGTCTATATCGTCCTAATGCACGGCGAGGAGGAGAGTTTGAGTGGACAGAGACTCTCCAAGGATCACAGGTGGAGAATCTCAGAGATTAGTTGAGTCGTGGGGTTAGAAAGCCTTAAAAAAAAAAAGAAGTAAAATATTTGTCCCTGTTACATAGTTCACAAAGCCAATATATGTGTAAAATAATCATAGTCTATATACTATAAAAGATACCTGTCGCTCTTAAATAGAATGTCAGAAACATTGAACCATTTTTTCTTTAAATTGGAGAATGTCACAGAATAACGCATTAAACAGGAAGTGCAGAAACAAAAGACAAATTCTGCATTTTTTTGAGAAAATGCACAGTGAAATCATGATATATTAAATTCCAACAACATTTCTGTAGATTTTTTTAACAAAATTCTACATAACACATTAAAAATGTAAGGCCAGTGAATGGGACATGCAAATTAGCCATTTTTTTGGAAAACAGACATTAAAAAATATAATTACTTTATTTAAATTATATATTTTTGCACACTAAACTATGAAAGCTTGTTCCCACCACAGAATAAAACATTTTAAAAGATAATTGCGACTTTTTATCTCACACCTGCAAGTTTATATCTCGCAATTCTGACTTAATAACACATGAAAAAAAATAAAAAATAAAATAAAAATAAAAATCAATCAACCCCTACATCACCACATGTTGTTTGGGAGGGATTCAAGAAAAATCATGCCCACGGTTAAAAATACCGCTGGATCTTTAATGTTGTGGGCCTTGTTCAGATACATGGTATCATGGATAATAGCAAATACCAACAGATAAAAAATCAAAACCTGACTGCTTCTCCTAGAAATCTTATAATGGGCAGTGGTTGGATCTTCCATCAGGACAACGATCCAAAACAAACATCAAAATCAACACAAATGTGTCACTGAGCACAAAATGAAGCTTCTGCCATGACCGTTCCCAGTCCCCTGACCTGAACCCTATAGAAAATGAGTGGGGTGAACTGAAGAGAAGAAGCACCAACATGGATCTGGGAATCTGAAGGATCTGGAGAGATTCTGTATGGAGGAATGGTCTCTGATCTCTTGTCAGGTGTTCCCCAAACTCATCAGGCATTATAGAAGAAGACTCAGAGCTGTAATCTTGGTATTTAAAAGTATTTAATAAAAGGGTGCCAATAATTGTGGCCATGATCATCAGAAAAGCATTTATTTCATAATGTGATTTACCCCCCACTTTCAATTCTTATACTTCAATGAAAGGTTAGATTTTTGTGATTTTTTTTAATAAAAGATCAAAAGGATAAACAATGCAGATGAATTTTTTACAGCCATATTTGATAATATTTACCAGGGGTGCCAATCATTCTGACCACCACTGTATATCACACAATTCTGACTTTATAACACACAATTGTGAGTTTATATATCGGAAATTCTGATTTTATAACACAATCCTGAGATAAAAAGTCAGAATTGCGAGATAAAAAGTCGCAATTACCTTTTTTATTTGTTATTCTGTGGCAGAAACATTTCATACTAAATATAGTTATTTTGCCAATAACTATATCAGTATGACACAGTTTCCTGAGAATGACCTCAAGAACAGACACAGAAACCAGTGTAAATTTTACTGCATCTAACTTATAAAAGCACCAAAAGGGCTGAGCAAGAGTAAAGAGAAATTTGGCAAACATTTCATAAAGTAGGAAAGTGCACGTGGGAAGGCGGATAGAAAATGCTCTTTGATGCTGGTGAGTGCTGATGGCCATGGAGGGCAGGCTGAAAGAGGAGACGTGGAGTACAGCAAAAAAAAAAATTCCCCAACCGCGGTGATTTTCTGCTTACTGAACACTTTAACTGTGCATGTTTTCAAGATGTGAAGTGCGGTGTAATCGTGTGCTCTCTTCCCCTTACATGTGGCCCCAAAACTCTCTTTCTGCTAACGCTTTTATTTGAAATTGAGATGAAAAGAATGTTCCGGATTTCCGATTTGAGGCTTTTTTTTTTCAATTACTCAGGCACTGATAAGCAAAAGGTGTATTTCACATGTGTGAGAGAGTGTCGTTGTAAAGTTCAAATAAATCAGGGTTTTTTTATTTTATTTCCCAGCCTGTGGGTAAATTAGATTTGCCATATAACGGAAGTACGCTGTCCTGAATGAGGGTTAATGGGAAATTTCATGGGCTTTCAAAGGGTTTAAAACAAAGAAATTCTGACTGATATATGATATGATTGTTTGCTTTGGCTCTCCGCCATACAGAGTTATTAGAACCACTAGCGTGAGCTTGCCTTTACATGCTGCTTGATTTTCTGTCTAAAGCAAAGTAAGAACTGCATGAACTGAACTTTTCAACTGTAATTTGATGTGCGGTAACAGAACCCAAATAGACGGAGGTCAGCATCTCCCGACCCTAATTTATAATGCTTCATTGGAGTATAGAATTCATTTCAATCAGTAACGGCGTCTGAAGTGAGTTAGCGCATGACTGAAGGATCTCCTGTGCTCTTGTGTAATACAGCACCCACTCATTCCAGTAAGCACCTCACAAGGGTCCTTAAAATCAAGTATCATTTGGTCAAGTAGTCTGGATGGACAAGTGGCAGTCACAGCTAGCCAAAATAAAGCAGAATTTTGTGAGAACGAAAGGCTCTGTTTACTGCATTTAAAATCTGAATACAACCCATTTTAAATCCCTTCCGCACAATTCTGCGGAATAGTGTCGGCCCAGACCCAAACCACATCTGGTACAAGTGGAATCCACATCTGGGCTGACACTATTTGCTGTCTGGGACAGTCATTACTGAAAATGTGGAAAAAATGGCAGGTTCCTTTGCTCTTGCCATTGCTAATGCTAGTACATTGGGACTAGAATATCTAATACACGTGCAACAGTTTTCCACTTTGGAAAATTAATGGTGAATTTGTATGAATCTCTATTTGTATGTTTTCATATGATTTGCTTATGATGCATTCAACTCATGAGGAAAGATCATATTTACATGTTGAACGCACATGAATGCCACCACAAAGCCCTGGGATTTTGTCCTCTGTAGTGGACATCATATTTTAGTGAATTTCTCTGACACCACACACATCACAGTTTTAAACTCAATGACAACGACAGCTGCCTCAACTTAAACTTTAAAAATAACTGACATTCATTTAGTGATCAAATTTAACACTCTTATGGTAATATGATAATATTTTGTAAGTGTCATTTAAATCTGATGTCATAAATCAACATCTCAGGAAAATGTTATGTGGTTTCAAATCAAAATATGACTTTCTGTTACGAAAGAGGGCATTGATTTCATACATGTCCACTGTAGAGGACATTAGGACTTAAAGCATGTTTATCAGGCATTTTGGGCGACACAACGAGTGAATAGGGAAGAAAATCATATTTCAACATTCCTATGAAATATTAGATACTATTATGAAAATCTTGCAAATTGTTACTCTCATTATTACACTTCTTTTTTCATTACATGTTGCCCTAAGAACACATCAATATGCAAATTAGAAACAATGTATAGATACATTGTATATAATGGGAAAACCCTTATGGCCATTTTACACACATATTGCATAACGCAAAATGATATATCAAATCATTGTTATATCTTTCATAACATAGCTGAGAATCATCTTTATACAAAATCCTGAAAAAATCCCATTGTTTTTGCCTATTCATGTCTATTCATGTCTTTTTTCTTTCTTTCTTTCTTTATAAGCCCTGGTGTCCTCTACAAAAGACATACAGGGAGTGCAGAATTATTAGGCAAGTTGTATTTTTGAGGATTAATTTTATTATTGAACAACAACCATGTTCTCAATGAACACAAAAAACTCATTAATATCAAAGCTGAATATTTTTGTATCAATATTTTAAGTAGTTTTTAGTTTTAGCTATTTTAGGGGGATATCTGTGTGTGCAGGTGACTATTACTGTGCATAATTATTAGGCAACTTAACAAAAAACAAATTTATACCCATTTCAATTATTTATTTTTACCAGTGAAACCAATATAACATCTCAACATTCACAAATATACATTTCTGACATTCAAAAACCAAACAAAAACAAATCAGTGACCAATATAGCCACCTTTCTTTGCAAGGACACTCAAAAGCCTGCCATCCATGGATTCTGTCAGTGTTTTGATCTGTTCACCATCAACATTGCGTGCAGCAGCAACCACAGCCTCCCAGACACTGTTCAGAGAGGTGTACTGTTTTCCCTCCTTGTAAATCGCACATTTGATGATGGACCACAGGTTCTCAATGGGGTTCAGATCAGGTGAACAAGGAGGCCATATCATTAGATTTTCTTCTTTTATACCCTTTCTTGCCAGCCACGCTGTGGAGTACTTGGACGCGTGTGATGGAGCATTGTCCTGCATGAAAATCATGTTTTTCTTGAAGGATGCAGACTTCTTCCTGTACCACTGCCTGAAGAAGGTGTCTTCCAGAAACTGGCAGTAGGACTGGGAGTTGAGCTTGACTCCATCCTCAACCCGAAAAGGCCCCACAAGCTCATCTTTGATGATACCAGCCCAAACCAGTACTCCACCTCCACCTTGCTGGCGTCTGAGTCGGACTGGAGCTCTCTGCCCTTTACCAATCCAGCCACGGGCCCATCCATCTGGCCCATCAAGACTCACTCTCATTTCATCAGTCCATAAAACCTTAGAAAAATCAGTCTTGAGATATTTCTTGGCCCAGTCTTGACGTTTCAGCTTGTGTGTCTTGTTCAGTGGTGGTCGACTTTCTGCCTTTCTTACCTTGGCCATGTCTCTGAGTATTGCACACCTTGTGCTTTTGGGCACTCCAGTGATGTTGCAGCTCTGAAATATGGCCAAACTGGTGGCAAGTGGCATCTTGGCAGCTGCACGCTTGACTTTTCTCAGTTCACGGGCAGTTATTTTGCGTCTTGGTTTTTCCACACGCTTCTTGCGACCCTGTTGACTATTTTGAATGAAACGCTTGATTGTTCGATGATCACGCTTCAGAAGCTTGGCTATTTTAAGACTGCTGCATCCCTCTGCAATATATCTCACTATTTTTGACTTTTCTGAGCCTGTCAAGTCCTTCTTTTGACCCATTTTGCCAAAGGAAAGGAAGTTGCCTAATAATTATGCACACCTGATATAGGGTGTTGATGTCATTAGACCACACCCCTTCTCATTACAGAGATGCACATCACCTAATATGCTTAATTGGTAGTAGGCTTTCCAGCCTATACAGCTTGGAGTAAGACAACATGCATAACAAGGATGATGTGGTCAAAATACTCATTTGCCTAATAATTCTGCACTCCCTGTAGAATAACATATGAATAAAATATCATTTTTCAAAAATGTTATTTTTCCATTTTTTTTCTTATGCTCTAAACAATGTAATGACATGAAAAAATACTAAATTCACAAAACTTTTTTCCTGGTTCTCAGGAGGTTATGAGTGGGGAAACTCAACTTTCTTTAAGCCCTGATTTTCCAAGTTGAGGGAGTATCAGTGAGAAAACCTGACGGATGCAGTATTGTATTGACGGTAAATTTGTTTAATGGAATTTTTTTTACATTTTATTTACAATAAAACTAGCAAGTACCATGTACAAAATATGATAGTACTGTACAATTACGACAGAATGAATATAATTCAATTTACGGCACCTTCATGAATCAAATAAAAAAAATAACTACTGGTGCTTTAAGTAACTGGTCACTTTAAGTACTTCGAGACCACAGCAAAATCTACTAGCCTAACTAATAAAGTTCAAACACTATTAAAGACAAGTGAACAGTCTGTAATAAAATAAGAACAAACACACAAATTAAAAGTGTAGATGAATACTATATTACAAAGTCTATTCAGGTACAGAAATGTAATAATTAGGCCTAAATGTAAATTAACACTATTGTGGAAATGTAGAAATTAAATATAGATTAATCTTTGTTAAAGTTGTATTTTTTTGGTTTATTAACATTAATGACAGACAGCAGCAGGAATATTAGGTTGCTGTCACTTTAAGACCGAATGCATGAACTGAATATACTGACACACATCCAGTTTCTTTCTCAACTGTTTACATTCACTTAAGACATAACTGAGAGAATACTTGCAGAGACGAGTGTTTTGACAAAAACATTTTGACAATCAAGTGTTTAAAATCGCTTGAATGTGTAAATTGGCAAGATAAAACACATGCAAATGATATGCTTTTGTATGATGGTTAAACTTAGCAATAAATCCACGAATCACATGCGTGCCGAACCGTTCAATGATCAACTGCATACTGTTGCACCCCTAAAAACCCATAATAACAAAACACACCTGATGAGTTAAAAAATCTTTCAGATTTTTTTGGGGTTTTGTTTTGTAGAAAAGCTACATCCCATTTTGCTCCAATAAAAGTGATCAGGAATGCACCTGATGTCATACGACTTCCCAACTCCTAAATACTAACTTCCTAGGAGGACTTGAATACGCTGAGTGTTAAAGGACCACTGAAGTGCCTTGAAACATGCAGCATTATTCAAAGCGTTGATGTAATTTCCACTGAAACAGGATGACAGGGCGGGACATATCAAGCAGCTCCTGCCCTTTTTTAAAATAGCCAATAGTGTTTAGTTTATATCACAGCTCGGCCAGAGCCGCTGAGCTCGGTAAAGCCGCAGTTTCCTCCTAATCTCTAACCGTTTCTTCTCCTGATTTCCTCCATATCGCTTTAAAATACAGCATTCTGTGCAGAATTCAAATAGGTCCGATACGTTTTCTTGTCCACGCCGACTCGCTCATATGATCCACTCTGTGTTATCGTGTCTCTGGACCGGAGCTGTGGCGGTTCGCGTGAAACCAGACTTCATTCGTCCTAATATTCGAAAGCATATTTACACTGTCTGAATCGTCCCCTATCCCCTATATAGTGCACTGTGTGCCATTCACCATGTATAAAATAGTAAATGTGTGAACAAGTGACCGATTTTAGCCGCTGCTTCAGCATCTGTTGATAATGTAGGGGGTGGGGCTTCAGATTCTAAAGAGCATTTGATTGGACAAAAAATCTGATGAGACGCTGAAGTGTAGAGTGATGTCATCAAAATCATTGATTCGTATTGGCAGAAGTGAGAGACTGTAAGTTTTGAATGCTTATATCTTCTAAATGTGAATGTTGTCATTGTTTTGGAGCACACTAGCTTATAGATAACAGTAAGGCTAACATATTCATATTAAAAAACAAAAAACTTCCATTTTGATTTCATGAGGACTTTAAGGCCCGTTCACACCAAAAACGATAACTATAAAGACAACTATAACGATAACTATATTAGCGTCAGAACACATTAGCAGTGTGACAGTGCTTTTCCATATAGGCATCTTCATAAAATCAAGCTTGTTTGTAAAGTTAATTGCCTGCACTCATTGCACAACCTTAATACTGTATGTAAACAAATTTTGAGAACTGCTACATTAAACTCTTATTTATGCTGGCATAACTGCTGCACTCAGTTAACTACATGTTCTCTTGCTTCCAGATGTGAGGGGGGGAGGGAGGAGAGACAATGGCTCACATAATCTGCAATGCATTAGCAAACATGCAAACAGTATGTTACTGTCCATTAGCGGTTAACAATGAGAACAGCCTCTCAAATGCTGCAGATAGCCATTACTGTAATACGCCCCATCCTGGCTTTCCTCTCCCCAATGACAGAGTCCTTCCGGCACTGACATGAGATCAATAATGCAAAAGCCTTCTTAAGCTCCCTCCTTGTGGTTCTGTTTAAAAGGGCCCTCAAACTAATGATGCAGGTTAATTGGCTTGTCATCATTTGGGAGTTTACCCAAATAAAGAGACGGAGAGAAAGAGATCATGCCGGCACCTTAAAAGCTTTGCTCTCGATGACTTCTCTTGTTGTCCATGTTTTATTGGTGATTTTTTTTTCTTTTTTCTGGCAGCCCACCAAACAGTCGAAGAGCCTTTTTAGCCATAGCTGGGTCACCCTCTTAAGAGTAAAGAGCCCTGAAAATAGGCCCTCTTCACACATTGTTTAGGGAAGATTGTGTTTATTTTGTGTGGCAGGGGTGGATTTCTGTTAAAAATCAACTTTTTTGTTATATGAAGATTTCCCCCCTACATTTCAAAGCCTTTTATTTACACACTACCGCTGACAAGTTTGGGGTCATTAAGAATGTTTGGTCACACTTTAGATTAGGGTTCAATTCTCACTATGACCATGACTGTTGCCTCAATAA
Organism: Rhinogobio ventralis; assembly: GCA_039654625.1. Taxonomy (NCBI): domain Eukaryota; kingdom Metazoa; phylum Chordata; class Actinopteri; order Cypriniformes; family Gobionidae; genus Rhinogobio; species Rhinogobio ventralis. The sequence continues at coordinate 5,409,981 of CM077214.1, read as the reverse complement.
ACTCTTAATTACGATGATAGTTAGTAAGGTAGTTGTTAAGTTGAATGAAACGAGACAATGAGTGCGTCGGAAGGGCTTCGCTGTTTAATAATCATTTGAAACTTAGCAAACTGTAGCTCCAGTAGTAATACAACGATTTATCTTGAACTCTGTCACAGAAACTAGCATGTGTAAACCACAATTAAACAATTTAATTATCGATTAAAAAGGAATGTATACCTATATTGACCAGCGCAGTTTGGAAAATGAATGCATGATTGATTCAGCTGCAGGAGCCATCTTCTGACGAGATTCAGCGCACGACTCTCACAGTGCATTATGGGTAATCTCTAGCCTTTGAGCGTACATCAGTTGTACACTCGTTATGGCAGTGCATTGTGGGATTAAATGAGTGCACTCAATAATGTCCACTATGGTTTCGGACACCACTACAAATGGCTGTCCCCTCAAATAGTACCCTATTTAAAGGGATAGTTCAACCAAAAATGAAAATTTGATGTTTATCTGCTTACCCCCAGGGGATCCAAGATATAGGTGACTTTGTTTCTTCAGTAGAACACAAATGAAGATTTTTAACTCCAACCGTTGCAGTCTGTCAGTCGTATAGTGCATGTGAATGGTAACAAAATCTATGAGAGTAAAAAAAACATACACAGACAAATCCAAATTAAACCCTGTGGCTCGTGACGACACACTGATGTCTTAAGACACGAAAACGATCGGTTTGTGCGAGAAACCGAACAGTATTTATATAATTTTTTTACCTCTAATACACCACTATGTCCAACAGCCTTGAGCGCACAATCACTTCCGGTGCGTGAGGTCTGTACACGATCTGGCGTAGTTTACGTGTACAGACCTCACTTACCGGAAGTAATTGCGCACTATATGAGACGTGATGTGTGATTTTTTGTTCACAATCAGGCTAATTGCAGATTAATTTAAATTATTATTTTGTAATAATTATTATTATTTAAAAAAATCATATTTAAATGTATGTGATTAGGCTACATGAAATGCTAGGTTTTTCCAAAAATGACTTGAGATCTTTCGACATTGTTAGTTGACAAATCAAATAAACTAGTGTGTGATAAAAGTGTTTTAAAAGACTTTGAATTGCCCACAGTTAAAGCAATACCCAGTGATTTCCCTGTCACAGCTCTCCAGCAGGTGCTTGTTGTCTGTAAGATAAAAGCATTCAGCTTAAAATCACAGACTAATACAGGAAGGATAAAGACATTCTACCTCGCTTCAATGGTCTCTAAGTGCACCGTTTGACAGTGTGAACCTTAGCAGGGATTTGCTATCTGGTCACATGGGCGACTTCCTCTTCATCAGCCCTGTTCCTGGTCAGTTTTACACCATGAATACCCGGCACCCAATCGATTGACACAAGCCCTGCTTATTAATCTACCGGTTGGACACTCCGAGTCCGCCATCCGTTACTGACGGCATCAGGAGCCATTATGGTGACACAGCACTACATCATGCTGAATAAGTCATAAGGGTGGGTGGTTATAGCCCCTCCCCCATTCCCTATATCAGCATTTAGGATAAATGACTTAAGCTAATGATAGGGAGACGAGGTATAGTGTTAGCCCGTATTCTGAGAGACCTCGGGGTGAGATGAGGAAAAACGTTTAAAAACCTTGCGAGAGAGACATTTTGTCTACGTGTAATTAAGCAGCTTTCTTATGACTCATCAACTGGACTGACATTTAAATGTGTGGTAGTAAGCTGTTTGACAGATACACAAAATTGGAGGAGGAATTAGGAATGAGTCTTTAGCGCTGGAAAATCCATCTCCTCGCAGTCTGTGTGCGTGAAGGATGGGCTATTTGTGTCAGTCTTTCTACTTAACCCAGTTGGAATGTGAGCAGAAGGGAGTTTTGGGGGGCCCACACACACCAGTACACACACACACACACACATAAGGCAGTGCTAGTTTCCTATAGGGACGTAGGCAGATGAGGTTCACTGGTGAGGAGTGGGAGAACATGGAATGGCATTTAGGGAAAGTTTTAGCTAAAGGTGGATGTGGACCTGTGGGGGACTGTGTGGGGAATTCACAGATTGCATAATAACCCATAGTATATATAGAGAGAGTAATATACCTAGAGAAACTAAATATACTGTAGACTTTGCTGAAGTCCATACTATTTACTATTTAGTCCAAATCTATAAATGCATTCATGAATATATTAAAATGCAATTCATACATTGCATACAGAATTTCAAATGAATTTAATACACAGTAATTAAAAAACCTCTTCTATGATTATTGTTTTTTTAATTAAAGTACATTTTGATATCTGACTGATCTTAATGAAGAAAAAAGGCTATATTACAACAATAAAATTCTTGAAAATAAAGGCTTAAATAGTTTTGTTTCTGTCAAATATTTAAACTTTTGTCCGCCAATCATGTGGTGAACCAACATGCAGAAAAATAACTGCAAGTTATCTCATAGAGAGGACCTCTACACACCCCCATGACTGTGTGTCAAGGTCAGTAAGTCTCTTACGAATAGCAAATAATTTGACCTTTTAATGATGAGGCAAGTTTGATTTATGTTGTAAAATGTCATGTGCAACTGTAACGGACTTAGGCCATGAAGGCCTGTGCGTGTAAACCTCACTCCCCTGGCTTCAAGAGGCAGGTGAGCGACTGACGCTAGCAGCTTGTGGGCCGAGTAGGACCGGTTTCATTTGGTGCCGTGACCCGGATGTGAGTGAGTTTTAGTGGGGTGAGTGTAACGGACATAGGCCAGTAAGAGCTGTGCGTGTAAACCTCACTCCCCTGGTTTCAAAAGGTGCGTCAGTGTCTTTAGCATCCTTGTTAGCGCGCCCGCCTCCCACGCCGGAGACCCGGTTCAAATCCCCCTCGGAGCGGGTTAGTAGAACCGGTTACACAACTCACTACAAACGTAAATACATATGTTTATGGATTAATAATTCATGATATTTCCCCAAAAAATAACAAAATTATTATTATCATTATTATTATTAATAATAATTTTGTAAAACGTTGTATTTGTTTGTTTGTTTGCAAATATCATGAATGAATGAATGAATGAATGAATGAATGAATGAATGAATGAATTGGTTACACCATGACATTTTTAGTCAATAAATAAAAATTTTCTTAAAGTAAAGTTTTTTTCACAACCATATGAAACCAATGTGAATACAAAGAGTACATTTCTACCTGGCATGTTTGTGTATTAAACTTTTCTTTTTTTTTTACCATGGAGACAAGCATTTGTCATTCACCTGTATTGTTTTCTTCAAATACTGCTGTTTCTAACATATTTTGGGCGGTTGCTAAGGCATTACTTAACTTAATTACTTAAGTCAGAGGAACCCATTATCCAGTCTCTATGGTATTCTGGTTACTAGATAAGAGTGGGGCTGCCATTCAGGGGCCTCCCCACATTGTGGCATCTGTACACTGTCCAAGTCAAAAGACTCCAAGGGCCAGATTTACTAACAGCTTGCAGCAGCATTTGTAGGTGTTTCCCTTTCAGACACAAATTTATGGGAGGGGAGTATTTAAATTAATCATGCAAGGTGATTTACTAGGGTTTGTGCTAGTCAATTTATTGGTGTTTGCGGCATTATTTAACACCAAAAAAAAACAATCTCTCTTCGTAGATTGTGTTGGTCATTATGAAATTATCCAGCTGCGTCTGTGTTCCTTAATTTGCGTGTGGTCAGTAGATCACGCGCAGAATCACCCATTGGTGCACTCATACTAATTTGCCTGTTTGGTAAATCTGGCCCCAAGTCTCTATGATATTCTGGTTTCTAGGTATGGCTGATTTTCACCTCAATCCTCAGCATTCGGAGCCAGGCTGTGAATGTTGCATCAAAGTGTATGAGATTTTTCTCAACTGGTATCATCCACCAAGTGAAAATCATAAGCTTTATTGGATAGAAAAGTCACAGCACACCTCTCTTCTCCTCAAGAAATTGGATGATTTCCTGTTCATAACAGAAAATATGGAATGAGAGAAGTGAACCAAAAATTTGTCTTTACTTTATATACAATATGCACGCAATGTACGCAAGGTATGAATTGCATAGAAAAAAATGATTGATGTTGATCTAGCAGGTATCATAGCGATGAAAAAATACATTACCATTTGCAGCACTGCATTGAGTTTATGAGCACAGCAGTAGGACGATGCATGTGACAAGATGAATGCGTTTTAGGCAGACTTCTCTGAGGACTCCTGCTCCTTTTAACATTGTTCGAAAGAAGGACACGCATCACTTTGTTGTCTGAAAAAGAGTCAATCACAAGTGAAGTTGGCTCATTAGAATTGCTTGGATGGTGGAAACTCTTCAGACAAGGACGCCAGTGGCGTTTGCAGCACACACACACCTGCGTTAAGGTCGAAATCTCAAACGGAATAAATCAGAGCAGCATAGTTACAGCGAGCTCTTTAAGCGACACCATCATTTATCTCCTCGTTTTTGAGAGCTGCAGTTTTTGCAAACACAATGAAATGCAAATGAATGCTGCATGTGTTTTTCTCGGAAGACTCTTTGTCACATTCACAAATGCGGTGGCACACTCATGCTCACTCAGACGCCGACGATAATGCCCCTTGTCTGAGGTCCCGGCAAAGATCAGGTGATTGTTCTCCTTTCCCGCCAGGCTTGATTGTCTCCAGAGTGCCACGACACATGCGTAAGCAAATCAATCAGCCCGTGTTCTAATCAGTTCCACTTATATCACCCTGAAAATAAATGATCCGTCCCATGAGGGAGGGGGCAGGACCAATCAATATGGGATAAGGTGAAGGTCTGTCCGGTTCTAGGCCCTCCAGGCTTACGGTAGGGTGAGGGGACACTGTGGCTTCAAAGTAAACAGGTTGCTCTTTCCATAAAGTGATTTGTCACCACTCCAGTTACAGCCGGTATACAGCCCCCTCGTCTTTCCTGAAATGTCAGTCAATAAACCTCCCGAAAGTGTAAGGAACAAGGGGGAGGTGTTTGTAAATTGCAAGGGGGTTGGAAGGACATTGGATGCAGGGATGAATCCATTACACCTACTTAAATTCCATCTCTCATCCTCCTGTTCCAGCTACGGTCCCAAAACATGAGCCCCAACCCTCGAGCAGCTGTTCTTTATCACTGCTTGCTCCAGGCATTTGGAATAGGAACTTAGCAATGGCTAAATGGCCACACCAAGAAGCAGGGTTGTGACCATCATAGTCTGGTCCAATGTTTCCCAACCCTGTTCCTGGAGGCATCCCAACACTACTCATTTTCAAACTCCTAATCAAACACACCTGAAACAACTCATTAGTAGAGACTTCAAGACCAGAAATGAATGGGTAAGATAAGAAAGATGTGCTGTTGTGTATTGTTGAGGTGCCTCCAGGAACAGGGTTGGGAAACATTGGTCTGGTCCACATCCCAGGGCTTTCAACGGGCCGGGCTGGTCTAATAGCCTTGGACTTGTAGCACCAAGCCCAAAACTACACTGCGTTTCCACCGTCGGGCTAGAAGCTCCACAACGCTTCACTAAAACCCACCCGTAACACGCCTCTCTGGAACGACGTCACACAAACCCATCATTTCACCAACAAATGGAAGTTTTATCAGAAAACGAATCAGAAAGACATCACTGGAAACTAGCGAGATCGCGAAACTAACATGATAAAAGCGGTCGCTTGTTGGCATTTTTGTTGTTTACTTAAAGATTTAAAACCCAAGCATTGATGTTTTACCACAGTTTTACAATATTAAGTGAGATACATTGATCATAATAATAATTAATTTGTGCCAAGATTGTGCATTAGTCCCACAGAAATAAAGTGGTATTTACCTTTATTTCACAAAAAGAAAGACATACCTACTGATTCAGTCGCGTCTCTTTGTGTTTTTTTGTAGTCACAGGACAGTTTACATCACATTTAGAAAGAATGATCATTTCTACAAAATTTCCACCAAAAATACAACCTGAGGAGCTTTAGCTCTCTCTCCAGTGACAGTCCCTATATTTCAGTCAGAGAAACAGAGGAAGCTCTCGGAGTTGCTTTATTTTATTACATATGCGGAGCTAAATATGGATATCAGACAGTCCAGTATAAAGAGACGATATGATTTGTCTGATTTCTTCAAGCGTTCGTATTTACCATGTTTACTATAGTAATGGTTAGCATGCATAGTCTTTTGCAAGAAAAAGTATGTGAACAGCTTGCAGAATCTGTGAAATGTGAATAATTTTAACTAAATAAGAGAGATCATACAAAATGTATGTTATTTTTTATTTAGTATTGTCCTGAATAAGATATTTTACATAATTATTTTTTACATATAGTCCACAAGACAAAAAAATAGCTGAATTAAATGACCCCGTTCAAAAGTTTATGAACCATTGATTCTCAATACTGTGTGTCGTTCCCTGGATGATCCACGGCTGTTTTTTTGTTTTGTGATGGTTGTTCTTGAGTCCCTTGTTTGTCCTGAACAGTTAAACTGCTCAATGTTCTTCAGAAAAATCCTTCAGGTCCTGCAAATTCTTCAGTTTTCCAGCATCTTTTGCATATCTGAACCCTCTACAGCAGTGACTGTATGATGATCTTTTCTCACTGAGGACAATTGAGGGACTCAAACACAATTATTAAAAAAGGTTCAAACATTCACTGATGCTCCAGAAGGAAACACGATGCATTAAGAGCCGGGGGGTGAAAACTTATTGAATTTGAAGATCAAGGTAAATTGTACTTAATTTGTCTTCCGGGAAACATGTAAGTATCTTCTGTTGCTTCTGAAGGGCAGTACTAAATGAATCAAATTGATATTTATACAAAATAAAATAATCACCCCCGGCTCTTAGTGCATTGTGTTTCCTGCTGGAGCATCAGTGAATGTTTGAACCTTTTTTTAATAATTGTGTTTGAGTCCCTCAATTGTCCTCAATGAGAAAAGATGGATCTCAAAATCATACAGTCACTGCTGGAGAGGGTTCAAATATGCAAAAGATGCTGGAAAACTGAAGAATTTGCAGGACCTTAAGGATTTTTCTGAAGAACATTGGGCATTTTAACTGCTCAAGACAAACAAGAGACTCAAGAACAACCATCACAAAACAAAAAAAACAGCCGTGGATCATCCAAGTAACGACACACAGTATTGAGAATCAATGGTTCATAAACCTTGCATAAACTTGCAAAATAACGCATTTTGTGTGATCTCTTTAATTTTGTTAAAATAATTCACATTTTCACCGATTCTGCAAGCGGTTCACTTTTTTTTTTTTTGCAACTGTACGTTTATACGGTGAACAGAATAACTTTCTGGGGAGTGAGGTTTACACGCACAGGCCTTCCTGGCCTACGTCCGTTACAGTTGCACATGACATTTTACAACATAAATCAAACTTGCCTCATTATTAAAAGGTCAAATAATTTGCTATTTGTAAGACTTACTGACCTTGACACACAGAAACAGAAGTTATTTCGAACACTCGCTGCTGTCTTAAAGTGAGTTTTGAGCTAAAATAATTGTAAACGTCTTTAATGCTGATGTTAGCTGGTATATAAAATCATCAGATAAACTCTGCCTTTGTTCGGAACCACTCCTCAAGCCCGAGTTGGCCCGCTTTGGACCAAGGTATTCGCGGGCCAAAAAACCCTTGCCCCAAGGAAGACCCGACGAGGCCTGATCAAGCCCCGGAAGTGACAGTGGAAACAGGACTGGCCCTGGCACACATTAGCATGCCTGCATTTGACCCGACAGTGAAAACGTGGCTATTGTAGCCTATTCTGACCCAGAACCACTGTCTGTCCGACATGTAAAGCAACCAACAAGAGTGTGTTTGTCCAACATTGGTCAACCTGGTACCTTATAAACACAACTGTTCCTAGGCGGACTGGTACCGACTCCTGGAATCTGCATAAAGCCAGCCAATAAGATTGAGACTGCAGATTTTCAGCAGTTCTTGCCATTGAACCGACTGTAGGTGGTCCATGCATTTGAAGCTGCACCTAGGTCCACCACCCAGAAAGGACTCCCATCTACAATGGCTGATTTACTCCAGTAACCAGGAGTGGTGCACCATTGTTTTCACAGACCACATGTTCTGATTCATTCTTGTCACATGATGAAGCCTGGGTTTGGTTAGAAATCTGAGAGTTAAAAAATAAAAGACTGGCAGGATTCAAAGTGACTCAATGATTCACAAGTGACTCATGTTTCTTTTTACTACCTTCAAACACTGTTTGCTTTCTTATTCATTCTTCAACTATGCTGTGGTCTTCAACTGTGGAAGATGGTGCTTGTTATGCTTCTAGAAGTCTCAAGAAACTCTAGGGAACGTTTGAGAAGTGTCCAATCACTCTCACTCTCTATTAGTGATAAACATATGACGGTGGGGTTAGTCTGAAAACAGATGTGTTATGGCAAAGACCTTTCCTCCCCATTATGTTCTCTACAAAATTCAACTGTGAAGGTACATCAGCATTTCATTGACGTTGCATCTGGTGTTTCACCCAATTTACTTTTTAAACAAAAATAACGCATATGAAAAGGTCAATGATTGATGAATTGTAAGATGTGCAGATATGCTTTTCATAAACACATTTGTTTCATTGTGCCAGATCTTCACTGTGATCAAGTACATGTGTGTTGTAGAAGACTGCAGACTTTCCTGCCAGCATGAGAATACCACCAAATACTAGTCTCTGGCGTGCTCAACGTTTATGTTGGTGTGGTTTACTCAAGCATGCAAGCACTTTATTATAGTTTTTGCATTCTCATGCAGTACTCATTTAAATAGTCTTGAAATACATCCATATATACGACACGGTGTATATAGCATTGTGTCAGAAGACTTGTTGATTTGACTGGCAGCATGTACAATGTTATTAAAAGACTAAAGAATGTATTTGCAATGCCATGTTTTTTCAGCTCACTTGCTTTTTATCTTTCTCCATCCCCAGAACATAAATGTTTGTTGGATTGATGAGTTGTTTGAAAGATCACACATGCTCTGGACAGATTGTGATACAACTTCAGTGTTCTTGCTCTGTTATAGATTTATTATGTCCAAATATTTTACATATATTTGTCTGATTATTAATGGACAAAAAAACATCTGGATATGAATGAATGGAACTGAATATGTTTGTTTAAAGGGAGAGTTTTTGTACATTATGTCATTATGCATAAAAATAAAATGCTTGTAAAAGTGCTGACATTAATGAGGTCAGAATTATGGTCAATAAAAGACTAATGGATAATTCAGGCATATACAGAGATATGAAAAATCTGCGTATGTTTTAGCTGCATGCTTTTGCTTGACAGATTTTTATCAGTAGAAATTTTATTGCATATTTTATATATTATTAATGATATGCACAGTTTTTTAATTGATTCCATTTTAAGCCATTTGTGTAATCAGTTTAGAAATGTTCTTGGTTAGTACTGATTTTGCTATATTCCAAAGCATGTTGCACAAGGCAAAAAATACTTCATGAACAATTTGTAGAATGCACTATAAACTCAAATACCTATTAATATTCGCCTTTAGCGAGAAGAAGGATGAAAATAAACGAAGTCCTTAGAGTAATTCTTCATTCAGACAAATATGTAGAATATGCCTTTGATCTTGAATATTTGATCTTGTATTAGTTTCCTTGCAGAGGTTTTGGTATTTCCATTTTATTTCCAGAATGGAATTCCAGAATTCTGATTATTTCTACTGTAACATTTATAGACAAATTTACATAGACCAATTCATTTGCCACTTTCCACGGAAATAGTAAAAATATGACTGTGGCAAGCAGCGAGGCGAGGGACCGTGAGAGCGGGCCGGTGGCGACTGATAATGAGCGCCAGCTGCGCGCCACACCGGTCTCGTCTCCCGGAGGAGTGACGGGAGCATAAAAGGAGGAGCGAACGACAGTGCAAGATGAGAGAGGACCAAGCCTGGATTTTATGTTGTGTTTTGTTTATGTTTGGTTTTGTATGTAGGCGGCAGTCGTCCGTGAGGGGTTGCCGCCATTATTTTATTTTGTTGGTTTATTTTATTAAAAAGATGTTGAACGTTTGCCGGTTCCCGCCTTCTTCTTCCCTGAAACTACAAACTATGTTACATTGGTGCCGAAACCCGGGAGGAAGGAGGGACATGCTGTCGAAGAGCCCTCGCTGCTGAGGGGGATCGCGGTGCTGAGGAGGTCGGGCAGCGCGGATGAATGAAGACCGCGAGGGGCTGCCCGAGGCGGTGGTGCTGGAGCGAGTGAAGATCCGGTAGGACAGAGAGCTCGCTGCCGTGCCCCTGGGTCGAGGTGGGGTGGCTGCCGTCCGAGAGGGAGCGGAGGAGTCGCCGGCGCCTGCTGCCGTCCACCATTTAGGGGAGGAGCAGGGAGCGTGGGACTCGCTGCCGGCTCCTTCAGTAGGAGGAGCCACCGCTGGCCCCCAGGGGGCGGATCGAGCCGTCCACCACGCGTCCAGTGCCAGCGCATGGCACCGCAAGGAAGAGACTCTCGGCTGGCTGAGGACCGAGCGGCAGTGTGTCCGGGAACCGGACCAGAATTTACTTTTTTTTCTCTTCTTCTCTTTTCGTTTCTCCACTCTCCCCTCTCTCGTTTTGTCACTCCTCATGCTCCTGGCTCCGTTTCTCTCTGTCCTTACCCCCAGGTACCGCGGCTGGCGTGATCGGGGGGAGGGGGGTAGAGCGCAGTCGCAGGAGTGCCCCCCGGCCTGCTAAGGGCTTTGGGGGTATGTGGCAAGCAGCGAGGCAAGGGACCGTGAGAGCGGGCCGGTGGTGACTGATAATGAGCGCCAGCTGCGCGCCACACCGGTCTCGTCTCACGGAGGAGTGACGGGAGCATAAAAGGAGGAGCGACAACAGTGCAAGACGAGAGAGGACCAGGCCTGGATTTTATGTTGTGTTTTGTTTATGTTTGGTTTTGTATGTAGTCTGCAGTAGTCCGTGAGGGGTTGCCGCCGTTATTTTATTTTGTTGGTTTATTTTATTAAAAAGATGTTGAACGTTCGCCGGTTCCCGCCTCCTTCTTCCCTGAAACTACAAACTACGTTACAATGACAAATTGTTCTTTTTTAAGAACATTGATATGTGTGACTTCATATTTTATAACAATCAAAATTATATAAAAATATAAATACATTTAATTAAAAAAATCAACAAGATTGCAGATTTATCCTAAATAAATCTATCACTCAGGGGCTTTCTGCTGCAGTTAAGGATCAACTCTTTTTTTTGTAGTTCACTTATATTTAAATTATTTGATCATTTTTCTTACAGTAACTTTAGTAACAGTGTTGAATGACTGCACTTGACAAATACAGTCAACATTACAATTTGTGTAAAAATTGGAAAAAAATTATATGAAATCAAATGGATTTAGGATTTAGATTTTTCTCAGCATTCTGGTTGATTCCCATGAATGGATTCTCTCAGGTCACATTCCAGCGGGAGGATATGGGTGCATTTCCACTGTAGCGTATGAGGGGTTACAAATGCGGAAACCCTCAGAAACTCCACTCTGGTTGGCTGGAAGAAGGGAAACCTCAGAGGACTAGTGGCCCTTTCCCATGCACACTGCAGCCAATCAAAACAGAAGAAAACAACACGTTCCCATCAGCAATGAGTTGCGACTCTGTGACCCCTGGAAAGTATGAGTAAATAGTGACATCAGGCCTTGAGTTGAATGCTGGTGTTGGGAGGAGGGTATGAGGGTGGGCATTGTGAGCAATGGAGTAATTTAGTCTGAGAGTATTGATATCTGTTGATCTGTTATATCTCTATCTAATTCCTGCTGTTTGCACAATTACTAGAGACGCAGCCAAGACGGCATTTATTGTTCACTATTCAGCACGGTCTTGGGTTTGAACTCATCGCCCTGTTTTCGCCTCACCTCAAATGCCCTGGTTTCATTAGTCTTCCATTAAGTTCATTAAAACTTTATGAGTGTTTTCGGCTTGTGTTTCATAAGCATGCTGTTACAACAAATGTTTCATTCTTTACAGATCTGCAATTGTTCCTCTTCCTGACTTCAAAAGGAGTTGCATAAAATCAGTGTGGGATATGTACAAGCTGAGGGGGGCTTTGGAAACTGTGGACAAACATAATGCTTAAATGTGAGACCTCTAGCCAGGCCGGACAGACACAGATGTTTCTCATTACACATTGGCCAGCTCTGGGTTTGTTTGTGTTGTTTAAGTCCCACAAAATCAAATCCAACCTTTCTGAGGAAAAAATTAAGACATTATGTTGCTTTAAAATACTGTATGTTGGTTATATTTCGCAAGATTGTCACCTTAACTTGCCTTCAAGGTCTTTAAAGGGATAGTTCACCCAAAAATGAAAATTAGCCCATGATTTACTCACTCTCAAGTCATCCTAGGTGTATATGACATTCTTCTTTCAGACGAATACAATCGGAGTTATATTTAAAAAATCCTGGCTCTTCCAAGCATTATAAATGGCATAAAGTTTTATAAAGTTTTAAATATGGATATTTTTCTTACACAAACGTGCCACTTTGCTTCAGAAGGCCTTTATTAACCCCCCCGGAGCCGTGTGGAGCAGTTTTATGATGGATAGATGCATATTTATGGACCATCAAGTCAATGCCATTATAAAGCTGGGAAGAGCCAGGACTTTTTTTTAATATAACTCAGATTGTATTCATCTGAAAGAAGAATATCATATACACCTAGGATGACTTGAGAGTGAGTAAATCATGGGCTAATTTTCATTTTTGGGTGAACTATCCCTTTAAGGCAAGTTTCAATATTTTTTTTCCCCCATAATGTGCAAGTGACACGAATGAAACTTCATATTGTGTTGTTTGGAGTTTTCTAAGCGACTGGACAAATTTTGCCTAGTGGATAAAAAAAAAAATCCAATGATAGAAAGGAAAGCTGTATCTAGGGTCTGGAGACTAGTCTAGCTTGGCCCAGTTAGCTAACCCTTAAATGCATGCCTCAGGTCTTTAGTGACCCAGGATGTTATTCACTACCCTCCTCCTCATTCATTTTTTAAAGTTAGACATCAACCCTCTAAGTATTACTCAATCAATTCATTATAAACAATATAAAAATAACTGTTTTTTTATATAAAAGAATGCCTAATTTCCCATTAATTTTTTGTACAAATTGTATAGGGTCGGTAATGACCCGGGGTGTGCAACAGTGTAAGTATATTTTTTCTGCACAACAATAATTAAAATTTTGATGACTGAATAAGTGTAATTCCCCTTTATTCCATAAGGTGGCAATGTCTGATACACAATGATAAAGTGACGTTTCACTCATAGTTACTGCAGGCAGAAAACAAGAATAGGAAGAATCATCAGCAAAACTTGAAATGGCTCAGTGATTTACTGCAGAGCAAGGACTGAACACAATCAAATATTACTGTCACTGTCACTTGATGGTGGATCTGAAATATTGATTTTGAAGACGTTGAAAATTATAGTTTTGAGAATATGTTTGAGATGGCGAATATGAGCCAGATGTTCTAGGAAATGAGCTCTGACGAGGACAGTGATGATGGGATAAAACATCTGCTCAAACTGAACCCTTCCAAGCTCCAAAAGGTAACAAAATATGTTTTATATTTATATTTTATAGTAATTGAGTTTATATTATCGCGACAGGTAGAGATCCATCTGATTGTGTTAGATATAGATCCGGGTCACTAAAGACCCGAATATGTAATGACAATTGGCGAAATATTCATGCAAAAAAACCCACTCAAAACACTTTAGCAACTGTATACACCATAGCACATATTTAAAAAAAAAAGTAAAGCAAATGTGAAAGAAACAACCCAGAAAAACGTGCCTATGGGGACATTTCTGCAAAATTATATTATATTGCGTTGCTTTATGTACATTTCATGACACTTTCAAAATAAAATGCCCAGTAAGTGGTGCTAAAAGTGTGTCCAGTTTTTATGAAACAGATGAATGTGAATCTGGCAACGTTTTATGATGTTGGTTGTTGTATGTATCGTGCAGTGTTGTGATGTAGCTAGATTATGTAATTTAATTACAAAATAAATGTAACTGTAATCAGTTGCAGTTACTGAGAAAAAATGTGTAAAAAAAATCTTAATGATTACAAAGTGGGTTAGATCTGAATATTTTCTGTTAAAAGCTAGGATATTTTGAATTATATTAATTTGTTGCTTTGCCTGTTTTTGATGTGCACGATGCCTCCTGCCATTTAAAGGCTGTTTAGTGAAGCAATGCTATTCTGATGCTTTTGATTGGCTCTCGTTTGAATTTGCAGTGCACTACGTCTGCCAATTACATCAATCCACATTGCCACTGGAAGCTTTAGGCTACAGCCTGTCTGAGAGTGGCCACCATGGCAAGTGATAAAAATGCGTTCAAAGTAATCAAAAAGTAATGAAATGTAATCAGTAACATTACTTTAATAAAGTAATTGGAATAGTTACACTACTTATTACATTTTAAATAGGGTAACTTGTAATCTGTAACCTATTACATTTCCAAAGTAACCTTCCCAAATCGTTTGGAAATTAAATCTACGATTAATGGTGCTAAAAGGTAAATGTTCTATCGTGTTTGAAAATAAATTACCACCGACACTAAACGCTACCCTAAACCTAGTCTCATCTTCAGACTTCACGCCCACGGACCGTGGGCTGAACGTCTGATGCATATTGCACACTTAACTAGAAGTACTTCAGGACTGGAAGTCCTCATCTGATTGGTTGAATTCTACAGGATGTCCGGGAGACGTGTGTATTGCGTTTTTTTAACAGTCCGCCTGGAAACAAAGATGCCATGATGCCAAACCCCCTCATGGAAGAAGAACACCGTCGTGTTTACAATTTTGACAATGAGCACTTATCAAGATCAACTAAACACTGGATTTTTAAAAGTATGTGAAGTATGCAAAGTTCTGGCATAGACTCTTTAAAATATGTCCAAGAGTTTTACACACCGGCCTGTAATTGTAAGGACATGAACGTTACATTTTCACGCCCCTAAATATTACGCGGAACAAAACGAACTGTGATTGGTTGCTTTACATGTCAGTCAGATGTCTTTGGCCAATGAAAGCTGCTGTAGAGTCCAGACCTTCTGCCATCAACTGATTTTAAATTTTTTTAATGTAAGATACATAAAACGTGGTTGCTTTACTGAAGCAACCACGCCCATTTAGCTTAATTAAGTCTTCGAGCTCTTTCATCAAATTTCACAAGCGTTCAAATGCAATGCTGTACCAGGTGAGCTACGGAGCAAGTTTACTATGTCAGAAAATTCATACATATGGAGTTGGTTATGTGATGCAAACATCAAAATGTATGTTTACAAATCATGCAATGTGGTAAAAGTGCTTTGAGGTCATAACACGTTTTTGGAGTCCAACGAGCCCATGTTCAAAAAAAAAAAAAGTTTGTTTATTGTGGTTTGCATTGTCACTAGTTGAGAAACTTCTTTGTGTACGTGTGCGGCTTTATGAGTGCATATTTGTGTGAGTGGCGTGATAGTGAGACATTGCTATATCCTGCAATGTACTTCCTGTGGTAACGCAAACAGGACACGTTGTTCTGTCTATAAGCTGTGGTTTGAATGACTCATGCAGCCAAGGAGGGATATCCCTGCTCTGTCCCTCCCACACACACTCACACACACACACACAACCCCGACTAACCCAACCCAACCAAATCCAGACCTGCCCTGATGATTCACTGCAAAGGCATGGAGCCCCCAGTGAGTGGTGGGTGTGTATGCTAGTGTCTGTCTTCTGCTTCATTCAAAAACACTGCTTTGTTTAGTGTTGTTTGCATTTGACCTGGCTTCTCTTATGTAAGCGAGGATTAATTCCAATTAATTCAGTTTTTATTCTCAGAATTTATTAATGTGCCTCTTCTGTGTGTGCACGCCAACCTACAACATAACATGCTAAAGTACTCTAAAACAAAAAAAAATAACTGTATACATGTATATATATATTCCTCTGAGTGATTATAACCTGCTGACTATTTCTGTGACATTCGAAAGAAATCCCTTCTTTTTCATGAATGATTAGCAGTTTGAAGTTCACACTGGCAACAGTTATCAAATGCATATGACCGTTATAATAAAGGCTGTTCGCTGTGCCAACGTTTCTAACATATGCAGCTTCCTGGAAGGGCTGATAAATGACTCCTGCACAATTTTTCAAGGCTATTAACTTGAGTGCCTTTTTATTCAGTCTCATTATTTTTTAAACAGCCATAGGAAGTCACAAGGAGGTTTCTAAAATCTAAACGTCTCGTCAAGCTATTTCAATACTGCATTTTTAACTTTCTGTAAATGGCTGGCAGAAGAGAGAGAGAGGTCGCAGCACAGTTTCTGTCGGCTCAGCAATGAGACCCTACAGATCATTAAATCTGAGCGTAAATGAGAGCTTTCCTTTTCTCTTACTGCGCTGTGACAGACGTTTTTCTTACTCATTTTCTTTAGCAATGAAACAGAAGTGAATGTGACTGTGGTCTGGCACTGTGGGCCCTGTGTGTGTGTGTGTGTGTGTGAACATAACAAATAGATCCTTGCGAAGCACTGTGATCATCTGGAGTCAGGGCCACTGCCGTCTCCATGGCGATAAACTCAAAGAAGCACACACAAACTTTTCTGACACACAGTTTCCTTTGAATTGTGTGACTTGAGTTATACTTTCAATTACTTTGAAGGGACAAATGATTAAATGTTAAATATTTTTAAGTTATACTAAAGTTATGAAAACTAAAACGGCAAGAAATATTTTAAACAAAAAATAATAAAATTACAAAACCACAAACTTAAAACTAAAATTAAAATGATTTTTTTTTTTTAAATATGAATACATTTTATTCTAGTTTATAAATTATACGGTGTATTTTAAAAAAGTAGTATTTCAGAGTCCCAAAAAATGTAATGAAACAAAATGTTTGCAAAAAAGTAATAATTAAAAAAACGAAAAAGATATATAAAATAACAGTTCTATAACAATAACTAAGGTAAAATCATTTCAAGGTTGCATTTAAGCATATTCTATAATATATATCCAGATGATTTTGATATTTTTCTTATATTTTATGTATAAATAGATGTTTTGTCATCAAAATAAAAGTAGATTTTTATTTTTAGAAAATATGAGTGGTGCTTGCAAAACACATATAAGGTGTTGTGGGTGGTTGCCAGGGCGTTGTTATAAATGGTTGTTTTTAAAGACATTGCTACTTTAAGACATGACTGTTAATGTGTTTGACATGGGTTTGAGTGAGTTGCGTTTTAGTTGCTATGCTGTTGCTAGGGTTTTGGGGGGGTTTACCAAGGCGCTGCAATTCAGTTAGTGCTTGTTATCAGTGCATTGCTATGTGTTTACATTCTTGATGATTGTTAAGCTGTAAACAGTCAGTACAGAAGGAGTTGCGTCTAAAGTTTACATTACTCGTATGAGCAAAACTAATATTTGTTAGCTAATATTGGCTAGAAGGTATGGAAGCTTGTTTCCACCACAGAATAAAACATATAAAACATATTAATCTCGCAATTCTGACTTTTTCATGCAATTGCAAGTTTATTTCTCCCAATTCTGACTTTTCGGGCAAATTCATATCTTGCAATTCTGACTTTTTATGCAATTGCGAGTTTATAGCCGCATTTCCACCGTGGGAACTTTCCCCTGGAACTTTGGGGTGGTCTAAATAAAGTTCCGGGTACAGATTTCCCCTCAAAACGGCCCTGCTTGCGAGGTAGTACTTTTTCAAAGTTCAGGAAATTTGGGGGGTGGGACTTGGGCGCTGAACATGCTGATTGGTTGAGTTCACACAGCATTTTATTTCAACCTAAAAGTCTGTTGCGGTGCGTGCAGTAAGAATTGTTTATTATTCGAATCAAAAATACAACCGATGGACCGACGACATTCAGGCTTTATTAAGCTTATATGCGAAGGTCGAAAATGCGTGCGCATCCTACATCACCGGACTAACCTTCACGGTATTTTAGATCGCAAAGGAAATGCAGACAGCAGCAGGTCTGGGGGAAAAAGAGTTCCTGGGAAAAAAGTTCCTGGGGCAAATTGTTC
This sequence comes from Rhinogobio ventralis, assembly GCA_039654625.1. Taxonomy (NCBI): domain Eukaryota; kingdom Metazoa; phylum Chordata; class Actinopteri; order Cypriniformes; family Gobionidae; genus Rhinogobio; species Rhinogobio ventralis. The sequence continues at coordinate 5,391,910 of CM077214.1, read as the reverse complement.
TGGGTAATTTCAGTGGAAACGGGGCTTATATCTCACAATTCAGATTTTTTTTTGTGCAATTGCAAGTTTACATCTCGCAATTCTGACTTTCTCACGCGCAACTGCGTTTATATCTCGCAATTCTGACTTTTTTGTGCAATCGCGAGTTTATATCTCGCAATTCTGACTTTATCGTGCACTTGCAAGTTTATATCTCGCAATTCTTTCTTTTTCGCTCAAATCACAAGTTTATCTCGCAATTCAGATTTTTTCTTACAATTTAATATCTCGCAAATTCCGACTTTTTTGCGCAATTGCGTTTATATCTCGTAATTCTGACTTTGTCGCGCAATTTCGAGTTTATATCTTGCAATTTTGACTTTTTTGTGCAATCGCGAGTTTATATTTTGCAATTCTGACTTTTTGCGCTCAATCGCGAGTTTATTTTGCAATTCTTTCTTTTTCGCTCATTCGCAAGTTTATCTCACAATTTTGAATTTCACGCAAATTTCGAGTATATATCTCGCAATTCTAACTTTTTCGCCCAATTTCGAGTTTATATCTCGCAATTCTGACTTTATCGTGCACTTGCAAGTTTATATCTTGCAATTCTGACTTTTTCGCTCATTCACAAGTTTATCTCACAAATCTGACTTTTTTGTGCAAATTTCAATTATATATCTCGCAATTCTAACTTTTTTGTGTGCAATTGCGAATTTATATCTTGCAATTCTGACTTTTTCGCTCATTCACAAGTTTATCTCACAAATCTGACTTTTTTGTGCAAATTTCAATTATATATCTCGCAATTCTAACTTTTTTGTGTGCAATTGCGAATTTATATCTTGCAATTCTGACTTTTTCGCTCATTCACAAGTTTATCTCACAAATCTGACTTTTTTGTGCAAATTTCAATTATATATCTCGCAATTCTAACTTTTTTGTGTGCAATTGCGAATTTATATCTTGCAATTCTGACTTTTTCGCTCATTCACAAGTTTATCTCACAAATCTGACTTTTTTGTGCAAATTTCAATTATATATCTCGCAATTCTAACTTTTTTGTGCGCAATTGCGAATTTATATCTTGCCTTTCTGACTATATAACAAGGAATTACAAGTTTATATATCGCAATTAGATTTTTTTCTCGCAGTTCTGACTTTATAACACACAATTACAAGTTTATATATCACAATTCTGATTGGTGGCGGAAACAAGCTTCCCTGTTTATTTCTTGTAGTGTGTGGAATTAACATGCAGAAACATTTATTGTTCAAGATAGGATTTTTATTGTTAACTAAAACTATTAAAAACATTTTTGGTAATGAACTGAAATGAAGATGAAATAAAATATGTTAGATGGAAAAACTTTAAGTAAATAAGAATTGAAAATGTTGCCTTGGCAACTAACTAAATATGTTAAAAATATAAAAACTTAAAACCTAAATAGTAATATAAAAAATGAAAAAAAAAAAAAAATCACTAAAAGTTAACTGAAGTTAAAATGAAAACTGAAAATGTAAAAATAGAAGCTAATTCAAAATATGAATAGAAAGTATAATAGTACATTGATAATACTAAAATAACACTGGTTTAAGTGCTGAAACAAAAGAAACTGAAGAAAAGGGGAATTACACAAGACGAGGAAGCCCTGTTTGTTTATACAACAGACAATTATTTGCTTTGACAAAGTTGCCATGGTGATTTCAGCACGCTGCTGCAACGTCCGTTTTTTCCCTTTCTTTTTTTGAATCGCCAACCAGCGTATATACGGATCGCATGAGCAGCGGTGGACGGAGTGTGAGCAAAGCTTTCCACTGCACTGCCCACTCACACACACATGTTCCTTCCTCAAGCTCTTATAAATAGACATTAGTGAATGAGACTGTCATTTCTGGATGGGTGTTTTGTCATAAACACACATCACCATGGAGACCTTTGTATTTCGCCGCTCTGATCGCCGATTACAGTAACAGAGAGGGGAAATCTCGGGATTCCCTTTCGCATTAGCACAGTCACATGCTCTGACTTTAGGCATTCCTGGTTTGAGGTTTCCCTGCTAACGGTTCTTGTGTTTATGAAATCATCTAGTTTGCAGTCAAATGCTAAATAGCAGCACTAGTTGTTCAAGCCAGGCAAGGAGGGAAAAAACAGAAACGTAACTGCCTACTGCCAAAAATCAGCTAAACTCCAAGTCCTTCAGGAACAGCGGTGAACATGCGATTTGAATTTGAGGCTGGGATACATAATTTGTTATGATACAGGGCTTTGGTTCACAGTAGGCCCAGAGTCAATCCAAGAATTGCTGTTGAAAAAGGATTTCAAGCAGTGCTGTACTTCCCCAGTCACACTTCAGTTATTTGTCTCAAGGCATCCATCCAACATGGCAGATGGCCACGGAATGGCAGACATGACTGGAGGAACGGGACTGGGGAAGAAAGGAAGAGAGAGACTGGAAGGAACAGGCCGACATCTGAATCTCACACTCCATTTCTGCAAGGCTGCTGAACTGGACGGTTATCAAGATGGCATTCTGCACTCAAGCTAACACAACAGTCCCCAGTCAACTAGCCAACAGCACTTCTCCTCATTCCTGTCACTACAGCCTTTTAGATTTTACTCACACAAACACAATAAAATGGTACAAAAAAGGGACTTTCACAACTTCAAAACTTTCACCCAGGTTCCAACATAATAATCTTTTTTAACATATTATATTGTATTAGATAATCTATATGACTTCTTAAAAGTTTGATAGGTTTGTATGAGGCAAAGACCTCTCCATTGTAGTTCTTGTGTGCATTCAACCAGAGACGTGTTGATAATGTCAAACAAATAAAACAAGTGCAAACTATATTTTCAGAGTATTACTTCAGTTTAAGTTTGTTATTTACACAAAGCTATTGCATGGCTTTAGAAGACTTTAAATATACTGAAAATAAAGTGGTATAAGATTTACTTTGGAACAATTTTCACTAATAAATGACAAATATTTTACTAATATTTACAAAGAAACGACAAGCAACACATTGAATTTTAAGTAAAAAGACTGAAATAGTATTTTCTTGTTAAACTTAATCCAATAATCTGTTTTATTTACAGGTCAGAAAATGTATGGATTACTTTTATGATGCTTTTTCTTTTTGGAGCTTGACACAAAAATTGGCATCTGATTTAAATGTTTTATCAAATTATTATTATCATATTAATAATTAGTTATGGTGTTACACGTTACATGTACTTACACACTGGGAAAAAAAATCCCCGTAAAATTTACGGTAAAAAAACGGCAGCTGTGGTTGCCAGAACTTTACCGTAAAAAAATATGGTATAGCAACATTTTAGGTTTTACAGATTTGAGTTAAATTTACAGTCAATAACCATATTTCATTAACTGAAATAATGTTAAATTACCAACCTATTGAAATACTAATATCTGTTATGTACCTTTGATATATACTGACAACCACCAATCACAGTGGTGATGAGAGTCACGTGATGAATCAAAGCTCATCACAAGCAGCTTTTAGGAGGACAATACTAATATATAGAAGGTGCACATTCACACAAACACTAAACACCATCATGGTAACACACATGAAATTTAAAAAATGCAATAAACATTAATTTATTAACATTAAATGTAACATAAAACCATAATGTACATAACTGATTAGAAAAAACTAAGAAGAAACAGTTATTTAAACGAAAGTACATCAAATGTGAAGTGTCATGCAGGGAATTCTGGGAATGTCAATTTATGGTTTGGATGTTAGTGTTGGATGGTAATGCGTTACTAGTAATGCGTTACAATAATAATATTACTTTTTGCAGTAACTAGTGTAAATAATTACTAATACGTTTCCAGTAATAATATTACAGTTACCATCCATAAAGCAGCTCATTACAACATTACTTTTGTGGCCTTAACTCTATTGATCTGAAATCCAACAATTCTTAGATTCACGTGTGCATGTGACATCACCACTGCAGCAAGAAAGCTTGGAATATGGAAAAGTTTACACTCAGCTGCTGGAAATATTGACATTACTTTGATTTTGTCAGGAGCAATGATGATAAGAACACCGTTGCCAAATGTAAGTTGTGGCATTACATGGCTTGCCTACCCACATTCCTTTGTCTTTCTGAAAAACAAAACTAAACATTTTCTTATAACCTTATGTGAATTCTTTTGACAACATCATGAAATATAATCATATCTGGGTAATAGTTGAACAGGTAACATACACTTTTATTGCCAAAAGTTTTGGGACGCCTGCCTTTACATGCACATGAACTTTAATGATATCCCATTCTTAATCCGTAGGGTTTAATATGGAGTTGGTCCACCCTTCTGGGAAGGCTTTCCACAAGGTTTAGGAGTGTGTTTATGGGAATTTTTGACCATTCTTCTAGAAGCGCATTTGTGAGGTCAGGCACTGATGTTGGACGAGAAGGCCTGACTCGCAGTCTCTGCTCTAAATCATCCCAAAGGTGTTCTGTCGGGTTGAGGTCAGGACTCTGTGCCGGCCAGTCAAGTTCCTACACACTAACTCGCTCATCCATGTCTTTATGGACCTTGCTTTGTGCACTGGTGCACAGTCATGTTGGAACAGGAAGGGGCCATCCCCAAACTGTTCCCATAAAGTTGGGAGCATTAAATTGTCCAAAATGTCTTGGTATGCTGAAGCATTAAGAGTTCATTTCACTGGAACTAAGGGGCCAAGCCCAACCCCTGAAAAACAACCCCACACCATAATCCCCCCTCCACCAAACTTTACACTTGGCACAATGCAGTCAGGCGAGTACTGTTCTCCTGGCAACCGCCAAACCCAGACTCATCCATCAGATTGCCAGATAGAGAAGCGTGATTGGTCACTCCAGAGATAACGTCTTCACTACTCTAGAGTCCAGTGGCAGCGTGCTTTACACCACTGCATCCGACATTTGCTTTGCACTTGGTGATGTAAGGCTTGGATGCAGCTGCTCGGCCATGGAAACCCATTCCATGAAGCTCTCTAATCTGAAGGCCACACGAAGTTTGGAGGTCTGTAGCTATTGACTGCAGAAAGTTGGTGGCTTCTGCGCACTGTGTGCCTCAGCATGTGCTGACCCCGCTCTGTGATTTTACATGGCCTACCACTTTGTGGCTGAGTTGCTGTGGCTGTGTTCCCAATTGCTTCCACTTTCTTATAATACCACTAACAATTGACCGTGGAATATTTAGCAGTGAGGAAATTTCATGAATGGACTTATTGCACAGGTGGCAACCTATCACGGTACCACGCTTGAATTCACTGAGCTCCTGAGAGCGACCCATTCTTTCACAAATGTTTGTAGAAGTGTCTGCATGCCTAGGAGTTTGATTTTATACACCTGTGGCCATGGAAGTGATTGGAACAATGAATTCAATGATTTGTAGGGGTGTCTCAATACTTTTAATAACTTCCGATCTAATATGTTATTTGTAGCATTTTAGAAAAAGCTAATTACTACACCTGCTTAGCATTTCTCATGTCCTTTATTCTTAAAAATAGCCCAGATCATACACTGTAAAAAGTGATCCGTTGACTTAACTCAAAAAAGTAAGAAACCCTGTTGCCTTAAAATTATTAAGTAAATAAACTTTTCACATTACTACATTTTTTCAGTTACGCACAAAGTTTATTACTTAATAATTTTAGGGCAGGTTTACTCACTTTTTTAAGTTAAGTCAACTGATCACTTTTTACAGTGAAATCACATACAAATATGCTGTCAATCTTGTGTTTAGCTTCATGTTTCATGTGTAGAAACGTGTCTCTGGGTTTGTTAGGTACGGAACAGACCGCGGAAATGTAGTGGAAATTTGTCATCGGAAGAGACATTTCGGGTTGAACACCTAATATGAGTGGCGTGCAGTGAATGATATAGTCATAACAGCGATAGTGGAAGTGAAAACACCGGGAGACAACACTGGAAGCTAATATGCTCACCAGATCGAATAATTAATGGGAAAATTAATACAAATTATGATTGTGTCTAAATAAATACAAATCTAAATAATTTAAATATACCCTATACATTCACAAAGAGACGCACATGCAAAGTCAGAATTTCTGTTGGGTTTAATGGAAAAGTAGAATTACTGTTGCCAGGAAGTAATAAGTAATAATATTACTTTTGAAAGGAGTAACAAGTAATGAGTAATAAATTACATTTTCTGAGTAACAAGCCCAACACTGGGGGTGATTAAAAGATGAATCTTTAGGTGACCTCCTCCGTTGAGTCCGATAAGTCAGCATATCAACCGTCACTTTAACCAAGACAGTTTTCTATTTTTAATAGAAACACCAGTCCAAGATGGAAATTCCCTCATGTTTGGACTGTAAATAAGCCCGGCATTAGTGACATCATTTCTGCCTGGAAGCAAATGTACAGACCCAGAGACCCATAAATGAACCCTAAGGAACTCAAAAGCTCTGCTCCAAAACATAGTGAACGGCCTGACTGTCTACTGCTTACATGGCATGTAATGAAACACAACCTCATTTGAAACAGTACATAGTGCTACTCATGAGAAACTGATACCAACTGGTTAATGGCTGATGATATAATAATCTAATAAAAATGTACAGACAAATATTGGGTAAAATAGTATTTTAATTTGATTTGACATTCATAATCAGCATTTCTCTTGTTGTCAATATATGATTAGCTGTGAAGGATAGATTTTGACCAAAAGAAGGTATCTTAGATCAGGGGTTTTCAAACTGGGGTCCAGGGAAAAGTCTAGAGAAAAACCATGTAAAATAAACAAATAAGTTATTAAATATTAAATTAACGTATGATAAAATATATTTTGCTTAGTTTATTATAAAGTCAATCATTTCTTATTTCTATATTTGCTTAAAAGTCTAGAGAAAAATAAATAAATAAATAAATGAAATTAAAATAAATATATGTGAAAAAGCCTAGAGGAAATCTGTAAAAATATTTATAATAATAATAAAATAAGTAAATTAGCTTAAATAAATGTTCAAATTTTTGAGAAATACCATTTTATACACTCACCTAAAGGATTATTAGGAACACCATACTAATTCTGTTTGACCCCCTTTCGCCTTCAGAACTGCCTTAATTCTACGTGGCATTGATTCAACAAGGTGCTGAAAGCATTCTTTAGAAATGTTGGCCCATATTGATAGGATAGCATCTTGCAGTTGATGGAGATTTGTGGGATGCACATCCAGGGCACGAAGCTCCCGTTCCACCACATCCCAAAGATGCTCTATTGGGTTGAGATCTGGTGACTGTGGGGGCCATTTTAGTACAGTGAACTCATTGTCATGTTCAAGAAACCAATTTGAAATGATTCGAGCTTTGTGACATGGTGCATTATCCTGCTGGAAGTAGCCATCAGAGGATGGGTACATGGTGGTCATAAAGGGATGGACATGGTCAGAAACAATGCTCAGGTAGGCCGTGGCATTTAAACGATGCCCAATTGGCACAAAGGGGCCTAAAGTGTGCCAAGAAAACATCCCCCACACCATTACACCACCACCACCAGCCTGCACAGTGGTAACAAGGCATGATGGATCCATGTTCTCATTCTGTTTACGCCAAATTCTGACTCTACCATCTGAATGTCTCAACAGAAATCGAGACTCATCAGACCAGGCAACATTTTTCCAGTCTTCAACTGTCCAATTTTGGTGAGCTCGTGCAAATTGTAGCCTCTTTTTCCTATTTGTAGTGGAGATGAGTGGTACCCGGTGGGGTCTTCTGCTGTTGTAGCCCATCCGCCTCAAGGTTGTGCGTGTTGTGGCTTCACAAATGCTTTGCTGCATACCTCGGTTGTAACGAGTGGTTATTTCAGTCAAAGTTGCTCTTCTATCAGCTTGAATCAGTCGGCCCATTCTCCTCTGACCTCTAGCATCAACAAGGCATTTTCGCCCACAGGACTGCCGCATACTGGATGTTTTTCCCTTTTCACACCATTCTTTGTAAACTCTAGAAATGGTTGTGCGTGAAAATCCCAGTAACTGAGCAGATTGTGAAATACTCAGACCGACCCGTCTGGCACCAGCAACCATGCCACGCTAAAAATTGCTTAAATCACCTTTCTTTCCCATTCTGACATTCAGTTTGGAGTTCAGGAGATTGTCTTGACCAGGACCACACCCATAAATGCATTGAAGCAACTGCCATGTGATTGGTTGATTAGATAATTGCATTAATGAGAAATTGAACAGGTGTTCCTAATAATCCTTTAGGTGAGTGTATATATACACACATACACACACATACATATATAAATATACATAACTTTAGAACCTAATGTACTTAAATAAATTAGATTAAAATAAATAAATAAGTGATTATGAAATGTTAAATTAAAATATAATAAAATGTAAAAAAAGGATAAAAATAAATGAATAAAAACTGTGATTTAAATATTTTATTAATCTAATAAATTAATAAAAATGTGTATTTGAATCACATTTTATTCATTTATTTTAATCTAATTCATTTATTTTATTTTTTTAAGTATGTTATATGTTAATTTAACATTTAATCAATGTTTATTTATTTCACACACTCAAATTAGATTGGAATAAACAAAAAATTATACATTTTAACAGTCATTATTTTAGTGAGTAGAAAGGATATATAATAAAGTAACTTAATAGAAACTAATGTTAGAAATATTAATATTTTTAGTGTATTAATTGGGTGTTTATAAAAGACAGATGTCTTTTAAATTTCAGGATGGGGTCCCTCACAAGAGGATGTTCATATTTGGGGGTCCGTGGCATCTAAAAGATTGAAAAGCCCTGTCTTAGATGATACCTTCCCTAGCTTTTGGACCAACCATTGTGTCTGGAGTGCATCTATGTTGCCTTAAAATGCTGTCTAGGTAGGCAGCTGAGAAACAGAGCTAAGGTCTTGTCAATACGTTTATCTAACTGTATGGATGAAAGCATCCTCAGAAAGGGAACTCCAAATAATCTGTGCATTTGTTGAGAAGATGAAATGAAGGCTGGGGGTGGGGTGGAGGTGGATGTGGGGTGGGATCTGCAAGAAATTGAATCACCACAGCAACTTTAATAATATCTATTTTGCAGCTCACATATGAAAGGAAATGAGTTTCAAAGGTAAGGTCATGCTTCAACTGTCACTTATATTTGATAGCTTCCACACATCAGAGACATGAATGCTTTATACACTAAAGAGAGATGTGTTAATGTGTGCTATACCCTACCTCACGTGCAATGTAAATTCTTTATTGCTTCTACCCAAGAGCAATGCGGAAACACAATTAAACACTTATTTATTTATTTTTCCGCTGGCCACAAAGGAAACATATATATATTCTTCTCTGATGAACCAGAAATGTATCATACTGGTTTGTGCATAAGATATGTAATAATATAAAAAATGGCTTACCCTTGGTGGAACATTGCATTTGTGAAGAACACAATTCCAGATGCTTGCAACCAATGCTGATTACTTATATGGAATGTCATATTTCACCCCTTTATACAGTATATATGGCACCTTTTTTGCATCATAACATTAATTTTCATGCCAAATAAGCATATTTCCTTCCCCCAAATTGTGGAAATGTTCTCTTATAGCTGTATAATAGTAATACCATAGAATTTTTATTCATATTACAGAAATCAGAATAAAAATTTATCATATACACCCCCGGTTTCACAGACAAGGCTTAAGCCAAGCCGCAGGCTAAAATGCATGTTTGAGCTGTTTTAACTGAAAGCATTTTGCACAGACATATCTAAATACACTATATTGCCAAAAGTATTGGGACACCCCTCCAAATCATTGAATTCAGGTGTTCCAATCACTTCCATGGCCACAGGTGTATAAAATCAAGCACTAGGCATGCAGACGTTTCTACAAACATTTGTGAAAGAATGGGTCGCTCTCAGGAGCTCAGTGAATTCAAGCGTGGTACCGTGATAGGTTGCCACCTGTGCAATAAGTCCATTCGTGAAATTTCCTCACTACTAAATATTCCACGGTAAACTGTTAATGGAATTATAACAAAGTGAAAGCAATTGGGAACAACAGCAACTCAGCCACAAAGTGGTAGGCCACGTAAAATCACAGAGCGGGGTCAGCGCATGCTGAGGCACACAGTGCGCAGAAGCCACCAACTTTCTGCAGTCAATAGCTACAGACCTCCAAACTTCGTGTGGCCTTCAGATTAGCTCAAGAACCGTGTGTAGAGAGCTTCATGGAATGGGTTTCCATGGTCGAGCAGCTCATCCAAGGGATGCAGTGGTGTAAAGCATGCCGCCACTGGACTCTAGAGCAGTGGAGACATGTTCTCTGGAGAACATTAGATTTCGATCTAATATTACTTCTGACCTATAAGGCTGCCAAAATAATAATCATACACTGTTTGTTAATTGGCCAGAGGAGAACTGGCACCCCGACTGAGCCTGGTTTCTCCCAAGGTTTATTTTTCTCCATTAGGCCACCTGATGGTGTTTTGGTTCCTTGCCACTGTTGCCTTTGGCTTGCTCAGTTGAGGACACTAAATTTTCAAATAAATATCCAAATAAATTTAATTACTAAACTAAATTAACTATATCAACTACATTACTTGAATATATATGATAATTGAAATGAGCTAGATGACATCACCGTTTTCTCCAGAGCGGCTGTACAGCCGAATCAAATTATGTTGCATTATTTTCCTGTATAACACTGTGAAGCTGCTTTGAAACAATCTGCATTGTAAAAAGCACTATATAAATAAAGTTGACTTGACTTGGAGTGACGAATCACACTTCTCTGTCTGGCAATCCAATTGATGAGTCTGGGTTTGGCAGTTGCCAGGAGAATGGTATTGCCTGACTGCATTGTGCCAAGTGTAAAGTTTGGTTGAGGGGGGATTATGGTGTGGGGTTGTTTTTCAGGGGTTGGGCTTGACCCCTTACTTCAGCATACCGAGACATTTTGGACAATTTCATGCTCCCAACTTTGTGGGAACAGTTTGGGGATGGCCCTTTCCTGTTCCAACATGACTGCGCACCAGTGCATAAAGCAAGGTCCATAAAGACATGGATGAGCGAGCTTGATGTGGAGGAACTTGACTGGCCTGCACAGAGTCCTGACCTCAACCCGATAGAACACATTTGGGATGAATTAGAGCGGAGACTGTGAGCCAGACCTTCTCATCCATCATCAATGCCTGACCTCACAAATGCGCTTCTAGAAGAATGGTCAAAAATTTCCATAAACACACGCCTAAACCTTGTGGAAAGCTTTCCCGGGAGAGTTGAAGCTGTTATAGCTGCAAAGGGTGGGACAACTCCATATTAAACCCTACGGATTAAGAATGGGAAGTCATTAAAGATCATGTGCATGTAAAGGCAGGCGTCCCAAAACTTTTGGCAATATAGTGTGTCACTGCCATTGTTTTGTCTCAAGATGCACCAGTAATGTTTTTTTTTTTTTTTCTAAAGGCACATTTATAAAAGCTATTTAAATGTCCTAATTGAACTAAGGCCTAATCCTGGCTTAATCTAAGACCTGTTTGTGAAACCAGGCCACAATGTTTTTATTTATGTCATTGCAAATACTACTTCAACTACTACTACTACTACTACTACTAATAGTCCTATAAACCTTAAATGTTCCTTTTTTTTTGATTCCAGGCTGACATATGATGCAGAAATGATCTTGACAGCTCATGTGACATTCACCTTAACATAAATCCCCCGAAGTTTTACAAAATCCTAAAAAAAGCTCTGCAAAGATATCTCTGTCTGCTGTACAACACTCAATTTGACTACATTTAAATTCACTGAATTAATAATGGGCGTATGATTTTGATCTATTTGTAGATGTTGAATAATTTACTATAAGGCTTAGCTTTAGGGATCAGGTTTTCCTCATTTAAAAACCCCCATTGGTTACAAAAAAGCCAAAACTGTGCATTGCAGAACACACAAACACCCTTATTGCATATTTGTGGTATTTTGCGCTCCCGGCACATTTTTTGTGACTTTAAGAGCTGCTGTATAGGCTTCAGTCAGCAGTAAATGATAGACTCTGAGCCTCGGCACACTTTGGTGCAAAACCTCCTGCATTCCTCCTAATGGGCAGGTAGGCTCTTACAGGCTATTTTCCAATGTAATACGTGCTGTGACACTGTAAAGGCTAAAGATATCCGGTGGCATGTGTTTTGAATGCAGTAATGACCACTGCTCAGTTGTTTTTGCGACCTGCTCCTCATGATCAGAGACCCAAAAGTGGCACTGCTCAGTTTTAATGCTTCCCTTCTCTCTCTAAGCTACAAAAATTGCAAACAAGCTCTCCTGGAAGTCTGTATTCTGAGATGTATTTTTACATTATTTGTCAAACATAACAGAGAGAGACAGAACAAGAGAAAGAGAGTAAGATTATGTGGTTGAGAGAATGGGAGCTACACTGAGAACAGCAGGAAAAATATCCATGGTCACTTGCACTGCAGCTCTCTGTTTAAAGACACTCAGGAGTAGTCAGAAGGAGGGTCAGCACATCCAGTTTTCCGTCCTTGATCTAACATGTGTCGTCTACAAACATGCCGGAAGCTGGAAGAACTTGTCTTCTGATTACGGTGTCCTGGAATGTGCAAGACTGGTGTGGTGCGGCTTTGTTCCTAGAAATGTAGGAGTTACCAGGAACTACATGCTCTTCCAGCAAGCCTGCAATGCTCACGTCACGTGTCATTAAGGCGTATGAGATTTAATCAGTCATATTGTCTATGATGTCTAAGTCTGAACTTGTCTACATTGACTTACCAAGCTAGTGTTGAATTTAATTGTGCAGTGCTTGCCGCATACTTTTTTCCCAAGGAGCACCTGTGCTCCTAAGTTGAAAAATTTAGGAGCGCATTTAGAAACTTTAGGGGCGCAACTAACTATTTCTGCATTTGTATATATAAAACACACTGTAACAGATTTTGCCATACTAGTGTTATTTTAGTATCACTGAGTTTACTTAAAATTAAATGGAAATTAAATTAAATTACATACAGTTTGTGTAACCAAATAATAACCGGGGTGAAAATTGGAAACACTCTGACTTTTATTTAAAGGTGCCCTGCCACACGTATTTCATTACTTTTGTGGTAATGTCTGAAGTTCTACCATGGAAAAAATGCTTTGGTTAACTTGTTTCAAGCCATTCTAGCGTGGTATAGAAAGCTTGCATTCTTTCAACTGTATACAACATATTACAATATAAACACTGTGAAGTAAACAATGTCATAATTGATCAGCATTAGTTCATAGGCATTCGATTGGCATAAATGTGCGCTATTCATTGATTGCAAACTGCTCTGAAGCGCGAGCCTGTAGAACACAAAAGAGTGTGAAACGTGAATCGCTCACATTTATTTAATGAAATCATAGACTTTTGAAGTGTAATAATCACATTAGGCAGTATCGTGATTTATGTTTTTCCATCCCCAAATTATAAGATGCCTTAAAATGATCATTAAGACACTTGTTATACCATTTAAGGTACTGAAGACTTTTTACGATTTTACATTTAAGAAAACTAAGGGATTTTTTTATTCGCACATGTGCTCCAAAATACATTGTACAGTTCGCACACATCTATTTTTAGTCACAAATGCGAGTGAAATGGTCGAGTCCTGTTGTGAAGCCTTAACTATAAGATATAGTTCATGCAAAAACAAAGATGGCCGTTGGTAACCGGAGCCAAAAATGACAGGAAAACACCTTCAAACTACTTTTATGGTGCTCTTTTTCAATATAGCAATTTGACCACCTAGTCATTTTTCATGGTATGGAGAAGACCAGGGTGAAATATCTTTTGTTTTCCACAGAAGAAACAAATCATACGGGTATGGAATGGCATGAAGGTGAGTAAAAAGAATTTGCTTTAACAGATTCTCGCCATCAGGCTTCTTGTTCAAAGTGATGAGATGCAAAACAGCGCAACTCCAGCTGTCAAAAGTGCGATAGGAGGTCTTCAGTGAACAAAACCAGCTCACATTGAAGGTAGACAGTAAAAAAGAATCCACCTTTATCAGTCCTTAAGTTTAAACCCTGTACTAGCATGGTTTCTCCTTTAACCTTTGGCCTCCAAGAGCGTGACCTTCACCTCTCCACAGGACATATGAGACAGGAACATGACAAAACACATGCGCTGACTGAGCGGCTCCTTTCAACTGAGCGCAGCACCCTCACAAGGGAGATATAATGGAATTTAACATTTGTCAGCTGCTTTTTACTATAATTTTCCACTTTAGAAAGTGTCAGATATCGCTGGTGACACAACCCACGTTTTATGCAATTGTAAATTTGTGTGCATTAGTACATATTACAATTACAGCATGTCCTATTTCTCATTTAGCAGATGTCTTGACATGTGCTTCAACTATGGGTGGAGTCAATAATTCACTCCCTTGATGTTTCTTATTCTCTAATATAATGCCACACACTCTTATTTCAAAAATGTAGCTGGGGGAGAACGAGGTGATGTCAGGAGGTTATAGAGAACAGACCCCAAAATCTGGTTTCAATAGTCTTCATTAGATAGACCGTCCCCACCCACAGAGCACTGCTGTCCAAACAAATGCCTTGGGCTCTGACTACACCAAAGTCAAGAAGAGTGCTTTCAATCCCATTTGTTTGGTTAATAATGGCTTTATCAACATTATCATGTCAATAACCTCACACCGCCTTGTTTTCTTTTAAAAAAAAATGTCTTGCCTCTAAACTTAAAAATCCTGAAAATCCTATTTTTTACCTCACATCAGTATTGAGAAAACTACTTTAAACTGTAACGTCTGAAGCTATGAACTAATGCTAAGTACAATAAATCCTACTATCGAATGCTGTAATTGTGTGGCACAAAAACATCTAATTTTGTTGTGCTACATTGCTGCTCATTAGTAAAAAGTATGTAGCTTGAAGTATGTAGTTTTTAACACAACACAGTTACTTTGAAACTGTAACATCTCAAGCTATAAGCTAATATTAAATACAAGTTATATGCTAATGCTAATTTGTTTGTTGCTGTAAAAGCTAAACTATTTTAATACAACTCAGCTGTTGTCATGTCAAGCTACTTTGAAACTAACTTCTCAAGTTATAAGCTAATGCTAAGTTGTTTGTTGCTGTAAAAGCTAAACTATTTTAACTCAGCTGATGTCATGTCAAGCTATAAGATAATGCTAAGTAGCTTGTTGCTGTAAAAGCTAGACTATTTGAATACAACTCAGCTGTTGTCATGTCAAGCTACTTTGAAACTAACTTTTCAAGTTATACGCTAATGCAAACTACATGATATAAGCTAATGCTAAGTTGTTTGTTGCTATAAAAGCTAGACTATTTTAACTCAGCTGCTGTCATGTCAAGCTATAAGCTAATGACAAGTTGTTTGTTGCTGTAAAAGCTAGACTATTTTAATACAACCCAGCAGTTGTCATGTCAATCTACTTTTAAATTGTAGCTTCTCAAGTTATAAGCTAATGCTAACTACAAGATATGCTAATGTTAAGTTGTTTGTTGCTGTAAAAGCTAGACTATTTTAATACAACTCAGCTGCTGTCATGTTAAGCTAATTTGAAACTAACTTCTTGAGTTATAAGCTAATGCTAACTACAAGATGTGCTAATGCTAAGTTGTTTGTTGCTGTAAAAGCTAGACTATATTTTATACTGTAGTTGCAGTCATGTCAAGCTACTTTAAAACTGTAGCATCTCAAGCTATTAGCTAATGCTAACTTCAATAAAGTTATCAATTTATTAGGCCTACTATCGGATGATATATATATATTTAGAGATAAATATGACAAAATAACATCTCAGCTACTGTCATGGGAGGCTAAAGAAAATTTTCGTTTGTAAGCATTGCTAGTTATTTCACACTACAACAGTTTTTTACTTACCATTATCCACTATAAATAAAAAAAGTCAAACTCCTGCAAAAGCAGGGTTGAATTTCGATTTTGACAAGGACACAGACTAGCGATGGCAAATGTCAAAATATGCAAGAATGCAAGAAAAAAGAAAGAGAGGAGTAAAATCCAGTTTATCACAAAGTAACTGTTTTGAGGCCAGTTATCTAAGGGAAAGTATGAATGCCATTGTTCGAACCTGTCAGTGGGTTATGTAATAGTCTTTAGCCTAGATCGCAGCTCTCTGGAGTTTGTACTTTTCCACTGCTCTTCTGCGCCCAGGGCAGCCTGTTGAGCTCTACGGTTAGGTGAGATTCTTGCCTGTAGGAATTGTAAAACTTCACTGCAAAATGCTGACACATAAAAGTGGAAGATATGAGTTATTACAGGCTAACACAAGTCACACATAATAGATCTTGAATATCTCTCACTCAATCTGCTCTGCATCAACAGACTATGATGGATTGGCCTTCAGGCAGAAAACTAATTAGTGCATCAGAATTACGAAGAATGGAGTAGTAGAACAGTGTTTCTCAATTATTTTGTGCACCTACAGTCCAATCAGTGAGGCTTTAGTACCTCTTAATTGACTCCAAGCCAGAGATGTGGTTCTTATAATTGTATATAATATGGCTTTATCATATTAATACAAACAAAATGTCCTTTATTACAATGAATCCATTGAATTCAAACCAAAATTAATCAATGCTGTGGCTTTCTCTCAAATTGAAGCCGTTTCAGAAATCTGTTATTTTATAGCTGCATTTAGGTTTAGCAAAGCAAAACCAACATTGGAAATTGGGTTTTTCTAAAAATTGTGAGCATCGCCGTAAAGAATCAGTAAATAGTGTGGTTTGCTTGTCTTGATTTGCCTACTGGATTATACCAATCAACAGTATTGTACTACTTAAGACTGAACTCAATCTCAAGTATATTGAGTCTAAGAACATATTTTCATGCTCTTAGGCCACATCCACACCAAGCCAGAGCTTTCCTTATCCAATCTTTTTTTTTCCTCATCTCAAGAAATATCTGCGTACACATGAAACCACTGAAACTGACTCAAAACGATGTAGTATACATGCCAGACCAGTATGTGGCGCTGTAATTCTGCCACAGAGATACACTAAAAACGGAGAAGACAACTTGGAGCATGAGCGAGACATGGGGTGATGACATCATCATTTCATAAAATATATGGATTGGATGTACACACGAAAACACAAGGGTGTCGTTTTCAGATTTATCCACTCTGGGACCTGGTTTTAAAAAACTTTTACATATACAGCTAAACACGTCTTTGTGTGCACGGGGTCTTAGTCTTGTCATGGACTTGGGAGCATTTGGACTCTGTCTTGACCCAGACTCAAGACCAAGTGCGGTCCCAAGTACTACAACACTACAGATACATTTTGTGTCAATTCACGCATATGATCGATTCTGTTCAATCGTGTCTCTGAACAGGAGCAGTGTGTTGGAGTGGTTTTTGTGGCAGAACCTGATTTCACTAAGTACATAATGTTCCTGGATCAACATCTTTGTTGATCCTGGAACAACATTTCAATCAACCAATCAGATTTGAGGGACAAGTTTACAGTTTATGTCAAGTTTAAGCTTAAAACCAGGGTTAGGAGCTACTACATCAGTGTTATTCACCTATCTTTTCTTTCTCATTTTAGGGATAACTTATGGGGTAGGGTTAGGAATAGGTTTAGTGGCAGGGATATGGTTAGGATTCAATTTTCAGACAGGAATGTTGGTCCAGGAACGCGTCTAACTCTTTAAAACCAGGACGTGCAGTTCCTGTAACACTGACAGGAAACCCAGCTTCATTCACACCAAAGAAAAACGTACAGTACTGTGCAAAAGTCTGAGGCACGTTGGTATTTTCACACAAAAAATGTTTTTAAGCCAGTTATTTATATCTTTTACTGTAGTGTGTCAGTAGGAAATATCAGTTTACATTTCCAAACATTCATTTTGCAATTAATTGTAATAATCCAGTGAGATTTTTATTTTTTTATGCACAAGAAGTCTGACAGCAGCCGGTATGATCTGATCTCACCATCATTGAGTCTGTCTGTGATTACATGAAGAAACAGAAAAAAGACTAAATCCAGAAGAACTGAGGCAACGTCTCCAAGACACTTGAAGAAACCTTCCTGCAAAACTACATGAATAGATGTAGGAATAGATGCAGGTGACAAAAGCCGTTTTAAACGCAAAGGGTGGTCACCCCAAATATCGATTTGATTTAGTTAATAGAAGTTAATTCATAAATAAAAGCTATTTATGTTATTATTTTTGACAGCATTCTCACTTTAAAGCATTCTGACAAGTGCCTAAACTTTTCACAGTACTGTAGCTTTGCAGGAAGGTTTCCTCAAGTGTCTGGGAGACGTTGCCTCTGGATTTCTTCTGGATTTAGTCTTTTTTCTGTTTCTTCATGTAATCACAGACAGACTCGATGATGGTGAGATCAGATCATACCGGCTGCTATCAGACTTCTTGTGCATAAAAAAAAAAAAAATCTCACTGGATTATTACAATTAATTGCAAAATGAATGTTTGGAAATGTAAACTGATATTTCCTACTGACACACTACAGTAAAAGATATAAATAACTGGCTTAAAAACATTTTTTGTGTGAAAATACCAACGTGCCTAAGACTTTTGCACAGTACTGTATGTCAACTATCTGAATCATTTAAGCCCCGTTTCCACCAAAATTACCCGGAACAATTTGTCCCAGGAACTCTTTCCGTTTCCATCGTGGTCTAAAGTACTGTGAAGATTAGTCCGATGACGTAGGACTGCGCGTGACTTTTATAGAGCCCACTGGATTTCGTCCTCCGCAAATAAACTTAATAAAGCCTGAACCTCGTCTTGTCCATCGGTCGTATATATTTTAAAATCCATTGTTGATTTGAATAGCAAACGATTCTTACTGCACGCACCGCAACAGACTTTTAGGTTGAAATAAAATGCTGCGTGAGCTCAACCAATCAGCATGTTCAGCGCCCAAGTCTCTCCCCCAAAAGTTCCTGAACTTTGAAAAAGTACTACCTCGCAAGCAGGGCTGTTTTGAGGGGGAAATTTTTTCCCAGAACTTTATTTAGACCCTGGTTCCTCAGTCGAAACACACAGAGTACCACCCCAAAGTCCCTAGTTCCTGGGGAAAGTTCCTGCGGTGGAAACACGGCTTTAGATCCTATTTAAGTCTCTGTCTTGACTCAGACTCAACCTACTCAGATCTCGGCTTGGACTCAAACTTGAATGAGCTGGCCTTGACTACAACACCTCTGGTCAGGCTGGTCTAGTTTCAAGGTTTCAGAGGGGTTTCGGGCTTCTAAACTGAACATGAACTCGACCAACTGGAAACCAGCTTGACTAGGCTGGGAAGCCTGTTCTTCTATCTTAAACCAGATAGATAATGGCCTTTGGTTGCTTATGGCTGGTCTTTAGCATGGAAGAGCAATGCAAATAATACCACCTCCTTATAAATCACAAGTGAACTGCCATATTTTAGTGGCCATTCATCATTCTCTTAAAGGACACTGGGTCTTTGTAAGGCACTGAGGTTATGGGGTCATGGGGTGAGTAATGCAGCCAGATCTTTCGCTCCCTTGAGGCAGATTCCAGACATCCCTTGAGGAAACCAGAGAGAGTAAAAGGGGTGAGAAACATCGGGGAACCTCTTTTGTCTCTTTTGTTTCATTCCTGACCTTCTTGTCTCCAACCTGCTGGTATTGACCATGTTGGGAGTGCTTACGTGTATACAGACACGCTATGCCCATTTGTCTTGCGTTGAGTGACGTGTCACATCCTCATCGTGGCTTTTAATCCAGACTCACTGTACGGTCACAGCTGTTATTCATGGTCAAGAAGCTCTATGTCACCTCCTACCTGGTTCCTCAGCACCATTTCTCACCTGCCAATATTTCTAATCAAGGTTCGCTGATGAACAAGGTCTCTGATGTTGACCTTGTTCTGGGGTTGATGGTGTTCCAGACTTGGTTTAGATGTAAAGGCCTAAGAAGGGTCTTTAAAAGGGTAGTTTGTACAAAATTTTAAATTCTGTCGTTATTTATATACACTCTCATGTTGTTCCAGACCTCTGTGACTTTTATTCTTCTGGCCAAAAATGATATTCTTTTGTATTCCACTCAAGAAAGAAAGTCTAGAACTGTCCTTTTTAGGTGACCTATCTATGGAAGCTTGTTTCTCGCAAGTTTATTTCGCAATTCTGACTTTATAACGCTCAATTGCGAGTTTTTTTTCCTCAAAGTTGGACTTTATAATTCACAATTGCATGTTTATATCTCACAATTCTTACAAAAGAAGTCAGAATTGCAAGATGTAAACTTGCAATTGTGAAATTAAAAAAGACAAAATTGTGAGATAAAAAGACAATTATCCTTTAAATAGTTGTATTCTGTGGTGGAAACAAGCTTCCATAACTGACCCTTTAACTCTTGAAAATCAGATTTGTATATTTAGGTCAATGACGTGTAAAAGTGTGCCATTTTCTTAGAAATGTACTCTTTGCATTTAAGTTGATTTCATGTTTTTTTTAATATTTTATAGCATTTTCATCAATTTCAAATTTTTTTAAATTTAATGACTCTAAAATGTCATGTGGTGTAACCATCATTTTTTTTCAAGGTAAAATACATTAATAGAATTTTTAAGTAATACATTTTAATATGCAGTTTTAATGTAAAACTATTTTGCAAGTGCTCACTATCCTGAAGCAAAGCCAGTTGAGAACCACTGGTCTAAATCTAGTTTTGCACAAATTAAGTCAAGCCTAAAAAGTTACCGTGCAGACTTGAACCAAATGCATACGAATATCAGAAGCTCTTTAATTCTTGTGGGGTATTTCGCGGGTATACGGTATCCCTGACTCTGTGATGTCTAATGATTAGCTGAGTGGGGCTTTTCCCCTGCTGGTAGGGTCATCACTCTGATCAAAACCTTCTTGTAGAGCACACACTCAGTCAGCGGGACTGCGGACATTCTGCATAATCAGCATTTCAAAGCAGCGCTGTCAGTATCTCTCCAAAGCTGAACCGCATGGCTTTCATTTGTCTGGGCCACACAGGGTCAACATGAAGAGTGCCTGCAGATGACATCACCCTTGCCGAGGGGGTTCCTGCTGGAGTAGGTTCTCTTTGAGACGGCGCAGGAATGACAGGATAAGAAATATGACCTCAAAGCTTTCCAGTAGGTGTCTGGATATCGGTAAGCGGCGCAACATAAGCAGTTCCTAAGAACACGTGGTGACTCCACCAGACTTATTTAGAATGAAAATATTCCACTGAGAAATTTCAGCCGCATTAGGACTCAGCTGCCAAGCTATTTCAGGCCATCCGTGGAGCTATTTCGCAAGAAATTGCACTGGATGTATAATTCAGTTGGTCCCTGTAATGCGGACCTGCTATTAACTTGGGCTGCTAGGAGAACATCATGAAAGGAATTGCCTCTTATTTCTAACTCATTGTGATCCATTGTTCCCCACTGCATTCAGTGCCATATGTAAAACAATCCAGTCCTTTTACTAATTTATTTTTATATGCCTTCAATATCAATAAATGTTTAATGGAAAACTGTACAGTCACAGTGGAGTGATTTTAACGGGAGGAATCTCTTTAAGATGTTATTAAAATAGTAGATCACTTCGGCATTGGATAACTTTGCCTTCATATATTAATGTACATAATACTTTTTTAAAGACATTCTTTGCTTATGGGCAGAAAGATAAGACTTGGTTCAATTAAATTATTGCTCTGAAAATGGCTTGGATGGTGATGATTCCTTGTACTTTTTTATGGAACAACATTTAATCCTATTCTGGCACTTTTTATGAATAAAGTGTTTGATGTCTGATGATTTGTAGTGACATACAAGTGTATGAAAAAAAGTTGATCCCTTTTACAAAACTGTGATATAATCAATTAAATTGATAATCAATTGATTGTAGTAAAATCTTTTGACTATATTCATCAAGCTCACCCTGATACCCAATTTACTGTAAGAAAAAAAAAAATATATATATATTTTTTTTTTTTCTTTGTATTTATGGGAAACATAAAACATTTATCTGAGCAACATATTTGTTTATTTATTTATACATTCATTCATTCATTCATTTAATAATGTAATTTTGATGTTCATTCAAGGTTTATTGCTTGACAATAACAAAATCACACAAATTAGGGTTTTAAATGGTATTTAGATTTTTTTTTTAAAAATCACTAACCTAAATTGCTGACATTACTGAATCGAAAATAGCTAACCTGACAGAAAATAAACAAAAAAAGAAATCAGCTCATTTAATATTTATTTTCGCCTCCTGAGGTTGACGTTTAACACTTTCTGAAGGTCAACCGCCTCATTTCTCTCACTAAAACCCTCTAGAGTTTTAAGCCCTATTTTTTTACTCTATTCATAGAAGTGCCTTTTGTTCATAATTAGTATTACGCATGAAGCAAACAAATTCTACAGAAATGCCAACATATTATTTATTTCATCACTTTTTTCCCCCCATAGAGTTCAGGATTCCGGTGAAAATCCCAAGACTGACATCACACTCTTTTCATTTAGACGTGACTTACTTGATAGGTGGCAGGTGTGTAATTAAGATGTTTGGATCTTTCAGAGAAAACCTATACTCCACCGGCATTGTTAAATAGATGACTCGTAAATAATAGATAGCGCTGAATGTATAGACTCCGGCTTATATGGTCCCATCAAGGCATATGAGAGAGCGAAAGATGAAAGTGATTTTCACCCCACATGCACACCCCTGGATTCACTGACTTTGACTTGTCATTTGATCTGAAAGTAAGGAGATGATTTTGACATCTGCTGCTGATCAAAGCATTGGTTGCTGAATTGTTTGCCTTGTAGTTTTCCATGTGGCATCCCTATCTAAACAGGCATTCCACACTGTACCTGCTATTATCATTAATGAAGGTTAAAAGGCTGTTCCCAGTACACTCCACAGATTCAAAACCTATATAATCATATGCATATATTGCATTTATTATTTGCTTCGTAACCAAGCATATAGCTCCTATCTTTGCTCACAAGTCAGCATGAAGTCAAAATTGAACTTATTTTTTCTTTACACATATTTATGGTTTTCTTTTTTTATATCTTAACCTTTTGACAAAATGCAATTTGCTCCACTTCTAAAACAATGTTTCCTGTCATCTAGACTAGAAATAAATTTAACCAATAGATACATATCTACTTAGATGTATGTTTTAGGCTACTGTTAATGCAGCTTTAAAAAGAAATCTTTCAGGATTAATTTACAATTGGACAATATTAATGTAATACAGATTATAGCAATAAAATCAAAATTTATAATTAATAATATACTATATTATAGAATGTCTATATCTCTACAGTGGATATAAAAAGTCTACACACCGTTATTAAACAAAGGCCTTGTTTCCACCTGGTATTAAGATGCGTTTTGGTCAATTGGATCACAAGTAGACGAGGGAGACACATTCCCGTTTACACCTGGTTTTAATCCATCTCTTTTGTCCACTTTCAACCACTTCTGTCCTGATTTCTTCGAGGGGAGGGTCTATGGATGGGTAAATGTATGGGCTCTAATGGACGAAGACAACGGAAAACATACGGCATCAGCTTTCGTTTCTGCTCTGACAGCTACAAGGTCACGGCGAACGCTGTGAGTGTGTGTTAGAAATCAGGAATGGTGAGAGAACAATGGGCTTGGTACGTTTTTCGTCTTCAGCCAACAAAGTTTAAATCCCGTTTGGCTATAGCGCGCTTACCATAATGTTTACACATTAGGTCAGTAGGTGGTCTTTTGTGGCTGTTGACCATTTGACCACATGAGCGTCTACACAATCCGTCCGAATGCTTTTTTGACTACCCCTGGAAGTGGTTCATTAGCTTGAATGGAGTAAGATGTCAAGCATTTGCTCTTCCAAAGAACTTCAGCAATAAACATTGATATTCATTCATTGATATTCAGATAAGCTAATCTAAATTCTCCTTGCTTCACCACGAAGCAGCTACATTGACAACAAATGAACACATTTATTCGTCATAAGTCTCTTTCCATCCGAAATGTGCAGACCAAGTTTGGCACGCCACACTATCAACATTTGATATATGTGCAAACTTGGTATTTACCATCTAAATTGCTTCTTCACAATGTTCAGATGATGACAGTGATTAATCCACTAAAGAACTGAATCTTCCTCTTTCCGTATGCTTCCACATTTTCAGCCACCCATCTAAGACTTAAAGGCAACATTTGTATTCCCCGTGAGTGACTCCCCCGCCTATTTGACGATATTACCTCCAGGAGCGAGGGCCGGCCGGACAGGCGGCTGCGGTGTGTGTGGGCTCTGCTTTTAATATCATATATTTCTCTCCCTATCTTCTCATCATTAGGCAATTTAATAAATGTGGTGTGAGCACACTAATGTTCGATCATACATCAGAGCCAGCTGACCCAGGGTCAGTATGCCGAACAACGTGCTCCTCGTCCTCCCCCCAGATCTCTTTATTCCTCCTCCCTTAGTTTTGCACATTTTTATAGCCTTTCTCCTGAACATTCATAGAGTTTGTACAAAGCCTGCTCCAAGTATAAATGTTTGGCCAAATATCCATCAGACCTTTGCCAAAAACTTAAGAGTTTGTCCTGCTAGAAGGCCATGTGTGTTTTTTGTTTGATTGTTGTGTTTTTTGTCTCTATAAAGATATAGAGATGTGAGAATGTGTATTGGACACTTTTTGTTAGTGTGTAACCTTATAGGTCCTCATGATGACAACATTTTAAAGGAATATTCATACAAAAAGAATATGTTTTGATTATTTACCAACCCTCCAAATGCCTTTTTTTCATTTGTGGAAGACAGAATGAGAATTTTTGAAGAATGATCATGCCGCTCTTTTCCATACAGAAAGTTCACGATGATCATAAGGTCCATACTTGAAAATGCCCTCCAGAGGGTGAACGGATCTGACTTTGACTGGGATCAAGCTACCGTCCCTGGGCTAGAGGGGGAGGTCGGAGAGCCTCCTTATTATGCCACAGTTGCCGCTTCCGCTTCTTCCGCTCATACGTATGTGGGATAACGCTGCGCTGTTTATCATATTAGATACATTTGAGTGTGTTGAAAGTTGTGTTATAATGCTACTCTGCAGCTGCTATGAGACACTTGTTCACACTACAGTAAGCTAGATCGATATTAGGCATGGTAAAACATGGTACTCGCGGTAAATCAAGAAAACAAGATTTAAACAATAAGACTAACTGTGTTGAGCTATATAACAATGATAAGTTTTCTGTCGATGAATGTGTCCAAACAGTTGCTCACCTGTCTAATAAAACACAGGTGTTTCCATGGTTTCTACAAAATAAAACTGGGTAACGCGGGTATGATCCAAATCCAAAACAGGCAGAGTCGAATGTCAGAATTTCAGTCATGTCCAACTCAAAATTAACAGAATGAGCTGGTTGTAACTCTGTAAGGATAACCTCTGAAAACTTTGACAATTAGAACAGGCTCATTCGGTTATTTTTGAGTCAGTTATTTTTAATTAATTCATTTCAAACAGGTTCCTTGGTTCAATAACCTGTCTAGACATGCTCATCGGTGCTGAGCATGTGTGCTACTTTGGATGTGTGTCTTGCGTCATCAACCTGGAACTAAAGTTCAATTCAGTTCAATTCTGTGAAGCGACCAGTTGCAGGCTTAAAGGGTTAGTTCACCCAAAAATGAAAATGATGCCATAATTTACTCAACCTCAAGCCATCCTAGGTGTATATGACTTCTTTCAGCCAAACACAATCAGAGTTATATTAAAAAATATCCTAGCTTTTCCAAGCTTTATAATGGGACTGAATGGAGTCTGTTAATAAAGGCCTTCTGAAGCGAAGTGATGCGTTTTTGTAAGAAAAATATGTTATATAACTTCCAGTAACGGACGTACACGAGTTTAGTGACCTCTGATCTGATGCATGACGTAGGATGTAGAAGTTGTGTAAGCTTCGGTGAAAGTAGACTCCTTTTGCAGTTCAAACACACAAGGCTGCACAAAAAAACTCAAGCTCCTCCGACATCTCTCTTTAAAAAATTCTCATTTTAGACCTCTAATTTGTGACCGATGTTTTTTTTTTTTTTCGCGTTCGTCAATACGTCATGCGATAGGTCAGAGGTCACTTTATAAAGCTTGGAAGAGCATTTATATAACTCCTATGGGTTTGGCTGAGAGAAGAAAGTCATATACAATTAGGATGGCTTGAGGGCAAGTAAATTATGGGATAATTTTAATTTTTGCAAACAATTCGTTCAAGAATTGAACATCACTACAACATATAAAACACCACAAAAGTTTTACATGCACTACTTTTGGAGTCTGTCAAGGAACATTTTAAAATGTTAGTCATTCTCAGTCATTATTCATTGAAAATCTAATTCCACTGTAGCTTTTCAAATATTGCGCCTGTGGAAGCATCACATCAAGTTGGTGACATTTGGTCACGAGACATTTCTTACAACAATTTTGATTTGTTTGTCTAACAAAGCTATCACATGGCTTCAGAACAGACTTGAAATATAGCATAGTAGTCATATGGGCCTATACTTTTATGGGGCTTTTCAGTCTTTATGACATTTAACAAGTCTAAATTGTATGAAAATCATATGAAAAGATAGTTTTTCGTATATTTAAATCATAGTTTGGTATAAGCGATTTCTCCATCATATTTTGATTTCTCGTGAGATCAGGTTTTTTTTGTTTTTTTTGTCGTTTTCCGGTATGAACTGATTCTTCAAAAAGTTCTGTTGCACTGATAAAAACAAAAGCATGCTCCAAATGCATAAACAATAGCATGATTTCATTTTGGGTGAAATAATACCCTTCAAGGCACTAGAGAAAGATCTGACGTTTGACTGATAGGAAAGTGTAAGATGAATGTTGAAGGTGTGGTGTCAGAAGAGTTGTGTCAGTTTCAAATCATGCATGATTTTTAAAAGCTTACACTTTAATGTGGTCAATGAATTTCAATATTGTTGTTTTTGCATCCAAAATTAAAAATTTGGTCACTATTACAAACACTTGCATTTAGCCGCACTCTCAATGTAGTAGTATTTTTCTATTGTGTACAGAAAAAAAGAGGCTAAAAATGTTGCACTTTCCATTATACATTCATAGATAAAAAGGTCTACGAACACATTGTGTCAACTACCTAAAAATAATCATGTGTTTGTCAGTGTGTCTGAGTGATCATTCCACCACTCTGATTTGTGGGAAAAGATTTGTCTGATTTGTCATACATGCACAACCAGACACACACATAGGCATTCTTGCGCTCAGTTGGATGTGTCTTCGCTGTCTTGCACAGAACATGTCCTACTGCCTTTTCATGATCAGTCACCAAGTCAGAGGAGACGCTGTGTGTGCCGCTGTTGCGGCTCGTGTGCGTCTTCATCCTCATGCGTATGTCGTGATTGTCTAAGGACTGGAACAAGGCAAGCAAATCAAAGAGACACGGTCTGCTACATCACAGAGTACAAGTGCCCACATTATGGGGTGAGCTCAAATGTGTCCGAGGCAGAGCTTCGGATGAAAGACAGCACTATTTCAGATAGAGAGAGAGAGGAAAAAACAGAGGCACTGAAGGGAGGATATGACAAGCTGCTCATAAAAGCTGTTCAGAGAGCACAAAGCCACCTCAGTTTCTGGTACATCTACCAGTCGACAGCAGCAGATAGAGACAGACGGAAGTAGAGATTATTTTGATATATGGATGAGTATTTATTAATATAAAGTACAATGGGATTAAAGGAAAATGTGTTTTTTAATGGTCCCAAAGTATATTTATTGATTCTGTTTCAATACTTCGAGTATTAATAGACTGTCTGCTAAAAATCTATTAAAATAACTTTCAATAAAAAAAAAAAACTACATATTTTCAATTACTGTGCCAATGGTACATCGACCCTCCCCAATGGCGTATTTTGGTTTAGTAAAATGTCTCTGTCAATGTCAATGGACAAGATATTTAATAGGGAACTTTATAGACTAATATGTAATCAGGCTCAGATGAAAAACACAAACACAGGCAGTATTTGGCCAAGTAGGGCCTGTGAACTGACATCATGTTCATTATTCATCTGCACTTTGAGAAATGTCTGGAAATTCTGCTCCTCTTTTTCCAGAGCTGGAATCACATGCTTATGAGCAAAACATCTGCTTTCCTTTACAAGTGGAGTAAAAGCCCTGACAAGTTTTCATATTTCTGCAGTTATGGAAGAAAATTAATTTAAGAATGATTTGTATAAACACTGTATTATAATTATAATACTGCTTAGTGTGCTTTAAAGTGTTTTCCGTGCACTAAAATGTAATACTCGTCAAGCGCTAAATGTGATTAAAATTTAAGGGCCTGACATACTGCAAGCGAAATCGAAGAGTGAACTGATGTGATGTCATTTCGAACAAAATCAGGCCAAAATAAACTTCGTTTGGAGTTAGTTTTGGAAGTTTGAAATAGCTTTCCAAAGCAAGCTTTCTGGAAAACTTTGCTTTGGCTGGTAAACACCTTTGTACTCCCATTGGTCCATGGCGATTACATCATAGGTAGGTGTGCACGGAGGCTCCGCCTTCTTTCACGTGGAACTCGTTTCCGTTTCATTTCTCCTGTTCAGTCCGTCAATGTCAGATGTCCATGAGTGAAAACATGAACACACTAGAGAGATGCTTTATAGCAGAAAATGAAGTTGTACTTCTGAAGAAACGAGACACTGACACTGTTTTTTATGTTTAATATAGTAAAGCTGCTTGATTTTAAGCAATCTATTGTATAAACTCCTATGTACATAAACGTGACATGACTTTACTAGAGCACCGAATTGCAGAGCTCTTGCAAACATATCCACGTTGATTTGATCAGATGCTTTTCTTATGCTTTATAAAAAAAAATGCTTGCTGTTTTCTCATTTTTGTTGTGTGTTTACATATTTACATATTCATCTAACCGTCACTCTCAGCAGTGTGGGCGGCATCGGATGTTTGATAACAGTATCTCGCTGCTCATGTATTTCGAACTTCGTTTTACCCCTAAGCGAAGAATGAGAAAGAACTTTGCCGTGAGTATATCGGGGCCTTTAGGCTAGCTTAGTAAAAGCCAGTTGCTCAGTAACTGTACTGCAACATAATAATATAATCAAATTCTGGTTTGTACAAAGCAATCGAACAAAGTGTGAAAAAAACCTAAGGGGCGTTAACACAGACTGTGTTTTTATATCCACTGCATTGCTTTTCCATTGTTTCTCTATGTAAACATGCACTAGACGGTTTTGCAGCATCTTGCACATGACAAAATGGCATTCTAAAAAAATTATTAATTAATTAATAACATGGCCAGTAAATTTTCCCCAATTCACCTGCCGCTAGCAACTACTGTATTTGTTCCTTTTGTCTACTGTACGTCATTGGCCATGCAGTCTTTACAGGATGTCACTGATGTGTGAACAGTGACAGTATAGAGTTGTGCATGAATTTCTGACCCAGTTTTCATGAGCTAACATGTCCTTGTATACCCTGCCAAACTAGCATGTACGAAATTCCTGTTTGTCACATGTTGATTTACAGGTAAGATTTTGCTCGCAGCCAATTTCCCTCACTCTGCCAAAGTTTGAGTCGCTCTGAACATTCAATGCCTTCGTTTTCGGCTCCAATCCCTTGCCAGCTAATCTTAGATTACTCCTTTGCAAATTTACCCTGAATCCACCTCGGCCTGGGTGATTTATGGTTGTTATTACCCATTTTATCCGATGTGTGCTAAAGCTCAGTGCTTGCAAAAGATGTTAATTGCTTAATTCTGGAGATAAGGCAGTGGGCATGACTGGATTCGCCAATCATGCTGAAGTGAAGACATCTTACTTTCTTAAGTGTTAAACTACGTTTATGCTACGGATATGAATGATTCCTCAAATAAGCAGTTTGTTGAACAAAAGAGTGCTGTTACTTTTCTAAGAAATCAGACTTATTTTCACCTGGTGGACAATAGCAACATAGCAACTCCCCGGAAACCACCAGAACACCCTAGCATAGAACACCCTAGCAACTGCATAACAACTCCCTGGAAACCACAAAGAACACCCTAGTAACTGCATAACAACTACCTGGAAACCTCCCAGAACAGCCTAGCATAGAACACCCTAGCAACTGCATAGTAACTCCCTGGAAACCACCCAGAACACCCTAACAAATGCATAACAACTACCTAGAAACCACCAGAACACCCTAGCATAGAACACCCTAGCAACTGCATAGCAACTCCCTGGAAACTACCCAGAACACCATAGCAACTGCATAACAACTACCTGGAAACCTCCCAGAACAGCCTAGCATAGAACACCCTAGCAACTGCATAGCAACTCCCTGGAAACCACCCAGAACACCCTAGCAACTGCATAGCATCACCTTGGCAACCAACAACAGCACCCTAGCAACATGTCAGTGATTTACTCCGAAAATGTAAAAATATAGTGTAGAAATGTGGCATTTTATCAAAACTGTTCTGAAACATTGTTTCTTCAGTGCTGAAAGCTATCATTGCTCTCATTGTCTCTTTTTTTTAATCCTTTGTCTTTTCCAATTAACAGTCAGTTGAAAGGCTGAGACAAACACGAATGAAGATTTATAACGTCTCTCTTCCCCCTTCCCCCACGTCATGAATTAAAGAACTGCATAGTGTTCCATGATGGGACTGGAGGATGGGTGATAGTAAATTAAACACAATCTTCCAGGCAATGTTCCTGAGAGAGAGAGAGAGAGAGAGAGAGAGAGAGAGAGAGAGAGAGAGAGAGAGAGAGAGAGAGAGAGAGAGAGAAGAGAGAGAGAGAGAGAGACTGAGACTGAGAGAAAGAGAGAGAGAGAGAGAGAGAGAGAGAGAGAAAGAGAGAGAGAGAGATTTCTTTGAGCCCCAATGAAACCAAATAAATAAACTGATAAATAATAAAGAGCTGTTGAAGGCCTCTCACCTTGGCAATGACATGACCTCTATCCACCAACCAACAAACACACTCCAGATGTTGTTTAGTCTGTATATATAGTACAGTGTTGGGTAGGTAATCTGTGGATTACGTAATCAGATTACAAAAATTAAGAACTTGTAATTAGACTATAAAATGTGTCAAAATACTCGTAAGTTACTTTTTTATGTTATGTTATTCTCACAATGGCAGTAAATTATTCATAGTTCTTTGATTATTTTTTATCTTTTACATTTTTCTTTCTATAAAAGCCTACTTATATATGTTCATAAGGTCTTCCAGGTTTGTGGAATTGAGTGTTTTCTCAATATTGCAACATTGCATGTCTAATTAACTCCTGACGAACAGATTAAGTATTATTTAAATCATCACTCAGTAAGTTATTTAACCGTGTATTACTGTCTCTGGAGGCTTTTGTCTTTCAAACACATTAAAATTCACAATGCAGGAATTCCCCATCATTTTTAGTTTATAAGTTATGGTCAATAATAATAATAATAATAATAAATAAATACATTAATAAATAATAATAATAATAATAAATACATAAATTAATAAATTAATCACGGTTCCCAGATGTCAGTTAATGGTCACATGACATGCAGATAAACAAATAAAATATTGCATCTTATTTTAAGTAATTGTTGTTATTTTTAAATGATTTCTTTAAATTATATATATATATACACTCACCTAAAGGATTATTAGGAACACCATACTAATACTGTGTTTGACCTGTGAATAATCCTTTAGGTGAGTGTATATATATATATATATATATATATATATATATATATATATATATATATATATATATATATATATATATATATATATATATATACACTCATACATTAATGCAATTATCTAATCAACCAATCACATGGCAGTTGCTTCAATGCATTTAGGGGTGTGGTCCTGGTCAAGACAATCTCCTGAACTCCAAACTGAATGTCAGAATGGGAAAGAAAGGGGATTTAAGCAATTTTGAGCATGGCATGGTTGTTGGTGCCAGACGGGCCGGTCTGAGTATTTCACAATCTGCTCAGTTACTGGGATTTTCACACACAACCATTTCTAGAGTTTACAAAGAATGGTGTGAAAAGGGAAAAACATCCAGTATGCGGCAGTCCTGTGGGCGAAAATGCCTTGTTGATGCTAGAGGTCAGAGGAGAATGGGCCGACTGATTCAAGCTGATAGAAGAGCAACTTTGACTGAAATAACCACTCGTTACAACCGAGGTATGCAGCAAAGCATTTGTGAAGCCACAACACGCACAACCTTGAGGCGGATGGGCTACAACAGCAGAAGACCCCACCGGGTACCACTCATCTCCACTACAAATAGGAAAAAGAGGCTACAATTTGCACAAGCTCACCAAAATTGGACAGTTGAAGACTGGAAAAATGTTGCCTGGTCTGATGAGTCTCGATTTCTGTTGAGACATTCAGATGGTAGAGTCAGAATTTGGTGTAAACAGAATGAGAACATGGATCCATCATGCCTTGTTACCACTGTGCAGGCTGGTGGTGGTGGTGTAATGGTGTGGGGGATGTTTTCTTGGCACACTTTAGGCCCCTTAGTGCCAATTGGGCATCGTTTAAATGCCACGGCCTACCTGAGCATTGTTTCTGACCATGTCCATCCCTTTATGACCACCATGTACCCATCCTCTGATGGCTACTTCCAGCAGGATAATGCACCATGTCACAAAGCTCAGATCATTTCAAATTGGTTTCTTGAACATGACAATGAGTTCACTGTACTAAAATGGCCCCCACAGTCACCAGATCTCAACCCAATAGAGCATCTTTGGGATGTGGTGGAACGGGAGCTTCGTGCCCTGGATGTGCATCCCACAAATCTCCATCAACTGCAAGATGCTATCCTATCAATATGGGCCAACATTTCTAAAGAATGCTTTCAGCACCTTGTTGAATCAATGCCACGTAGAATTAAGGCAGTTCTGAAGGCGAAAGGGGGTCAAACACAGTATTAGTATGGTGTTCCTAATAATCCTTTAGGTGAGTGTATATATTATAATTTAGCTTTTCATTAAACTCACAAACCCCCTGCAGTTCCATCATTAACCCAGTCTGGGAAACCGTGACGTAATTGAATATTTAATGCACTTCATGTTATGGATAACAAAGAATGGAATATATTTTCTTTCTCTTTGTATTATATATCAATATGGTGCAATATTATCCTATTCAAATAAATGGGATAAAAAGTATTCTAAAAGTAATCAAAAAGTAGTCAGATTATATTACCTTGAATGTGTAACATACGTTACTAACTGCAGTTTTTGTCATATAATTTGGAATCAGTAGCCGACTACAATTTGTAACACACACACACACACACACACACATGTTGGATGTGATTTCCAGACAGTGAGATCTACAGCCCATGAACTAGTAAACATTCTTTTATTTAATGTAGGATTATAGTATAATGTAATTTGGTGGAATAGTTTCTGTAATGTCTTTTTTTACTGTACTTTTTCTTTCGCAGTTTATTCAAATCATGTATTGTTAATGCTTGTTGAGCTCTTTTTTTCGGCTGTTTGCCTTATCTTACATGACGTGAGTGGCACATGAGGCAGGACTCAAAAACCTAAATCAATAAACAAAAATAAATGGTTAAAAACACCCCTGAAGACAAATCAATTTCTGTGATTTGCTAGTATTACTCCTGGAAAAAAGAAACAATGAGATGCCCAAAAGAGAGCGTTGTCACTGAATTAACAACTTCTGTTCAGTTCACTGAAGACCACTTCAATTTTTGGGGTAAGTAAATTTGGTTGTAGAACTGTGTACCGTACACAGTTGAGCACTTCTAAGAAAAATGACAAATATATTTCACTCTAGTGTGCAGGAGGCCAGTCTGTTCATTTAGTGACCTTTATCACACCACTTTCCTTACAAAAATGTCCTTCCAAAAAACGAGTTAGTTTTATTGAATTTTACCAAGGTTATGTTTCATTCATGCCATGCTCCCACATGCTTAATGGACATTACTATATATCTTAAGCCTAAAGGAGACATAAGTGAGGGAGTTGAACAATCCTTACCCTGTGATTTATATGGATATGGCAGGGAAATGGCAGTCTGGAATAACATGCCCGATTATAAATGACAGAACGATAGGGACTACCCATCTGCCATCCCTCCACCCATTAGCCTGAAAAATGAAACAGGACTGAGGATTTTTAGCCCAGCACATACATGTATTTTTTCTAACAGAATACATTAGCGGATGGTGTGATAAAATGCGTGAGATGTGTACTTTAATTGCATCTTGCACAGTCGGGTGGCCAGGACACATTCTCTGTCCACTTGGGTTTCATTTAAATGCGAGTGAAGAAGCCTTTAAAGCCAGAAATCGAGGTGGCTTAAGGACTCATTGCTGCCAGAACTGTAACAGGAGAGGCTAGTAGCTCTGTAAGCATTACGGCACTGAAATGTTTCATGCTGTTTTTGCTTGGACTCCAGCCCTGCACTAAAAGAGCACTGATCAAAGTGTGCTAGCATGGTGGCCAAAACTACTGAGAGGCACTTTCATGATATTTAAAGTAACAGTTCACACCAAAATATGTCATGTACTAACCCTCAACTTGCTCTGACCCTTTTTATTTTCTTTTGCTCTTTTCCATATAACAAAATGAATGTATACATACATACATACATCAACCAGGCATAACATTATGATCACCTTCCTAATATTGTGTTGGTCCCCCTTTTGCTGCCAAAACAGCCCTGGCCCCTCAAGGCTTTAGACATCAGCCACCAGGGAATACCATTTTGATGAAAGGGTGTACATGGTCTGCAATGCTTAGGTAGGTGGTACGTGTCAAAGTAACATCCATATTGATGGCAGGACCCAAAGTCTGTTTCCCAGCAGAACATTGCCCAAAGCATCGCACTGCCTCCACCGGCTTGCCTTCTTCCCATAGTGCATCCTGGTGCCATGTGTTCCCCAGGTAAGCGACACACACGCACCCGGCCATCCACATGATGTAAAAGAAAATGTGATTCATCAGACCAGGCCACCTTCTTCCATTGCTCCGTGGTCCAGTTCTGATGCTCATGTGCCCACTGTTGGTCACCACTTTCGGTGGTGGACAGGGGTCAGCATGGGCACCCTGACTGGTCTGCAGCTATGCAGCCCCATATACAACAAACTGTGATGCGCTGTGTATTCTGACACCTTTCTGTCAGAACCAGCATTAACTCCTTGAGCAATTTGAGCTACAGTAGCTTGTCTGTTTGATCGGACCACACGGGCCAGCCTTCGCTCCCCACGTGCATCAATGAGCCTTGGCCGGCCATGACCCTGTCGCCGGTTCACCACTGTTCCTTCCTTGAACCACTTTTGATAGATACTGACCACTGCAGACCGGGAACACTCCACAAGAGCTGCAGTTTTGGAGATGCTCTGACCCAGTCGTCTAGCCATCACAATTTGGCCCTTGTCAAACAAAGTTTCACTTTTTGAACGGAATTAGTGAAATAAATCAACTTTTTGATGATATTCTAATTATATGACCAGCACCTGTATATAAGCTATTTATATAAATTTTAACTAAGTGCCTATTAATGATTGATTAACTAAAATGATACATGTGTAATTGATTAAGGGTATTCTAATTCCATAAATGATAACCAAATCATTCAAAATTATTATTATTATAAATAAGCATTGTTAAAAGCCAGATGCTTTAGTCTTTAAAAACCATTTGCTATGTAGTGACCTTTAATTTGGAGTAGAAACAGGGGAAGTGGCTTTATTGCTTCAGAGGTGTGTCACTTTGCTCACAGCTGATTGGTCTAGTTTCAGTTTGAGATCTCTTATCCAGAACATAACCTGCCCTGGAGCAGGTTAGCCATAGAGTGTAAGTTACTATGGAGATGAACACCGCTAAAAGCCAAACCACTTTCATGGTACCTAAAACCCAGGATTGGCACAAAATAAGCTTAAACATATCTGGTTAGCCAGCTAAACCTGGTATAGGCCCCAGGTTTGATTGCACTGATGTCAAGCTTAAAGTGACAGTTCACCCAAAAATGAAAATGTCATACATTTCTCACCTAATGTCATTCCAAACCTGTATGAGATTTTTTTCATCTGAAGAATATAAGTGATATTTTAAAGAATGTTGGGATGCATACTTGAACCCCATTCACTTTTATTGTTAAAAAAAAGAAAAGAAAAAACCCGTTTTCACTTTTGTTAACACTATTTGATAGTCAACTTTAGACATTCTGCTAACTATAAGTAATTTTACAACTACATGCCAACTAGCAGTCATTAGAGTATTAGTAGACTGTCTGCTTAATATCTGCTAACTCTTTATTTTAATGCATCACAGCAGACATTCTACTGACCATAAGTAACTATGCAAGTACATGTCAACTTATTCTACTAACTCAAACCCTAACCCTAATCTAACAGTCTAATGAGAGTTAGTTGACATGTAGTTGGTAAGTTACTTATAGTCAGTAGAATGTCTAAAGTCGACTATCCCCCGCCTGAACCCATCCCCCCCCCCCCCCCCCCTATTTTCCTCCGTTTAAATTTTGGTTTCTAGAAACAGCTATTATTAGTTAAGAAAACTTCCATGAAAATTTTTTTATTTTTTTTTATTTTTTTTGAGCTTGGGAATATAAATGCAAACATTTAAAGAAACAGTACAGTTGGGGATTTACGCAGTTTAACGTGGTTTTGGCCAGTTACCTATATTAAACAAGGCAGGGCTGCATTACTTTTTGCCTTCTCACGCTCTGTCTGAACAAATAATGTAGTGTAACAGATAATGGAATATATCTTGGTGTGATTCCAATATTGCTAACGGTACTGTATTCAGCATGCCAAGCTAAACAGCACTCCCTAGACAGGACTTAACGTTTGTATTTTTTCTAAATGCTTACATAACTGATGTAGCCTAAGCACATGAGCTAGGAATAGAGGCAAAGCAGTGCATCTGAGGTTCATTCAGTGAGGTGAGATGATTTCGCTGACTTTGCATGTTCTTATCAACGTTCCCATCAATGTTCTGCTGCATGGCGAGTGAGTCAATGCACTAGTTACAGCAGGAGTGGAATCATTTCCAGTGCAACACCTGACTTTAGAATGCATTTGTGGATTCAGATTACAGATCTGTGTACTATTCAACTTAGAAAGTCCAATAAAATGGCACTTGAATTTGTACTATTCCGTTTTCGCCAAGATGCAATCATGCGAACATACAGGTGCAAGAAAACAACCATCTGAAAACCGTGATCATCCAGGTAACGACAATCAATGGTTCATAAACTTTTGAACGGGTCATTTGAATAAATTCAGCTATTTTTTTGTCTTGTGGACTATATGTAAACATTCTTATGTCAAATATCTTATTCAGGACAGTACTAAATAAAAAATAACGCATTTTGTATGATCTCTTTCATTTTGTTAAAATTATTCACATTTTCACAGATTCTGAAAGCAGTTCACATACTTTTTCTTGCAACTGTAAATAGGCCTGTTAAAAAAACATTCACTTTCAAGCAAATTTCATCCATCAGTGAGTCACAGTACATTACATAATAAAACCGGTTTAGCAAAAGTTTGCAGAGACGCGTGATTCAGGTTGCATTCGAAATTGTTCAAATTCACTGTAAAAGAGCAGGCAAAAAGGATGACCTACTACGTCCAGCAAGATTCTGAACTGTGGTTAGAGGTTTAACTGGGTTTTGTTTTGTTCTTTTCTTCTGTGTCACTTGAGTCCCTTTTTTTCTTGGGTTTAATTTAAGGCTTTGCTTATTTTCATCATGATTATTATTACTATTATCAACACTTCCTTGTACATTTATGTTCACTGATGTACCGTACTGTTCTGAATATAAGACAACCCTGATTATAAGACCTTTTTCAAGATGTACCTTTTGGAAAAAGGATTTTTGAAGACCAAATCTTGTATTTTATAAAGAAAATGCTTTTATTAGAAAATAATTTTTATATTGCATATTTTTCATATTTAAATTTTTGTATTGAAAGTATGGTAAATACTGGTAAAATGTACAAACGATCAAAATTTCACTTTTTGGCATACCATAAAAATAACCTGTAGCCCATCGGAATTATATAACAAGTATGCCATCCATCTTATAGTGAAAACCATGTAGCCTACCAACATTTCTTATTGTAGTGAATACCATCTTACGTTTTAAAATCACGTATGTTGGAAGTTTGGTCCCGTCAGCGAAGCACGCAAACTTCTGTTCGCGTTTTTAATAAGACTGTCTTTTTGCACTCAGGATCTTCTAACATTAAACTCTGGCACTCCGTAGTTCTTGGCACACTCGTTTTACGCATATTTGGCACCACCTAATTGTTGCGGGTGTATTATTGACATGTAAAAGTCTAGACCCTGAATATGAGACAAACCCATTTTTTCAGTTGTATTTCTAAGAAAAAAACAATACGGTATAATTTTTATTTCGCATTATGGTATAACTTTTCTTTTCACTTTTCTTTCGCATGACTTTGTTTCGTGTTGTCTCTTGCCACCACCATCACTCCAAATTCTATCATAATTCTATCATACAATGTTACTTCTTCTCACCTTAGACCAAACTAAGAGGTCGTAAAATTTATTGGGGGCGCGTCCGGGAATGATCAATCGTGAAAAATCCTTGTAATTGTGGTAGTTTGTGTGTGCGTTGGTGACACTATTTTTTTGATGTTTTGATGAACAATTACAAAAATGTTTTTAAAAATGAAACATGCATAAATGAAGCATTCACAATAAGATCACTATATGCATTTAAAAAAATAGACAGAAATATTTCCATTTCTTGCTGACTTTAAAGGCATGTCAGGTAATAGGGGTATTTTATGTGTGGTCTCCCAAAAACTAAAAAGGAATATACCACATCTGACTTTAAAGGAAAGCACCATAAGCTTACATCTATTTCGCTTGAAAGGTTAAGTTTGTGTTCCAGTCAAAATGCATCGAATCACAAGGTTCTTTGTGAGCAATGCAGGTCACATGTTTCCAAAGAACAAGTTCTTTGTTGAGGTCTAACTTCATAAGTCATAATATATGGATATTTTTTGGTCTGTTTCCACTGATTAAAGGGCCGTTAATGATGGTGAAATGGCAGAGAATAACATTTGAAGAGATGCTCTTTGAAAGCTGACCCTGAGACATGCTCTCTGCTTTCATCTCTCCCTCCCCTCGTACCCCATTTCTTTTACTCTTCTCTTGAGCTGTGCCTCAGTAAAGTAATGACAGTACTCCCAACAATGCAACCAGAGCTTTTTAAGTGGACCCGACTCACTGTGATCCATATACATTGTCTTTCTGTCAAGTGAGTGAGGAGAATAGCTGGTGATTCGTGACAATACCGCTGTCAGAGGCTGCTTTAAGGGGAAACGGCGCTGCATTTTTGACGGCTCTCGAGTGGCTGAATGTATCTGAGATGAATTGTGCGATTTGCATGAATATTTCTGCTTTATTGCCAGAGAGCTGTAGGAGAGGTAATTGCATTATGAGTCCACGGAAAAATGATTGTGAGTGATAGCATTCTGTAACCTCCATACATGCATGCATATGGAGGTAGCGGTGAATAGCGGCAATCAAAATAGAGACTCGCTCCGAGAGACAATTTAAAAGCATATTGAAGCATTACATACATTTTTATGCATCGTAGACAAGCGAGGCAAGCATGTATAGAGTCCATCGTTTGGCTGAAATCCAATGGTCATATCAGTGCTCATTAAATCTTTTTAAAAGGGTTTAAATCAAAAGAAATGCATATTTATTTGATTTATTTATTTTTTAAACTTGACGGCCCCTCATATGAAGGATATCTCCGTTGTGAAATTACACGGTAACAGTCAAAGAGAAAAGTTAATCTCATGCATCCCTTACATCACAGTAAGATTCACCTACAGAGACCTGAGAGAAACGCTCCCCGGTTTGGTGATTCAATGGATTCAAGCACCTCTACTTTCCACTCAATTAATGGAGATCTTAGTGTAGCTGGAGAACGGAATACAAACTGGCTTTCCATCCTACAGACCATAATGACTATAAAAAGAAGCTCAAAGCATTCCACGCTGTGGTTTGAACTTCAAGAATTGAACCTGCCTCGATCTGACAACGCTTCACTGGGAAAATGAGACACTTTTGGGTTTAACAGAAAGGTGGTGCACTTGTTAGTTATCTGAAGGATCGATACAGCCAATCCCACTAGGAGAAAGACAGACTTGTAATGAGAGAGAACTCCGTAGGAAAGACTGCCTCCGACTATAATATGTGCCGTCAATAAGATGCAAGCAGATTGAGTCCAGAGAGGCAGCAGTGAAACCATGTTAAATAATGAGCGGGAACCGTGTCTTCCTGACCCATATACTGTTTACCTCATTCTGTCTGCCTAGTTTATTCTCTATCCGTGATTCCCATCCTTGTTGATAAAGGGCTGAGTTGCTTAATCCACTTTTGGAGGCCAAGGCACATTATGCTGTCCCGTTTATCAAATCCAAACTCGATTTTTGCAAAGGTTAATGGCCAGACTTGCAGGAAAAAATAGTGCAAAGGCAAATGTTTTAAGTAGAGCCCTTTGCAATTCCAAACAAGGGATTACATTTGCAGTCTGTATTTCGGATGCGTCGGAATGACCTTTGTAAGAATCTGTCCTGATTAAACAGGTGAGGATAGTCAGGCTTTGAGGGGAGCCAACTTTTCCACAGTCATTACCATAAAAAACTTTTCCGCAAGGCCTAGAATGGAGGTAGTTACTGCAGCAAGCGGCAAAACAAAGGGACACGCTAACAGAGAGCGGTTTGTCCCGTAACCTTTTCTCTGGAAGGTCACAGAGCAGAGGAATAGGAAAATGTAGTATTTTTTTAATTGAGGTGAACCCAAGTCCTCTACGGGATTGATGGTGTTGTTATTTAAGCAAAGTTATCCTGTTTTTGAGGATCACGTGATGAGAACTGTTGAACTATGACAGTGTTTTCCGGGGAATGTTGACACTCTCTATTGTTAAGCATGAACGATACCACAAAGGGCCAAAGAGTGTGTTATTCAAGCCTGGGCTACATGCTTATGTGCAGACACATATTCCAGATGACATTAAAAGGATTACACAATGAGAACATCAAGGTTTCAGGACATCCAGGTGACGTAAAATATTCCCAAGGTTCACTACACTCTCATATTAGCCTTGTTATACTTGTAGCTGATGTATTTTTTTTTCAGATATTAAAGTCCCCATGAAATCAAAATGTAAGTTTTTTGTTTTTTAATATGAATATGTTAGCCTTACTGTTATCTATAATCTAGTGTGCTCCAAAAAAATGACAAAATTCACATTTAGAAGATATAAGCATTCAAAACTTACAGTCTCTCACTTCTGCCAGTATGGATCAGTGATTTTGATGACATCACTCTGCACTTCAGCTTCTCATCAAATTTTCTGTCCAATCAAATGTTCTCTAGAATCTAAAGTGTCCCACACCCTAAATAGACGCTGAAGCTGTGGCTGAAATCGGTCACTTGTTCACACATTTACTATATTCTACATGGTGAATGGCCAACACGGTCTCACTCCTATTCGTCACATATTGACGCTTGGTCAGGACCCCTCGGGCGTCACTTTTTAACGCACAGGGTACCCCTTTAGCGTCGTTTTCCGATGCACAGGGTAATCCATTTGATTTCAGTTGTTTGCCCAATGCGTCAGATCAAGACGCATTTAATTCTTTGCATTTGTAAAAGTAGACATGCTTTTATGAATATTTATAGGCTACTTTTATATTTTGGAGCAATTAACCCCACTCCTACCCTAAACCTACCCACTTCTCAACAATATAAAACATGTAACAGGCAAATAAAAGTACAGTCACAGGTATTTATTGCAAAAACTGACCAAAAACAGTATAAAAGTATTAACTCATGTAGCATTCCAAGTCTTCTGAAGTCATACGATATCTTTATGTGAAGAACAGAGTTGATCTTAATGTTTTAATCACTGAAATGATGATCCAACCCGCCGCTCCGTGAACACACACACCCCACTCCCCAGTCATATCTCATTCAAAATATACACCCGACTCTTTAGCAGGACGCGATCGGTCCCGAGACACACGAGAGCCAATGGCATTTTACAAACAAAAAGCTGACTTGATGCAATTGGTCATGAGACATACGACAGCCAGGGATGGGATTGGGTTACGTGTTCAAAATGTGTCTGAATAGCGTAAAAATAAAAAATAAAATAAATGTAAATAAAATTATGCTGGCTGATTAAATTGAGAATCACACTCCATGTCATATTGGCACAATCATAACCCAATTTATAGTTTCATCATGACGATAACCATGCCCAACGCGTCTGTATATGACGGCAAAGGTTTTGCATTGAAATCAATGGAGCACTGCGCGTCGAAAAATTACGCTAAAGGGGGGTACCCTGTGCCTTAAAAAGTGACGCCGAAGGGAACTGACCAAGCGTCAATATGTGACGAATAGGAGTGAGACCGTGTTGGAATGGCACACAGTGCACTATATAGGGGATAGGGAATGATTGAGACAGTGTAAATGTGCTTTCCATTGGGGCGAATGAAGTCTGGATTCACATTAGTTACCAGAAAACGTATCGGACCCATTTGAATTCTGCACAGAATGCTGAATTTTAAAGCGTTATGGAGGAGATTAGGAGGAGAAATGGTTCAAAATTTGGAGGAAACCACGGCTTTAATGAGCTCAATGGCTCTGGTCGAGCTCTGATATAAACGAAACGCTATTGGCTATTTAAAAAAAGGGGAGGAGCTGTTCGATATGTCCCACCCAGTCTCTCTGTTTCAGTGGAAATTACATCAGCACGTTGAAAAATGTTGCGTGTTTTAAGGCACTTTAGTGGGCCAGTTTAATATA
Organism: Rhinogobio ventralis; assembly: GCA_039654625.1. NCBI lineage: Eukaryota > Metazoa > Chordata > Actinopteri > Cypriniformes > Gobionidae > Rhinogobio > Rhinogobio ventralis. The sequence continues at coordinate 5,349,008 of CM077214.1, read as the reverse complement.
CAGAGACAACTAAAACTAAAAAGCTTTTCGGTTGACTTAAAAAAGTTTAAACACTGTGTTTTCAAAACATTGCTCTGTTTGTTTAACCATCCCATCTGGCCCAGCATAGCAACACTGGCTCAGCCAATGGGGTGAGTTTTGGGGCGGGATCATCTGTTAGTTCAACCAATGGCAGATGGGGGAGTGTTTTGGAAACCTGTTTGAAAACAGAATTTTTTTTGTGCAGAAATTACACACAGACTTCATTTCACTTTTATTTTATTTTTTTTGTGCTTTTATTGACAGTGAGAGTTTTATGTATCTGAAAGAAGAGGGATATAAAATAAATTATTACACGGCTCTGTGGAATACTTGATTCTGATTGGTCAATCGCGCATTCCAGCGGTATGTTATTCCCAGATAACAACCGCCGAAGTGAATAACACACCGCTCATCCGGGTACTACGAGTTATCTCGACCGGTACTACGTATATGCTTAACGTGTCACTCAGCTGTCGTTGACTGATGGAAGACTTCAAGGGTTAGTTCACCCAAAAAAGAAAATTAGCCCATAATTTACTCACCCTCAAGTCATCCTAGGTGTATATGACATTTTTCTTTCAGACGAATACAATCGGAGTTATATAAAAAAAGTCCTGGATAATCCAAGCTTTATAATAGCAGCGATTGTTGTTCTGTTAAAAATGCCATAAAAATGCATCAGTCCGTCAAATAACGTGCTCCACACGGCTCTGGGGGGTTAATAAAGGCTTTCTGAAGCGAATCGATGCGTTTGTGTAAGAACAATATCCATATTTAAGTTTCGGCCGATCGCCTTCCGTATTCAATTTATGGGAAAAGTGTTGAAAGTGCCTCTGCAGTTCAAATGCTTACGCTACCAGTTACGCTCGTCAGCATTTTTAATTGCGAGAGGCACTTTCAACACTTTTTCCACGAAAGGCGATCGGCCGGAACTTTACTTTTTAAAGTTTTAAATATGGATATTTTTCTTACACAAATGCATCGCTTCAGAAGGCATTTATTAACCCACCAGAGCCGTGTGGAGCACGTTATTTAATGGAAAGGTGCATTTTTATGGACTTCAAAAACAGAGCTACAACTACTGCTATTATAAAGCTTGGATTATCCAGAACTTTTTTAATATAACTCCGATTTTATTCGTCTGAAAGAAGAATATCATATACACCTAGGATGACTTGAGGGTGAGTAAATCATGGGCTTATTTTCATTTTTGGGTGAACTATCCCGTTCAGCATTAATTTCAACATATATGGTAAAAACTAATCTTTTCAGCAACAGATAAAGGCTTAAAGCAGTTTGGAACTGTTTTTCTTCGTGGAAGCTTTGCGTAAGAGCTAATAAAATATTTAAACTCAAGACAATATTTCGTGTCTAATTTACTTGAGACAAGTAGCTTCGCGTCGGGGTCCTGATCACTCTGTCGGGGTTTATTCTGCGATAACAACCGGCTGGATGTACATTATCCTTACATATGAGCCAAACTCAAACTCTCAGAGTGTGCATGAGCACTACAGATCAATTTGTCAAAGCATGCGTTGCAGACCACTACACCAACAGATTTTTTTTAATAAACAGAAACTAATACATTAAATATCTTCACATGTATCACCTTATTGTTCTGGGTTCTTTTGTGAGTTTTATACACCGATCAGGCAAAACATTATGACCACTGACGTGAAGTGAATAACACTGATCATCTCTTCATCACGGCACCTGTTAGTGGGTGGGATATATTAGGCAGCAAGTGAACATTTTGTCCTCAAAGTTGATGTGTTAGAAGCAACACATCAACTTGAGCGAGTTTAACAAAACCAAATTGTGATCTCCAAAACCGCAGCTCTTGTGGGGTGTTCCCGGTCTGCAGTGGTCAGTATCTATCAAAAGTGGTTCAAGGAAGGAACAGTGGTGAACCGGTAACAGGGCCATGGGCGGTCAAGGCTCATTGATGCACGTGGGGAGCGAAGACTGGCCCATGTGATCCGATCAAACAGATGAGCTACTGTAACTCAAACTGCTCAAGAAGTTAATGCTGGTTCTGATAGAAAGGTGTCAGAATACACAGTGCATCTCAGTTTGTTGTGTATGGGGCTGCATAGCCGCAGACCAGTCAGGGTGCCCATGCTGACCCCTGTCCACTGCCAAAAGCACCAACAGTGGGCACGTGAACATCAGAACGACGGAGCAATGGAAGAAGGTGGCCTGGTCTGTTGAATCACGTTTTCTTTTACATCGCTCGAAGGGTCATGACTGTTTTGGCAGCAAATGGGGGACCAACACAATATATTAGTCATAATGTTATGCCTGATCGATGTATGTTGTAAATTTAAATTACCCAAGCACCATTTGTGCATTTGTGCAACGGTAGTCTACAAAATTGTGTAAAGTTTCTTATAAATTTTCTGTACCTGTTTTTTTTGTAATAAGTGAACCGTATGAGCTGAAAAAAAACAAAAAAACACACACTTTCTCCCAACATAACGAGAAATTAACAGCTCTGGTGGACATTGTGCTTCCTGGTCGAAAATGTTAAGCTGTATTTAATACAGGCAGGTTGACCCATTCTCAGGTCCCACTGTATTAAAAAGAGATTCTGAAGCCGCTGGCAGGCTTTGTTCTTTCACATAATTTATTCAGTGAGAGTGCTGGGAGAGTGCCGCTATTTTTCTGCTTCATGTTACAAGCGATGTCCCCCTGCCCGCTTCATTTGTATAGAAAAATGTCATGCTGTCCCAGCCACTGAAATATCGGCCACAAAAAACTCTTACGAGACTCATTTAATTTGCAAGCCTGTGTTTGCGCACACTCCATTATCATTGGGCCGCACCGCACCGGAGTTTTGTGGTCATATCATGTCCTTTAATCATGGAAAGGTCCGCTGACTGCTCTGATTGACTGGAAATGAAAAGACAACTATCACATGAATTTGAAAAATATTTTTTCTTCAACAGGGATGGTAAACCAAGTACGAAATAAGGGAGGGAAATATGAAACAACTGTGCTAGATGTACAGTGAGGTCCAAAAAACCACACTGAAAATCTGGGATTGATTGATTGATTGATTTCTTTCTTTTTTTTAATCTAAACTTGAGCATTATTACTTTTTCTGAAATATATATTTTTTTAATAGATCGATGAATGCAATAGTGTCATTTACTTGTCATATTTATTTACTCATGAATATGGTAATAATGCAATTCATGTATACTATGGGGGGGGGGGGGGGGTGTATAAAGTCAAAATGTCAGGATAATACAGCAAAACTCCTTATATTATAATGAAAATTATTAAAAAATGTGAAAAATTTAATTCTTGTAAAGAGAACCATATTAAGTACTTTGACATCTTTTATATTTTCTTAGAAAATTCGCTGCTTAATAATTTATAGAACATTTTTGTCCACCAAATCAGTCATGTGGTGCGACCAACATGCAGGAACAACAAAACAGGAAATGATGTCATAGAAAGGGACCCCTACAGACCCTCATGTGGCAAGATTTGTTTTAATATCTGATCATTTGACCTGAAAGTTAGTTCAGATTGTAATGTCATGTGGCGTGAACAAAAACGATACAGATAACCGATAATTCTTTATATTTAAAAGACCCATATACTGGCCGATAAATATAAATATACATTTTTATATAATTTTTGAGAGCCTGATTACAAAAACAAAAGTTTCACCATTAAAAGACATATCCCAAGCACACAATTGTAATGTTTTTATTATAATTTGATGTAACCTATATGACAGAATTGCGCTGCACACTAACTGTATTTTACTTTTTGTAATGATTTTAATCATATTTCAAGCAATTCAAAACCATCATGGCGAACAGTGTGCATCTGAAGTGTCTCAGTTGAAGGAAATCATCCATTATTTATTGGCTTTAATATATCAGCCCAATTTTCTTATCGGGCCGATAATGATAACATAACAAATTTACATATATCGGCCGATATCGATATATCGTGCATCCCTTGTAAAATATATAAATCATATTTATAAAATAATAATAAAAAAAAAAATTTTAAGATGTGTACATTCACATGATGTGTTTTCACAAAAAAAATTGGTTACATCAAATGAAAGTTTTTGAAAGTGGTATAAGTGTTTTTTTTTGCACTTCGGGCAGCTATCAGGTGGTGTGGTTGTTACATTCTGCTCTGTAGCATCTGTTTAGGCCTCGTCCAGTTGACATGCATGACGTGCAAAGCTAAGCAGTTCATAAATGCCTTTCATCAACTTAACATCTGTTTCACTTTTCTTCCTTTTGTCAGTCGTCCAATGCATTACCAACTCGATCAGTGCCTAGATAAACATATGAGAGTTTGGGGAACTAACCATGGCAGATGTATTTATAGTGATGTTCTTGGCCATATATGTTCAGGAGCCCATCCGCTTGAATATGTTGTAACACACTACATACAATCACTCTCCTGGCAGCCCTAAAAATGATTGATAATGGAAGGCGGCCTCTTATTTTATAACCCCTTGTGTTGGCGTTCCAGCCTTGGCAAACCGCCAAGAGGTTCCCGTGGATCTTTGCTTGTCCTTGCTAGTGTAGTTTACTATCAGGAGAACAAACAAAGGTGACAAATTACACCAGCTCTTAAACCGCTATTATCCCGCGCTTACGAGTCTAGTAAAGCATCCGTCTCTGATGGCCAGCTAATGCATCTACAGGAATTTGTTTGACGTTAATAAATAGTATTTTATATAAAAACATCATTGCAGTGAATGTTAAGTAAATGGCAAAAAGTAATCACCGTCTTATGGATGCATCGGCATAAATAGATTAACGTCAGTTCAAATAAATGCATTTATTAAACAGCTTTTGTCTGGGGCAACATGTAAATCTTGATCTATATTCCTGCAGGCCACCTGGTAAAGTTTAAGCTTTATGGATATTAGCCTATATAAGAGGAAGAATTTACGATCTGCCCTGAACTTCACCTGTTTTTCGGAACATCGCTTATGCACGTGTTTTATATATGAAGCTCATGCAGCATATAATAAACCACTTTAAAGTTCAATAAAGCAAATATGTGCAAAAATTAAGTTGTGATTTGTTTACCAAGAACACTAACCACAAGATGCAATTTTACGACTTTACTCTAAAGTTACACTTAGTTTCTACATGGCATGTTTTGAATTTTGCCTGTAGTAATTACATTTACTCAGGGCTTTCATTCACATCCAAATGAAATGCAGTCTATGTAACATGACCGCCTCTGTTCTCCATGCAGACCACATAACCAGGTAAAAATTAGTTAATTTGTGACTACCACTACAATTTTTTCTCTTTGACACTTTCTTCATTGCACAAAATTATGTAACTAGCTTAACCCTTATGTACTGTTGCAGGTCAATTTGACCCGTTTTGAGTTGTCGGAAATACACTATATTGCCAAAAGTTTTGGGACGCCTGCCTTTACATGCACATGATCTTTAATGACATCCCATTCTAAATCCGCAGGGTTTAATATGGGGTTGGCCCACCCTTTGCAGCTATAACAGCTTCAACTCTTCTGGGAAGTCTTTCCACAAGGTTTAGGAATGTGTTTATGGGAATTTTTGACCATTCTTCTAGAAGTGCATTTGTGAGGTCAGGCACTGATGTAGGACGAGAAGGCCTGGCTCACAGTCTCCGCTCTAATTCATCCCAAAGATGTTCTATCGGGTTGAGGTCAGGACTCTGTGCAGGCCAGTCAAGTTCCTCCACACTAACTCGCTCATCCATGTCTTTATGGACTTTGCTTTGTGCACTGGTGCGCAGTCATGTTGGAACAGGAAGGGGCCATCCCCAAACTGTTCCCACAAAGTTGGGAGCATGAAATTGTCCAAAATGTCTTGGTATGCTGAAGCATTAGGAGTTCCTTTCACTGGAACTAAGGGGCCACGCCCAACCCCTGAAAAACAACCCCACCCCATAATCCCCCCTCCACCAAACTTTACACTTGGCACAGAGACTCTAGAGTCCAGTGGCGGCGTGCTTTACACCACTACATCCAACGCTTTGATGCAGCTGCTCGGCCATGGAAACCATTCCATGAAGCTCTCTACGCACTGTTCTTGAGCTAATCTGAAGGCCACATGAAGTTTGGAGGTCTGTAACAGTTGACCGTGGAATATTTAGTAGTGAGGACATTTCACGAATGGACTTATTGCACAGGTGGCAATCTATCACGGTACCACGCTTGAATTCACTGAGCTCCTGAGAGTGACCCATTCTTTCACAAATGTTTGTAGAAGCGTCTGCATTCCTAGGTGCTTGATTTTATACACCTGTGGCCATGGAAGTGATTGGAACACCTGAACTCAATGATTTGAAGGGGTGTCCCAATACTTTTGGCAATAGTGTATCAGTTAATATTTGTTTGTTTTTTTCTTGAAATTTTGTGACTTTTTCTCATTTAGAGTCATGAACATGCATGCAAAGTTTCAACACACTGATGTGTACTTGACATATACACACAAAATTACTGTTATGTTCATGGGTAAATTTGACCCGCATATTTTAATGTTCAAAGGCAACTGTATAGACCCAACATAATAACATTTCTTGGTTATATTTTGTTATTTTTTACTACCGCATGAAGCTAAAAACTGAGCTTTCCCCCACTTATTTCAATACAGAAAAATATTTTGTCGGCCACATATGGTAAAAAATAGCTATCTTTTTTTTTCAATCTTTTTTTCTCATTTAGGGTCATGAAAATGCATGCAAAGTTTCAACACACTGATGGGTTGTGAAATGTGCATACAGACATTTTATACAATCTTGCTATTCGTGGGTCAGTTTGACCCATATATGCAGATATTCAAAAGCAACTGTACAGACACAAAATACAAAACACGTTTCTTTGTTGTATGTCAGAGCTCTTCAACACTAGTCCTGAAGTGTGTCTTGCTGAGTTTAACAACTTTTTATTTTAAAGTTTGTGAAAATAAAAGTTGTTTTACCTGTTAACTGTCTGTACCACTTTTTGAGCATAGACATGAAAATTACTTTTTCAACTTAAATAGTTAAAAATCCAAATTAAGTTTGATATCTTTTTAAAGGGAACACTTCAGAGATTATTGTAGAAGTAAAAAAAAGTAGAAGAATATATATATATATGTTTATATTTAATATAAAATATATATTTTACAAAACATGTTCAACTCTAAAACTTCAAGAAAATCAAAACTAAATATCTGAACAAGTTATGTGCCAAATTTTCACAATTAAAGAATCAAATATGAAAACTAGAGTCTGAAACCTTTCAAATGATATATAGTTTGTCAAGATTATTTTAGGTTTAGACTAAGATATTATTGTTAGAAATGCATAATGGCAAGTGTCCGTTACAAACGGGAGGGGCAGTCTTAAAAATAGTGGTTAAAAACATTTTTATAAATCATAAATTCAGATATTTATTCTTTGTAATGTGTGAAAAGTATTGATATTAAAAGTTCATTATTTGTACCTGATTGTATGTTTTTTTTTTCATAGTGTGATTTTTGGGGAATTGTATTGAATCCAATTAGGGCCCGGACCATACAGACTGTAACCAGAAATCGAACAGTGCGCAAGGGTTAAATAGCATCTTTTTCTGCTTCAAATTGATCAGAAAAGACCCGAGATGAATTGTTACAAGATGTAGAGCCTTAAACATTTCCTGGACGTCTAGAGTTATTAAGAAAGATACAGTGCAGAGCAGAGGTCGCCTTCTTTCTCTGGCTCGATTATGACTGTGATTTGCGGATGACTCTGAATGACGGATTTTACGAAGCTTACAGGGCGAGAAGGGGATCCTGGGATAGATTAACCTTGAGAAGTCATTGCATACTGAAAACCCAGTTATCTGACAGAAAAGCGCCGGCCACATGGGAGGTTCAGGCTTAGGTAAGGACAGAAACGGACAGGGGCCGATATCAAGCGTGTGTTCTGAATGATGTTGGAAGGCTTGCCGTAAGTCAGGTCAAGTGTGTTTCTGATTGAAAGTGTTAATAGAAACCGCCTGTTGAACGATCAGCGGCACACATACATATACGTCACACACATGCGTGACAGATCTCCCGAACACAAGCGCACACTCTTATCAGCACTAAAAACGCAGTAGTGATGACAGTTCTGTAGAAATAAGAGCCTGCGAGCTGATGTAATTGGGTCATGCAAAGTTAAACCAGTATATACGGCCAGAAACACTCGCTCCTTCACCTCTGATGCAGACTTTTTTTTTTCAACACGTTCACTAAGGTTGACTGTAGTTTCAACATTGGTAATTGGGAATAAACAGAGCTGTGCGCTACATCAAAGAACCCAAGACCTAGCAAGACAATTAGTTCCCAGCTGAACATTGATTTCCATTGAGGAGGAACTGATGCTGTAACAAACTGTACAGTTGATAACATGTGTGAACATGCGGCACATTTTAAGACCCCTCCCCCCGGACAAGTGGCTCAGCAACCCACGCAATTCCCTTAACAAATATGTCCACCAGCCCAACACCATATGCAGTCTGAACGCTGCACGTACTCCCCATGGGAGACTGTTCAGAAGACAGTATATATTATAAGTCGTGCACATTAGCATTGTTCAAACTTGTGGTTCACATTTTTTAAAAAGTCCTGCACATTTATGCTACAGACCTGAATACTAAAAAGGGCCCAAAAAAAATCCCTTATATTTACATTATATTGTTTATACTTTTACTTTTGAAAAACAAGTAATTGTACTGAATATGCACTTGTAGTGTACTACACATTAGTGTTGTAGTCAAGACCACCTAATCCGAGACCAAGTTGAGACCAAGACCAATGTGTGTTAAGACTAAGACAAGACCAAGACTTTGAGGAATTGAGACCAAGACCAGACCAGCAATTCATAAAGACCCACATTACCGCCTGAGAAATGACTTTTGAATCAATAAATATAATTAGAATTAGACTATATAGAGCTGTTACCATTTAAAATAAATCATTAACAACTAAATTAATCTTTGCACTGTAGAGGTGGTACGGAAGATGCATCTGAATTTGTAAATTCCAAATGCATAATAATGTTGAGAATAATGTATAAGCGGGATAATCCCATGGCTAGCTGTGCATTAAGTGATTTGAAGCACTCTGCAGAGGCGTTGGTTGGTTCTTGTCCACGTTGTGCATTAAAATTGTTTAAAGGTGCACTATGTACATTTTTTTCAGTAAAATATCCAAAAACCACTAGGTCAGTGTTATATAATTTGTTCAGTTGAGTACTTACAATATCCCAAATGTTTCCAACTATTTGTAAATCGTGAGAAAATTGCTATTTTAACCAAGGAACCGGGAGAGTGTGAGAGAGTCGCCTGTCAATTGTGTCATATCTGCGTTATCCTCGGCTTCCGGATTTATTTTGCAGAAATGCTTTACTCTCACTGCAGTGTGCAACAAGTGTCATAGCAGCCGCCGAGCGAGCGCACAGAGTAATGTCATAACATCATTTTCAACACACTCAAATGTATCTAATATGATAAACAGAGCTGCGTTACCTCATACTTATAACCGGCAAAGCGGAAATGGTGCCGGCGACTGTGGCATAATAAAAGTCCCGCTGCTCGCGAGGCGTGTGTTGCGTTCATCTTATTAACAATCGCTCCAGCGGCCTTGCTCAGCTCCCACACCACTCGGTCCTGCTCTGCTTCATACTACAGTAACGTTAATAATCCCATCCATGAACATGATTTCTGCCCGAGTCCTATCCCAATTCCTTTCTACCGGCTGTGAGGTGAAGACCACATGTCCCAAGATTCTGCACTCAAACTAGGCGTCATCAACTGCGCCCTTTGTTTTGAATAGGCGACCTCTAGCGGACGGAAAAGTTACGTAGTGTACCTTTAATAGGCCTAAACAGCTAGCCGTGGATTATCCCTTACTTAAATTTGTCAATACATTCGAATTGCACTTTAAACATATTTATAAGACAACAGAATTTTTAAATTACTGTGCTTATAAAGATGTACTTAAGTCTTGTTGAAGTAAATAAAAAAAAACTACATTCAATAATAGACATTTAAACTATATTACAGTTTAATTCAATTGCAAGAATCTGAAAACATTATAATCAGTTCACACCTAAATATATTCTTTAAAAATATATTATTTTCATAATAAGTATGCTAAAGTGTACTTTTTTAAAAGAGACCAGCATGACCGTCTCCCTTTGACTGGGTGGTAACCGTTTTTACATCCTAATAGACTAGGTTAATATTTGTCTTCATGGTTTTAATCCAAAGTCCACTATTTTGTATCAGAAAGTGTCTATTGTATTTGGAAAGACACACCTTTTTAAAGTAGAAGGAGGTCATGTGTCAATGTTAGCAATTAGCATATATTTGTTTAGCAGTTCTGGCCTTTACCTTAAACTTCTCACTATAAGAACGTTCAAGGGTGTATCAGCAAATGATTGTATTGTTAATTGTGTGAGATCTATTGCTTAAAACCAGGCAATACCCTTAAAGAAAATAATACACTTTAAAAGATTATACTTAAGCGTCAAATGAATAATGTTTTCCGACACTTAATTACTTGTTTATTGCAGTTAAATGAAAATGTATTAGTTTAAATTTATATTAAATGCAGTTAGTAACTTTATAACTATATAACTTTATGGTGTTGACCAGTGGAACTTAAGTACATCTTTATATGTAATTTCATAATTACTTCTTATATGGTGTACTGATGAATGTACTAACAAGCATTCTTGGTAATGTAAACTAAAATATACTTTAATGTCAGTTCTATTGAAAGTTGTATGTCATGCATTTACATATATATTTGTAATTACTCATGATAAATGTAGCACATTACTTTAAATGGAATAGCACAATTTTATGGCCTTTTATTTCATTAATATTACGTAAACTGCAAGTACACTGGAAAAAAAAGTGTTGGATTTACATGATTTAATCTTGTACATCAGTCCCACATGAATCAATTAAGTTAAACAAACATCATTTGTTCATAGGGAACTAACAAGCCCAGTTTCAGTTAATGCAACACAAATCATTCATGTAATCTCAACACAAACGGATTAAGTAAACTTCAATTTTACATATATTTAAGCGGATTGAACACAATCAAATTAAGTTAGGACAAAATGTATAGCAATTGTGTTGCTTTAGCTCATTTTAATTTAGGTAATTTGAACAAGCAGCAAAAATAATTTTTTATCTGTAATTAAAATAAGATTTGAAGTACACTGCAAGTGCAATGCAATTAAGCGCACTTCTTTTCCACAGGGGAAAATTTACTTAGAAATGTGTTTTACCTAAATATGAACATTTTGTCATCATCTAGTGACCTTCATTCCATTCCACTGCTCTTCCATATAATGAAAGCATACATTAACCAGCGGCTGTCAAGCTCCAAAAAAGCACCATAAAAGTGCATAGTCCATACTACTCTGCTGTTCCTTATACAAAGCGATCATATGGCTTCAGAGGACTTGAATATGAGGCCACATATGAGTCAGACGGACCACTTTTATGGAGGAATTTTGTTCTGTTGCAGCTATATGCTTTTGTTTGGTCAAGAGCAGCTTGGACGTTCTATGAAATATCCTTCAAAATGTTCCACAGATGAGAAAAAGTCATACTGAGTTGGAACAACATGAGAACTTTCATTTTTAAATAACAGAAAAAATGGCATTTCTTTGGGGAAATATGTGTTTTTTTGAGTGCTTAGCTTGACTCTGGGAGCTCAGAGGCTTGTATGTGTATGTTTTCACACGTGTTAGGTGTAGACTTAAAAAGAAACACAAAAAAACCCTGTTGTTTGTTTGTTTGTGCAGGCAAACATCACATAGACGTGCTGTATTCCTCAGTGGCGAAACGATTCTCTGTACTTCTAATCGGCAAACAAACGGCACAGGGCTCCTTCCACAATTTTATCGCTATTTGTTTACATTTGCACTTTTCTCTCTCTCTGTTTTGCTTTCTCTCGCTGTCTTTCTCTCTGCCTTCATAAAATTGGCACGGCTGAGTCCCGCGAGACAGATTCCACCTTCACTCTGAAAGGATACCCATCTGCCCTGCAGCCAAATTCCTGCCATGTTTTCTGGGAACATTACTCTGCTTTTGAAATCCTCCCATGGTAGGGGCAGAAGTTTCTCTTTCAGGGCCAAACGCTACAAATTATTTAAAAGGCAGACACCAAAGTGACAGTCTCCAGTGGCCCTTTATCTGCACGAGAGAAAAACTCACAGTGTGAGTGAATGAGAGACCTGGGAGAGGGTAGATGTCCTGTGAATATTTGTGTGGAGACTTGAAAGTTGCTCTGAGATAAAACCACGCTGAAAAGATTACATAAGAGAGATTAATAGTGGCTCTACGATTGAACTCTTTGTAGTAACTACAGATGTCTGACTAGAAGATACACTGACACATACCCAGGCCTTTATATAAGATAATATACACTACAGAGGCGTGCGGTCCATATAAGCTGTGAATGCTCTGCATACCCAAGCCATTCGTGGACTCACTAACATTATAAATATAACATTATAATTCATAAAATATATTTTTGGTGATGAGGATGAAAGAGGAAGGGAGGATATGGCTGGATGACAGGATTTTGTTTGAATGAGAAATGAATGTATGAAATCCAAATGTTATAATATATATATATATATATATATATATATATATATATACACTCACCTAAAGGATTATTAGGAACACCATACTAATACTGTGTTTGACCCCCTTTCGCCTTCAGAACTGCCTTAATTCTACGTGGCATTGATTCAACAAGGTGCTGAAAGCATTCTTTAGAAATGTTGGCCCATATTGATAGGATAGCATCTTGCAGTTGATGGAGATTTGTGGGATGCACATCCAGGGCACGAAGCTCCCGTTCCACCACATCCCAAAGATGCTCTATTGGGTTGAGATCTGGTGACTGTGGGGGCCATTTTAGTACAGTGAACTCATTGTCATGTTCAAGAAACCAATTTGAAATGATTCCAGCTTTGTGACATGGTGCATTATCCTGCTGGAAGTAGCCATCAGAGGATAGGTACATGGTGGTCATAAAGGGATGGACATGGTCAGAAACAATGCTCAGGTAGGCCGTGGCATTTAAACGATGCCCAATTGACACTAAGGGGCCTAAAGTGTGCCAAGAAAACATCCCCCATACCATTACACCACCACCAGCAGCCTGCACAGTGGTAACAAGGCATGATGGATCCATGTTCTCATTCTGTTTACGCCAAATTCTGACTCTACCATCTGAATGTCTCAACAGAAATCGAGACTCATCAGACCAGGCAACATTTTTCCAGTCTTCAACTGTCCAATTTTGGTGAGCTCGTGCAAATTGTAGCCTCTTTTTCCTATTTGTAGTGGAGATGAGTGGTACCCGGTGGGGTCTTCTGCTGTTGTAGCCCATCCGCCTCAAGGTTGTGCGTGTTGTGGCTTCACAAATGCTTTGCTGCATAACTCGGTTGTAACGAGTGGTTATTTCAGTCAAAGTTGCTCTTCTATCAGCTTGAATCAGTCGGCCCATTCTCCTCTGACCTCTAGCATCAACAAGGCATTTTCGCCCACAGGACTGCCGCATACTGGATGTTTTTCCCTTTTCACACCATTCTTTGTAAACTCTAGAAATGGTTGTGCGTGAAAATCCCAGTAACTGAGCAGATTGTGAAATACACCAACAACCATGCCACGCTCAAAATTGCTTAAATCACCTTTCTTTCCCATTCTGACATTCAGTTTGGAGTTCAGGAGATTGTCTTGACCAGGACCACACCCCTAAATGCATTGAAGCAACTGCCATGTGATTGGTTGATTAGATAATTGCATTAATGAGAAATTGAACAGGTGTTCCTAATAATCCTTTAGGTGAGTGTATATAGCTGTAACGTAGCTAATCTGGTTTGTTTATTCTTTTTTCGGCTAGTAGAAGTTCTGAATGGCCGGTAACTTACAAATTTAGTAGCCAAATTGGTCGGTGAGTGAAAAAGTGAATTTCAAACCCTGTATAAAACAGTATCAATATGTATCGAAAAATCAATACTTTTGACAATACTACATTGCACTTAGTTTATTTCAGATACCTGAAATAATAAACTTTCAATTGTAAAAGACTACCATTAAAAAAAGTATATATTATATATAAAATCCATCCCGCCAAAAAGTGGCTAGTAGGAGTGACTGCGTTACACGGCACTGCTGAAATACACCCATATTTTGAAGGTTGGCGGGTGTTAATGTCAAGGCCTGATTATGACAAAGCTTTCATTTTTTGAGTGAACTATACCTATAATTGCATTATTTTGGATGAAAATCAAAGCAGTACAATTAAAGACTGTTAAAGTTAGCCTGTTTTTGTGTGACAGTAGCAATGTTTCCATCCACCTTTTTTTATGTGCATTTTGGGATATATCGCATCAAAAAATGCTGAATGGAAAAGTCAAGATGCGCATAAATTCTGAAAATGTGCATAAAAAAACGTATGCACTCGTTTGAGTTGGATACATTTTCTATCCGATACGAAAACATGCACATAAACTACCATGGAAATGTCGTCAAATAAATTCCTTGATGCGCATTAAAAAAAATCATGTGACTTTCGCGATGTAACAGCATAACTGTACTAACCAGTGGAAAAATCTTGTTTGCAAAGCATCTAAAATGCTGTTTTGGTCATTCAGAAGTCTGTTGTCAAAGATGCTCGGTATATTTCCCTTCTAGAACTGTCTTACATGACTGTGTTCCCAAACAGCAGTATCTGCATCTGAAAGCAAGACAACAAGTTTATTGAGACGCATGAGTTTCTCTGAAACGCAAATAATTTATTACATATGAAAAAGATTTATATTTGGTGGCTTCTCCTATGTTTCTTAGTGATTTTTAGTGTTAGTTTATCAGGAAGAGGCGATTATGTTCTCTTCGACTTACTGGATGTAAACATTGCTTTATTCGCAAATGTTTTATGCGATACTGCAATTTTGCGTATAAGTTACATTTGCAACTTTGGATGGAAACATAGCTAGTGAAAGTGAGTGCATGTGTGTGTGTGTGATAGCCTTCACATTCTTCCTGAGGTCGGAAAGATCCTGAGGTTCTCCTGGTTGGCTACAGCCTGCAAATCTTATCTTCCATGTTGAGCCCTCCTGACTTTGACCTGGCATATATCAGCATACATTCCCAGAGATGTCACCACGTCTGACCCCTACACTCTTGAGCGGCACCCTGTAGTCCACACTTATCCGATCCGCCCTCCCTTTTGTACGTGTACCCTCTGTGACAACCTCCAGATGTATAACAGCCATGTCGCTCCGTAAGTAAAATTTTTTGTCAAAGAAAATACATCATTTGGATTTAGCGGTTAAAAAAGGTTAAAAACATACAACATAAACCAGTGGCCCCTTGGTTTGTTTGGTCCGGACCCAAAAAAACAACAACATTTAGTCCTGGTCTGCTTAGCGTTCACATTGGCATTTTAACACCAAACCTAAAGATACTGACCCTAAGGCCGCGTGTCCACCAAAGCGTTTTTACACGCTGCTGGCTGGCGTATCCAATTGTTTTCAATGGGAGCGCTGCGTTTTTAGAATGCCATGAGTGCAACGAGGATTTCACGATTTCACTCTCAAGCGCTGAGTGCTCAGCGTTTTTTAACGGTCGCTGAGAGTTGAAGAATGTTAAACTTTGAGTAAAACGCAGCGCTCATCACTG
Organism: Rhinogobio ventralis; assembly: GCA_039654625.1. NCBI lineage: Eukaryota > Metazoa > Chordata > Actinopteri > Cypriniformes > Gobionidae > Rhinogobio > Rhinogobio ventralis. The sequence goes on along the minus strand of CM077214.1, from coordinate 5,333,276 downwards.
TCACTTTTACCCAGCCGACCAATCACAGTAGAGGAGGGGCAGGACAAATACAACACCGACCAACCGCCAGTCTGCCACATTCTGTGTGTACAACGTCAAGATGACAAAAACAAGCTTAATAACGGAACAAAATAATTTAAAACAAGAGCCAGAGCAAATACTTTACATTATATCCGTATTTTTATATAGAAAACCAACTATCTGTGAAATGAGATACTAGTAACACTTCCAAGCAAAGTGTCAAAACACTCTCAAGCGCTCACAGCAAGGCGTTTTCAGCAGAGCACCTAGCATTTTCAGCTGGCTAAAAACGCTTTGGTGGACACGCGGCCTTAAGGCATAGGGTTCGTTTTAATTGCTCTGTTATTGCGGTTCATTTGAATAAGTGTGAATACCATCCGAACCCTGATGTACACCAAACAAGCAGACAGAGACCGCTGAAAAGATGGAATAAAATATGAATGCAACACGGGCCAAAGACATCTAAACAAACCAAAAACAGGACATGATGTCACAAGATGTGCCCCTATAAATAGCAAAGAATGCTCACGCATACCTGTTTTTTCTTATCATAGTCTCGATGTTGCCCATCACAGTTCAGTACAGGTGTCAGAACCGCGTCTCCTCGCAGCAGATCTTGGTTTGTGTGTGTGACGGAGGGATTCCTTCCTGTTTTGACTCCTTTACACATTTTATAAGCTCTTCACAAGTTCTCAGCTGATCAAAATACCATCATATGCACATACAATGAGCACATTTAGCCCAGAGCACAGCATTGTTTTGGATGTTCGGTACGTTCCGTCAAAATATACGTCATAAAAGCGGACCAATCAGGATGTGAACATAACCCTATGCTTTTAGGTTCAGTGTTAAAATGCAAATGTGAACGCTAAGCAGACCAGGACTACATTTTTTTTTTTTTTACCGAACCGAAAGTGTGAACACACCCTTAAAAGGATTTTTCACCGAAATATTGAAATTCTGTCATCATTTACTGATCTCACGGGAAAACTTAACTATGTTATGAGGTGGCAATTTTGTATGAATTTGTGCGTTCAAAAACATACAATTATTAGAAAAAAGTAAGCATGAAGATTCACCCCTAAGAGATTGAGTCTTTTTTATCTGTGGAACACAAAAGAAGAGACAAGGAATATGGGAATGGGAAGAAATGAGGGAATGCTGCATTTAAGTAAAATGATTGAACAACCAAGTGGCACGTGTAAACAAATGCTGCTTGAGCTTTTCTCAGAACTAGCATTTTTGGAGACATTTTTAGTTACACATTTAATTGGTCCCAGGGTGATATTCAGTTTTTTTCTCTTCTCAAGTTCACAGGTGTAGTTCAACACAAAAACAATGATGAGAAACTTTTTTTTCTCAAAGAAATTTGCTTGAAAAGTGTGCTATTTTTCTTCTAAATAAATGCCAGTTGTGATATTTTTTATCTAATGCAATGAAATTCATTTTGAAGTGTGACTTAGCTGTCCAAATACATTTAGAGGCCACTGGCGAAATTAAATCCTGGGGAAAAAAACATGCATGAAAAGTGAATTAGGGAAGATGTTTTACCAAGTTTTAATTGATGGATTGCCTGCTTGTTGGCAAAACATCCCAGCCTCCTCCTAGACTCAATTATTCATCTAGTATGTGGTCTGCTGTCAAAAAGTTTAGCTTCGCCTGCTGTGTGTGAAACCTCTTCTGTGTGATTTGCACTATCACTTCTGCTCCTACACATTCATACGTCACATTACGATTTCCATTAACACATCATGCATGTGCTTTGCAGGGTCGCATCAGGTTGCACATTAAAGGAAACAGATACTGAAATCATTTCCTGTTATGGAGTTTCGATAGCACATTGTTTGGTATCCTGGTAACACAATTATAACAACAGCAGGGGATGCTTGTTTGTTCGATCTTTTATTTTTGTTGCTTTAAACACTGATTAAGCTGTTTTTTGCTGTAGATAATTTACATGCTCAGTATGCGAATTAGGCATTGACTTTAATGGTTTAAGCCGGGCTCAGACTACAGGAGTTTGTGAAACCGATTATGAAATCTGGTTGCATCACGCCAGTGGTGGCATTTCACAAAAACTAGGGTATGGTCCTTCTGGCCATACAACAATGACATTCCCAAATAATCACATTATATCTAAAAAAAATCAATTAAAAGAACTTAACAACAATACAAAATCAATGCACAACGATTCTATTTTTTTTTATTTCTGCGGCGTTGTGGCTGGAACAACATACAATGTATGACAAGTACAGATTATGTGCTTTATTTAATGTAAAAAATAATTTTAAGTGAGTTTGAATATCATCTGTCGTGACCTTTATAGACGTAGCTTAGCCTTACTGAAAGCAACAATGGATATGTTCATACTGTCAACTCAAGGTGAACAAACATTCTATGATAAAAAATTGTTTCAGTCATTCAGTATGTATTTTTAATCATGCTAAAATGGTGTAAGATTTAGGAATTCGATATTGTACACTATAAAAAATGAATCATGGGTCTTGTTATTTTCACTAAAAAAATTAAGGTGATAGTGTGTATAAGGAAATTGTGGTTCAGTGTTGTATAGAAAATATTGAGAACATTTCACTAATAAAAACAAGAGATATATTTTCCTATTTTTTTTTAAGGAAACGTAAGCAGTTTTGAGGCTTAGATTGAGGAACCAAATAAGCTGATAAAATTAAGGAAGAAAATGCTACATATTTATTTTAAGAGAATTAGTTCAATTATGCAGTTTTATTTAGAGACACCATTGCTAGTTCCCAGCATGCTTTGCATATGGCTGTAAATGGAGAGTTAATATTGAAATTAAGTGTTATTTTATGTGTTTTTGAGTGAAGTGAAACATCTGTTAATGTTTAATGAGAAGTTATGTTTGACTTTTGAAAGAATTTCTGTTATGTTGAAGTTTTGATCATTGTGCTGAAGAGTAGAGCTTATGGTTAGGTTGTGATGTGAATAACTGCCTGTCAGGGATCTGCCCTGGCAGCCTTGTCTGTGTTGTCATTGTTTAATGTCTCTATGTTTGTGTTGTATCTAAGCACATGGCTCTGTCTTTGCTTGTGTTTGCAATGTGTTCCTCTTGTCCTGCCTCCTTGTTTCCTGTTACCAGGCTGAATCGGAAATCGCCCCCTAAACCCTCATTCACTATTCCCTACATTAGTCCACTAATACAGTTCACTTGAAAGAGTGAATGAAAACTAGTGAATGAATTGGGACAGCCGTTGTGTGTACATCGGCTGTACACTCGTTATTGCGGTGCATTGTGAGATAGAATTAGTGCACTCAATAATGTCCACTATGGTTTCAGACACCACTACAAATGGCTGTAGTGGTTTCAGCCCTTGTCTAGTCCTCATTCCACTAATTGTGCTCACCTGATCCTCATGTGCTGATCCCTTTATATTAAGCTCCTTTCCCTCTTGTCTTTGCTGGTTTGTTGTATGTATTCAGTGTGTGCATGTGTTTCTCGCATTGCATTTATTTTCAGTTTTTTCTTTGTTCCTGAATTTGTAGTCTAGTTTTCTATCGTTATTTTGCTCTAGTTTTCTCCAGGCTTTATTTTTAGTTTTTCTTGTTTGCTTTTATTTTCCACTTTTCTAGCTCCAGTTATATTTAGTTTCTCATTTGTTTTCTGGTGTTCTAGTTTTGCCAGTTTTTATTTGTTTAGTTTTCTTTTGTTGTCTTGAGTGTTGTCTCATGTTGGTTCCAGTCGATTTCCTGGGATTCCCTTCCTGCTGGTTCCTTCTGCCTGGCAGCTAGACTGGTTCTGAGTCTGTGAGCAGCTAGTACCTGATCTCGGCTTCATTGCGCCCTGCCCTGTCTTCACCACTACCATCTACCGGGCCTGGTCAAGTCCTCAGCGGTTCTTCGACCTGCTGTATCCTGGAGCTGGTTCCAGCTGTCACCCTCATCTGTCATTGTTCCCCGTTGGCCCTTCTGTTTGGACTGTCACTCCTCCACTACCTTCTTGTGCCTTGTTTAACAGTCCTGTCAATAAATTGTTTCATTCACTCTGCATCTGGGTCCTCCATTTCAGAATACCTGACACAGCATGTACTAATAATATGAAGCTGTGTTCATTGAGCAATAATTTTGCTAATGCCAGTGCAGTAACAAGTTTGTTTCTGCTTGTGCTGTGCTGTGCTAGCAGCAAACAGTCTATTAATTGTAATACATAACTCAAAGTCAAATCTAAACAGGACATTTCCTACACTCTAATTCACACCCTTTTGAGAGTTAACTTAAAAAAAAAAAAATCAAGCCTTAACTGCTCAAATGTGTAATATTGTTACCATAATTTAAGTAAATGGCACAAAGTTTTTTACATTCAGTGCGCTTGCAGAGAGAGACCACCCACACGCTCTACTGATTGGCTGTGGTTTTTGATTGATCTCGGGTCGAGTCTGGTTTGCCTCTGAAAATCTTGTCGCATCGTGTCTGGTTAGGACAGTTTAAATTTGCTTTTCAAAGCTGCAACAGAACTCATGATATTTCCCCTGCTTGTCTGAATGCCCTGGTAACTGCCATGCCAAACGTAAACGCCGCCCCTGTATCACGCACATCAGGAGAATCTTTACAGTTTTTCTTATTTCAAATCTCAAACCTGCACACACTAGATATTCTTAAGATTATCATGGCAGATTTAGCACGTCACGTGATCTCACGGGGAAGCCGATGTAAACAAAATGGATACTGTGTCGCGGCAACTTGTTATATCAATGCTTATTCTTTGAAGCAAGAAAAAGAAAAAAACGCCTCGGTTACGTATGTAACCCTCGTTCCCTGAAGGAAGGGAACGGAGACGTTACGTCAGTTACTGACGGAATGGGGGTTTCGCCTAGAAGCCAATCGCCTTTGAGCTCTACAAAACGAGCCAATGGCATGAAAATGCCATGGGTCTGCGGAATTTGCATGCCGCAACCCCGCCCCACGGCGTGGGTATAAAGGGCGTTGCGTGGCAATCTCGCATTATGTTTACCTGCTGAAGAGCCGAGGCATGAGCGCCCGGCCAGTTCCAGTGGTACAGCGGTCATGGCAGGGGGACGTAACGTCTCCGTTCCCTTCCTTCAGGGAACGAGGGTTACATACGTAACCGAGACGTTCCCTTTCAGTCAGTACACTACGAGTTACGTCAGTTACTGACGGAATGGGGGTCCCAATACAATCTCGCCATGACGGCTGTCTTCCAGCGTCCTGCGCTGACCCGGGCTCCCTGCCGTGAGTGTGGCACGAACGAGGGGCTAGGCTCAACGCTACCAAGGTACACTGGGAAGCATATCCCACGTGGAGAATGCAACACAATGCCAACCCAAAGGGGGGGACTTGAGGAATACACCTATGACCCGAAGGAGCTGCATAGGGAACACTCTGGGGTATCCAGCCGAAGGTGGAATATTTCAACCCCAGGCGTGGCAAGGTGTCTTGCCAAGGGAAGACACGAGCTACAAGAGACTTACCGTGGAAATACACATGTGGGGGTTACCCAGCGGGGGAACCATGCACACGGAGGCACCTAGCCGAACACGAGGGGTGGCCTGAAAAGGGCACTCGCTCTGGTGACGACATCGACAGTGCTGGAGGAGCTCAGGGCTTACTGGGGAAGCTCACCTGAGAGGAATAGCGCACGCATCCAGTCCGCAGAGTGGAATGGCGCAGCAAGCGAAGACACCTGAGCCTGTCCGGTTACTGGCCAGTAGGGGCGAGTACACGAGAGGATACAGGCTCCACTCGGAGATTATAAAATCTTGCAAATGTGTTGGGTGTCGCCCAGCCTGCAGCTCTACAAACGTCTGTTAGCGAGGCGCCATGCGCTAGAGCCCAAGAGGAGGCAACACTCCTGGTGGAGTGTGCTCTTACCCCGAGGGGGCATGGCATGCCCTGGACTTGATATGCCAGGACAATGGCGTCCACTATCCAGTGGGACAACCTCTGCTTGGAGAGAGCCTTCCCTTTCTGCTGCCCTCCGTAACAGACAAAGAGCTGGTCTGAGGTCCTGAAACACTGCGTCCGGTTTACGTAAGCGCGAAGGGCGCGTACTGGACAGAGCAGTGCCAAGGCTGGGTCTGCCTCCTCCAAGGGCAGCGCTTGCAGGTTCACCACCTGGTCCCTGAAGGGAGTGGTGGGAACCTTGGGCACGTATCCAGGCCGGGGTCTCAGGATGACGTGAGAATTGGCCGGCCCGAATTCCAGGCACGCTTCGTCAACCGAAAATGCCTGCAGGTCCCCTACCCTCTTGATGGAGGCCAAAGCAGTCAGGAGCGCCACTTTCAATGAAAGGAACTTCAGCTCGACTGACTGCAATGGCTCAAAGGGAGCCTTTTGCAGGGCAGCTAAGACCACTGCTAGGTCCCAAGAGGGTACCTGAGGTGGGCGAGGAGGATTCAACCTCCTCGCACCTCTGAGGAACCTACTGACCAGGTCGTGCTGTCCAACCGTTTTAGAATCCACCAGGTCATGATGAGCTGAAATAGCAGCCACATAGACCTTCAGGGTGGAGGGAGACAGCCTTCGCTCCAACCCTTCCTGGAGGAAGGAGAGCACGGACCCGATCGAGCATCTTCTGGGGTCCTCTCGCCGAGAGGAGCACCAGGTGACGAAGAGGTTCCACTTCAACGCATAGGCCTGTCTGGTAGACAGGGCTCTAGCGGAAGTGATGGTAGCCGCCACCTGAGGTGGCAGGGTACTCAAACCTGCCGCGTCCCGTCCAGGTTCCACACGTGGAGGTTCCACAGGTCGGGACGCGGGTGCCATATGGTGCCCCGTCTCTGAGACAGGAGGTCCTGTCTCAGAGGGATCGACCAGGGAGGTGCTGTCGCAAGGAGTACAAGTTCTGAGAACCAGGTCCGGCCGGGCCAATATGGGGCGACCAAAAGGACCTGCTCCCTGTCCTCCCTGATCTTGCACAGAACCTGTGCGAGAAGGCTCACTGGGGGAAACGCATATTTGCGTGGGCCCCGCGGCCAGCTGTGCGCTAGTGCATCCGTGCCGAGGGTCCCCTCGGTCAGGGAATAGTACCAGCGGCAATGGGAAGAGTCGCGGGAGGCAAACAGATCTATCTGTGCGTCGCCAAACTGCTCCCAAATCAGCTGAACCGTCTGGGGATGGAGTCTCCATTCCCCCGGGAGCGGCTGGAACCGCGACAGCTCGTCGGCTGCGCAGTTCAGGTCTCCCGGGATGTGAACGGCACGAAGCGACCTCAGATGCTTCTGACTCCATAGGAGGAGATGGCGGGCGAGTTGCGACATCCGGCGGGAGCGTAGACCACCTTGTCGGTTGATGTACGCTACTGTTGCCGTGCTGTCTGAACGGACCAGAACGTGTTTGTCCTTGAGCAGGGCTCGAAAGCGGTGCAGGGCAAGACGTACGGCCAGCAACTCGAGGCAATTGACATGCCATAGGCGCTGGGGTCCTATCCAGGAGCCCGCGGCAGCATGTCCCTTGCACATGGCGCCCCAGCCCGTGGAAGAGGCATCTGTTGTGACAACAACATGCCTGGAAACTCGTTCTAGGGGAACACCTGCCCGTAGAAAGCTGAGGTTCGACCACGGGGTGAAGGTCTGACGGCAGGCTCGGGTCACTGGGACCTGGAGGGTGCCGTGTTGCCATGCCCATCTCGGGACTCGATCGCAGAGCCAGTGCTGAAGCGGTCTCATATGGAGCAGACCAAGCGGGGTCACCGCGGCTGCTGACGCCATATGCCCCAGGAGCCTCTGAAAAAGTTTCAGTGGAACCGCACTCTTGCCCTCGAACTGGCGAAGACAAGTCAGCAGAGACTGCGCGCGCTCGCTCGTAAGCTGCGCGAACATGGCGACCGAGTCGATTTCCATACCGAGAAAAGAGATCCTCTGCGCTGGGGAGAGTTTGCTCTTTTCCCAGTTGACCCGAAGGCCCAGACGGGCGAGGTGCTGAAGCACCAGATCCCTGTGTTCGCAGACCTGATCCCGAGAGTGCCTAGAATCAGCCAGTCGTCGAGATAGTTCAGGATGCGAACCCCGTGTTGCCTGAGCGGCACAAGGGCTGCCTCGACAATCTTCGTAAAGACGCGAGGGGACAGGGCTAGCCCGAAGGGGAGAACCGTGTACTGATATGCCTGCCCCTCGAAGGCAAACCGTAGAAACGGTCTGTGTCGAGGAAGAATGGAGACATGAAAGTACGCGTCCTTCAGGTCGATCGCTGCAAACCAATCCGAGGGACGAACGCACTCGAAAATGTGTTTGGCTGTCAACATCTTGAATGGAAGCCTGCGCAGGGTTCGGTTCAAGACGCGCAGGTCCAGGATTGGCCGTAACCCACCGGTTTTCTTGGGTACAATGAAGTAAGGGCTGTAGAAGCCGGACTTCATCTCGGCTGGAGGGACGATCTCGATCGCACCCTTCGCCAGTAGGGTGTCGACCTCCGCACGCATGACAGGGGCATTGCCACCCACCACGGTGTAGCGGACTCCCCGAAAGCGGGGAGGAGACCGAGCGAACTGAATCGCATAGCCGAACCGGATGGTGCGAGCGAGCCAACTGGACAGGTTGGGAAGCGCTAGCCAGGCTCCCAAGAACTGAACCAGCGGGGTCATGCGAACCACCGGCGTACCGCAGATGGGGCAGCGAGGCGGAATGACCGGCCCAGACAAGGGAGGCATGGGAGCGTCCCGGGGTGTGGGCGGGGTCGAATTCCGCGCCCTGACAGAGGAGACCAGGGAAGGACCAGCGTTCCACGGGGGTCTCGTCTGCCAGGGGGCTGGCGACAGAGGGGGCCGAGAGCGGCGAGGCCATGGGGCGTCGCGCACTGCCAGCCGCGCCCTCTTGAGGCTCGGAGGTGAGAAAATCAGTTCTTTCTTGGGAAAACAAAAGATTCTCCCCCGGCCCTCCACCGGGGGAAGGAGTGGTCCTGCCACCATCTCCTGGGAAAGAACCGAGGTCACCTCCGAGCCGCCCGTCTCAGGACCGCCGCTTAGACTGCCGTTTGGCAGGCTGGGGGGCTGGGACGGGCGGGGCCGCCTTTCTGCGACGTCCTCCACGCCTCGGCCCGGGTGAAGGCTGCTGCTGGGGCCGGGCAGGAGGGGCGGGAGTCGCAGGGGGGCGGCCTCGGCGGGGAGCAGACTGAGGCATCTGAGCCGGCGGCTGGGTGGAGGCAGCAGCTGGGCGCCGGGGCAGAATGTGTTTAATTGCCTCAGTCTGCTTCTGAGCGGTCGAGAACTGTTGGGCGAAGTCCTCGACCGCCCCGCCGAATAGCCCATCCTGGGAAATGGGAGAATTGAGGAAACGTGTCCGCTCAGAATCTCTCATATCAGCCAGGTTGAGCCATAGATGTCGCTCCTGGACCACCGAAGTGGACATCACCTGACCAAGAGAGCGAGCGGTCACCTTCGTCGCTCGTAGAGCGAGGTCGGTGGCCGTCCGCAACTCCTGCATTAATGCAGGGTCAGCATTGCCCTCGTGCATGTCCATGAGCACCTTGGCCTGATAGACCTGTAGGGTGGCCATGGCATGCAGGGCGGACGCGGCATGGCCCGCAGCTCTGTAGGTCTTCGCCGTCAACGTGGACGTGAATCTACAGGCTTTGGACGGGTGCTTTGGGTCACCGCGCCATGTCGAAGCACTCTGAGGACACAGTTGCATCGCAACAGAGCGCTCAACAGGGGGAACCCCAGTGTACCCTTTCACCGCGCCGCCATCGAGGGCAGTGAAGGCGGAAGTGGTTGTCGAGCGATCGCGACAAGTCAGGGGAGACTTCCACGATTTCGACACCTCTTCATGCACTTCCGGGAAGAAAGGCACTGGGGGCTGACGGGCGCCTTCGGCACGGGCCGCCCCCAGATACCAATCATCTAGCCGGGAACGGTCGGGACATGGCGGAGGATTCCACACAAGCCCAATCGTCTCGGCCGCCCGGGCAAGCATGGCTGTGAGTTCCGGATCGGACTCGGGCAATGCTGGGACTCCCGAAGGAGGCAACATAGCCGAATCGTCATCTCCGGAGGAGTCCAGCCCACCTTGTGATGCGGCGATCGACATAGCATCCTCCGCGGGTGCACCAAATGAAACGCAGGGCCCCGAACGGGAAGCCCCGGCGCCCTCATCAGGCAACACCACGGGTTGCAGTGTGCAGGAGGGGGGTGTGGCCCGAGGAGGATTCGTCGGGTTGTTCCACACCATAATCCTCAGATCACCCTGACCACCAGCCAAAGTACCCCCTCCAGTGGAGGAAGTAGATTGGGGTGTGGTAGAGGGGACTCTCCCCCCATTACGGAGATCATGGAGTCTCGATCGCAACACTGAGATGGTCATGTTCCCGCAGTGAGAACATGACTCATCCATGAACGCGCGTTCAGCGTGCACGAGGCCCAAGCACGCCAAACAGCGATCATGACCATCAAGCGGAGGTACCAGTCGACCGCACCCAGAAACGGAGCACGGGCGAGCCATCTTTAAAAAGACGTGCCGCGTGCAGCTCTTTTAGAGAGGAGTGAAAAGCTCTGCAGAATGCCGAAGCACCCAGGGAGAACGCGCACGCTGTGCTCGATCACTGCACAGATCAGACAGGAAATGCGGAACTCGCTGGAACGTGCCGTAACACCAACACTCTGGAGAGAAACTCGTCTTGAAGAGAAAAGCGCTCAGGCAGTAAACTCGGCTCTGAAGCAAAAACATAATGCGAGATTGCCACGCAACGCCCTTTATACCCACGCCGTGGGGCGGGGTTGCGGCATGCAAATTCCGCAGACCCATGGCATTTTCATGCCATTGGCTCGTTTTGTAGAGCTCAAAGGCGATTGGCTTCTAGGCGAAACCCCCATTCCGTCAGTAACTGACGTAACTCGTAGTGTACTGACTGAAAGGGAACTGCCATTTTTGTTGTTTTGACCAGCCATTCCTCCATCTCCATCACTGGCTATTGTGGAAGTACTGACGTAATCTTCCCGATTTAAAATCCTAAATATCAAACGTGTTTGATATTGTCGGGGCGGCCCCAATGTGTCTGCGAGCAGATCGGGAGCTTTAAGATTTGATCTGTAAACACCTCACATTACCAGATAATCTGGGCCGAACATTAGAGCCGACCAATGCCCTGGATGCTGATTTTCCTTTTTCCTCTGATTATCGGGAGGGGTAAATCGGGCATAAATCTGCCAGAAACTCCTGTAGTCTGAGCCTGGCTTTTAAGGTTGGTATTTTTTTGGTTGCATTCTGTTTTTTAGCACCTTATCTTAAAGACTGCTTTAAATGCAGTGTAGTTATTGTTAAAAAAAGAGCAAAACTATTAAAAGTTGCTCATTGAAATAAATTGGTAATTTAAATAAAACTGAAAATTAATATTAGTATAAAGCTAGATATTAAATATTATAATTTTAAATGAAATTAAATATTAGATGTGTATTAAATATGTAAAATTAATAAACTACTTAATAAATTATAAATGTGGTCTTGGTAATTAACTGAAATAAGTATGTTTAAGTTGAAGTACTAGTATTACTAAAACTGAAAATATTTAAATTAAATTAAATTAAATCAAATTAAAATTAAAACTTTTTAAAATGATTACTAAAATATTATAAAATAATATGAAATACAAAAATTATTAATAAAACACTGTTTAAATGGTTTTATTTATTTTTATTTATGACAGTAGGCTTAATTATCATTCAATACCAATCCTAACCTTAATAAAAAAATAAGCATCTATTTGGCAATAAAACCTTTGTTTTAACAAAATTTAATAAAAGTTTAATAAAAAGCTGAAAATGCTATAAAAATATGTTTTATGTGTAATCGAAAGGCACCTATTTTCTCACTGTATGTGCATATTGTGACTTTTTTTTAAATGAAAAACAAAAAGAAGCCTGTACTCATAATTGCTGTCTTAAAATGGCCCGCAACAAGAGGATCAATGTGTGTTCTTTGTGAAAGAGTCAACACAGCTCTCATATCTGATGTCAGATGTGTTGCAAGAGAGAAAGATCGAGAGAGAGAGAGAGAGAGAGAGAGAGAGAGAGAGAGAGAGAGAGAGAGAGAGAGAGAGAAAAAAAAAAATACGGACAGATGAGTCAGACTCAACTGATGATCAGCAGTCCACTGGAGCCGGTTCTGCATGATCAGGAATGGTCAAACACATGATCGAGTTTAGCCATACAAGCACTCTGATGTATATGAATGTGTCATGGGAAGAGTATAGGGTCAGATGTCGAACTGAGCGCAGAGTCTTTAAAAGTCATGAGCTACAGAAGTGCTTATATAAATTTTAACAGTAACATAATTTACACAGTGCACACTCAGCAAGAAAATACAAGTTTGGTGGCAGTCGAGGGAGGTCAAAGGTCGTGATAGATTACATGTGTAGGCAGCGCATAGGGAGAAGGAGAACCTGCTTATCAATAAAGGCATGATCTTTTGCAGGACATGGAGAAACTCTGATCCGAAGGGCAAGCATGCTTGAGAATGTGAGGCATGACCCTGAAAGTTGAGGTATTTCTGTCCACATTCCAAGACATCAAAATTATATTTTTAATTTCATATTGTTCATGAGGCAAACATTGTATTACTACTGATACTAGATACATGGATGATCATGCAGATTGTTGACAAACAAATATTTACATTTGACTCTAAAAATGTCATGTGGTCTAACCATCTAGTAAAAAGTAATAACATTTTCCATAGACCTTGAATATGTGCAAGTGTACACAATGATATTTTTCAAGGTACGAAAAGATTTTTTTACCAATATCATGGACAGTTATTATTATTATTATTATTATTATTGTTATTTTCTTAATCATAAAATGTAAAACTCTCTGATGTTTATAGAGACTTAATGACTTTGACAGACTGCAGTGATCCTGTCTATGAAGTCATTTCCTGTTTTTTACACCACATCAAAAGTTATTTCAAATATTTAATTTTTATAATTTTTTTAAAATATATTTTTCAAACTATTATTTGACGATATGTTGTAGTAATTTATTTAAAGTATATATATATATATATATAATTTTTTATTTTTATTTTTTTTTTTATTACTACAACATATCGTCAAATAAAAGATAAAAAATTTTAAAAATATATATATAATAATAATTCTCAAATTAAAAATATGCTCATTATAGAAGGAGTGAATTCAGGTCATTGTATATATGAATTGCTTTTTAAATATATATTTTTAAATTACTCAATATATCCAGAAAAAAAGAGCGTCATGCCATTTGACCCATTTAGCGTTTTGGAAAATCTGCATAAACAAATAGATAAATAAATACCTACTGTACCTACCTACGTGATAGAATTTAATAATAAGTGCATTATGTGCACCTGGACTATTAAAAAAAAAAAGCCAAGGTATTCTTATTTCTAAACCATAGACCCATGCCAATAAGACTCTTCGAAACATGATTTCCAAGGAGTGTTTCATCATGCGTGGTGTCTTGAATTCAGTGGAACTGAGAGTAACACATCTTAGCAGTAGGTAGGAAGTCAAGCCGTTTCAAGCAGGTGCAACTTCCTGGCAGTGTGCAGCATGGGTGAGGGTGGGACATGGGGGGTTGAGGAAGTGTGTCTCCAGATTTAAGAGGCAGGCAGGAGGCAGGATACACGAGGAGGATGGGAAACATAGTAGGAAACGAGGAAGGATGTGGGCTGAACCTCTGACAGAGGAACGGATGGAGTCGTTCATTAGTGCCAGTTGTGGAGGGGTCTAGGGTTGGGGGAGGTGCACGAGGGATTCATTGTCTCACGGTGGGACTGATGATGTGGGAAGAGAAACAGTGAAGTCACCAGCCAATGTCGTGAGGTGGGGGGTGATAAAGCAAATGAAAAGGAAAGACAGAGATTGATGATGTAAGTTTAGTCACACGCTTAAACTTCTAGAATGTTGCATCAAGATTAGTGTCGCTTAGAAAGTCCTTTGACTAACAACGCCTGGTCTGGTCAACACAGAACTGTATTCTGCTCAAGAATCACCCACTTCCCAACTGTGACCAATCACAGTTCGTAAGGCATTCTGTTGACTATAAGTAACTTTGCAACTATGTCAACTGACAAGTATTAGTAGACTGTCTGCTGAATAATACTTTATTTTGATGCTCCACAACAGACGTTCTACTGACTATAAATATCTTTCCAAGTACATGTCAACTTATCCAGAAACCTAACAGTCTACTATTACTCTACTAATAGGCCTACTCTAATGAGAGTTAGTTGACATGTAGGTGCAGCGTTTATAGTCAACAGAATGTCTAAAGGCGACCATCAAAATAAAGTGCAACTATTCCAGGCATACCCTTACAAAAAATGTGTATACTTAAGTAAAGTTCAAGTATACTTTATGTAGTAAGTATACTCATATTAATGTACTAGAAGTATACTTGAAAGTGTACTATTTCAATACTACTTGGGACTAAATTGGCCCACTTTTTAGTGTATAAAGTGTAATATTTTATTCTAGCTTCATGCATACCTTTTTATCAACACTTGAATGTGGATAAGTTTCATTTAAAAAAGCAACATTTTAAACATTTAAAAAAAGCTGATAAAATCACATTTTTTAGACTAAGTCCGGATGTGATTCAGAACGCCGATCAAAACACAAATGGAGTAGATCGAGTCCATCAACACCCTCAAAGCTTCACAGTCCTTTCCTCTTCATGTGTTCAACATTTCATTCGGAAACATTTGGCAGTTTTGATTTATATGATGTTTAATGCTTGATTATCACGTTGTTTTACATGTGTGTAAGCAATCTTCTATCACTTATTTCTGCTTCTTCTTCACTTGTGTTTTGATCCAGAGATTCTGTACTAGAAGATGTGTAATAGCGCCCTCTACCATATAACAGTGAAAACACGGATAGCCGGAAAATTCATCCAATGGCAGAGAAAAGGTGAAGTAGATGTAAATTCCTAGGTACACTACCAGTGGACTAGCCTAGACAGAAAATCAGATACTCAGAATTACTGAGTATCACATTCACATCTGTTTTCTTTATAATTAAATATTTTGAAACAATGTAAGCTCATAAGACATTAAAAAAAATCTAAATCAAAAGAGTAAACACAACTACAAGCCAAGTATACTTAGAAAACTTAATTATACTTTTAAGTATATCTCAATCAAAAGACATGTATAGGCCAAATATACTTAGACATTTCTGTTAGTTTAAGTCAAGTATACTTAAGTTCAATTTCTGAGAAGTACATAAAAAGTAGACTAAAATTATACTAATTTTTTTTCATTTAAAAGAAGTATACTAATAGCACACTTAAATAAACTTCTTTTTCGTAAGGGTATGCCATTTTGTGAAAAACAATGCTAAATGCAATTGACCTAATTTCATTTATAAGCATTAATATGTTTTCAATTTAAATTCTTATCCGCTCATGATGTTCCTGTATATTTGTATTATTGCATGTTTGCTAAACACGTTAGCATGTGTATCCTGTCTATAGCTCAGATGACTAAGATGACGCAGCAGTATCCTGTTTATTGACTGCAAACAGGAAACTCGAGCACAGGGGACAGACACAGGGCTAAATGATGGTCTCTCTCGCTTTCTCTCTCAGCACACATGCAAAATCTCCATTCATTTGAATTTAAATCCCAATAGCAAGGTATATGCAAATGACTTTGACCATTTAAGGGCATTTATTAGACTTATGTCCAGAATAGAGTGGCCCAAAAGGTTTTGAATATTTCAGTTAAACTTAAAAAATTATAAATCATTATCAAATGGCAAAATATCAAATAGCCATTTATTGTTAAGAAAGGCAGCACATTTTCAAGCAAAACATTCAAACCGACAACAACACAGAGAATAGATGGATGGTCTGGTGACATTATGTGTACCTTTCTTACTTGAGCAAACAATAAATCATATGATCTCCGGGCATGGAGGTGAAACACATCTTTGGTTTAGTGATGGCTGTTCACAGCAGAATAACATTAATGTTATTGGAACAATGGTCTATTGTGATCAACACAGGACATCAAAACTTCCTTTGAACGTACTTTTGAATCCCATCACACTGTGGAAATAAAATTTTTGGCTGACATGACTCATTCTGTTCATATGCTTGGAGGGATTAGTAACATTTATATCGACTGTAAACTAAGCCCTTTGACTGAGGGTACAAAACACCTGTTTTGGAAGGCCTAGCTACATGTACGTCTCCAAAAAATTCAGTGCATTACTTTACACAAGTAAAAGTATTCACATGGGACTGAATGTAGTTTGCTGTGTCCAAATTGTTATTTCTAACATTAAGCTACTTTATACTATCCATGCAGATTTTTATACTTTATACAGATCCATGAAGAGAGTTATTGACACGTTAGACTGATAAAGAAACATGGACGAATGAGTAATAAAGAGCAGGATGTTAAAAAAAGAGTTATTAAAAGTGCAATATGCCGCAAAATTGAACTCATATACAGTATTTGCACACTGATAGTTTTTTGTGCGTGGCTAAACAGTCAAATGCACTCTTAGATATGTCAAAATCTAAGTATTCACATAAACACAGTCGGTTTGTCTTGAGTGAAGGTAAACATTTGGGAGAATCGTATGTGTATCAATATATTGGGTGTGTATCAGCTCTTAAAGTGACAGCAACCTAAAATACTGCTGCTGACTGTGTCATTAATGTTAATCAAACAACAAAAGAAAAAGAGAAAATAATTCACTGCTCTTGACTGAATAACTTTTATAGCTTTAATACATATGTATTTAATTCATACAGTGAATATTATGCAGTGTTTTATTTTGCATTTCATTACTTTATTCAATTTCCGTATTATTTCTTACTTCTGTTAGGTTAGTCTCGCGTATCCAGAGCTTCAGACTGACGGCAGAAGGTCTGGACTCTATCGCAGCTTTCAATGGTCGAGGACCGCCCAAGAGGACGTTTGACTGACATGTAACGCAACCAATCACAGTTCGTTTTGTTCCGCGTCATGTTTAGGGGCTTGAACATGTAAAGTTGATGTCTCTGCAATAACAGACCGGCGTGCATCTATAAATGATTCATTCAAGAAAATTGTGCAAGTTTACTGAAAAAATTGAGCCACGAACTTCACATACTTTTGAAAATCCAGCGTTTAGTTGATCCTGGTAAGCGCTCATTGTCACAGTTGTAAACACGACGGCGCTCTTCTTCCACAAGGGAGTTTGGCGTCACTGCATTTGTTTCTAGACGGACCGTTAAAGAAAGCAACACACACTTCTCTCGGACATCCTGTAGAATCAGATCAGATGACGACTTCGAAACTCCTAAAGTGTTTCCAGATAAGTGTGCCATATGCATTAGACGCTCAGCCAACGGTCCGTGGGCGTGACGTCTGAGGCTGAGATTAGCTTTTAGGTAGACCTCCCTGAAAAAAATATCACTTTTTGTTTCATTTGTGTCTTTGTTCTATTGTACAGTACTTATTTGTCCTATTGCTTGTCATTTGTTGCTTTGTTCTTATTTTATTACTGACTGTTTACTTCACCGAATGGCCAATTTCACATGTATTTTGTGTATTTTCAAAATACAAAATACTGTATTTGTATTTAAATAAATTTTTCCAGTATTTGTTATTTTATTTTGATACATTTCATCTAAGGTACAGTGCTCTCCTCTAATATTGGCAGCTTTGTTAAATATGAGCAAAGGTGGCTGTGAAAATAAATGTGCATTGTTTATCCTTTTGATCTTTCATTCAAAAACCTCACAAAATTCTATCCTTTAATTGAAGTAAAACAATTGAAAGTGGGGGGAAACTCACATTCTCCAATGCATGTTGGCCACAATTATTGGCACACCTAGAAATTCTTAAGGAGTAACATATCTCTGAAGTATATTCACATTCATATTTCCGTGTTTTTTTTAGCACACCAGGGTGACTAGGAACATGAAATTGTCCAGCCATGATTTCCTGTCCCACAGGAGTATAAATATGAAGGCCAAATTCCCTTAATCATTCATCACAATGAGGAAAACCAAAAAATATAGTTCTGATGTGCAGAAAAAAAGATTATTGAGCTTCACAAAATAGAAAGTGGCTATAAGAAAACAGCTAAAGCACTGAAAATCCACATTTCCACCATCAGATGTTACGAATCTGCCTGGAAGAGGACGTGTGTCTAAATCGTCCTAATGCACGGCGAGGAGGAGAATTTGAGTGGACAAAGACTCTCCAAGGATCACAGGTGGAGAACTGCAGAGACTAGTTAAGTCTTGGGGTCAGAAAACCTAAAAAAAATGATCAAACAGCTATATCACTACAAGTTGTTTGGGAGGGTTTCAAGAAATCCTCCTCGCTCATCCAGAAACAAACTCCAGCATATTCAGTTGTCAGACACGACTGGAACTTCAAACTGGAACTTCTGTGGTCAGATGAAACTAAAAAATGATGGATTTGGGGCAAACAGGGATAAAACCCCCATGCCTACAGTTAAATATACCGCTGGATCTTTGATGTTGGGCCTATTTTTTTTTGCTGGTGGTCCTGGACATCTTGTTCAGATACATGGTATAATGAATAAATCAGACCACTTCTGCTAGAAATCTTATGATGGGATGTGGTTGGATCTTCCATCAGGACAACAATCCAAAATCAACACAAAAATGTATCACTGAGCACAAAATGAAGCTTCTGCCATGGCCGTCCCAGTCCCCTGACCTGAACCCTATAGAAAATGAGTGGGGTGAACTGAAGAGAAGAGCATCTGAAGGATCTGGAGAGATTCTGTATGAAGGAATGATCTCTGATCTCCAAACTCATCAGGCATTATAGAAGAAGACTCAGAGCTGTTATCTTGGCAAAAGGAGGTTGCAATAATTGGGTGCCTATAATTGTGGTCAACGTGAACTAGAGAAGAACATTTATTTCATAATGAGATTTCCCTCCACATTCAAATTGTGAATTTTTTGAATGAAAGATCAAAAGGATAAACAATGCAGATTTATTTTTACAGCTGCCTTTGCTCATATTTACCAAGGGTGCCAATATTAGTGGACGGCACAGTATTTTGTATTTTTATTTACATTTTCATGTATTTATGCCCATCTCTGCATACAAGCTACTAATTAATAACGATAGATAAACTACAATCAAGCACTCCTTTTAAAAAGGTAAGAAAGTAGTGACACTACAAGCTACTAACAAAATGTATAACTAATCTTTAGCTGACTAACAAAAGTAGCACAATTTTGTTGCTAAAATATTTAACATTGGTAGGCCGAGCAAACAATCTGCCACTATATATTTAAAGGGCATATTGTGCATATTATGCTTTTTTTACATGTTCAACTTTCTTTAGTGTGTAATGTTGCTGTTTGAGCATGAAAAAGGTCTGCAAAGTAATGAGGTTCTCTATAGTTGCTTTCGGAGGAACCTTTTCATAGTTTTTAGAACTATTGGCGGAAGTACATGCTTTTTGGCGTGTTCGCACTGCAAGAACTAGGAACAATTGCAGTTCTAGGAACGCCTTTTGGAGAAACTAATTTAGCTTATACTTCAGAGTAGGGTCTAACCCAGAAAAATAGGAACTACCAGTGACGTTATGCTGATTGGCCGAACACACGCAAAAAAAGCTGTCTACACACACAGATTATAGCCTATATATTTACTCCACAAAATAACTCTACAAACATGGAAAACAGTGATAGATGGACCTCTTAACCTTTACGGCAAAGAGAAAATACAACGCAGCTTAGGGGGGACCAATCGAAACATGATTATGTATTTCTACCAAACGGCAAACGCTAATACTTTTTCATATAATGTCAACTTTCTTTGTATAACAGTTCTGTCTAATAACGTATTAAACAGGACTGTTAAACAGATCGTAAACTAATGAAGATGGAGAATGTGAGCGTTGTGTGCTCAGGTTCTGGCATTCTCAGAGCTGTCAAAATAAATGTCAGCCGCGCTGTCAAAATTAAAGTCACAACAACAAGCGCGGTTTACGTCACTTCAGAGTTCTTACTGCCGGTGCGAATGCAACCAGGAAAATAGCCCTAGGGGAACTTTTTGTTCTCTGGGAACCACCCTGGTGGTTAGTTCCTGGAACTACCCGGTGCAAAAGCCCCTTATATCGGTGCGGACTGTTTCTGAACACCCTGAAACGCCTCCATTGTAGTCTTGAGGAACAAACACGTAACAATATTCTTCATTTAAATAAGTCCCGCCTGATGCACATGCAAAATAAAGGGGCGGGGCCTGGTTGAATTGATTTAGTACTGCGTTGAAATTTGCAGTTATGGTAATGCCTACTACAGACTGTGGGATTTCAGGATTACGATTACAGATCACACTGTACGACATGGATCTAATAAACTTGGGTACGACATGTATGTAGACTGTCTGATGATGACAACTATTAGGCTATGATTCAGCATAGAACAATAAAAAATCATTAGCATTAGCAAATAGAGCAAGATGAATCGCACTTTGGCAATTGTGGTTTTTATGTGCGCAGAAAAAAAGGACGCGAAGAGGAGAATATGGACGCGGTCATGGCAAGAGAAAAGAGCCCAACTTGGCATGCTTGAGGTAAGTAGTTTTAAGTTTTAGCACCATGTCGCGCTGATCTATCCGCCATTTCATGTTGCATTTTTATTGGCTAGTCAGTAGACATAGGTCGTAGCAGCAAACACACTGTGAGATGATCGTGCTAAATTGCTGACACTTTCAGAAAATTATTGCAGGCTATCTTTGGTCGCAAGACCATCTTTGAACCTCTCTGACTGTATGATGTAGGACCACCGTTTAGGAGAACCATAGAAAATCACCACGATTGGTCAAACACACTCGAAGCGGTTGATCATAACACACTGGTCCAACCGACCAATCAGAGCATATTGCGCTTTTCAGAAGGAGGGGCTTCATAAAGAATTAAATTAAACAGAATTAAACAGAGCGTTACTGACAGACTGGGAAAAGAGGAGCTGCAATAATGTAAAATATGTGAAACAAAATGTGTTTTTTGATTATTCAAGCATGAAAACTCTATTCTAGTAGACCACAAAAACAAAATCAAGGCTTTGTAAAAGGGCACAATATGGCCTTTTTAAATCAAACATGCCAGAGTGACATTTTGGATCGTTCTGGCCCAATTTTACCTCGGGTTTTAACAAAACCACACCAAAAACTGCCTGGCAGGAGACAAACATCAGATGACAGTATCTTGTGAAACTTTTTGTGTGTGACAGAGAGGGAGAGAGAGCTGAGATGAGAGAGATCTTTGTAGGCAGTTTTAGCTCACTGACTATAAGTGTGAGTCTCTTGAGAAGGGCTGTTTGCAACAGACAGAGAGAGTGAGAGACCCCCCACATGGACTGCAGTAACGCTTTTTCATCCAGCCTAAAAAAGAATAACAATCTCAGCTGTTCCAAACATAATCACCGTGGTGATGCGACCCCTCTAAGAAAGCGGGCGAGATGCATCCGACTAAATGAGGATAAGATAAAGATCCCATTTTATCTGCTTTTTCTTACACAACAAATGTGTCTCCGGGAATATAAATGGCTCTTTGTTTATTAAAGAACCACACTGCAATGAGAACAGAGGAAAAACTACATTTTCCTTAGAAAATGAGTGGCTGTAGTAATAGTGATGCTAGCCTTAGCAAACGCTACAGCTGAGCTTCACTGGAGATTGTTCTGTTATCTCCAACATATGTTGGGAGAAGTGAAATTGAATTCTGGATAGAGGCCAAAAGGACTGTCAGGTGTCCATATTTCATTTTCACAGGCACGGGTTCTCCAATTTCGGCCCACTTGTGTCTCACGTTTCTAGTGAGTAATGACAAAGGTTAAAGGTGACAGGCTGTTTCCTGTGAAAATGTGATGTTTGGAAAATCAGGTCTTAACAAGCTGGATGTTTTTCCACCAAAAAACATCTAAATGCTGATGAAACAAAAGAAGCACAACTGTATGGTGAAAGTCCTTTTTTAAGCGTTGTCCAAACAGGCTTGTGATTACAAATATTACAAGTATTATTCAGATGAATGAGGCATTTATGTGTAATATTTTACTATCTTTGCGCGACTTCTTGAGAATATGCAATGGTCTGCACCTGTTAGAAATTCCTCTGAAAAAGAAAGAAAGCTCTTAGGCTTTATCAGAAGGCCCCTCCCTGTGTGAGCAAAGTCATCCTAGGATATCAAGCCACACAAGAAAAGAGGAAAAGAAAAAAATCAAGACACATTCCAGTGAGCAGATCGCCTCCCATTGATCTCCAACCACCGTAGATTCCTGCTTCATGAGAGAGTTTTCAGGGAAAGCTGTCTACTGCACTCAGGCGTGTAAGGAGATGATGGCAAATTGATGCTCCTTGCTGCGAGCGTCGCTCAGACCCTCAGATGCATTTTATGTGTAGAAGGCCTGTTTTCTCTTGTTTACCAAAAGCTGTTCTCCCAGAGTGGATAACAACCCTGAACAAATATGACTCTCAGCTGACGCACGGGCCACACGGCGAGCGCATGGAGATGATACTCATTACCGCTTTGGCTCACAACAGAAATAACAGTGACACTGTTCAATTATCCACCAATGTCTGGAAAGTCTTTAATAAAACTCTATAACTATAATACCATATGTGGATCTAACAGGGTTAAAGACGAACAAAACATTGCTAAAGACAGCAGAGATATAAATGGATACAGCATATATCGCAGTATATAATTACAGATTATATCATTCACTTAAAAAATAGCAGGATTCAAGGTTTCCACACTTTGCAACTGTAATGAATTGCCAAGATTTTTCTATGGATTTGTCAGTCATTTGATGGCTGGATAAGAATTTATAAAAAATAAAAAAAATTTTTTTTTTATATAAATCACATAATTAGTCCAAAATATACTTTAGAACTGAGCATAACTAGAAAAATTAACAGTATATTAGAAACTGAGAGATTTTGGTCAACCCTTCGGTAAATAAACCATGGTTTTACTACAAATAAAAACAAAAAAACATGGTTATTATAGTTAAACCATGGTAACCACAAATTAACCATGGCTTTGCTACTCTAACCATAGTTTAACCATGGCATTTGTGGTAAAACTGTGGTTATATAAATGGTAATCAATTAGCCAAAAAACTATGGTTACTACACTTTTACTATAATAAAACCATGGTTCATTTTCGTAAGGGAATGATTTTAGTTTAAGTAGTTGAAATGTGAAATGACTTGACAAGCACAGTATTTCCTGTTGAAACAGAAATTCGGGGTAGATCATATCTTGTGCTTTTTTAAAATAGCCTAAAAGTCAAGATGAATTATCATTATTTTGGTCTGGTTTCCTAGAAGACAAACTCTGTAAACTTGAAACGTGTATATTTGCTAAAAGTGAATTTTGTCAACATTTAGGAGAAGCAAGCATATATGAGCATCAACAGACACTGACTAAAAGCCACAAAACTCCCATTTTGATTAAAGTCTTTAATATATTTGAGAGAAATGGTAAACAAGTCTGTTTATCTGATAACTGTAGAAGTAGTAAATGAGACGACACAAGTTTCAATAACAATTGAAATTGATTTTCATGCTATTGTTTGCATTTTCATTTTACTCAGGGGTGTGTTTTCTATACAACAACGTAATCTGTGGCTTAACCATCATAGTACGATGCATCATTAAATAAATTAACTAGTGTTTTCCCAAAACCACAGAAACATGGTCACATCTCCGTCACACTAATTAACTGATTTAAGATTGTAATTGTTTCATAGCCAGTTCCCTCTTACGTCATACTCGCGCCAAAATATATGGAATGAACGATATAGATTGTACTGTATGTTAGCTTGCTTATTTTGCTCAAGAGCATGATCTAAGGCCATTTGTCATACTAATAAGAAACTATTCTTCTAACCAAAGGTCAAGAGCTATACTTCCAGCCACACAAGTTTACAATGCTGTTTGCAAATGTTTGTCTGAACTATGGTTTTCGGGGATTATCATGTACTATGGTAATAATGACGGAATTTGCATCAGAAACACAAAATATATTTTACACAATGTGAGCCCTTGCCATATGAGCAAAACTGATTTCTGCACTAAAAAGTCTGTCGGCAGCGTACACAACAGGCTACAGATGCACCGTATAAACCCGTCCTAAGGCAGAAATATAGCATTGAAACACATCACATTAACTGCTCCAAAAAACCCACAACTTGTTACTGGAAAAGCTATAGTATTTCGAAAACAGCTGAAATACACTACTTGAAATGTAGTTAGAAAATAGCGTCCCTACTTTAATCTGTTAAAGGTAGGGTGGGCAATTTCCAGAGAGGCTAGCAATAGCGAGCTAGCTTTGAAAGCAAGAGATCCCACCATCCCTTCAGAGCGTCTCCAAAGCCATGCCTCCTTCAAAAAACATGAACGAGTCCAGCAGGGAGCAAACAAATGCGTCACGAGCATGCGTGCCACACATGTCCTGAAAAGTGAAGCCAAAGCGTCTCGATCGCCCCTAAGTGGTTGGTCCCAGTATAGCTCATAAAACCTGCCCTCTCCATGTATTCGAATGGGACGCGAGACAAACTAATCAGCGCAAGATGTTAATAAATTTTCTTCAATGGAAGAATCTTTTTTTACAGTCTATGGTCACGAGAGACGGCATTAAATTACCTCATGTCTCAAAGCACATAACATTACAATAATAATGAACATAAATAACTTATAGAGCACTGACCTGTACCACCTGACTGCTGCAAATTAATTTCGGCGTTGATACCGCTCCGGGTATAACATCAAGGGTTTCCATCCCTTCCAAATGACAGTGGTTATGGCGTGAACGCAGCATAAGCTGGTTGTTTTGTTTCAGGAGGAACTGTAAAGGGCAGCTGCTGTTTCTGTTGCAGTGACTGCAGTGTGACTGACGTCTGTCCAACTCATAGCATGAAACACGTGATGTCTGCGCGTTCAGGTGGGCGGAGGTATGGAAATACATACGCTGACAGGCAGGTAGGACATCATATTATTGTATTCGGGCCGATTGGACAAATATTTTATGGTCCTACGCCTTCTACAGACGATATATACACTCGCCTAAAGGATTATTAGGAACACCATACTAATACTGTGTTTGACCCCCTTTCGCCTTCAGAACTGCCTTAATTCTACGTGGCATTGATTCAACAAGGTGCAGAAAGCATTCTTTAGAAATGTTGGCCCATATTGATAGGATAGCATCTTGCAGTTGATGGAGATTTGTGGGATGCACATCCAGGGCACGAAGCTCCCGTTCCACCACATCCCAAAGATGCTCTATTGGGTTGAGATCTGGTGACTGTGGGGGCCATTTTAGTACAGTGAACTCATTGTCATGTTCAAGAAACCAATTTAAAATGATTCGAGCTTTGTGACATGGTGCATTATCCTGCTGGAAGTAGTCATCAGAGGATGGGTACATGGTGGTCATAAAGGGATGGACATGGTCAGAAACAATGCTCAGGTAGGCCGTGGCATTTAAACGATGCCCAATTGGCACTGAGGGGCCTAAAGTGTGCCAAGAAAACATCCCCCACACCATTACACCACCACCACCAGCCTGCACAGTGGTAACAAGGCATGATGGATCCATGTTCTCATTCTGTTTACGCCAAATTCTGACTCTACCATCTGAATGTCTCAACAGAAATCGAGACTCATCAGACCAGGCAACATTTTTCCAGTCTTCAACTGTCCAATTTTGGTGAGCTCGTGCAAATTGTAGCCTCTTTTTCCTATTTGTAGTGGAGATGAGTGGTACCCGGTGGGGTCTTCTGCTGTTGTAGCCCATCCGCCTCAAGGTTGTGCGTGTTGTGGCTTCATAAATGCTTTGCTGCATACCTCGGTTGTAACGAGTGGTTATTTCAGTCAAAGTTGCTCTTCTATCAGCTTGAATCAGTCGGCCCGTTCTCCTCTGACCTCTAGCATCAACAAGGCATTTTCGCCCACAGGACTGCCGCATACTGGATGTTTTTCCCTTTTCACACCATTCTTTGTAAACTCTAGAAATGGTTGTGCGTGAAAATCCCAGTAACTGAGCAGATTGTGAAATACTCAGACCGGCCCGTCTGGCACCAACAACCATGTCACGCTCAAAATTGCTTAAATCACCTTTCTTTCCCATTCTGACATTCAGTTTGGAGTTCAGGAGATTGTCTTGACCAGGACCACACCCCTAAATGCATTGAAGCAACTGCCATGTGATTGGTTGATTAGATAATTGCATTAATGAGAAATTGAACAGGTGTTCCTAATAATCCTTTAGGTGAGTGTGTGTATATATATATATATATATATATATACATATACACCACTGAACATTGTGATTGCTACCAGGATGTGAAGAGACTTTCAATCAGCATAACAAAAAATGTTTCTGGAACAAATCGCCTACCCTGCCTTTAAATGGTAGTGATTCATGAATGCTGGAATACACACCTAATGTTGGTCTCTTTTTAAAGAAGACACTCAGCAGATTGCAGATGTGAAATCACTTTACTGTAAAGCAAATGTACTCAACTAAACATTTTGTATTTTACAAAATAATTCGGACTCAAAAACAAAGTTGTGTTCCAAATTTGAAGTTCATATCACAAAAATGTAGCCAGCTATAAGGTTTAAAAGTAACACAATGTCCAATTTCAAAATGGGTTTTCACAGGATGAATTTTGAGTGTTTAAGCTTTTGAATGACATGATAGGGGAAAAGGGCAATAAATATAAGCGAGCCAAATGTTTTGCTACCAGGACCCTGACAGTCAACAGACTAAGGGCCAGATCTACTAAGCAAGGCAAATTAGCGTGAGAGCACATTTCCAAAAAAACGTTGACAGAAGTGGAACGTTCTGCACGTGATAAAAAAAACAGATGCAGCTGGATAATTTCCATAATGACCAAAATAGTATCTGGGCGCAGTAAATAATGGCACAAATACCAGTAAATTGACGAACGTAAACTTTAAGTAAATCACCAAGCATGATTCATTTAAATACTCTTCTCTGATAAATGTTGCATCTGAAAGGGAAACTCCTAGAAATGCATATACAATAAGGTCAGCAGCACAAATAACTGTCTTTAGTAAAAATCTTTAGTAAATCTGGCCCTAGGGGAGCGCAGGGCACAACCTAACGCGGGGTTAGTTGTAACACTGTAACACGCATGGTTTAAAACTTTCCACATATGCCAGCTTGACGAAACTTAGTGTATTTACTAGTGGCCATATTAACAGTATATAGAGAACAAATTGCGGCAAAATTCAAAAGTCTTTGGAAGATATCACTGAACATTTATTTAACCATACATTTCTTAAGTTAATTTTTCATCTCTGTTTTTTGTGTTTATTTTAATTATTAAAAAATGCCATTATTTTATATGAAAAAATTGATAATTGTATTTTATTGACAAAATATTTTAGTTTGTCTTGGATATATATTTTTTTTATTATATCAGATAACATTTTAAGCTGTCATATGTTAATGTTACAATGTGCCCCTTGCATGTTACAATGTACCCCACCTATGGGGCATGTTGTCACATTTCACTTCCGTTCTTTTGGGATAAATCAAGGAAGAAGTATACACTATATTAATGAAACAAAACCACAATTGTACTAGACATGTGTGAAATGAATGTGGGGAAAAATAAATACTCTGAACCACAAGTGGATTTACACAAACTGAGAAAGTCAAAAAGCGTTAGGTTGTGCCCCACTCTCCCCTATGTAAGTGGCTCCTACAAAATGGCATTGTGTCCCAGAATACAAGAAAACAGTCTTGTATGAATCTTGGTTGTGCAATCAAAGAAAGAGTTTTCATTCCCCTTTAGGTGACCTTAAGGAACAATTCAAGTATTTTCAAGCCAGCATGCACACTATAATCCTTGACAAGTGAATGGGGGAAGTTCCCAGTGTTTTAGATGATACTGAGATTGCTTCTGTTTTTAATATGATATCCCTTATGCTCTCTTAGTATGCAATCTGGTTTTATCTTTTTAAACGTCTTGTGCACTCATTCATCTGCCGCAGACTCGTTACAGGTAATAGAAAGTGAACAGCAACAGTTGGCTCGGGTCCAGCCCCGGGTAAGGAGATTTAATAAATATGATCTTTCCCACTGTAATATTTCATTTCTCCTATCTCGTATGCCATCGCATGTGTATGTCTCCATGTTCTCTCTGCATCACAAGTGAAGGTGCCCTTTAGAGAAGGACAGCAGAACCAAGTAAACACTCACAAACTTGCTGCAGAAAGTAGGGCATGCTGGGATTTTTGTTTGTAGGGTTTTTTTTTTTATAGTGCAGAGGAGTCGTTTCAATGAATGTCACTAGAGAAACATGGATTGCCTACTAATAATTAGAGTCGGAGCAAATGACTTTGTATGTGCTCAAACATTATTACAGAGAGGAACAGACTTCAGGCATATTAAATAACACTGACGGCACCATCAGTCAAACTAGACGTCAGAGATTGGAATCAATCCAGTTTATATGAAAACCATATGCAGCTGGCTTATCTACATATTCATACGGGTACTTCATGCCTCGTCATTAATAATCGCATAACGCGCCTCGTATGTGGCTGGATGTCTCCATGGCGATGCAATATGATGCAGCGGCCAGGAAACAGAGTAGAACGACTGATGAGAGAGAAAGGGGATGGGAAAATTGATAAGACGTTGTGGAATCAGCCAGATCTGAGGCCTCGTGGGACAAATCAGGACCAAGATGAATATGGATTTCCATTAGGGAGTGAGACGCCTTCTATGCAGGTGATTTGTTCTGAAATATCTGGCAGTGAATCTCCTTCACTTCCATGTTTCCGGCTCCTTCACTGAAGTCATTTGCGAGACAAGATTTTCTTTTCCGATTTTTTTGTTCCCCCAGGCAACGTTGAAAATTAAAATGCAGTTGAGTGAAGTGGCAACTAGCAATCACCTCATCTTTTCTGCGCACCTCTCGCTATCTCATGATACTACGCCTCTTTTTTATCAGGGATAGGAGGGAAAAATAGATAAAGCAAAAAAGTATCCAAGAGAGCGGGGAGACTGTTGAAGCATCAGTTATGACCTGGTGCTAATGATCTCTCATCAAAGCCAGAGTAAGATCCACGCTTATGAACACGCATGGTGGGTGCCTGCAGCACGAATCACCAATGAGCCGATAATGAAGCTCTGCGTACAAAATATCAGTCTCCCCTCTCTCCAGAGGACTTGATGTGAGCGTGACACACGCACATCATGGAAATCCCTGAAAATAGCTTAGGATACTGGTGTTTTCTTCACTGCTTGTCAGGAAATAGTGGCAGTTGAGGTATTTCTGATCCCATGTACTATGAATTACAAATCTGCCACCAGACACGCAACCTGACATTGCAAAGAACGCAGCTTGTTGCAATATTCTAAAGACAAGTCTGAGCCGGTCGTCTCCTAGTACATTAGCCCTCTATGGATACTGACAGATTACACATTCCTCTCTAAACACTAGTGTCTCATTTCATAGTCCCTCACTAAGTCAGTGATCTCAGTGCTGTGCCAAGTTTGTCTTGATTGCAAAAAAGTACAGTAATTTGTTCCCTCATGTTTGTTGTTTACTACAGAAATAGTTTCTTAAGCCCTATTTGGGTGGGATTAGTGTTACATAGGGAGATGGGGCAATATAATCATTACCAAAGCTTCTCAGTGAGTTTAATCCCATCCAAATTGGCCATGTCGGTAATTTTTTTCAGGATTTTTTCCTTTGCCAGTAAAGTCTTTTACATTCAATAAAATGTACACCATTAAAAGCAACCTGTAGTGTGATCTGACAAATCTGGTTAAAAGCTTGTGAATCGACTCTCTGCGCTCATTTAGATGTGTAACTATCATCATACATCAAGCACTCAAAGTGTCTCAAATAGACATTGACTAATGAGAAGACACCAGAAAATGACATGATGCACTTAACTCTTTCCCCGCTAATGTTTTTTTTTTAAATAGTTGCCAGTCAGCGCCAGCATTTTTTGATCATTTTCACAAAACTTTCATAGCCCCCAGAATATTTTGTTGTAGGAATATCTGAACATTTATATCAAATGCGTTGTTTATTTTACCCAGCATAATGGGTTGATTAAACCCAGCATAGTTGATGAATTTTTACTATAATACTAGCTTAATTTAGTTTTTTACTTCATACATGAATTAATGTTTACGGATTAATTTAAATACTCTAAACTTAAAAAAAAAAAAAACTCGACACCACTGACCTTGCATGATAATTCCATATTTTATATAGTTTTTAATATACATATAAGCTCATTTAACAAATATTAGAAGTAAAAATTAAACATTTAGAAGTAACTCAAGTGTAATCGACCAGTCTCTGTTGTCCCGTTTCCACGATTGGATCTCGTGCCGGAGCTTGTAACTTCTAACTTCAGACCACCGCCCTGCGTTTCTCTCCTAGCCAAAATATGCTGTGACTGACTCCATAACCTGTCCAAAATCAGTTAGTGTACAGTTTTTAAAACATATTTTAACGCCATAACTATTTATTATATTTTGTATCTTTTTTTATAAAATTATAACATTTTATGCAAGGCATCAAGGATTTCCATCACGTGAAAAGACAGACGCGACACTCGTTTAGGTGACTCACATCGCATATGTTGCTTTGCATAAAATAAACGATATGCAGCACAATAACGAATTCATAGATACAATAAAATGTACACAAAAACTACTCAAATACTGAAAAAAATGACCCAAAAGGCTCAACCCAGGACTTGAATGAACCCAGAACGATGATCAAAACACAGATGGAGTAGATTGAGTCCATCAACACCCCCATATAGCTCGTCCTATAGCTCATCCTGGGTCAACATTTCATTCAGTAACATTAGGCAGTTTTGATTTATATGCTGTTTAATGTTGATGATCACGTTATTTTACATGTGCGTAAGCAATGTTTCTATTGCTTGTTTCTGCTTCTTTTTCTCCTGTATTTTGATCTGGAGGTTCTGTACTCTCTCAGAAGATGCAAAATAGTGCCCACTACCGCATAACAGTGAAAACACGGATTTCTGGAAAATTACGTCAGTAGCGGGGAAGTATTGTGCCGTAAATGACAGAAAATAGCATCAATGGTGGGAAAAAAGAGTAAAATACTTCAAGGAGGTACAAAAATGTCTGTGCATATATATTTATGAAGTGTGTGTGTGTGTACATGGGGAATGCACACTGACTCATGGGGACTCTAGTCACCATTGGGACGTAAATTGAGGTGCCGATGAGGAAACAAGCTTATAAATCATACAGAATTAGTTTTTGAAAATGTAAAAATGCATAAAGTTTTGTGTGATGGGTATGTTTAGGGGTAGGGTTAGTGTAAGGGGAGAGAATATACAGTTTGTACAGTATAAAAACTATTACGTCTATGGAGAGTCCCCACAAATATAGTGAACCAGACGTGTGTGTGGGTTAGGGTTAGGGAAATATTAGGTTTTTATGACCTAATACAGTTTAAAAATTTAACTAGATAAAAGACGGAAAATGAATTGAATATTGTTCATTAATCTATGTATATGGTGTCTGGACACTGTTACTGTTTTTCACAATCTGCTCAGTTACTGGGATTTTCACGCACAACCATTTCTAGAGTTTACAAAGAATGGTGTGAAAAGGGAAAAACATCCAGTATGCGGCAGTCCTGTGGGCGAAAATGCCTTGTTGATGCTAGAGGTCAGAGGAGAATGGGCCGACTGATTCAAGCTGATAGAAGAGCAACTTTGACTGAAATAACCACTCGTTACAACCGAGGTATGCAGCAAAGCATTTGTGAAGCCACAACACGCACAACCTTGAGGCGGATGGGCTACAACAGCAGAAGACCCCACCGGGTACCACTCATCTCCACTACAAATAGGAAAAAGAGGCTACAATTTGCACGAGCTCACCAAAATTGGACAGTTGAAGACTGGAAAAATGTTGCCTGGTCTGATGAGTCTCGATTTCTGTTGAGACATTCAGATGGTAGAGTCAGAATTTGGCGTAAACAGAATGAGAACATGGATCCATCATGCCTTGTTACCACTGTGCAGGCTGGTGGTGGTGGTGTAATGGTGTGGGGGATGTTTTCTTGGCACACTTTAGGCCCCTTAGTGCCAATTGGGCATCGTTTAAATGCCACGGCCTACCTGAGCATTGTTTCTGACCATGTCCATCCCTTTATGACCACCATGTACCCATCCTCTGATGGCTACTTCCAGCAGGATAATGCACCATGTCACAAAGCTCCAATCATTTCAAATTGGTTTCTTGAACATGACAATGAGTTCACTGTACTAAAATGGCCCCCACAGTCACCAGATCTCAACCCAATAGAACATCTTTGGGATGTGGTGGAACGGAAGCTTCGTGCCCTGGATGTGCATCCCACAAATCTCCATCAACTGCAAGATGCTATCCTATCAATATGGGCCAACATTTCTAAAGAATGCTTTCAGCACCTTGTTGAATCAATGCCACGTAGAATTAAGGCAGTTCTGAAGGCGAAAGGGGGTCAAACACAGTATTAGTATGGTGTTCCTAATAATCCTTTAGGTGAGTGTATGTTGTCATAACTTATTGACTGAACTTATTTTGCCTGAAATCAATTTCACATTTTCTCACATTTCATATTTTGTTATGGATCAGTTATATGTAACCTCAATGTTTAAGTGTTGCAGTAGACACACTTATCACACTTATTTATTTTGCTTATCCTGTGCAAACTAATGATAAACATTACGTCCACAGTAACAATTACTTTACAGACACACGTCTTGTAAACTAATCCCGTTCAAACAGGTAGATTGCCTTTAGATATAACAGTTATTCTTTCTTTGCAAAGATCAGACTGCAACATCTGACATTTCTACTGCCGAACCTCCAAGCATAGACGTCTCTCAATCTTCTGTTTCTTAGAGACTCATAGGTCAAGCGGCTTTTCAGGAAAACATGCTGAGGTCAAAAGTTTATCACAGAGAATCAAAAGCACCATTCTAGCACCAAGACATCAATGGACAATGGTTGAAGATGTAGATAGAGCATAAACAATATGGTCAGACTAAATCATTGTTCAAAAAGTAGGAATTCATTGTTATTTTCAATAGATTCTGCACTGGTGTTCAGAAGAGATTGTAAAATGGATAAGAAGTCATTGTCTTCATTTAAGTTTAATATACCCTTCACATCATTTTGCGGTTTCACTGTTTCGGTGCCATGTGAAAACGGCTTTCGTGACCACTGGCATGCTTCAACACAACTTAACAAGCACATTTCATACAGTTCTGGGCATGTGATATATTTCAAACAGAGGCCCGAATCCCGATCATAAAACATTCCTGCTTGTAATGGCTACCTGACACGTGTGAGAAAGATAAGACATGCATGTTTGACGTTATTAATTGCATGGCTGTATGTTCACAGTGGAGCATGACGACAATGACGCCCAGGAATGTTGGAAACATAGATCATCATTCATCTTCATGTGTTCATACCCATGGATCCATAGAAAACAAGTGCTAAAGCAAACACAGACAGCATATGGTGATGAGAGAAGGTAAGCCACTGTTACATAAGGCACTTCTCGTTTCTGCAGGATGTTGAGGGAGTTTTTCTTACCTGTCTTTTGCAGAGCACTCTAGAGAGGTACAAAAATGAAGGATGGATCTTTAAAGCTGTCAAACATGCTGCATACTGTGGCTCGGTTCCAACTTACAATTTAGCGCAGAAGAGAAGCAACTACATGAGAGAACATTTTCCATAATACTCACATTGCATATGGTGTCCATTTGACTGAGAGCGGTGATGACAGGCAAGATTTTGAAAGCGTTTGTCTGTCAGTTTTAACTCTGAAGGTATGTAGATTGAAGATGGTGTAGTTTTTCTCCTTCACCTAGGGACTGAGTAAATTGTCATTTGTCATTGTCATTACATTGCCTAAACACTGGCAGTGTGCAACACAATCGCTTCTGATTGGGTTCATGAACGTTAATTAGCTGTTAGCTGTGTTATAATCAGCGTCAAAAACACAAAGCGCATTATATTGTATGCATATGTGCGTATCAGATGCCAAAATGGTATAAGTAACTGCTGGCAGAAACACAGTCATAGTCAACATTAATGATTAATGAAGAAACAAAATCTAGTAACTACCCTTACAAAAACTGTGGCAGTTATAAAGTGGTACACAACCTTTTTTTAAAGGTTCTTTACCCGTAACGTAGTTACATAGTTCTATTTAGAATTGTATCATCCTGAAGAAACCTTTATATGTTGAAATGGTTCTTTGTGTTAGAGTTTAGGGTTCTTTAACTGTCTGTAACTGTCATCACCACCTCATTACTGATTTTCTGGAGTTCAGCTATACAAATACAATGACTGTCAACACGCTCTCAGCAGGTAAATGATTTTTTTCTTAAAATGTATACATTTTAACTTTAAAATATTGTAACTGGTTTCCTACCAATCATGTCTTTTTCTCTTTTTAGTTTAACAGAACATGTAAGTGTGAGCAGCTCTGTTCAGTTTTCTCTTCTCTTGTTCTCTTCTTCAAACAGAGATATTCAATTTATGATCCATATTGTTAGATTTTTATTATTATTATTATTATTATTATTAGGCTACTTTATGCCTAAACATACCCAGTCACAAAAAACATTAAAGCTATCCCATGACTTTATATCACTTTTTCCTTTTAACACAGTAAAGGGCTCACAAACTGTTGATTTTTGCTGATTTTAGCCTTCATAAGCATAATTGTTTTTACATAATCAAATGTACAGACAAACTGTAACTCTAAACACAATTGTGTATTTTAGATGCTGTCATGTTCCATAACCTCATCATCTGCAGAGAGAAACTTCCACTCAGAATACACACATAATAAAGGACGAAAAGACATCATAGAGGATTGTAAAGCTATTTCACTGGAACTTGGTCTTCATCTATAT
This sequence comes from Rhinogobio ventralis, assembly GCA_039654625.1. Taxonomy (NCBI): domain Eukaryota; kingdom Metazoa; phylum Chordata; class Actinopteri; order Cypriniformes; family Gobionidae; genus Rhinogobio; species Rhinogobio ventralis. Next base: position 5,298,324 of record CM077214.1, on the reverse strand, counting down.
CATGTTCAGATATGTTATTTGTTAATGTATTTAGCCAACAAATGTTGTTAGAGCACTGTCATTTTTGCTACAGTTTTCCATGTCAATAAAAAATAAAAGTACCTAATTGACACAACATGCTGGTTTTTTTTTTTTTTAAATGTAAAACCCATATAGAGGCAACAAGATATTATAAGACCAGGCAGATATGCAAACAACAATATTAATAAATAATATATAAAAAAATATTAATAATACTAACATTAATAATATGAAGATACTAACATACTAATATTAATAAAAATAATATATTATTATAATGTTTTAAGGGCCTATAACACTTTCAAAGCATGGTTCTTAATGGAACGTTATAAAAAAAGTGTTCTATTTAGCAGCAAAAAGGATTCTGCTATTGTTACAAGTTAAGAACCCTAATTTGGTACTGTTTAGAACCATTTTTTCATAAGAGTGTACTCTGTATATGCTGTACATTATACCAGTAAACATATTTGAAGTGGTTTTGTTTTGCTTGGCTGCAACTTAAAGAATAAATAGTACCCAACCACATAAAGTTACGACTTTAAAACCCAAGCAAGAGTCTGCTAACCGGTTGCACTAAGAGTGGACTGAACAAATGTGCAAAGGATAAGTAGTAATCCTATTATAGCTAGCACCCACTTACCCACCCCTCAGCAAAACAGTTTACTGCTGTTACATCATGTTACATCACCTAATTAATATTCATGATCTGATAAGGTTTAAAATATGCCCCTGTATTTAAAAGGCAAGGTACTTGAAAGAATACTATCGTACCATCTTTTACTGAAATCAAGTCTCTAGTACAATTACTCGGCAATATACACTGGACTTACCATGCAAGCTAAAGACATTTCACAATTTGATGAAAAATGTGTCAAATTCTTTGCGTCACTAGTGCAGAGTTGGCAGAGGAGAGTGACTATTTTTACTTTTGCACTTCTGTCTACCCTCTGGCCCACTAGTAAGTCCCTTGTCAACCCAAACAGCATTGACATGTATCCATTTGGCAGAATCTGCGAGCGTATGTGTGTGTGCATACACACTCCCTTGCTCCCACGGCACCGCCTGGCACGCAAACACACTTCACATGTCTTTCCAAAGTGATCCTTCTGTTTTCTGACCGCCCCACGGAGGAGAGAGAGCCAGAGGAGGGGAAAGTGGGCGAGAAGGGGGGGTCTCACAAGCAAACACTAAAGGTTACTGCACTCATTCCCCATTAAATATCAAGGACGGCAGTAATTGCAGCACCCTGTTGTCAGGTTCCAGTGGCACGGTGGGCCATCTCATCCATCTGACCTTGGGAATGAGAGAAAATGGCTTCTCCGGTGATGAGGAACCAATCGGAACGAATGTTGCGACGCTGTATTGTGGTTAATTACCTTCCGTCTACTGTGCTGCTAATAACTGCCTTGACAGAAATGGCCCTTGCTGATGAAACGTATGGGATCAGCGGGTGATGGATCTCTTTCAGGTTGTAACCTGTGGTACATGCAATGAGGTTTTCTGAGGACAGGTTGCAGCATAATTGAAGTTAATGTGAGCCAACCTCAGCTTACATGTAAAACTAAAAGGGTAAAGATAAACTGTGAATGGTGGGTTGACAGAATGAACAAGAGCTGGCCCAAAAAAGAACAAGTGATGGCATGTAATTAGCACCATTCCTATGCATGGCCTCGTCAGGAATTTGGTTGTGCTGATCCAAGTGTGCAAATTGGTGCTAGGCCATTGTGGGAGTTGCGCTCTGTTCAAATATAGTGCCCTGGTGTGCCAGCAGAGGAATGTGGATGGTCTCTGGTTTGGTAGGGCAAGGGACAGAGTTAAATTCCAGGATTAGAGGGAATTGATGGGAATGCTAACTGAGCTGGCCAGCTGCAGTAACCAGGGAAAAGGTTTGTCCCTGTCTTATCGTAGAGTCTGTCAGTGGTTGATAGTGCGAGAGGAAGCTCAGACCCCTGGCATGAACACCTCAACGTTCTCCCAGCCCCACTGACCCAGATTTTCACACCTCCACTCAGAAAGTCCCAGAGAGCTGTTTCATTGAGCTTGGCCTAGGCCGCTAATTAAGTCACACAAGGGAAACCAATCCAAAGCAAGCCCTCCATCAAGTCTTTGTCAGAAAATTCCATCCTGGTTCTTTTGGGTAAAGCCTGATTTGCTGTTCACCCTTAAGGATGAATGATGTGTTTTTTCGTATTCGTCATCCTAAAAATTCGTTACGCACAGAAACCTTGCACACGAAGTCCGATGTGTATTAATTAATCCATTGCGAAAAAATTCGTAAAACAATACAAAAGTCTTTAAGCAGTGAGGTTGATTTTGTTGTCCTCTCTCTTCTTAAAAAGAGGAAATATTGGGTCCTAAAACAAGAAATGCAAAAAAGTGAAATCCATAAAATACACCTTTGGGTGTAGGGACAATCTAACTCACAAAAGGTATCAATCCAACGCACTCGAGTTTATGAAAAATATAAAAAGCCTTTATTTCATCATGGCTTAGGCATTAAAAACAAGTACAGATTGCATAGAGAGGAAGGAGAGTTCCACCTTTATCCCGAGTGATTTAAAGTTTACTTCAGGATGTCAGTGGCTCAGTTTGATGCTTTGCTAGCGATACTGGAGCCACATATTAAAAAGAAGACCACCAATTTCCGTGAACCAGTTGATCATGAACAGAGACTGGCAGTATGTCTAAGGTATGGACACACACACACACACACACCAAACATGTGCTTTGTGATGTGAGACGAAGTGGATCAACTTGCCAGACGCCATTCTGGATTTTGGTGTTCGCTTGTACGGTGGCTCTGAATTGTCAAAACACCTCTCACAATGCTTGCTAAAAATGCAGAAAATGTAACCCGATCCTAATTTTTATATGACAGAATAAAGTTTCTGAGGCAGTGTGTAAACGTGATTGACACCACGTGAGGTTGTATTTATTTATTTTTTAGCGTGCAAAAATTTTGGACGAGAATTTCGGACACAGTGTGCAAGGACCTTTACACTTGATTATTGAATTCTTCATCCTTCCCTTTCTGTAGTCCACCTGACATCTAAAAGTATTGCTAGCACAGTAAACAGTCATCAGTGATCATCATCAGTGATAGATGTCGCATCTGTAATGCTTATCAGCTACATCAGACAACTAGGTGTACAAGCTCGAACTGGAATCACCTCAGAATCACTTACCTACTTTGAGGAAACCATGTCATCTCTTCAGCCAGAACACTAGCCTAAAACCCTTCAGATGTTTTCTGAACCACAAAGTCATTTCAGGTGACTGTAGAGGTTAACAACAAGTGGTTGATTCCTATTAGAACTCACTTGGGTACCTGTCTGTCAGTAATGATTTGTGTTGTTTTTTTCCTTGTTGTTGTTTTGGAGCAGAAAAACTAGGCCTGCTGGGAAACGGAGTTTAATGTTCGCTATGTGTTTCCCTCTTTTTCCTTCTCTGAGGACAGCTGCGGCGTCTTCATCCATTAGCGCTTGGATGAGTGAGGTGTGCGGCGCTGTGTTGACACACTCTGCATCCTTCCGGCCTGCTTGATAGGAAGCCGTGTCTGGCAGCTCTCTAGGGCATAGGCGATAGTCTCCAGCAGTCTCCTGTCTGCCACTCATCATGGCTAGAGCTCTGTCACAGTAAGCTGTCAGTACCATGAGCGATGAGGACTGGTAAAGTGTATCCAGAATGAAAATAGGTTTTGCGCTTAATGTCGGTCAATGTTCCGTCAAGATTTATTTATCGTAAACTTATATGTGACCCCTATGATGTGCAGCATCAAAATAGAGAATTTTTTTCCCCTTGGATGTAAGCTTACTTTTGGCTTCTTCAGTGTTACTTGAGGCTGAAAAACAAAGTACACTTAAAGGGATAGTTCACCCAAAAATGAAAATTCTGTCATCATTAACTCACCCTCAAGTTGTTCCAAACCTGTATACATTTATTTGTTCTGTTGTACACAAAGAAATTTGAAAAAATGTTTGTAACCAAGTAGATCTCGGCCCCCATTGACTACCATAGTATTTTTTTCCTACTATTGTAGTCAATGGGGGCCGAGATCTATTATTATTATTATTATTTAAACACTAATGATAGACATTCAACATTACAGTATAACTGAATGCTATCAATTTCAACATTTATTAGGCTTTAAAATATAACTTTTAATTTAAGTAAACAATCTTCACATAAACCCATTATAATAAATGTCATATTTACCTGTGGCCATCCTACCTGTCTAACAGGTAGGAAATATACAGAAATTGAATAAAGTTATCAAACAGTCTGCACTGCATGAATAATAAATTAAATATAGATTAATTAAAGCTAAATTTTTCTCTGTTACCATTGTTCTTTGATTGACATTAATGACAGACATCACAGCAACTGGTTTATTAGGCTGCTGTCACTTTAAGATCTGCCGCTGTTAAACATGTCACAGATCTGACAACTCTTTACATTCTCACAACTTAATTTAAGACGTTATTTAACTCATTTAAGATGCTCTTATGAGAATACCCAACAAAACGGGCATTTCTGTGTTATTGTTAGTTCAAGCGTGAAAGAGAGCTCTATTCTGGTGCGCTGTCTGTGCGCACAATACTAGCGTGCGTCTTTCTGTGAGTCGCATGTATGTGTTAATTTCGTTGACAAATAATTTTCGTCATAATTTTCATCAACGACCTTTCTTCACTGACGAAAACGAGACGATAACTAAATAAAAACAAGTTTTGGGTGACAAAAACTGTAACGAAAATCTACTGTCATTTTTCGTCAACGAATAAAAAAAACGAGACTAAAATGTTGGGGGGGGGGTTGGGGGGGAGATCCAGTCAGAACTGATGTCCTGCGCACATTTCAATTGTAACGTGCGGATCTAACCACGGAAAAACGTGGCGCTGTTGCGCTTCTACAGGCTCACACTACAGCGGTTCGCAATTAAGGAATGAATAGCGCACATTTATGCCAGGTAATTGTTTAAGAACTAATGCTGATGAATAAAGACAATGTTTACTTTACGATGTTTATATAGTAATATGTTTTAGACGGTTGTAACAATGCATATTTTATCTCCCTCATCTGAACTTGAATGAGCAGCTGCAACTGCAATAGCAACGCACAGACATTTCAAAATAAGAGTCAATGTGTATTTCGAGCTTGTTTAAAATTAAAAGTCATGCATTATATATACGTTTTTGGTTACACAATACACTGTATTTAATTTCATTCCGATTTAATTCATAGTCAGGAGGAAAGAACAGTATTTGACACGTTATTCAATAAAGTATCAGGGTTATAATAGTTAACTAAAACCATTTTAAAAAATCCTTAATTAAAGTAAATAAATGTTAACTGAAATTAAAAGATAAATACATTTAAAGTTGATATACTAACTAAAACAAATACAAAATTATAAAAACTATATAGATGTTTTTAAAAAACAAATAAAAAAGTGAATTGAGCTCTCGTTCGTGTATTTTTGCGCTTGAATGGTCAAAAACACACAATTATGTCAAAATGTCATTTTTGACATGTATTCAAGTAACAGTCCGTTATGTAATGCTTAAATGCTCAATTAATGCATTACAATTTGCAACTCATTAGATTTTAGTCGACTAAAACTAGACTAAAACTATAAACAATTCAGGTGAGTAAAATATGACAAACTAAATGGCATTTTAGTCAAACGACTATGACTAAAACTAAATCAAAATTTGCTTAATTTTTTGTTAAACTGAAAATATTTATGTGCTAATTTTGACAGCACTAAATATAATATAATATAATCTGTGAATCTGGCTTCCTCACATACAGTGCATGCAGAATTATTAGGCAAGGTGGTGTAACCCCTCCTGTTCGAACACGTCCGCTCTAAGCGGGACTCAAACTCGGATCCGCTGGCATGAGAGTCAGACGCTCTAACAAGGAGGCTAAAGGCTGCAACCCCTAGCGTCATTTGCTAGTGCGTCTCTTCATATCTTAGGAGTGAGGTTTACTCGCACAGCAACTACTAGCTGGCCTCCGTTAGAGTGGCAGGATCTCAAAGTCTTAAGTTAGGTAAATAATCCTAAAAAATGACCCCCACTTAATAAGAATTACAAGCTGTTGTAAAATACAAGTGTTGTAAAATACATGAAGACTGGTTTCATTCATTTTTAGGTTTTATTCATTTTCATTCCTAAAAATGAACTCCCAAAACTTACTGCCAGATTCTGTACAAGATGTGGTCCTGGCCCTGAAAATTACTGAAAATTAGTAATTAGTTACAGTTACTTCTTTTAAAAGTTCTTTACCAATTACTGTATATCGAAAGTAATTAGTTACTAGGGAAAGTAACGTTTAAGTTACTTTTATGTCTGCTTTTTAAATGTAAATATGAAAAGTACTGTACAGTCAAACCTATTACAGTCAAACTGTACAGTTAGACCTATTTATTGTAATCAATAAGGCAACAGGCCTTCAAATCAAGCAGTAGTACAAAAGTCCCTTTTAATACTTGAAAAAAAATAACAACTGTCTCAGTTGACAGTGGGTTTTTTTACCACATTAGGCCCAATGAAATAAAAGTGATTGGCCTACAGTATAAACACTAATTAAACGAGAAAACAAAGGTGCCTTGAGGTGCTGCATATAATTGAATATGTGATTTAACAAAAGCTTAACAAAAAGGTTTAACAAACATGCCTCATAAGGCAAAGCTAAATAGTGATAAGAGATGAGATTCTCAACAAACGTTAAAATGGGCTAACAAGCCTTACCTCTCAAAGCTCATCGATCTGAAAAGCGCGGTGTGCTCTGATTGGCCAGCGATCCAGTGCATCGTGATTGGCCCGAATACCTAATGTGTCTGACAGAAATGTCACGCTTTTTACCATATTTGGAACATCAGCTTCCAAAGCAAAATAATATCGACAGATGATAATGTCGGTTCTACCTTATCAATTCGAGCCCAAATCTTGTTGCGGATGATGCAGATGACCAAGCTGATCGATCAACGTCGCCAGCACGACTGGACCAGAACGTATCAGATTGGTAAGTTTGCATTTGTTATCATAGAAACGACAAAGTCGTAGAAACGGTCTGTGCTCTCCCAGGTGCTAGAAACAGTCCTCTGAAAAATGTGCAGCACACAGTCGAATATTTGGGTTGTACTGTTCTGGAACAGTGTTGTAACTAAAGCTTAGCCACTGTTTTCTAATTGTCCCCCCCTTTTGGAAGGCCAAACAAAGTGGCCAAACACGGTGGCGCGGGCGGCAAAAAAACTACAACGAGAATGAGCTTCTTGTCTGCAAGCCAGGGCCAGACTGGGACAAAATTTCAGGCCAGGAAATGTCACACCCATCCAGGCCATCCCATACACCCACAACAAATTTTGGAACCATGGATAAATATATTTTTTGTATGGTCATCATCACATAAAAAAGGTTTAAATCCTTAGGTTCAGGCCGTTCAAAATAATTAAAGGTTCTCTCTTGAACTTGACATTCACTTCCATTTTCATTATCTTAATTTTCCCTGATATATCTCTGTCTCGACTCTCTACTCGACTCTGTGTGTGTTACTTTATACTCACGGGAGCTGAATCTTTGTGGCGTTGCTAGTCAAGACTAACCGTTTCATGATTTATTATCGATTTATTGTCGAATTCCGAATTCGGGAATGATCACTTTAGTGCATTCAGGCAATTATATATAATCAAAAAGGCAATAATATATAATTAAAATAATTTATTAAAAATAAAAAAAGAAGAAGAAGAAGAAGGAGGGCAGCAGGCCAAATCAGTTGCCAGGCCACCGGGAATTCATCCGGTGCTCCCGATGGCCAGTCCAGGCCTGCTGCAAGCGTTCATTTTTCACAAAAAGAGAGTGATGCGAGTAACAAACTCATTTAAATTTCAGTAATTGTAATTGTGTTATTTGATTAAAAAAAAAAAAGATTTAGTTACATGCGCGTTACCGCTAAAAGTAGTGGAATTACAGTAACGCATTACTCCCAACACTGCTCTCAACCTATCTGTCTGTAAAGCCTATACATGAAGTCTTCATATATTTTACAACACTTATTAAGTGGGGGTCATTTTTTAGGATTCTTTACCTAACTTAAGTCTCTGAGATCCTGCCACCTTGCACTTCTGGAGACTCCAGGTAGGTTGCAGTTCTGGAAAATGGCGGCGCTGGAGACTAAAGGGATGGTTTCACACTTAATTCTTCGCCTTAATTCTTAATTCTTTTGCAGTTTTTGTCTGACCCTGCTGACCCAATGAGCATTTCACTGTCCAATGGTCATGCCTTTTCTAGTATTGCATTAGTACTGCATCCCTCTCATGGGCATTTAATAATTTTTATCTGTAAAAGAAAACGTGCCTAATAATTATGCACACCTGAATATAAGGCGTTTTTCATTTCCAGCCTTCATGAACAATTATATATCACTTATAAATGATTAAATACAAAATTAACAGTAGTTATTAAGATTAATGTGGTTTGGAATTGGTAAAATGTGCCTGGAAAAAAAATATGATCAGAAAATCAACATGCCTAATAATTCTGCACGCAGTGTAGTAGTAGTTCAATAGAGCAGCTCCCTAGCAAATAGTCAGCTAATTTGATTTTAAATAACATTAACACCAAAAATCACAGCTGTCCTCCCTTCTCCATTTCATTTGCTTTCTTTCCCGCTCACTCATAAGCCGCAGGTTGGTTCATTCAATAGTACTCGTCTGTATAGTATTACTCGAAAGTGATCTACAGTAGAGTGTGACAAAATCCGAACAGAAGTTGTCAAAGGAGACGCATTCAAAATGCATGTATGCATGTACCTCTGCTGACAACTTCTGATTGAATCACCTGGAAATGTGGCTTCACTCTCTCTCGCTCGATTTCCGGGATATTATATATGATTTGTTGGCATCAGAGAGTCGCTATCAATATACGGGAGACGTACTCCTGGACCTTCCAGGAGAGGTGGGATGTCTGAGAAACTTCGAGGTGGACTCTTTTGGCCGCTACACAACCGACACCTAAGCAAACACATGGAAACCACACAGCTACCGCAAACGATCACACTCTCGTTTTTATCAAGCATTGGTGCAACCAATCTTTGTGTATTATATTCAAGAAGGGTAAACAAACTAAAGGAAATAACAAAGAGATGCATCCACAACATGATGTCAGTTTAATTTACAGTTATATGAAAGCCGACCCTTTCATTGTGACCCAGCTATGCTGTGTGTTAAGCTAACAGTCTGTTTTATATCTGTGCTCCTGGTTCCTGAGGGGTTGTGTCTGGGTGATGGCACGCATCATGCCTCATTTCCTGGAGAATGCAGGACATAGGGCTCGCAGCACTGCAGGCTGGTCATGAGATATGGGTTAGTCATTCTCAGGTGTTTACACAGAGAAACAGAGGAAGAGAGAAGAGCTAAAGCTACTCACATTTCACTGGGGAATAGGGAGATTTTAAATGTTCTTGCCAAACTTTTTACCCAACAAGCGCATTTACAATACTGAACATACTATCTGAGGCAAAATGCTTTTAAATAATGCAGTTTTACTGGGTTGCAATTGCAAAGACAATAATGGGATCAGAATAATATGCCTCATTTGCTCTGACTTTTTCAAGAGATTCTAGAGCAATGAATTATGATATACAGTCTACTTCTGCAGTTTTACACAGTCTTGCAGTAGTTTATACTAAAGCTATATACTATTTTACTAGCTATGCCTTTGCCAACCCTCTATAAAACGCACTGTTAAACACGTTTCTATTAAATGGACACCGGCTCATTCAGTCTCAGGTGAGTCAACAGTCACACCTGAAACCCCAGCCAATGGGAACATGCACAGGTGTTTGCAAAACACTCTGATCCGTCTCTGAGTGTGCTGACCCGGCCAAGGTAAAACAATCCGGTGAGAGAATGCCTTACTCATGGGAAAATGACATAAGCAGTGTGATGGGAAGATGGGAGCAGCGCATGAAAAATGCGGATGACACATTGCTCAAACATATGATATCATAGTCTAAAGTCCATAAGAGGATGATGTCATGTGGATTTGAATGCACAAACAAAAAACCAAGTCAACATGTGCTTACAGTTGGAGGAAACCTACAATCATGACCTTTGTGTGATAACCACAGACCAAATGTTTACCACACTAACACATAGTAACACTTTTAAGACATGCAGATAAGAGAAGCAATAAGTGCAATAAGTTTCATCTTTTGTATTAACCATTTGATCCAGTTCACAAAAAAACGATCTGAATGATTCGTTCACAAATAACATATAAGATACAATAACAAATATAACTAGAATGTATATTTTCTGAAGAAAATGTGAGTGGTGCTTGCAGTGGCAAAACTCGCCACCCAGCTAACACAGTTAACATGTTGCTAGCATAATGCTAACACGATTAGCTTTTTGAAGCTTTATAAGCTTTAAATTTAGTAAAGTGGGAAGAGAAAGAAAAAAGAGAGATAGACATAGAATGTAGCATGTTTTAGCATGTTGTTAGCATTAATTATAACATGTTGTAAATAGTATGAGCATTTTGCTAACATGATTTAGCAAGTTTTAACACATTGCTAATGTTAATTATGTTGCTAACATGTTTTAACACATTGTTAGCATTTTGCTAGCATGATTTAGCATGTTGCTAGCATGTTTTAACATTGCTAGCATGAATTTGCATGTTGTTAGCTTTCTGTACCACATTGCTAGCATGATTTAACACTTTGTTAGCATGAATTAGCATTTTTGCTCAAATGAATTAACAGGTTTTAGCACGCTGTATAAAAAATAATAACATTATTTGACATGTTTGACATTTTTAATCACATTGCTTTACCATTGTTTTAACATTTTGTTAGTATAAATTAACATATTAGCATCTTTTACCACATTGCTAGAATGATTTAGCACTTTGTTACCATAAATTATCATTTTGCTAACATGAATTGGCACATTGCTAGACTGAATTAACAATTTAGCTGCGTCTCATTTCGAAAGCTGCATATACGCCATCAAGACGTTCTCATTTAAGAAAAGTAACCGTTACATTGCAAAGTAAGAAAGAAATTACAGTATTTTACACCTCACGATGAATAAAATTCATAATATTCATAGTACTTTATAATATTTATAATGTTTTATTACGGTTACTTTTCTTAAATAAGACATCCTTGATTATGTATGCAGCCTTCAAATGAGACAGAGCTTATGTTAGCATTTTTATCATTTTGCTAGAATTATTAAACACTTTGATAGCATGAACTAACATGTTTCTAGCATGATTAGCACATTGTTAGCACAAATTAACATGTTGTTAGCATGTTTTACCACATTGCTAGAATGATCATGTTTTAGTAATTGCTACCATGAATTAACATGTTGCTAGCATTTCTTGGCATGTTGTTAGCATGTATTAACATGCTATAATGATTAATCATTTTGTTAATATGAATTACTAACATGTTTTAACACATTGCTAACATGAATTAGCATGTTACTAGCATGATTAGCACATTGTAGCATGAATTAACATGTTAGCATGTTTTAACATGTTGTCCTATGATGGTCATTAAGCTTTGTTAGTGATAGACAGCTTAAATACTCTTGTTGTACAAAAGTTTTGACCCCCTCATTGAAAGTTTGAGACCTTTCGCAGTTTTGATCGTACGTTTAACCAAAATCAAAATTTATTTTAGTATAAAATGTGATTTTTACCTACTAGCCTGTTGCGTAGCCTATTATATTTAGCAGACTGAATATAGGTTCTGTAGAGAAGATAGGCCACATTGTATCACTTGAACCTGGGCAGATAGAATGCCAGTCACAATTAACAAATATTGACAATTTAAAACGTTGTCATCAACGTGATGGCAAATAGGCTTTCCAACTAATGTAAATCAATATTTACATAGTATAATAGTATGAAATTTATCGCTCACACACATGTCCCGCAAAACCACATCTACTGTCCTGCAACAGAGCAATAACCAGGTGGTCACCCTAACCTAAATGTACCTAAATTTCAGATTGTTTCTCACACAAAACTATTGTATGACTTCTGAAAACATGGAATATAGTACAGGAGTTGTATGTGTTTACTGTGCTTTGTGTTCTTTTTAAAAATGTAAAGATTCAGACCACATTCATTGTAATTTATTTTATTTTGGTGGAGGTAGGGAAGCAAACTATTCCTTTAAAATCCCTGTGGATAGCATCAGATCCAGCCTAAAACGAGAAGCATCCTGAATGTCATACTTATGGTTTTAAAAGGATAGCACCGTTTAATGTCATACTGTAATAGGGCGAGACAAGCTTTGCTAGTCATACCGAAAGTATCAAAAAGAAACTTTCCTTGATTAGAAAGCCCCGTGAGAGTTCAGGCATGGAGTTAGTCACTTAGTATTCACTATTTCAACCGCTCTATGTGTACTCACTGTTGCTATTGTTACCATGACAAAGGGCCTCAAAATCCCTTTTGAATGTCTTATCATGATTGGTTAAATTACTGGCCATGTTAATACAAATCCAACTCGCTCCAAAATCTCATTTTCATTCTGTTTCCTGTCATTATTCCTAATTCTGCCTCACTCTGTGGATTCGGGAGCCACGTTGCCATGGTGACGGAATTATTAATTTGCCTATTTCACCCATCCGAAGCTGAGTGAATGCACATGAGCAGTACATTGAACAGATAAGATGAATGTGTGTTATTGCGATGAATTTACAAAATGTGATAATGTGCTTATAAAAAGTGGACTACTAATGAGGCAAAAAGAGAGTTTGATTGTAGATTATGAGTCTATTTAGTCGTTTCTCTCAGACGTTTCGTCATGGGTTGTTGGATTTTGCACACACATTCCTCAACTACATTATAATGAGCATGTGTGCAATAATATGGTACATTATTCACAGAACTCTAGTTTCAGAAGAGGATAATATCATTTATTTTAAAGGTGAAGTGTTTCATTTCTGTGCCACTTACAGTACAAGACAGCAAGACAGTAATATACATATATATATATATATATATATATATATATATATATATATACCGATCAGGCATAACATTATGACATTATGGTATGAAGTGAATAACACTGATTATCCCTTCATCACGGAACCTGTTAGTGGGTGGGATATATTAGACAGCAAGTGAACATTTTGTCCTCAAATTTGATGAGAAGCAGGAAAAATGGGCAAGTGTAAGGATTTGAGTGAGTTTGACAAGGGCCAAATTGTGGTGAATCACAGTTTCTTTTACATCACGTGGATGGCCGGGTGCATGTGTGTCACTTACCTGGGGAACACATGGCACCAGGATGCACTATGGGAAGAAGGCAAGCCGGCAGAGGCAGTGTGATGCTTTGGGCAATGTTCTGCTGGGAAACTTTGGGTCCTGCCATCCATGTGGATGTTACTTTGACACGTACCACCTACCTAAGCGTTGTTGCAGACCATGTACACCCTTTCATGGAAACGGTATTCCCTGGTGGCTGTGGCCTCTTTCAGCAGGATAATGCGCCTGCCACAAAGCAAAAATGGTTCAGGAATGGTTTGAGGAGCACAACAACGAGTTTGAGGTGTTGACTTGGCCTCTAAATTCCCCAGATCTCAATCCAATCGAGCATCTGTGGGACATGCTGAACAAACAAGTCCGATCCATGGAGGCCCCACCTTGCAGCTCACAGGACTTAAAGGATCTGCTGCTAACATCTTGGTGCCAGATACCACAGCACACCTTCAGGGGTCTAGTGGAGTCCATGCCTCGACAGGTCAGGGCTGTTTTGGCAGCAAAAGAAGGACCAACACAATATAAGGAAGGTGGTCATAATGTTATGTCTGATCAGTGTATATAAATATATATATATATATATATATATATATATATATACACACACACAAACTTTTATGTTAGATGCGATTATTCACTATTAATCGATTTGACAGCCCTAATATATATATAAGAGATATATTGACTCAACTAATGGTGTGAGTTGGGGGCGGGGCTACCTGTTTAACTGACCAATATCATACTGTCTTTTGCTTGATAATTTAATACAGTTCTGTGAATAATGTCCCATATTATTGCACACATGCCCATTATAATGTAGTTAAGGATGTGTGTGTGCAAAATCCAACAACCTGTGACGGAATGTCTGAGAAAAAATACAAAATAGACTCATAATCTACACTCTTTTTGCCTCATTAGTAGGCAGTTAATTAGAACATTATCACATTTTGTGAATCCATTATCATTTATCATGACATAAAATGTTTCTAAATAATAATACAGCAGTTTTCACCAGTGAATATATTGGCAGGGCACTACAAATTTGAACTATTGACCCAACTGGGCTAGGAGGGGGGAAAAAATCTGCTACATTATTCAGGAAAGGACTAAGGGATGGTTGGTTTTCTCATACTTTTAGTTTTATCTGCCCTTTGTTTTGAATTTACCAACAAGTATGTGTGAGGTCTGTTGCACTGGAACTCAGAGTGATAGAGACTCCAGTGATATGCATTAGATGTGGAGCTGAGATAAGAGATAAGACGTGGAGACGCATTGTGTTGCAGAGAGAGGAACGTGGACCTCCTGGGCACTGACCTGACTGCCAGAGATCAGCGTCCCTGATGGGACGGACAGACTGGAAGAGAAGATGGGGGAGGGCGGCTGACGGTCCACTCCACCTTGTGAGGCTTGGCTTGGTATCAGATTTTAGTGGAGGTCAAAAGAGATTTTCTTTTATGTGCCCCCATCAGTAGGACAGTAGGTGACCCACTGTTAATGCGCACAGAATACACAGCTAAAGTCATGCAGCGAGTCAAGTCAGAAATGCTTTGCAAAGGTCTATTTAAAGCCCCTCTTCATGCAACAAGGGAAAAAAGGTGAATTTTTTATTTTCTGAAGAAAAGTGTTTTTTGCCTGTACAAACTCTATGGCATGGCTAAGGTGTTCTGTTCAGTTGCTGAATCAAAAAGTGCATCCCAAAGTCACTGTGATATCCTGATCTTTAGATAGGGCTCCTTCAATGTGTGGTTTCATGTTAGTTTATAATTCACCAGGTGGAAATTGTATAAGCATGATGACTTTAGGAATCATTTATGTCTGTAGTACAAATGGAACATAATGTTGGGTTAGAAAATTAGGTGTGGGAAAATCACTTTTTCACCTCCTACTTTCACACAGAGCTTGTGAAAAGTGCATGCCTGAATCGCAGGGTCTATCCGTGTCATTAATGGTCAAGGTAACCTGATAGATGGTCTACTTCCCCAACTCTCTAAAAGCATCATGCTTTCATTCAACAAAGCCTCTAATCAGGGGGTTGGGCTTCTGTTTACACTTTGTACCAGATAAACGCCCACCCCCCCTTCTGAAAAAAAAAGGAGAGAGGCGATTTTCCCACAGAGTTCCAGTGAAAACAACACATAAAATACTTAACATTCCTTGCCGTGGAATAATGGTAGCAGCCTTTAGCATATCAAATCACAAGGGACAACAACCACCCTTAACCAGAATGTGAAACAATGACCATTCAAATGCCCTTTAGATTTTCCATCACATTTAAGATCTTCCTCCAGAGTTTCAATTACGTGAACCATCAATATACCGCTTTGGTGCATTCGATACGATTTTTAGATACCCTATTTTTAGATGCTAGTTATTTCAGTATTGTAGAGTGCAGTGCCAAACATTTGTGCGGGAAGTGTCTGATATCAGAAACAACAGAAAGTGAATCTGAGAACTACTGGATTGTTTGCTGTTAATGGGGTTTCAGGGGTTTTTGCACCACCTGATATTTTACAACCTGAACTAACCTTGCCTTGTCATAAAAATATCAAATTACTAATATCAAACTTATATCTAAGAAACTTAATTTAGTGTTTGAGTTAGAATCCACACACCACTCTGCACACTCGCAAATCGAAAGTGTAGACATTATGTAAATAAGAGATTCAGTGTGCAGTGTATACAGATTAATTTATTATAACAGAACTTCATGAGATTGCGATGAACTAAGATGAGTGACAGCTTTTTAGTGATTTTAAAGGGACCGCTCTTTGTGCACTTTCTAGGCAATATATAATCAGTTCAGAATTGGAATAAATCTTTTGTTTTTTCATACTTGACTAGCGGCCACGTACACACTGCAAATGGATCACTGCAATTCACAGAAACAAATGGACTCCAGTCAGCGAAATGTGGATTTGCAGTTATCATTTTGTATATGTTGAATTTTGGGTAAAATCATACCCTATAAATTGTAGTGTTATATATTGTATTGACAACTCATCAGTTCATTATTTACCATCTTATATTCTGCCTAATTTGATGTTTTTAAATAAACTGACAAAAACTATGCAAGTTTTAGGGCTGGACGATATGACACTATATAACATTAATATAAATGATCACCCAGATTTAGACCTGTATTGTACTTAAATAAAGCGTTCACAGGCAAATTTGCTTTATGTATTTTCCCGGCGTTGAAATTAGGCACATATAAATGTCAGGAAACACGATGCCTGGCTGCATGTCAATATCCATGGGTCACTGGATCTTTGGTAAGTTGTAAGGAACACTTATATCGAGTCCAACCTTTAATTTAAACTGAAAATCATTTGTTTTATTCACGTTTTCGCAGTTTCCCCTATTAAATCCAGTCATGCAGCAGCTCTTTTGCCACTCAGTCCCAGCCGAGGGGGCGTGTTCCGGCGGGAAAGTGATGTCAATACATACCCTCTATAGTTAGTAGAATGTCTAAAGTGGACCATAAAAATAAAATGTACCTGCAAATTGTCATTGAAAATTGTGGAAAACCTTTTTAAATGATGCTGCAAGCAAACTATTAACCAAACAATTTATTGAAAAAACGAAATCTCTCAGCTCTAACAGCATATTAATGAGGATTAAATCAGAACCGCTATTAAATACTCATAGGTCGTGACACAAGAAGTCACAGGACTTATTAGGACACTTAATGGCTAAAATTAAAATTAAAATTCAACACAACATTCAAAATGTTGGTTCATTTTATATTGACCAAAAATATCATATAAATATTTGAGTTGTTTATAAAAGAAGGCTTCAGTGCCCTCTGCAAGGTCAAGTGCCAGCTGCACGGTGGCCGAATTCTCTGCCCGTCAATACACACAGAGCTTAATACACACGTTTAATGCCACCCTTGGCTGAATTTCAATGAAGCATCCGCAAGACTGAGCAAACAGAGACAGACCATGTGTAAAGACTAATGAAGCCAATGATCACTTTTGCGTTGCCAGGTACCGCATACAGTAAGACAATTCTGATTTATGACATGGTGCATTAGTAAGAATATTGATTTCTCCTTTTGTCTCTCTCTCCTACTCTTTTACCAGCAAAGATTGATGTCACTGCATTGATTCCCAATCAATCAATTTATTTTCATTTTATTAATGCCTGAGCAATCGCTCAATGTCCTTATGAAAAGCAATGCATCTCAATTACATGCACCTGGTAAAATAAATTGTTTAGGGATGATTTGCTGAATTACAATTGGCTTTTTCACGAGTTTGCCAAGTTATTGGACACTCAAATTGTAATTGTCTTCTATTGCTACACAAAATGTGTTAAATAAGTCAGCGAAGGGATATGAACGGCAAATTAACTGCATATACTCGTGCATTCATAGCCACATTAGACAAGGTGAGCACAAATGCAGACAGTGTCTTTTGTTTGTAACCACGAACAAAACAGGCATTGATGGTATTGCTGTCACTTTGGGGACTCAGGGAGGAAAGAACGAACAGGTTTGGCACACGTCCAGTTTTAATAAAACACAGCTATTGGTGTGTGTTTCCTCGCTTCAGCAAATCCAATTGGAAATGCTTGGCCTGTTCCATGTCTGCGCTGTATTAAGGCTAATTAGTGTCTCAGTTTATTTGCATAGCGGCTAGTTTCCGGCCATTCTCTGTCCGCTGACCCGTGTGCGTGCACTGCGCACAGGATCAACTTTTCCTGAAAAGAACAGCCAATAATTGTTTTCGCACGCATCAAGGGATGGGTACTCGCGGGATAAATGGCCTTCTATATGGCACATCGCTTAGAAGGGAAAAAGAACAACCTGCAACAACTTACTGATTGTACTGACATTGATGTATTAAAATGGACCCTGTGTGTAATTGCTCTTTCCTGTGGCTACTGTGCAGGGAGGGTTGCATAATGATGATAGAGTTTAGAACCTTGCTAAAAGAGATAAAGGCTGCTAGGGCCCACCGCAGAGTATTTTCTGGATACTTCCTTAATGAAACATCCCGCTGGATAATGCGTTCGGGCAATACAATCGGGAATTAAAAGACCGTCAAGTGGCAACTTTCCATTGTGGATTGCTTTGTTGTCGCACAAAATTGCTGCCGTGTTGTCGCTTGGTTCATTAGTCGATAGCCATGCTTATTGAGACTCCAAAGGTTCTCATTCACTCCAGTGCACACTGGGTACCAGGTCACATGACTCTCACTTCAGAGATTCTGTTCGGTCTCAGTTATGACAGCACAAACGCTCAGATCATCTTAACACAGGGCGGTGTAAAGCGTGACATTAAGACGCTCTGTTAAACTGCAACTCATTGTCACAGTTCAATTTCAATGGGTTTAAAAGGACAGACGCCGAGGTCCAGAGTGGAACACTGTCCTCAATGGCACTCTTTCAGTTCAAAAGCAGGCTGGACAAAGCCATTGTCCGGAATGTCTGACCTTTGGCAATGATTAACAGTTGCACCACTTCCCCTCTGACAAGCAGCTCAAAAATTCCTTGAAATGACTATCATAGCCAGGCTCTGCAGCTCCAAAGACACCACCATATGACTGAATCAGATGCTACGAGTTACAAATATGGCCCCAGCTGAGCGCTACAATAGGGACTCAGTTCTCCAGAGGTTAACACCAGACTATACTGTGGCGCTGGACAATGGCACTCTGTTCTGGAAATGTTGTTTGTAACATCGCTACTGAACACAGAGGATGGGAGGCCGGATCGGCGTGTAAATTAACTTTACCCGCATGTTTTCTGCAAGCGATAAAAGTGGTATCTCTCAATTTCAGAGCCATTCCAGAGGATTAAGTGATTACGTTGAGAGTAAGTGAATCGCTAGTGTTAAAAAAGACAAACGATAGACCCAGTACATGCTAAATGAGTTGTTTCATAAACAAATGGATCATCCAAAACAATTATCCATTCATTGAATGTGGAATATACCATATACATGTATATTTGTCTATTATTTTGAGCATGAAAAATGTGAGATCTCACTAAATAAAGGATACTAGAGTAAAATCTGTGTGATAGCTATTCATTTTGATTTGCTTTACACGGAACAACACCTTCAGACTTTGTAAAAAGTGACTTTACAAACCAAGTTAAAGTGAATGAATCCCTACAAATTCTGTGCCATCTTATTACTTCAGGAGTATGCAGTGTGCAGTATGCAAGTTTTCTATATGCTTATTGTAATTCCTAAAATGTGCATTATAAAACCATGAGCAAACTGCACACAATACTGTATCCCACAATGCAATATACTTTTCATTTCAGTTGATGAATGAACCAATTCATATCAGTTATGTGTTTTAGTTAAGTTAAATACTACATATCGGACACTTTTGGAGCACTGTTTGACTCGAATAAGTATTTTTAAACTTGAAACCATTGCCATATTTGCCCTATTAAATCAGAAGTTATGTTAAGGCCATGTAACCAAACAGACAGATTAGGTTCATCAAACACATCTAGTTAGTCCAGATAGACCCCAAACATGCTACTGTATATAAAGAGTGGACACAAATCAACTGGGCAGTGCTGTCCTCACTAGGCTGTGTTAACTGACTAGAGTGACCACATCCCTCACGTCTGAGTCATGCGCAATGTGACTAGCCAAATTTCAGTCTTTTATGTGCAACTAGAGCAACCTAAGAGCTTTCTATATAAAGAGCTTTTGCGTATTTGATTAGCTAATGTAACTTCCCACTAGAAATGGTAAAATACGTAAAAAATAAGAAAAAAAAACCTTACCTCAAATGTAACCTTAAAAGGAGCTCTCTGTCAGTATTAATATTCATTTCAATGGTAACTGCTCAGCTGGCACATCTGGAATGGTGCCATAATGCGATTTATAAATTAAAATATATTAATTTACATATTTTCATATCAAAGAATACACTGTAACATGATTTCATATAATTTCTAATTAGGCACCACATTTATATATATACTTGTCTCAGTTCTTACATGACAATATAAGTGACCCTAGACCACAAAACCATATTTTATATATCATATGAAAGCTGAATAAATAAGCTTTCCATTGATGTATGGTTTGTTAGGACAATATTCAGCTGAGATACTGTTATTTGAAAATCTGGAATCTGAGGGTGCAAAAAATAATATATAATAATACAAATATTGAGAAAATCTTTAAAAGTGTCCAAATGAAGTCCTTAGCAATGGATATTACTACTAATAATAAATGTTTGATATATTTACAGCAGTAAATATCTTTACTTTATATCCTAATGATTTTTGGCATAAAATAAAAATAAATTGAATTGTTACCCATACAATGTATTGTTGGCTATTGCCACAAATATACAACTTATGACTGGTTTTGTGGTCCAGGGTCACACACACACACACACACACACATATATATATATATAACATTATACTTGCCTCAGTTCTTGCCGTCTCTATGTTACAGATCTAAACAAAATTCTCTGAAAAAAACCCCATTTTATCATAATACATGGCTAAATTTGAATGGTCATTAATATAGAAAGATGTGAAAGTTACAATACAGATTTAACAGAAGTTATATCAGAACGCAATGATTGACAGGCAGACAGTGTAGCCATATTCAGAAAATCTTTTAAAGTTTTAAAAAAGCCAACAAGGCTGCCACAGACACATTTTATTGCAATATAACACATTTATTTCACTGGCATCTGCCAAGTAATAGGCACTTTTGTGCTATGCAAAAAATGCTTGGAACTTCTCCAAAGCCATATTTTTGTTTGTGTGGGTTACTCTAGGGAGCTAAACACAAGGCAAAATGGAAAAATAACGCATTTCAACACTTTAAAGTTCTCCAGGAGAATCAACCGATTGCACACAGCGCTCGCTCTGGCCAAACCAGTGCGTGTGCGACACTCCGTCGTCAAGAAACAGAAATGAAGGGCTTGAGCGCAGGGCCTTTATATACGCTTCTAAAAATAGCGTCCAATCCGCGCTTAGGCCCTTACGGTTGAATCGCCCAATCACGGGGCCAGGAGGGCGGACGTATTTCTGCGATTGGTTTAAGGTGATATCATATGCGCCCGCGCAACCTGGTCGCCTTTGATTGGACGCGCTTTGAGGGAACGTCACGTTGTCACGAGGGGGTAGGCAGGCTGCGAGGTTTGAATAGGGGAAGTTGACAGAGCGCAGCGCTTTGCGTGAGTTCAGTGTTTGCAAATATAGAGTGATCTCAACAGACGGACTAGCGGACTCTGAGCAAAGCGACGGCTGCACCGCGTTGCTATTGCACGAAGAGGACGCTTTCTTGTCACACTTTATCTTGATTCAATATATTTTTTTGTCTTTTACCGCCTGATACTTGGGATTGCAATGGATGTTCTACCAATGTGCAGCATTTTTCAGGAACTTCAGATCGTTCACGACACTGGCTATTTCTCTGCATTGCCATCGCTTGAAGAATACTGGCAACAGGTAACCATTTTAAACTTCCGCTGCGATTGGTTGAATGGAATCGGAAAGAGTTATTTAGAATCCGCGCTGCGCTCAATGAAACATTGTAACGTTCTAAGTGGCGTATTTGATGCGGTTACATTGTCGCGCGGTAAATGCTGTCAATCAACTCGTATATCTGCCTTATACGCGCTTGTTAAGTGTTTTTTTGTACTTTTTTGAAGAGTCGCGATTTTCTAATCAGATCTGCATTGCTCTACAAACGCCATTTAGTACAGAACAAATGCATAATTTCTTTGTGCCTTTCCTACTCAAACATAGACTGGCTGGTTTGACAGTCTGCAGCACATGTTCTGTCACATAACGGGGTTTATAGGAGGTGTGTATTAACTGTCATCGCAGGTTCTGCTGCCTGGTGCTGATATACTTGTGATTTGAACAGTTGGCACGATCGCATGAATGTTTCTCTTGAAACCGATCCAGGTAGTTTCCCTCAGGCATTTTGGGATTCTGGCATGGAGCCATATGAGCATATCTCTTGGCATTTAAACATGCGTTTGCATCTAGTTGCTTAATGTTTCCCAGCAAAGGGATAGTTCAGCTAAAATGAAACCTGTCATCATTTCCTCACCATTATGTTGTTTCAAACCTGTATCGCTATTTATCTCGTGGGACACAGAAAGAGATTTAGTAGGAGGTTAGTAGTGACTGACAGCTTCAGTCACCATTCACTTTCATTGCCTCTATTTTCCATACAACAGAAGTGAATGGTGACTGAGACTGTAAGTCTGCCTGACGTCTGGTGGAAATAACGTTGCATAAACATCAGAAGTCTGAACTATCGCTTTTAGAAGTAAACATTTCGGGTGTTTTACCTGACGGAGAGTCTGTAGAATCAGTAACATTAGACAAATTTGCGCGGTAAACATCATATTTGTTATCGAGGATGTGCAGAGCTAAACCTCACATGCAGCTAAATGCTCATATTACACAGTTTGAAGCGTTTATCGAACCACTTCTGCACTCAAATGTTGTACGTTCACACTTAATACGCGTTAAAATGCGTCCAGATGTACGCTGAGGGACGTCAGGCTGTTTGAATGAGGAAACTCAACCGAGGAAGTTGTGTGGCTTCCTTAAAAGGACTCTGAAATGTCTGCATGACTCACTAGGGGATAACTGTTCTAGAAAGACAATATACAGCCCTCAAAGCCATATTTATACCCTGATAACTGATTTTATTGGTCTTATGTATTCTGTAATGACATATTTCAGCAGAAAGTGTGTGAAAGTACAGGTGAGCGTGTGGTTAACCCTTGGCAGTCAGCTGTGAAAGTTAGAGAAAACTCATGCACGTTCTAACGTTGTGTTTTCTGTTTTGAATCAGACATGTTTGGAGCTGGAGAGATATTTGCAGAGCGAGCCGTACGTCTCTGCATCTGACCTCAAGTTTGAGGGCCAGGAGGATCTTTGGAGCAAGCTCATCTTGGCTTGTGGAGATAAGGGAGATGGGAACGGCAACGTCAAGGAAGAGGACAATCAGGACTGCCAAATATTAGAAACCAACAGCATGAATTCAGATGCCAGCAGCGAGGCGTCTGACAGCTCGGAGGAGCTCTCGCCCACTCACATCTTTACCTCCAACCCGCTGGGCTCGGTTCTGACGGAGTCAGCGCATCACTTGAGTTCCTCTATCATCAGCACGCCTCCGTCCTCCCCAGAAACCCCCCAGGAGCCCGGCGTCCCGCAGGTGTGGGGCTCCACGCAGACTGACTTGCACGTGCCGGCGAAGATCCGGCAAAACGGTCTGGGGAAGGCCTCGGATAAGGCTTCAGCGGGAGGGGACGCCTCTCCGGATGGCAGGAGGAGAGTGCACAGGTGTCACTTCAATGGCTGCCGGAAGGTTTACACAAAGAGTTCTCACTTAAAAGCACATCAGCGGACTCACACAGGTAAGAAACCTTTGCTTTTGGTTGTGACGTTGCTCCAAATTGTCAAAAGCTAAAAAATAAGAGGAACCATGCACACTCGCTGAGGTTTCAAGTTTCCTGCGAAGTTGTGTTATGGAGTTGAGTTCTCGCAGGCTATCCTCAGCTGCAAGGCTAATGTCACTCTGTGAATATTTGCCCCGCATGACTGCACGCCTAAACGGTGACCTAATCTGTTTGGAATGCGGCCGTGGCGAGGGAGGGGGGGTCGGATGGGGGAGGGGATGAAAACCAGCCAGGGTGAAAACAACCTGCTCTACCAAAACAGTTTTGGTTTCGTCATGGGAAAGAACCAGGCTTTTGAATGGGGATCTGGGTGGCCCCTTTTTAAAGGGCCCCGTCGCATTCAAAACAGACTCTGTGTGACACGCATTGTTCGGTTTATGCATATACAGCATTGAGACAGACTTTTTGGCATACTGTGCATTCCCGCAATCCCTGAGAGCTTGAGGGATCTTATTAAAGTTAAGACTGTCTCGCATACTGCGTCACCTGATCCATAAACATGCGTCCTGTTTACAGATGCATTTTTGAGAGCATTACAGAGCTCGCTATTCCACATTCCTTTGAGAATGTTTTCCTGCTGAAACCGGGCAAAATGTATTGAAAGGTGTTTGTGTTTTGGTTTACAGGTGAGAAGCCGTACAGGTGTTCATGGGAAGGCTGCGAGTGGCGCTTCGCGAGGAGCGACGAGCTAACCCGACACTTCAGGAAGCACACCGGTGCAAAGCCATTTAAATGCAGTCACTGTGACAGGTACGTTCAATTCTGTCTCGCTATCTCTCCCTGTGACAGTCATCAAAGCTCATCTGTCTCTCTCGCCCGCACACCTGATCCTTTGATGCGTGTATCAGTGAAATGCGACGGATTTCTGCATTCAGCATTGATCCCGTTTTATCGGTTCATCGATGGGAGTCGCCCCATTATGTTTGGATTTTATCACTTAATTACCTAATCGCATTAAATGCTTGAAAGCGCAATAGTCACACTGTCGCAATACTTTATTGATATTCTCTGTGTTTTATGACCAAACGCGCCTCTCCTGTTTGTCATCACTTCCTCTGTTAATTATTTCCCTCTCTGAGAGCTTTGTGCTTTGAACAATTGTTTGCTCAACTTCCCTTTTTGGCGTTTTGTTTCTGTAGTTACTGGGTGCGAAACAACATTTTATAGTTCTCCTTTAAAACAAACCATTCGATCAAGTCTTTCCTCACATCCTGGCCCAAACGGAACCTGCCAACTTTTTATTTTGTTTTTTATATATATATATATTTCACGTTGCTGGAAATTTTTTTATAATAAATGTATATAATTATAAATAAATAAAAAAATAAATAATAAAAATAAAATAAAATCTGAGTGGGCCGATGTGAGGAAAGCCTTTATAGACTATATAATATACATTTATAATAAAAATAAATAAATTATTTATTACAAATAATCTATTTATTTTAAGTATAGATGTATATATATATCTATACTTAAAATAGATTATATACATATTTATTTTTTTCACTTTTTTTTTTTTTTAGCAACATGAAATTGTCAGGGGGGAAAACATTTCATTATACATTTTCTTAAAGAACAAAACGAACATTATTGATGATAACAACTTGGTAATACTTTATTTTAAAAAGTCCTTGTCACCCATTACATGTAGTTACTGTAGGAATAACTATAAATTATGCATAATTACATGCAACTAACCCTAATCCAAACCCTAACCCTATAGTAAGTACATGTAGTTTTTGTATTATTATTATTACTCAGTACTTAAATGTATAACTACACTGTAACATGGACACATTAAAATAAAGTGCAACCAAAATCTTTTTATAATATAATTATATTTATAGTAATATTTGGAAATTTTAAAGCTGTAGTGTCACTCTGTGACCGCTATAAACTAGAATGAAAATGGTGTATGATGCATTGTTTTATCATTCTGAACACGTTTTAATGTACTTTTTTTTTTTTTTTTTTTTTTTTTTTAAATGAGCACTGAAAATCCAAATTCTCTCTGGTCCTACTTGTAATCAAGTTTTCCTGTCATTAGCCTTCATGGCACCTATTCCAGTTTCACGAATTCGCCTCGAGGGCCACTAGGGGCCTCATCAGTGACGCAATGCACGGATCTCTACCTTTGATCGCGCTTTATGGCATCGGTGGCCCCTGCCTGACCTTTTCTCTTTCTGTTTCTTTCTCCAGGTGTTTCTCCAGGTCGGACCACCTGGCCCTGCACATGAAGAGGCACCTTTGAGCGGGCCGTAGCTTCACGCTGGGGATATGTTGTGTCCTGACCAGCTTCCTGGTTGACCTGGCCCTGCAAGAAATGGGGGGAGTGTGTTCCAGCCAAAGCATGCCATTTTGCACCATATCCTGTGCCTCCGTGAGCCCCGGGGTAAAGGCGGACTGACTGGTTGTTGAAATGGAAAAGGAAGGGACAAAATCACGTATGAAGAATCGAAGAGAGGAGGATGATTTATTTAAAAAACAAAAAAATTCAACAAAAAAAAAAAAGAGCGAATGAATGGTGTGTTGTATGGTGCATGATGTTTTGGGACAACTCCTGGACTCTACACTGGTACTTTAAAACAAATCCTAACGAAAGCTTGTTTGACGTGAGCGGATGAATGTCCCGTGTGCGAAGAAGGGTGGGAGGGGGGTACCAGTGTGTCACTGTGGGCTGAATGGCGTTGGGAAACAAGTTCTGTTTTTGTTTCCACGCGGTATGCGAGAACGGCAAAGTCTGAATGAAGCCGTGAGACTGAGAACTCCTGCCAGACGCCCCCGGGCTCTGTGTCGCAAGATTGCGGGGGGGGCGAAGCGGCCAGGGTTTCACCCCCTGCCCCCATCTGAAGGGGGGCGGAAACTCGGCCCTGAATGAAAGTGGCTTTTTTGGTGTTCGGTGCAGCTACTAAATGTGCAATGTGTTCGGTAGCTTGTTTTTTTGACAGGCTACAAAAGCTCATTTGTAGTCCGTTGTATAAGCTGTGTGCTTAGAGATGTAACACAATTATAACTTCACTATCATAAACAGGTGTTGCATGGTATTGGGGTTTGTACAATTTTTTTTTTTTTTTTTTGTAATTGGGACTGAAAATAGATTCCAATAAAGCGCAGCTAAATACAATTGGTTAAATGTTACAATATTGTACATAAACGCATTGATCATTCTTCACTCAAAATTCCCTCTTTTTTCTTTCCGGTGGGGGGGAAGAATACTATCAATCAGCGACTCATTTCATCTTTTGAGGACTAAATTCTCTCTTTCTGTCTCCATTTTACCTGTTGTTAATGCACTGTTGGCCTTAATGGTGCCTTATGCAAGTGACCTTGTCACAAAATGTCTTGTATAAGTGATTGAAAAAGCTTTATTAAGGCTCTGTTTCACATGAACATGCACCTTTTCCCATTTCCGAGGCCACTGTAACCAAGCCCTTGTAGATACGTAATATATTGTTATTCTTGAGCATGCGATTTTCATTCTGTCACTAATATTCCCCCTCACATTTCTAGATGTTGTCAAATGTAGAGCACTTAAAGTTACGGATTTGATATCAACCGAACGACCTTTTGAGTACGCTTTAGACGTGAGGTCTCTCATCTGTGGGGGTGTGTGCAAAACCAAAAGCTCTTAAAGTGGGAAAATAGGCTGTTGTATAACACAAGGCTTGAACGTTTGTGGAATGCCAACTCCCCCCGTCCCCTGTAACCAAGAATAAAGAAAAAAACGCCTAAAGATTTATTGTAATTAACAAGCTCCAGTCAGACAGGCCTTGCCTTGTACTGCCTCTCTGTAATGAATTGCTGAAGGCCCTGCCTGCTACAGACTGCTGACTCGGGCAGTTCAATATTGACCTGTCTGGATGCCGTTGTTTTAGTCCAGCGACAGTATTGTGGAAACAGTGCACAGCCATCCAGAAAGATAAAGATATATCGCACACCTTTTCAACATTTACAATGGGAATTTACGGACGTGGAGGCAAACGGCGCACGCTCGTTCGGCTGCGTGTGTTTCT
The DNA here is from genome assembly GCA_039654625.1 of Rhinogobio ventralis. Lineage (NCBI taxonomy): Eukaryota > Metazoa > Chordata > Actinopteri > Cypriniformes > Gobionidae > Rhinogobio > Rhinogobio ventralis. The sequence goes on along the minus strand of CM077214.1, from coordinate 5,270,571 downwards.
TTTGCTATCTGATATGTAAACTACAATGTTTTCAGGGACCAAACGATTGATTAAATTTATTGTACATAGTTTTGAATTGTGCTTTTGTAAGCATTGTTGAGCGATGAAGGTTTGACACTGTTGCATGTTGAGCAGCTTCGTAGATACGGATTGTTTCAGCAGGAGAAAAGTAACTTGAAGCAGCTTGTGCTGCCATTAAATCAGACCAGCCAGGGTTTTGTGGGCAAAGAACATTGTGTCTTTCCAACAGTGGCCAATATTAGTCAAGTGCTAATGGAGCCTTAATCAAGTTTTCCATTTGCTTGCTTCTACCAACACTTTCTATCACTTATGTTTTCTCTCATGAATCCCTCTTGTCTAAAGAATATTTGTACAAAAGAATAAAAACAGAAAAGTTAGGACGAAAAACAGAAAAAAAAAAACTTTTCTAAGATTTTTATTTGTTTTTGCTTTATATGAATTTTATTTGAAATTGTTTTGCAAAATTGTTATATTTCTGTATGAATGTATTTTTTATTGGAATAATAAGAAATTCTTATCGGACAAGTTTGATTTGCTGTTTTGCTTCACTTTATTTCATTAGTGTTTTAGACCAACCTCTAGCTAGTGATTTATAAAATGAGGTTTCACTAATACTGGTGCTTGGCAGAGTTGAACAAAACAACTAAACCTAAGCATTAAACTTTGTTTTGGGTTACAGACATGAATGATATCTCAAATTAAGCTTTTATTAGAAGTCAGATTTACGATTAACTTGGTGGATAAAGCGGGTGAAAAAGGTCCTTTGTCTTAATTGGACCAGTAAACAACCAATCAGAACACTTCGTTCTGCATTAAAAACACCTTCGCAACTGCACAGCAACATACTGGCTGCGTCCAAAATCACATACTCTGTTGAGTAGGTACTTATTTTGAATAATTATTACTTCACGGCCACTAAAAATGTATGCTGCCTTAAATTTTTACGTATAATCAACTTAGCTCTATAAGTCACTTCAACATAAATGACATTAAACGTACTTAAATGAATTTTAAGTTTGCTTATTTTGATGAGTTAAAATAAAAAAAATATTGGTAACACTTTATTTTACAGTGTCCTTTTTACACGTTACATGTACAGCAAATTATGCATAATTACATGCAACTAACCCTATAGTAAGTACGTTGTTAATTAATATTACTCAATACTTAAATATATAATTACACTGTAACTATGACACCTTAAAATAAAGTGTAAACAAAGTGTTTTTACACTGTAAAAAAATTATATGATCAATAAGTTGACAACATGCTTTTACATCGTTTTAACTCATCAAAATAAGTTAAGCCATTTTGTTTTTAGAGGTCTTTTAAAGTCAAGTAATTACATTTTTTAAAGTCAGTTTAATGTAATATAAGTTGAAATGACATACATTTTTAAGTACAATCAACTTTAATGTTTAAGTCATTTAACTTAAATGACATTAAATGGACTTTAAAAACATGTTGAATCTTGTTAACATAAAAAAAAGTTGAAAATTATTATAACTTATTTTGATGAGTTAAAGCAATGTAAAAATATAGGTTGTCATAACTGATTGATCATATCATTTTTTACAGTGTACATTTGCCATGTTGCCCTTATGACGTGACCTACCAGCGTCAGTTCGACCACCACTCACAAATCCTCTCGCATGGCCACATGGGATAGTAAAAGCTGCGTCCGAAATTGCATATTATTGAGTAGGTACTTATTTTGAATAAGTTATTACTTCACGATCGCTAAAAAAAGTGTTTTATATAGTATATCATCTGGGTACTTTTTGCCTACTCTTTTATTAGTACTGTGAATTTGGACATACTACTCTTGTCACATACTGTTTTTCGGAGTAGGGAAGTATGCAATTTCGGATGCAACCCAAGTGTCCATCGCATACACACTTAAGAATCTCGCCAGAGTATAGTAATATCATCCGGGTACGTTTGGCCTACTCTTTTATTAGTACTGTGAATTTGGACATACTACTCTTGTCACATACTGTTTTTCGGAGTAGGGAAGTATGCAATTTCGGATGCAACCCAAGTGTCCATCGCATACACACTTAAGAATCTCGCCAGAGTATAGTAGGTCATCCAGGTAAATTTTTTGCCTACTCTTTTATGAGTACTGTGAATTCAGACATACTTTTGTCACATACTGTTTTCACCTACTATATAGTAGGGAAGTATGCAATTTTGGATGCAGCCCAAGTGTCTATCGTATGCACACTACAGAATCTCGCCGGAAGTAGTAGGTCATCCGGGTACTTTTTGCCTGCTCTTCTATGAGTACTGTAAGTTCGGACATACTTCTTTTGCCACATACTGTATTTCGCCTACTATATAGTAGGGAAGTATGTAATTTCAGATGCAGCCAAAAAAAAAGTGTCCATCGTATGCACACTTCAGAATCTCACCAGAATTAGTATATCATCCAGGTACTTTTTGCTTGATCTTTTATTACTACTGTGAATTCGGATATGCACCTTTTGTCACATACTGTTTTTCACCTACTATATAGTAGGGAAGTATGCAATTTTGGATGCAGCCCAAGTGTCCATAGTATGCACACTTCAGAATCTCGCCAGAGTATAGTAATATCATCCGGGTACGTTTTGCCTACTCTTTTATTAGTACTGTGAATTTGGACATACTACTCTTGTCACATACTGTTTTTCGCCTACTATATAGTAGGGAAGTATGCAATTTCGGATGCAGCCCAAGTGTCTATCGTATGCACACTTCAGAATCTCGCCGGAAGTAGTAGGTCATCCTGGTACTTTTTGCCTGCTCTTCTATGAGTACTGTAAATTCGGACATACTTCTTTTGCCACATACTGTATTTTGCCACATACTGTATTTCGCCTACTATATAGTAGGGAAGAATGCAATTTCAGATGCAGCCAAAAAAAAAGTGTCCATAGTATGCACACATTGCATCCGACATCGCATACTTCCCTACTATATAGTAGTTGAAAACAGTATGTGATAAAAGTATGTCCGAATTCACAGTACTCATAAAAGAGTAGGCAAAAAATGTACCCGGATGACCTACTATACTCTGCCGAGATTCTGAAGTGTGCATACTATGGACACTTTTTTTTTTGGCTGCATCTGAAATTGCATTCTTCCCTACCATACTTCTTTTGCCACATACTGTATTTCGCCTACTATATAGTAGGGAAGTATGCAATTTCGGATGCAGCCCAAGTGTCCATCGCATGCACACTTCAGAATCTCGGCAGAGTATAGTAGGTAATCCAGGTAATTTTTGCCTGCTCTTCTATGAGTACTGTAAATTCAGACATACTTTTGCCACATACTGTTTTTTGCCTACTATATAGTAAGGAAGTATGCAATTTCGGATGCAGTCTTTGACATTGTAGCAATAATGTTTAGGCTAACAAGCACCACTTAACTTTCTGTTTCTTCAGAATCAAGTCTCTAATATAATATAAACATACTGAGCATTAAAAAACGGCCACCTAATATTCACCTGGTTTCACCTCATATGTCATTGGAAACGAGGATATGCTGATTAATGGCAGTCACCTGCATTAGCAGGGCAACAGTCGTGTCATAGATTCCTCGCTCTCATTATATGTTGTGCACAAGTTGGTCTCAACACCCACTGGAGGGGTGTTCCACAGGCTTGTCAAAATAGACGAATGTGTTTTCACAGAAAAACATTGCAAATTGCCGCCTTTGTGAATCGCTAAAGGGGGAAACATGCCCTAGGTGATTCCTGGCAGGTGGAGCGCTGAAATGTTTTGCCAAGGATTTGTTGGCTTTTCTAAACATTTAAAAATAGCCATTCATCTGTTTCCTCCTCGTCATCATGTTCAAGATGTATTCCACTCATAATCACAATGTGATTTACACACTTTTATAGTTACGATTATTAATGATTGTAATAAAATTAACTGGATATAAATGAGCGCGCTACCCTGTTGAGGATAAAGCAGTTTGGAGAATTGATGGATCGATATAAATAATGCTACAGCAGACAAGTAGATTCACCTAATGCTAATTTAATTAATTTTTAATACCATATTCAGTGGGCTCAGAGTCTGAGACCACCAATAAAAATAAATATAAGATGACAATATTTGAAACAATTAGGAATGTATTTTTTTATTATTAAAAAGTCAGGTCAAAAGTCACATTACTATTTTTAAGTTGCATGCTCACAAAGCCCACATTTATTTGATCAAAAATACAGGAAAAACAGTAATATTGTGAAATATTATTACAATTTAAAATAATGGTTTCATCAGCCATTACTCCAGTGTTCAGTGTCACATGACCCTTCAGAAATCATTTAAATATGCTTATTTGATACTCAGTCATAACTCGATATAACAGTTTTTTCTGTAATTTTTTATCAAATAAATGCAGGCTTGATGAGCATTCAAAAACATTAAAAATAGTCATTTCTTCAAACTTATGTATACATCAGTACTTAAGGAGCTGACATGACCAAAATTGATAATTATTATCTAGCATAATTCCAAAGAACATTTCAGTTTCAATGGAAGTAGTAAATGTGACCGTGTGCAAAGTTCACATGAGTTTATACAGGCTCAAAGTCACTCATTTGTTTATTTGATTAGTGACCAATAAATAGTGCAGAATCTTAAATATATCTCTGACAAAAATATTATTTCCAGGTTTAAATGAAGAAACTAGTTTTCATTGTGGACTTTGGACTCACCTGTCATTTCATCCCGACAGCTTATTTTATTAAGAGAAGAAGTGTCGCAACATGCCGGTTCACCAAAGGCGAAGATCGTGGGAAACTTGTTGAATTACATAACTCAATTACAGCTACGCCTTTGATAATACAACAGTTGTTTTCCATGTTTCTCAGTGCTATGCTGATGTTGACGCTACAACACTGAGCTGCACTGAGAACTGGCTCATTATTCTGTGTAGCTGACAGATCCTAAAGTGGAAGCAATTATATGCAGCCTTGGAAAGTCACATAGCGACATCAATCCTTTAAAGGTCAAGTGCCCCCAAATCCATCATTAAATTTAACTGAAGGATCTCAGTCCATGCTTTGTGATGTTTAAGGGGGAAGATCAATGCTTCAAAAGATCTATATTTACATACACCATTGTTTAATATGCCTTTAATAGCCATAAAATTAGAAGGGCAGTTGAGGAACGTGCTCAAAGAACCAAACATTTGATGTGACGTATCGGTTGGGATGTGTGCGTGCTTTTCCACGTTTAACCTGGGGATGCCCCTAATCCGGGATTACAAAATCTAGATAAATTACACTAGCATAGGACACATGCCCTACCTTAATGTGCATGTAGTGCTCTTGCAGCATAATTCACTATGTGTTCATACGTAACATGTACAAGTACATTCATTGTGTTTGAAATAACTTAAAGGGATAGTTCCCCCAAAAATGAAAAAAAAAAAAAAAACATGATTTACTCACCCTCAAGCCATCCAAACTGTATATGACATTCTTCTTTCAAGAATACAATCAGAGTTATATTAAAAAATGTCCTGGCTCTTCTAAGCTTTGTAATGGCAGTGAATGGCAGCCCAAAATTTGAAGCCCAAAAAAGTGTATCCATTGTAAAAGTAATCCATACGGCTCCGGAGGGTTAATAAAGGCCTTCTGAAGTGAATTGATGGGTTTGTGTAAGAAAAATATCCATATTAAACACGTTATAAAGTAAAATATCTAGCTTCCGGCGGACCACCTTCTGTTTTCAACTTTCAACAAAGTGTAGCGCCTCTTGCAGTTCAAAATGCTTATGCTTACGCTACGTCCGACGTCATATGTCGCGCGTTACGCTTTTTCACCATTATAATGCTTGGATTAGCCAAGATATTTTTAAATATTACTCCGATTGTATTCGTCTGAAAGAAGAATGTCATATACACATAGGATGGCTTGAGGGTAGGTAAATCATGGGGTAATTTTCATTTTTGGGGTAAAACATTTTAAAGGGGTAGTTCACCCAAAAAATTCGGTGATCAGTTCCAAACATGTATGAAATCCATTCAATAAAAGTCAATGGGGTCCAATGTTGTTTTGACACAAAACAGTTCTTCAAAATATCTTTTGTGTTTCGCAAAATAAAGAAAGTCATAGGGGTTTGGAACGACATGAGGGTGAGTAAATGATGACAGAATTTTTATTTTTGGCCCTTTAAACACGGTTTATGTTTTAGATGCCAATATGTTGATATTGCTCAGATCTAAATGTTAGAACTGCATCTGCACTAGAACACTTTACATACGAACACCGACGAATACTAATGAGAACACATCGCTGAACTACCTTGAACTTTGCATGCAAAGCAAAGTCAGCAGTCTTGCTGCATTTTGTGCATTGTGCTTTCTTGAGGGATTCCAAAGGCAAAGTATTGTCAGGCGAGCTGAAATTAAAAGCAATGTCACGACATCAAAGGCTGCCGTTGCCAGAGGGTGAGGGGTGAGTGTGAAACCGTGAGCTGTTTGAAGCCAATGGGGTTGAAGGAGAATATTCAAAGAAAGACACAGTAGCTTGGTTTAGAAAATGGAATAATTATTAGTGGTACCTGGAAAGGCAAGCATCGCTATTACTATAGCTCATATATGGTTAGTCATTTGAACTGTTAATTATGTTGGCTTGAGAAATCCAACATACAGAAATGCAATTTAAACGTATTATTTTCTTCTGAGACTAACATTTCTGACTCTAACTCCTCGTCAAGCTTTCAAGCTACAAATACCAAAGACCTTCAGACTACTCACGTTGCTATATCTTTTCTAACGGATCCAACTTTGGGAAGACTTCCGAACAATCCCAAATTCCCATAGACTTTCATTTAGGTGGTCAAAACTTGTCTGTCTATCACTAGCAAAGCTTAACAGCTAGCCTAGGACAGTAATCTATGTTAAAACATGATAGCAACATGTTAATGCTAGAAATGTGGTAAAACATGCCAGCAAAGTATTAAATCATGACAGCATACTATTAGCAAAGTGATAAAGCATGTTAGCAACATGCTAAAACATAGTAGCAATGTGTTAATTAATGCTAGCAACATGTTAAGTAGCAATGTGCTAATACATGCCATCAATTTGTTCATTCATGCTAGCAACATTCCAAAACAGCAATGTTAGCAATGTGTTCATATTATAAAAATGCTAACAATGTGTTAAATCAGGCTAGAAACACGTTAAAGCATGTTAAAATGTGTTTATTAATGCTAGCAACATGCTAAAATGTGCTAATTGATCCTAGAAACATGTCATCAATGTGTTAAATCTTGCTAGCAATATGTTAAAACATGTTAACTCATGCTAATAGTATTAAATCATGCTAGCAATATGTTAAAACATGTTAGCATTGTGTTAAATTGTGCAAGAAACATGTTATCAGCATGTTAAAATTTTCTAGCAAATTGTTAAACCATGTTAGGAATGTGACGAAGCATGGTAGCAATGTGTTAATTATTTCTAGAAACATACTAACAACATGCTGAAACATGTTAACAATGTGCTCATTAATGTTAGCAACATGTTAAGTAGCAATGTGCTAATTCATGCCAGGAACATGCTAGCAATTAAAACATGTTAGTAATGTGTTAATTCATGCTAATAGTATTAAATCATGAGTAACATGCTGAAACATGTTAGCATTGTGTTAATTTGTACAAGAAACATGTTAACAACATGCTAAAATTTGTTAGCAAAGTGCTAAATGTTAAAAACACGGTAGCAATGTGATATCTATCTATCTGTCTGGTCTGTTTTCTTATAGACTGCATTGCCTTCAAAACATTAAAACTTTAAAATGTCAAACTGCTTCAAATTGAAAACCTTCAAGCTTTTAAAATTCTTCAAACTTTCTGGTCATCATAGTATGTCTTGACAAGCAAAGAAACATGCTCAAAATACACTCTGAACACTTTAGCAAACATGTAGCAACATGCTACGAGCCACTATGAACACCTTAGCAATCGCATAGCAACACCCTAGGCAAGCACAAGTCTTGTTTTCTTTAGAAAATGTAAACATCTTGTTGCAGCAGTTTTCTGGATTTGATTTTGCCGCTGTGTCTAAGTACAAGAAAAATAAAAGGTCAGTAAGTGCACAGTAGACATGTAATTTTCTGATCATCTTCATGCTCGGTTTTGTCTGCATCCTGTCTGTTCATTAAAAAAAGGGCTATTTGTTTTCAAAGCGGATACTTTACCCAATTAGCATCTTGCAGTTAGTGCTTATGAACACTAAAACATATTAAAAAGGAAATGGAGGGAGGGTGAGGAGAGATCTGAGAGTATGGCACAAACACTTTTTTTTTGTTGGTATTTTCATAAAGCAAGCAAGAGTCACATTTTCTTCCTTTCAACATAGATTAATTTCCATCAGAACACCCGAGAAAGGCCTAATGGCTCTTTTGAACACTGAGACGCAGCCCTCAAACAGCTCATTTCACTCCGGACTTAGGCAAACATGAGATTTACTGAGATTTTGTTGTTTGCTGTTTGAAGAAGAGCAGTTGTTGATGGTTAAAGAGCCTGTGCCCTCTTTACTGTGACATCACTCAAATTGAGCATGTCACATGACTGCTGGCAGAAAGCTTTGGTCACCTTCCTAGTGACCTCTGAGTGACATTCATTCACATGTCCTAATTGTATAGAGACGTCTTTTGTCTGGTAAACTGACTACTGACATTGGGGGTTAAGATGGTACCCTGGATCCACAAATATGCTCTAATGATAAATTACTTAATATTTATACTTAATAAAGTTACTTATATACAAAACAATAAATAATAATAAATAATTAAATAATAAATGCTCTTGAATATCTGAGAAAGAAATCAAAAAATTCTGAGGGGCCGTTAACACGACACCGTTTCCAACTAAAACAGAAAACTTTATATGTGTTTTGGCTATTTATAGGGATGGGTATCGTATGAGTTTGAACTATTCGATTCCAATAAGGTAAAAAAACAACAACAAAAAACAAACAGATATCATTCATATTTATTCTAAATTTCCTTGTAGCTGAATACCATAATCAAAAATCATCAGGCTAAAGAACACTTACACAAGGATCTTGGTAACCCTTTATTTTGCTTTTGAATATTCTTGTTGTCTATAAGTAATGTTGCACCTGTGTGTCAACTAACTCTCATTATAGTATTAGTAGACTGTCTGCTTAATATCTGCTAATTCTTTATTTTGATGCTCCCCAACAGACATTATACTGACTATAACTTTTCAATTACATGTCAGCTTATTCTAACCCTAACCCTACCAGTCTACTAATACTCTACTAACACTCTAATGAGAGTTTGTAGACATGTAGGTGCAACATTACTTATAGTCAACAAAAAGTGTTAAAGGGACTATCAAATTAAAGTGAATCCAGAGCTTTTGCCTATGGTTTAAAAATACCATAGCAAACACAACTAGCCTGACTAATATACAATTTAAGGATTATAAAAGACAAGTAAACACTCAGTAATTAAAAAAGAACAAATAAACAAATTAGCAATTGCACAAATAAATACAACCGTGCAAATACGATTGAAATAAACCATGTTTTAAGTTTTTTAGGTGTTCAGGTACAGCAACTTTAATCAAATGTAAAATAACACTGCACTTTATAAATGAAATATGCATTACAAATATAGTTACAAACGTTATTCAGTCAAGAACGGCGAGTGAATTTTCTCTTTGTCTGTTGTTTGAGTAACGTTGTTGTAGAGACGGCAGCAGGAATATTAGGCTGCTGTCACTTTAAGAGCTGCACGGATCCAATATACTGTTATGCGTTTTTACTTTGTTTACGTTCACATAAGACATAACCGACTGCGTTTATGAGAATATTTTGATGTATTTTTGTGTGTATTTGTCCATTAAAGTGCAAAAAGTTTGCAGAAGAGAAGTTAGAGAACTCATTTTAGTATCGCACACTATTCAGTATGAGAGGCGGCTTTCTGTGTGCGCACTTTGAATGTGTCTTCATGCTCTTTAATGGTTTAAAGTCATGTTAAAATGCACACAAAGGTATCAATAAGAAGAATAGAAATTTAAATTTTATGACAAGTATCCGATTCCTTCCCGATTCCAGAATTGGAACCGATTTTCGATTCCCAACCCTAGCCATATATTTACAAGACAGCAAAGTTTTGGGAAAATGATACCGTTATCGTCTCTGTGTAAACTACAAAAACACGAATTTATGAAAACAGTAACATTATGCACATGCATATTATGTGTTTAGTTTATAGCCGTGTAGTGTTTCTTTACAAATTGACATCGCCAACTGCTGGCCCAGCAGCAGAATACAGCATTTTTAGTTGATTTTGCTGATCCGTGTGAATGGGGATCGTTTTGACAACGTTGTAGTCTGTCGGTACATTGTTGTTGTGTAAACGTACCTTAAATGTATATGTAAGACAGGAATTATAACCCATAACTGCTTATATAATATTAAAATGGTAGCTATGGTTGCCAGAACTTTAGAGTAAAACAATACTTAAAGTTCACAAAATGCACAAAACTAACATACTTTTTCATACTTTTTCACTTAGAAATATAGTAATTTAATTTGTCTATAAATGTAACATTTTACACAAAAATATATAAAAAATAATATATTTAACCATCAATAAAATACACTGAAAACACTCTGCTTTTGCTGCGTGTCAGAAAGCTCGGAATTTGGATTTTTCCCACTTCGTTCTTGGAAATAATGTCTGGAACGCCACTCAAAGTCAGACATTCGACCTGTGAACTTGGGGTACATCATTCAACCCCGACCTCAGCAAGGTGCGTTATTTGACATCGCTTACAATTAGCATAAGCGTAAAAACAAACTTTAACATTAGACACTAAGTTTATGTTTGCTTTTCAACAGCTGTTTTCAAAGTGATTTTATGTTGTTGTTATTATTCTGTTTTTGCCATAATTGACACAAAAACATGATATGCTCTCGTTGTGTCGTGGCGAAATCATGTGGTCAACATGTGACTGTGACGTCACTGTCACTAAGGTCTGAAGTGGGACACTTAATTTGGGATATTCCCATGTCCAACCTCGGCTGGAATGCAGCATTACACTTAGTAACGCCCTAGCCTTTTTAATAAGTTAATTTATAAGTAAAAAGTATGAATCAATATATAATTCATGTAGAAAGGTATATACACCTATCAGACATAACATTATGACCTAATATTGTGTTGGTCCCCCTTTTGCTGCCAAAACAGCCCGTCTGACCCGTCGAGGCATGGACTCCACTAGACCCCTGAAGGTGTGCTGTGGTATCTGGCACCAAGATGTTAGCAGCAGATCCTTTAAATCCTGTAAGTTGCGAGGTGGGGCCTCCATGGATCGGATTTGTTTGTTCTGCACATCCCACAGATACTCGATTGGATTGAGATCTGGGGAATTTGGAGGCCAAGTCAACACCTCAAACTCGTTGTTGTGCTCCTCAAACCATTCCTAAACCATTTTTGCTTTGTGGCAGGGTGCATTATCCTGCTGAAAGAACACCAGCCACCAGGGAATACCGTTTCCATGAAAGGGTGTACATGGTCTGCAACAATGCTTAGTTAGGTGCTACGTGTTAAAGTAACATCCATATGGATGGCAGGACCCAAGGTTTCCCAGCAGAACATTGCCCAAAGCATCACACTGCCTTCGCTGGATTGCCTTCCTCCCATAGTGCATCCTGGTGTGTTCCCCAGGTAAGCGACACACACGCACCCGGCCATCCACGTGATGTAAAAGAAAACGTGATTCATCAGACCAGGCCACCACTATGCAGCCCCATACTCAACAAACTGCGATGCACTGTGTATTCTGACACCTTTCTATCAGAACCAGCATTAACTTCTTGAGCAATTTGAGCTACAGTAGCTCATCTGTTTGATCAGATCACATGGGCCAGCCTATGCTCCCCAAGTGCATTAATGAGCCGTGGCCGGTTCACCACTGTTCCTTTATTGGACCAATTTTAATAGATACTGACCACTGCAGACTTGGCCCTTGTCAAAATCGCTCAAATCCTTACGCTTGCCCATTTTTCCTGCTTCTAACACATCAACTTTGAGGACAAAATGTTCACTTGCTGCCTAATATATCCCACCCACTAACAGGTGCCGTGATGAAGAGATGATCAGTGTTATTCACTTCACCTGTCATAATGTTATGCCTGATCAGTGTCTATTACTTATTTTTTTAATACAATTTAATTCTATTGGTAAAGTAACTTACATTTCACTAATTAACAGATTTCAATATTTTTGCATTAATTGTCATTAAAATCACATTTAGTTTCAGTGTAAAACATAATCAGTCAACTACAGTAAAACAAGCCATCGTCTCATTACTCAGGGGGACATATAGGATTTGCACACAGAGTGAGTCATAATCTAAGAAAGGGACTATCGCAATGTAAACAGTAATTAAAGCAACTCCCATGATTGTTAGCATGAGTCACAGGCATAAATGGGAGTATCCACTAGTGATTACACATCAAGAGCCAGGCTGTTATTTAGCACTTTAAGCTCAGAGTTGATGGGTCAGTCTGTGCATGAGGAAATGAATCTATGCTCCTCTTTAATGATCCTTAATATCATGTTTGTCTTCATCTTCCACTTTCTTTATTGAACCCCATAATCTTTAGCAGTAAACCAAAATGTTTTTTTTTCTGCTGGAGATGAAATGCATTACTATTCACTTTGTTATTTCTAACAGCAGTCGTTATGCAGCTGCGGCAGAATTACATAATGTACAACACGTTGCAGAGCGCGGAAACAAGACACGCATCTGTATTTAATATAGACTGTGGTTTAGAAACTGTAGCTTTAAGGCCCATTCACACTAAGAATGATAACTATAAAGATAAATATAATGATAGCATCCACACCAGTGGATGATACCGTTCTGTTTATTATACATTTTTGTCATCTGCCATGTTAAATACTCAAGCTCTTTAAGGTCAGCTGGATTCTGATTGCTAAGGTATTTTGGGTTGTTTCTAGGTAGTTGCTATGAGGTTCTGAGTGGTGGCCAATCAAAAGAGTCCGCCACCAAGACTCCATGATATTCTGGCCTCTTCATTTTTCAATCTTTTTATTATCCGCCAGGCAAAATTGAAGTATCTCACTCATGTTCGTGGCACTAAGTATAAGAAATAATGAGGTCTTTCCTTAGCAAGCACTACTAATAACGGTGTAATTACAAGCAGCATAATTACATATTACTTACAAGTAGCTAATTATTATTACTATTGTAATTACACAGTAATATGAATGCTGGAATGTATGCTTTAAAAAGTATTTCATGTTAACAGTTACCACAACTTAAATAGATTCTAATTTATTGTTTTAATAAACCTCTTAATATTAATTATGTTCTGCTGATATAATAATGTTGATCATTACAGTAACTTAATATTGTGTGTAATTTACACTCAAATTTGTTTTAATTGATTTTTGTTTTTTTAAATTGTAGTAACTTAATGAAATTGTCTTGATAACTTCAGAAATTAGGCATTGGATTCCTAGTTCCAAGCATGCTTTGCATTGGACTGGATGAGGAGAATAAATGTTGAAATGTCTCATTTTATTGTTATTTAAAACTGTTATTTTATTTGTTTATTTTAGTGGAAGTAAATCTGTTAGTTTTAATGCTGTTATGTTTGACATTTAAAAGTTCATGTAATGTTGAAACATGAAGGTAAACACTACATTTACTCTATAGTGATCTATAGTAAGTATATTATAGTAAGTGTTCATTAAATATACACTCACCTAAAGGATTATTAGGAACACCATACTAATACTGTGTTTGACCCCCTTTCGCCTTCAGAACTGCCTTAATTCTACGTGGCATTGATTCAACAAGGTGCTGAAAGCATTCTTTAGAAATGTTGGCCCATATTGATAGGATAGCATCTTGCAGTTGATGGAGATTTGTGGGATGCACATCCAGGGCACGAAGCTCCCGTTCCACCACATCCCAAAGATGCTCTATTGGGTTGAGATCTGGTGACTGTGGGGGCCATTTTAGTACAGTGAACTCATTGTCATGTTCAAGAAAACAATTTGAAATGATTGGAGCTTTGTGACATGGTGCATTATCCTGCTGGAAGTAGCCATCAGAGGATGGGTACATGGTGGTCATAAAGGGATGGACATGGTCAGAAACAATGCTCAGGTAGGCCGTGGCATTTAAACGATGCCCAATTGGCACTAAGGGGCCTAAAGTGTGCCAAGAAAACATCCCCCACACCATTACACCACCACCACCAGCCTGCACAGTGGTAACAAGGCATGATGGATCCATGTTCTCATTCTGTTTACGCCAAATTCTGACTCTACCATCTGAATGTCTCAACAGAAATCGAGACTCATCAGACCAGGCAACATTTTTCCAGTCTTCAACTGTCCAATTTTGGTGAGCTCGTGCAAATTGTAGCCTCTTTTTCCTATTTGTAGTGGAGATGAGTGGTACCCGGTGGGGTCTTCTGCTGTTGTAGCCCATCCGCCTCAAGGTTGTGCGTGTTGTGGCTTCACAAATGCTTTGCTGCATACCTCGGTTGTAACGAGTGGTTATTTCACTCAAAGTTGCTCTTCTATCAGCTTGAATCAGTCGGCCCATTCTCCTCTGACCTCTAGCATCAACAAGGCATTTTCACCCACAGGACTGCCGCATACTGGATGTTTTTCCCTTTTCACACCATTCTTTGTAAACTCTAGAAATGATTGTGCGTGAAAATCCCAGTAACTGAGCAGATTGTGAAATACTCAGACCGGCCTGTCTGGCACCAACAACCATGCCACGCTCAAAATTGCTTAAATCACCTTTCTTTCCCATTCTGACATTCAGTTTGGAGTTCAGGAGATTGTCTTGACCAGGACCACACCCCTAAATGCATTGAAGCAAATGCCATGTGATTGGTTGATTAGATAATTGCATTAATGAGAAATTGAACAAGTGTTCCTAATAATCCTTTAGGTGAGTGTACATGCCAAATAAGTTACATTTAGCATGTGCTATGATAGCTGTTGATTTGAAATTAAATAGATAAAATTTATTGGCTCCATTGCTACAATTCAAGTAGCTGGAGCGACTTAATTTTTTTTCGAATAATCAAGTAAAAAATATTTGTTTATGCATTATGCTACAAAGTTGTCATAACTAAAAAAAAAATGATGCAAGCTAGGGTTAATTTCGTCCTTTTTTAAAATATTTTTTTCCCATGAGTCGATAAACGATAGCTGCATACTATATCAACATGGAGTATTGTTGACGGAAAAAAGACGAAACTAAAATGTAAAAAAAACTAAAAAAACTAAACCCATGACCAAAATCTCTATTTGTTTTTGTCGATTAAAAAGAGGAGACAAAATATTACAAACGTTTTTTAAAGGCACAATATGTAATTTTTTGTCGCTAGAAGTTGCTTATTCAACACAAAGGCGTAGCTTGATGACGCCTTGATTTCGTGGAATCATGGGACTTTTTGCCTTCACCTCTCTGCTATGAGACACTTGTTCACACTGCAGTAAGCAAAATCGATATTAGGCATGGTAAAACATGGTACTCACGGTAAAACAAGAAAACAAGATTTAAACAGTAAGACTAACTGTGTTGAGCTGTGAGTACAAAAAGTGTACATATTGTGCCTTTAATAAGCTTCTATGAGCTTTCATGCTTGCGGTTGCCAAATGTCAACATTTGTGTGACAATACTTTTTTGCTGTTGTTTTAATAGAAAAAGCATTAATTTGGAATTATTGGAATCGCTGAGAGAAGTTTCTTACCAGTTTTCATAAAGTAGAGAGTGTTCATTTGCATGAAAATATCCTATAATAAATCAGGACACTAGATGAGGTGAAATAAACCATGTGTATGAGTTGACATTCTCTTGATTTGGGCTTATACGTAGGTGTAAGTGCAATAGTTCTGATGAAATGTAAAAATACATTTCTCAAATGTCAACAATCAATGTGATTACAATTTTGAGCAAAATAATTGTTATTTTAAATTCATACAGCACGACAAAAATGTTTTCATTGACCAAAACTAGACTTAAAATCCCAGACATTTAGACGACTAAAACTTGACTAAACAAAAACAGGACAAGGTTGACTAAATGATCTAAAATGATAACTTAAAAAGTACATTTGATGCTGGACAAAGACAAAATTTTTAAATAGTTAAAATGAAAACTAAACTAAATGTTGCTGTATGTATTTATTTATTTATTTATTTATTGAGCCAACGTATTATTTTTTAGAGTGTGACTTCAAAGTTTGTTTGTACTTCCTCATTCATAGTTGCAGCAGCAGATCTAAAAGCTAATCGTTTCGTATACCTTGTTGGTTGTGTTCCTGCACCTGATGCAAATGTGCTCTTATCAAGCGAAGTCAATAGATTTTATCCAGACACCTATTGAGATCTTGGCCTCTGAAAGCCTGTATGGCTAGTGGTCTATGAGCGTGTTTTCTCAGCACCTGGGGGGAGAGCAAGCATCTATTAGTTTACGTCAAAGATTGAAATGCTTTCAGAAATCCCCCCACATGCTTCTCTTCTGCAGGTTAACTTTCCTGCTGCTACATTAATCACCATGACAACTGCCTCCACTCATACTGTTATATGTCGCTGTAAGAGAGAGCAAGAACGTCTTGATAATTTTGTATTCCAATTTCACACTTTGTGCTTATAGTCAAATCTGTTCAGACAACCTCTAATGCAAAACAGTATGAGCTTGCAAAATAACCAGTTCATTATACATGCATTTCACAAATCTATGAAATCTCACTTCGATGTGATTTAAAAGCACATTTATGTTTTTGTCACTGGGCTAGAGAAAAAAATCTAAGCATTGTAACAGCAGGCAGTATTGATTTTCCCTCAGAGATGTTTCAATTAATATCTGCTAATGATAATATTAATTAACTACATTTTTACATTTTTGGAAGAAGATTTGAATGGTGCTTGTCTGTGCAAACCTCCCATGATGTTAGGGTGTTTCTATGCGTTTACTAAGGTATTTGGAGTAGTTTTAGTGTGGTGCTACGCAGTTGCTAGGGTGTTATGTGTGGTTAGTAGGGTGTTACTAAGTGGCTGTTAGGGTGTTCTGGGTGGTTACCAAGGTGTGAATAAACGGTTTGTAAGGTGTTGCAAAGCATTTTCTAAGGAGTGGTTTTCTTAATGGATTTAGTGTGTTGATATGGTGTTATGGGGGGTTTCTATGGTGTTACTAAACGGTTGACAAGGTGTTGATAAGTTGTGTCTTGGGTGTTCTGAGCGGTTGCTAGGGTGTGGCAATTTTTTTTACAGTGTTGTTAGGCAGTTGCTATTGTCTTATGGGTGGTGCTACGATGTTACAAAGTTACTGCCCAAGGAGTTCTAGGAGGTTGCCAAGGCATTGATACAGTGGGGCAAAAAAGTATTTAGTCAGCCACCAATTGTGCAAGTTCTCCCACTTAAAAAGATGAGAGAGGCCTGTAATTTTCATCATAGGTACACTTCAACTATGAGAGACAGAATGAGGAAAAAAATCCAGAAAATCACATTGTCTGATTTTTAAAGAATTTATTTGCAAATTATGGTGGAAAATAAGTATTTGGTCAATAACAAAAGTTCATCTCAATACTTTGTTATATACCCTTTGTTGACAATGACAGAGGTCAAACGTTTTCTGTAAGTCTCCACAAGGTTTTTACACACTGTTGCTGGTAGTTCGGCCCATTCCTCCATGCAGATCTCCTCTAGAGCAGTGATGTTTTGGGGCTGTCGCTGGGCAACACAGATTTTCAACTCCCTCCAAAGATTTTCTATGGGGTTGAGATCTGGAGACTGGCTAGGCCACTCCAGGACCTTGAAATGCTTCTTACGAAGCCACTCCTTCGTTGCCCGGGTGGTGTGTTTGGGATCATTGTCATGCTGAAAGACCCAGCCACGTTTCATCTTCAATGCCCTTGCTGATGGAAGGAGGTTTTTACTCAAAATCTCACGATACATGGCCCCATTCATTCTTTCCTTTACACGGATCAGTCGTCCTGGTCCCTTTGCAGAAAAACAGCCCCAAAGCATGATGTTTCCACCCCCATGCTTCACAGTAGGTATGGTGTTCTTTGGATGCAACTCAGCATTCTTTTTCCTCCAAACACGACAACATGAGTTTTTACCAAAAAGTTCTATTTTGGTTTTATCTGACCATATGACATTCTCCCAATCCTCTTCTGGATCATCCAAATGCTCTCTAGCAAACTTCAGACGGGCCCGGACATGTACTGGCTTAAGCAGGGGGACACGTCTGGCACTGCAGGATTTGAGTCCCTGGCGGCGTAGTGTGTTACTGATGGTAGCCTTTGTTACTTTGGTCCCAGCTCTCTGCAGGTCATTCACTAGGTTCCCCCGTGTGGTTCTGGGATTTTTGCTCGCTGTTCTTGTGATCATTTTGACCCCACGGGGTGAGATCTTGCGTGGAGCCCCAGATCGAGGGAGATTATCAGTGGTCTTGTATGTCTTCCATTTTCTAATAATTGCTCTCACAGTTGATTTCTTCACACCAAGCTGCTTACCTATTGCAGATTCAGTCTTCCCAGCCTGGTGCAGGTCTACAATTTTGTTTCTGGTGTCCTTTGACAGCTCTTTGGTCTTGGCCATAGTAGAGTTTGGAGTCTGACTGTTTGAGGTTGTGGACAGGTGTCTTTTATACTGATAACGAGTTCAAACAGGTGCCATTAATACAGGTAACGAGTGGAGGACAGAGGAGCCTCTTAAAGAAGAAGTTACAGGTCTGTGAGAGCCAGAAATCTTGCTTTTTTGTAGGTGACCAAATACTTATTTTCCACCATTATTTGCAAATAAATTCTTTAAAAATCAGACAATGTGATTTTTTTCTCATTCTGTCTCTCATAGTTGAAGTGTACCTATGATGAAAATTACAGGCCTCTCTCATCTTTTTAAGTGGGAGAACTTGCACAATTGGTGGCTGACTAAATATGTTTTTGCCCCACTGTAAATAGTTGCTTGTGTGTTGCTATGCATTTTCTAAGGTGTTCTGAGTTGTTTTTATGTTTCTATGTAGTTACTAGAGTGTTATGGATGGTTGCTTGGGTGTTACTAAGTGGTTGTGAGGGTATTTTGCCATGATGTTGATAAGTGGTTGCTAGGATGTGCACCCTAAGTTATTAGAGTGTTGCTATGAATTTCCTAAGGTATTCCCAGAGGTTTTAGTGTGTTGCTATTCATTTTCTAGGGTGTTATGGGTGGTTGCTTGGGCATCACTAAGTGGCTGCCAAGGTGTTTTGGGTGTATCCTAAGGTGTTCAGAGTAGTTTTAGTATGTTGCTAGGGTGTTTATATGCATTGCCTAAGGTGTTTAGAGGATTGTTGCTAAGTTCTTGCTATGCATTTTCTAAAGCGTTCAGAGAAGTTTTGCTATGTAGTTACTAGGGTGTTATGGGTGGTTGCTAGGGTGTCACTAAGTGGCTACCAATGGGTTATGGGTGATTGCTAAGGCATTGATTAATGGTTACTAGGGTGTTGCTAAATATTTTATAAGGTGTTCTGAGTAGTTTTCAGTGTGTTGCTATGGTGTTTTGGGTGGTTGCTTTAGATGTTACTAAGTGGTTGTGAGGGTGTTCTGGGAGGTTATTAGGGTGTTTCTATGCATTCTGAGAGGGTTTAGTGTGTTGCTATTCATTTTCTATTGTGTTATGGGTGGTTTCTGGGGCATCACTAAGTGGCTACCAAGGTGTTTTAGGTGTTTTCTAAGGTGTTCAGAGTAGTTGTCAGTATGTTGCTGTTTTAGGGTGTTCTGGAAGGTCATGAGGGTGTTGATGCACATTTTCTAAGGTGTTCAGGGTCGTTTTTAGTATGTTGCTGTTCTGGGCAGTTGTTTGGGCATTACTATTGTCATCAAAGCACATCACTTTAAAAAATTGCTTGATTTGAGGTATCAACAGTAAGGGATGTTACATGACAATGTTTAATTTTTGATCTTAACAAGCACCACAAAAATTTTTTTTCCCTTCATTTCTTGAACTCAGTGCATTGCAGATTCTTGAAGTGGTTTGCTTAGGCCTGTAAAGGGTATATCTGAACTATCTTCTTTTGAAGTGTCTCTACTCAGAAATTTGTGCCTGCATTGTGTGCATCAATAAAGCTACAATGAGATATTGAAGGGTAATATCTAAAGTGCATGGTCTTCTCTAACAGCTTTATGATTCAACAAATCACGCCTTTGATTCAACAAGTAACATGTATGTGTGCATGCATGTATAATGTGTAAAGGGTTCATAAGGTTCAGGTAGCCTTACAGAAAAACAGCAAATATGCCAGTCCTTTGAGAAAGGTCATAAGTACTTACCCTTACACCTGTCTATTAGATTACAGATTAAGACTGAGTGCTACTGAAAGAAGAACATCTCTAACGCTTATTATTGTGTTCTTTAACTGCCATGGCCTTGGGTCAAACATGTCTGCCATAAAACATCTCCCACATTCTACTGTTTAGACTAATGTTTCATTTAAAGCACTTAGGAATGTTAAAAGCTTACCTAGCCAAGGCCTGACATAGAAGCCACTAGCGCACATCCTTTTTCAAAAGGTCCAAACATAATTTTCCTATTTATGTAAGTTTCAAGAAAGACATTTTTGCTCATCGATAATGATTGTCATATGAAGATTAAATGATTTGATTTAATTTAATTTATACATACATCAATTATATAAAGTCAAATATTTTTTCATAATGTTTCTGATAGAAAGGTGTCAGAATACACAGTGCATTGCAGTTGGTTGCATATGGGGCTGCATAGCCGCAGACCAGCCAGGGTGCCCATGCTGACCCCTGTCCACCGCCGAAAGCACCAACACCAACAAAGCACCAACTGATGCACGTGAGCATCAGAACTGGACCATGGAGCAATGAAAGAAGGTGGCCTGGTCTGATGAATCATGTTTTTTTTTACATCATGTGGATGGCCAGGTGCGTGTGCGTCGCTTACCTAGGGAAAGCATGGCACCAGGATGCACTATGGGAGGAGAGCAAGCCGGCGGAGGCAGTGTGATGCTTTGGGCAATGTTCTGCTGGGAAACCTTGGGTCCTGCCATCCATATGGATGTTACTTTAACACATACCACCTACCTTAGCATTGCAGGCCATGTACACCCTTTCATGAAAACGGTATTCCCTGGTGGCTCTTTCAGCAGGATAATGCACTCTGCCACAAAGCAAAAATGGTTCAGGAATGGTTTGAGGAGCACAACAAAGAGTTTGAGGTGTTGACTTGGCCTCCAAATTCCCCAGATCTCAATCCAATCAAGCATCTGTGGGATGTGCTGAACAAACAAATCAGATCCACGGAGGCCCCACCTCGCAACTTACAGGACTTAAATGATCTGCTGCTAACATCTTGGTGCCAGATACCACAGCACACCTTCAGGGGTCTAGTGGAGTCCATGCCTCGACGGGTCAGGGCTGTTTTGGCAGCAAAAGGGAGACCAACATAATATTAGGAAGGTGGTTATAATGTTATGCTTGATCAGTGTATATATATACACTCACCTAAAGGATTATTAGGAACACCTGTTCAATTTCTCATTAATGCAATTATCTAATCAACCAATCACATGGCAGTTGCTTTAATGCATTTAGGGGTGTGGTCCTGGTCAAGACAATCTCCTGAACTCCAAACTGAATGTCAGAATGGGAAAGAAAGGTGATTTAAGCAATTTTGAGCGTGGCATGGTTGTTGGTGCCAGACGGGCCGGTCTGGGTATTTCACAATCTGCTCAGTTACTGGGATTTTCACGCACAACCATTTCTAGAGTTTACAAAGAATGGTGTGAAAAGGGAATAACATCCAGTATGCGGCAGTCCTGTGGGCGAAAATGCCTTGTTGATGCTAGAGGTCAGAGGAGAATGGGCCGACTGATTCAAGCTGATAGAAGAGCAACTTTGACTAAAATAACCACTCGTTACAACCGAGGTATGCAGCAAAGCATTTATGAAGCCACAACACGCACAACCTTGAGGCGGATGGGCTACAACAGCAGAAGACCCCACCGGGTACCACTCATCTCCACTACAAATAGGAAAAAGAGGCTACAATTTGCACGAGCTCACCAAAATTGGACAGTTGAAGACTGGAAAAATGTTGCCTGGTCTGATGAGTCTTGATTTCTGTTGATACATTCAGGTGGTAGAGTCAGAATTTGGCGTAAACAGAATGAGAACATGGATCCATCATGCCTTGTTACCACTGTGCAGGCTGGTGGTGGTGGTGTAATGGTGTGGGGGATGTTTTATTGGCACACTTTAGGCCCCTTAGTGCCAATTGGGCATCGTTTAAATGCCACGGCCTACCTGAGCATTGTTTCTGACCATGTCCATCCCTTTATGACCACCATGTACCCATCCTCTGATGGCTACTTCCAGCAGGATAATGCACCATGTCACAAAGCTCGAATCATTTCAAATTGGTTTCTTGAACATGACAATGAGTTCACTGTACTAAAATGGCCCCCACAGTCACCAGATCTCAACCCAATAGAGCATCTTTTGGATGTGGTGGAACGGGAGCTTCGTGCCCTGGATGTGCATCCCACAAATCTCCATCAACTGCAAGATGCTATCCTATCAATATGGGCCAACATTTCTAAAGAATGCTTTCAGCACCTTGTTGAATCAATGCCACGTAGAATTAAGGCAGTTCTGAAGGCGAAAGGGGGTCAAACACAGTATTAGTATGGTGTTACTAATAATCCTTTAGGTGAGTGTATATATATATATATATATATATATATATATGTGTGTATATATATATATATATATATATATATATATATATATATATATATATATATATATATATATATAACAAGCACAGCAAACCTGAAACTAAAACAAAAACACATTTTAAATCACATTCACAATTTTAATCAAAAAAATTACATTTTGTCCCTAATTTGAAGCATTATTCATTAATTAAGCACTGTAGTTTATACAGTTTGTTCAAATTATAACAGTGTCACACAGATAAGTAATAGTCCCAAACTTTTTATGACACTCACTTTTTTTCACAATAGCGGTAAACAGAGGAGGCGATGTGTGACAGGAGTTGTCATGTTGTTTACAGAAAAAAACAGGGTGTGAACCGAGGTATCTAAGACCCTGTGACACCCACATCTTTTTGCATTCATGTTTTCTGGCATTCTCGATCAAAGGAGTTAAAAAAAAATAATTTAAATAGCAACAAACCTGTCATCAAGTGACATGCCCCTAGTGCTTTGAGCATCTGAAGGGGTGATGTAAAGTTAAAAATGGGGGGTTGGGGGTCGCAACTTGGAAGCAATGTCAGATTGAATCAAAGTGTGTGAACAGCAACAGGTCATTTGCATTTTAATCATTGGAAGGTCAGGCCGGCTTCCTCCGTCATGTTTAGCAGACGTGATTAAACGCACGTTCTCTCGCAAAAGTAATTTATGGAGCACGAAGGATGCATTGACCCCTGTCACGATTTACACATCTCCTATGTCCTGTGGCAGCATATGCGTGTCATACCAGTGTAATTTACACATACCTGATGAGCAGAGAGCAATATTAAGGGTGTGAAGTTAAGCACACAATTTTGTGGAGGTGAGGATGAGGTGACACTTCACTGCACGCTGTCCATGTGCCGTTCATTAGAGAAGTGCAACTCTTTAAATGATGCACTGATGAAATGCAGTAGAGTCGAGGCATAAACATATGTAATATATTATCTTACAATATTGTAATGTGTTTTAGAATATGTCCCATTTCCCCTGTCACATATAATCTCAAATGTCAAGTGAATACTCCTTGCAAAAAAACAAACACAGACAAAAAAACTATAAATAATAATAGTTATAAACATACTGTGGCTGTACCGGTGTAATGGCAATGCTATTGTAGGACAGACTGGCGATAATTGTCACAGTTTTTAAATCAGTTAATTTTCTCAGGCTAAATCAATTTTTGTATGCATGAGCCTTCAAGTATTTACTAGAAAAAAGATATTGAACATTTTTCCCATTATTGCCCAGGGATAAAAGAATCAGTTCATTTAATACATGTTGAACACGCAATAACGATGTTGTATAATTGGACAAAAATTATAATTAATGAATAGCGTAAAAAAGACAGACAGACAGATAGATAGATAGATAGATCTTTTGAAACATTATAAATGGCCTTACTATCACTTTTGATAGATTTAAAGGTGTCATGAACTGACTTTTTTTAATTTTTAAAAAAAAAATTTATTACTGTTGTCTGAGGTCAACTTATTAGGTTTGCGTGGTTTTTACATTCAAAAACATCATAATGAATAAGTAAGAGCCTCTCTCCTGAATGAGCCTCTCTCCTCTCATATGGGCGTGCCGCATTGAAGACTTGGAAGTAAACGCCCACTGCTATGATTGGATAACAGTTTTGCATATTATAATTAGTTTCGACTCCCCCGTCAGTACACGTGGGGAATTGTTTTCGAAAATGTCCAATGTGGAAAAATGGCAACCGGAATGTCCTGTGTTGAATCGCAGGACAATGAACCAAGAACACCTCAAATACAAAGGATATTACAGCCTGTGACAGCTACATCCTTCATAGTTGGACCCTTCTGTGACTGATTAGACACGTACACATAATCAGTAGATATCAAATGATCTGTAACAATGCAATACTATCACATATAAAAAACATGTTTTACTCACATAAGTGTGTTGCACCATTCCTGTCGGATCCAATATAGAAGGCACAGCATTGTGTTTTAATCTCAATATGTCTGCAAATCCAGTCTCGACCTGTGTCTTGTTTACAAATGATTCCGCCGTGAAATGAAGTGAACAAACGTGCAATGTCTTACGCACGTGAGCTGGAACTTCATTAAAAATAAAGTTCAACCACTCATTCCTAATATTAGAATCCGAAGGAAGCTTTTGCAGCGACTGTGTTCTTCCACAACCAGGCACAGCGCAATATCTTGCTATCTTCGGCATGTTTATTGCTCGGTAGCGCGATCCGTTTAGCTCCACGAGTCGGTGGGCGGGGCTACAGAATCAGGCGTTCTTCTTCTGTTGAGGCGGCGTTTTACCACACGGTGACGTCAAGGGTTGGCATATTCTGAGATTGAGCGTTTGCTGGGTCTGGTGTCAATAAAAGCTTTTCTTTGACTAACAAGGAAGTTTTCAGCTCCGAAACTTACAGGATATTCTTAGATCACGATGAACTTTTATATTTCAAAGGCTGAATGAAAAGTTGATTTCTCAATTCATGACCCCTTTAATGCGTCTTTGCTGAGTAAGAGAGAAGAAAACAGTTGCATATAAATACAATATCTCAAATGTCCTAAATTAATGTTTTGCCACACCTTCCATGAAAAATAACCATTCACAATTTTCTTAACCTACAAACTGCAATTTGCTTCATTTTTATTAAATTTTTTAATTAATTTATTCATTATCATATATTATATTTCTTTCTATTATTTCTTAGTTAAATATATTTTATTTCTTGTGACAATATATAATATATATTATATATTATAATACATATAATATATATATACAGTATATATATATATATATATATATATATATATATATATATATATATATATATATACAGTATACAATATACAGTAATTAGTTTTTTTTTATGTACTTGCCAAAGCATTTTTATATTTACAACAGGGTACTAAATGATTTCCATATTGTATATTCATACACCATAAAATAGGTACTTAAAAGAATATCATGATACTATTCTAGTCCATTAAACATGTTAATTCCCTGGTACATGTTTGTCAGTGCATTGTACTGGTCTGGACAGGCTGGTACAACAAAGGAGGTTGTTAAAATTCCACGTTTCCCTGCAGAGAAATGGGACCCCAGGTCAAACGGGACCTTTCTTTCCTCAGGGCCGAACCCAAATGGCCAAGGGGTGACTTTCCCATAACAAACAGCCGAGGCCAAACTGTGCCGTTCACATAATGTCTTTAGCAGATTGTCACCAAATAGCCAGTACATGTGGTTGCACATGCTAAGAATTCCTCCCTCCTTTCCACCAACTGCAAACAAGTATACAAAGCCCTGTGGTTAACTGCCATTTAGCTGATAGCTTCATTATATCCCAGCACTCCAAAGGGAGAGACGCAGTATCTTTTCCCATGGAATAGTGCACTCATTCTAAGTCAGAATTTCTGCCTTTCCAGAGTCTCTCACAGATGTCCCCCGGCCTCCCCCGATCTTGATTCCCGCTGTAGAGCTGGTTCTCATACATTAGCATTTTTTAATTTAGTTCAGTTCAGTTCAGTTTCAGTTTCACATGTTGGCATGTTTTTGACATGGGTGGCCAAATATTTAGAGGCAGGGATGGGAGTTCATTTATATAAATAACAACCAAAATGTCTAATTTACATACCGTATCGTTCCTGCTCTTCCCGCCTGTGTACTCGAATAAGGGAAGGACAGTGGAGGGAGGACGGTTTTCCTTTTCTCACATGGCAGCCCAAATACTGTGACATAATTGTTCTGCTCGACCACATTATTACAAGTGACTTGCTGTGAATGCATCTTCCATGCACGGATGGAAATTATCTATGGTGTCAAATTATCTTGGGGGTTGTTATTTATATAAATGAACTCCCATCCCTGCCTCTAAATATTTGGCCACCCATGTCAAAAACATGCCAACATGTACACAAAAAATGTTTGTTGGTGTTGGTGCATTTTTGGCATGACACTTGGTGCTGTATACAGTGAGGTTAACTAGTGTTTGCTAAGATAAAAATCACTATTGCTAATATTTAGGATTATTGGAGGGGTTCCAGACCCCCATAACAGTTAGTTTTTCACTGATTAAATAAAAATCACAAGTATGTAAAATATTAATGTATTTATAAATGTTATAATTGTTGCTGGCAAATTACATTATGATGTTTTTCAGATTCAGGATTTTCAGATTTGCTAAACATTATGCAATATTAACATACATTCTCTTATTCTCACCAAGTCTGCATTTATTTCTTTTTGATTAAAAAATACAGTAAAAACAGTAATATTGTAAAACAAAAAAATTATACAATTTAAATAACCATTTTCTATTTTGAAATATTTTAAAAAGTATTTATTCCTGTGATTAAAGCTGAATTTTCAGCATCATTACTCCATTCTTCAGTGTCAATTGATCCTTCAGAAATCATTAGAATATGATGATTTGCTGCTCAAGAAACATTTCTGATTATTATCATTGTTGAAAAAAATTGTGCCGCTTCATAATTTGTGTAAACCGTGACACTTTTTTACAGGATTCTTTGATGAATAGAAAGTTCTAAAGAACAGCATGTATTTTACTTTTTTTTTTAAAAGCCACTTTTGATCAATTTAATGCAATTTTATCCCTGTGAAATAAAAGGGCTGCCATAAAATAAATAGACAGACAGACAGATAGATAGATAGATAGATAGATAGATAGATTTGATGAGAGAGAGATGGATGGATGGATGGATGGATGGATAGATGGGTGGGTGGGTGGATGGATGGATGGTTGGGTGGG
Organism: Rhinogobio ventralis; assembly: GCA_039654625.1. NCBI lineage: Eukaryota > Metazoa > Chordata > Actinopteri > Cypriniformes > Gobionidae > Rhinogobio > Rhinogobio ventralis. Next base: position 5,242,979 of record CM077214.1, on the reverse strand, counting down.
TGGGTAGATAGATAGATAGATAGATAGATAGATAGATAGATAGATTTGATGAGAGAGAGATGGATGAATAGATGGATGGATGGATGGATGGGTAGGTGGGTGGATGGTTGGGTGGGTGGGTAGATAGATAGATAGATAGATAGATAGATAGATAGATAGATAGATAGATAGATAGATAGATTTGATGAGAGAGAGATGGATGGATGGATGGATGGATGGGTAGGTGGGTGGATGGATGGATAGATAGATAGATAGATAGATAGATAGATAGATAGATTTGATGAGAGATGGATAGATAGACGAGGGACGGACGGACAGACAGACTGATATGGATAACTTTAAAAAAAATAATAATTTAATGTGATCAATATATTGGCAGTAAGTAACCACCTTAACAACACCCTAGCAACCACCCAGAACACCCCCATAACCCCATATGAAAATACATGTTATGATCTTTACCATTTCTCCACTCCTCTTTTAAAACAGACTGACCCATCGGATATAATGAAATTCCCAGTCCCGCAAGGCTCTGACTGGCTCTTGACTACACCTCTCATTTTAATGCTCAGTCCCATTATTTAAGCCACTAAAGAGATAGCAGCTGAATTCCCCGGCCGCTTCTGCTATTTGGAGAGGTGATTTGCCCACTCAGTGAGGTCAGTCCGGTGATGGTTCAGCATAATTAGGCCTGTGATCAGTGCATCCATCTCCCTACAGCTCAGCCAAAGCACGACCAGCTCAGCAAGCGCTGACCAAGCCGAAGATCAGCGCCCTTCTACGGGAAGTGTGCTAACGTAGCGGGGAGGATTTGACACGGCCGGGAGGGGGTTGAGGACTGACTGAGCATGAGGTGCTGTGAATAGTACTTTGGGCCAGACACAAAAAACTGTCAACGTGACTGAAAGAGTTGCAAATTTTCCCCAAGCGAGAGGGCAATGGGTGCGTAACGGTTTGAAAAAGCATATTTGGACTGAGTGAGAGTTGTTTATGTTATTCATTTCAATCTCTGTATGCTTAAAAGCCCCCTGAAAGCATTCAGAATTAATGATCCATGTTGAATAAAAGTCACATTTGTTAAATTAAGAAGGCAGAAGCCAAAAATGTCCTGTTCAACAGGAGACCAATGTGCATTTCTTCAAAACCCACTTAAACATATTTGTCTTCATTGTAGATTTTGACTGTGCAAAAGTCTGAAGAGTTTATTAATCATATATGTGTTTCTTCAAATTTTGACACGTTTATCTCCCAAGGGGTCGATTTTTTATTTATTTAAACTAGCAGATTGTAATGTGAATGTCACATTAATATTTTTTTTTACCATTACAATTTATTTCTGCAACATTACAAATTACTTTTATGTATAGATTTTATTGTTTTACCTTTGTTTCAAACCCAGATTTTCAATTTTATAGGAAAATCAGTCAATAAAATAATATATATATATAATAAATAAAATAATAATTATTGTTTAAAACGATCATAATCTAAACAAATAATATTTATAATATAAAATTCATAAATATATTCTAAACAAAATTATTTCAGTTATATACATTTCCACCATGAACAAGTTTTTAATCAAACATTTACAGTACTTAGTTACAAATATAATAATATAGCTGCAAGCAGTAATTAAGGGGCTAAGCACAAAAAAGCATGAGTTATTCAAGAATGGCTGGGAGCATCAGACCAACTGCAACAATGAGTAATTAAAGACATTTTAAATGATTTTAGTGAAAATGGCTGAAAAATCTAATTTAGAATCATTAGTAATATAATTTAATTGCTTTTCACTTTTGACCAATGGCTGGCGCTGTGACCAAATTGCTGTGGTGTGGCCAGTGTGGGGTGACAATAGGTGTGTTCGACTTGATGTGGCTTATTCTGCTCTCTAATCGCTCTCACGGTACTTTGATGTCATGCATTGATTGGTTTGCGCAGCACTGCTTCAAGTCGAACACACACACAAAAGCCGCGTTTCCACCGCAGGAACAAGGGACTTTGGGGTGGTACTCAGTGTGTTTTGACTGCAGGAACCAGGGTCTAAATGAAGTTCCGGGTAAATATTTTCCCCTCAGACAGTCCCTGCTCGTGAGGTTCAGAAACTTTTGGGGGTGGGACATGGGCGCTGAACATTCTGATTGATTGAGTTCATGCAGCATTTTATTTCAACCACTTTATCCAGATCTGATTTTAATTCTGACTTTATATCTCGCAATTCTGACTTTATATCTCGCAATTCTGACTTTATATCTCACAATTCTGACTTTATATCTCACAATTCTGACTTTATATCTCACAATTCTGACTTTATATCTCACAATTCTGACTTTATATCTCACAATTCTGACTTTATATCTCGCAATTCTGACTTTATATCTCACAATTCTGACTTTATATATCACAATTCTGACTTTATATCTCACAATTCTGTCTTTATATCACGCAATTCTGACTTTATATCACGCAATTCTGACTTTATATCACACAATTCTGACTTTATATCTCACAATTCTGACTTTATATCACGCAATTCTCACTTTATATCACGCAATTCTGACTTTATATCTCACAATTCTGACTTTATATCACGCAATTCTGACTTTATATCACGCAATTCTGACTTTATATCACGCAATTCTGACTTTATATCTCACAATTCTGACTTTATATCACGCAATTCTGACTTTATATCACGCAATTCTGACTTTATATCACGCAATTCTGACTTTATATCTCGCAATTCTGACTTTATATCACGCAATTCTGACTTTATATCTCGCAATTCTCACTTTATATCACGCAATTCTGACTTTATATCTCGCAATTCTGACTTTATATCACGCAATTCTTACTTTATATCACGCAATTCTGACTTTATATCACGCAATTCTGACTTTATATCACGCAATTCTGACTTTATATCTCGCAATTCTGACTTTATATCACACAATTCTGACTTTATATCACACAATTCTGACTTTATATCTCACAATTCTGACTTTATATCACACAATTCTCACTTTATATCACACAATTCTCACTTTATATCACGCAATTCTGACTTTATATCACTCAATTCTGACTTTATATCTCGCAATTCTGACTTTATATATCACAATTCTGACTTTATATCACACAATTCTGACTTTATATCACGCAATTCTGACTTTATATCACTCAATTCTGACTTTATATCACTCAATTCTCTTTATATCTCACAATTCTGACTTTATATCACACAATTCTGACTTTATATCTCGCAATTCTGACTTTATATCACTCAATTCTGACTTTATATCCCGCAATTCTGACTTTATATCACACAATTCTGACTTTATATCACTCAATTCTGACTTTATATCCCGCAATTCTCACTTTATATCACGCAATTCTGACTTTATATCTCGCAATTCTGACTTTATATCACACAATTCTGACTTTATATCTCGCAATTCTGACTTTATATCACTCAATTCTGACTTTATATCTCGCAATTCTCACTTTATATAACACAATTCTGACTTTATATCTCGCAATTCTGACTTTATATCTCGCAATTCTGACTTTATATATCACAATTCTCACTTTATATCACGCAATTCTGACTTTATATCACGCAATTCTGACTTTATATCACGCAATTCTGACTTTATATCACGCAATTCTGACTTTATATCTCGCAATTCTGACTTTATATCACGCAATTCTGACTTTATATCACACAATTCTGACTTTATATCTCGCAATTCTGACTTTATATCTCGCAATTCTGACTTTATATATCACAATTCTCACTTTATATCACGCAATTCTGACTTTATATCACGCAATTCTCACTTTATATCACGCAATTCTGACTTTATATCACGCAATTCTGACTTTATATCTCACAATTCTGACTTTATATCACGCAATTCTCACTTTATATCACGCAATTCTGACTTTATGTCTCACAATTCTGACTTTATATCACACAATTCTGACTTTATATCACACAATTCTGACTTTATATCACACAATTCTGACTTTATATCACGCAATTCTGACTTTATATCACTCAATTCTGACTTTATATCACACAATTCTGACTTTATATCACACAATTCTGACTTTATATCACACAATTCTGACTTTATATCACGCAATTCTGACTTTATATCACTCAATTCTGACTTTATATCACTCAATTCTGACTTTATATCTCGCAATTCTGACTTTATATATCACAATTCTCACTTTATATCACGCAATTCTGACTTTATATCACTCAATTCTCTTTATATCACACAATTCTGACTTTATATCTCTCAATTCTGACTTTATATCTCTCAATTCTGACTTTATATCACACAATTCTCACTTTATATCACGCAATTCTGACTTTATATCTCGCAATTCTGACTTTATATCACACAATTCTGACTTTATATCTCGCAATTCTGACTTTATATCTCACAATTCTGACTTTATATCACTCAATTCTGACTTTATATCTCGCAATTCTCACTTTATATCACACAATTCTGACTTTATATCTCGCAATTCTGACTTTATATCTCGCAATTCTGACTTTATATATCACAATTCTCACTTTATATCACGCAATTCTGACTTTATATCACGCAATTCTGACTTTATATCTCGCAATTCTGACTTTATATATCACAATTCTCACTTTATATCACGCAATTCTGACTTTATATCTCGCAATTCTGACTTTATATCTCACAATTCTGACTTTATATCACACAATTCTGACTTTATATCACACAATTCTGACTTTATATCACACAATTCTGACTTTATATCTCACAATTCTGACTTTATATCTCGCAATTCTGACTTTATATCACACAATTCTGACTTTATATCACACAATTCAGACTTTATATAACGCAATTCTTACTTTATATCTCGCAATTCTGACTTTATATCTCGCAATTCTGACTTTAAATCTCGCAATTCTGACTTTGTCACACAATTCTCACTTTATATCACGCAATTCTGACTTTATATCACACAATTCTGACTTTATATCTCACAATTCTGACTTTATATCACGCAATTCTGACTTTATATCTCGCAATTCTGACTTTATATCACGCAATTCTCACTTTATATCACGCAATTCTGACTTTATATCACACAGTTCTGACTTTATATCTCACAATTCTGACTTTATATCACACAATTCTGACTTTATATCACGCAATTCTGACTTTATATCACGCAATTCTGACTTTATATCTCGCAATTCTGACTTTATATCTCACAATTCTGACTTTATATCACGCAATTCTGACTTTATATCACGCAATTCTGACTTTATGTCTCACAATTCTGACTTTATATCACACAATTCTGACTTTATATCACACAATTCTGACTTTATATCACACAATTCTGACTTTATATCTCACAATTCTGACTTTATATCTCGCAATTCTGACTTTATATCACACAATTCTGACTTTATATCACACAATTCAGACTTTATATAACGCAATTCTTACTTTATATCTCGCAATTCTGACTTTATATCTCGCAATTCTGACTTTATATCACACAATTCTGACGTTATATCACGCAATTCTGACTTTAAATCTCGCAATTCTGACTTTGTCACACAATTCTCACTTTATATCACGCAATTCTGACTTTATATCACGCAATTCTCACTTTATATCACGCAATTCTGACTTTATATCACACAATTCTGACTTTATATCACGCAATTCTGACTTTATATCTCGCAATACTGACTTTATATCACACAATTCTGACTTTATATCTCGCAATTCTGACTTTATATCACACAATTCTGACTTTATATCTCTCAATTCTGACTTTATATCACACAATTCTCACTTTATATCTCGCAATTCTGACTTTATATCACGCAATTCTGACTTTATATCTCGCAATTCTGACTTTATAACACGCAATTCTGACTTTATATCACACAATTCTGACTTTATAACACGCAATTCTGACTTTATATCACACAATTCTGACTTTATATCACGCAATTCTGACTTTATATCTCGCAATACTGACTTTATATCTCGCAATTCTGACTTTATATCTCGCAATTCTGACTTTATATCACACAATTCTGACTTTATATCTCTCAATTCTGACTTTATATCACACAATTCTGACTTTATATCTCGCAATTCTGACTTTATATCACGCAATTCTGACTTTATATCTCGCAATTCTGACTTTATAACACGCAATTCTGACTTTATATCACACAATTCTCACTTTATAACACGCAATTCTGACTTTATATCTCGCAATTCTGACTTTATAACACGCAATTCTGACTTTATATCACGCAATTCTGACTTTATAACACGCAATTCTGACTTTATAACACGCAATTCTGACTTTATAACACGCAATTCTGACTTTATATCACGCAATTCTCACTTTATATCTCGCAATTCTGACTTTATATCACGCAATTCTGACTTTATATCTCGCAATTCTGACTTTATATCTCGCAATTCTGACTTTATATCTCGCAATTCTGACTTTATATCACGCAATTCTCACTTTATATCTCGCAATTCTGACTTTATATCACGCAATTCTCACTTTATATCACGCAATTCTGACTTTATATCACGCAATTCTCACTTTATATCACGCAATTCTCACTTTATATCACGCAATTCTCACTTTATATCATGCAATTCTCACTTTATATCACGCAATTCTCACTTTATATCACGCAATTCTCACTTTATATCTCACAATTCTGACTTTATATCACTCAATTCTGACTTTATATCTCGCAATTCTGACTTTATATCTCGCAATTCTGACTTTATATCACGCAATTCTGACTTTATATCACGCAATTCTGACTTTATATCACGTAATTCTGACTTTATATCTCACAATTCTGACTTTATATCTCACAATTCTGACTTTATATCACTCAATTCTGACTTTATATCTCACAATTCTGACTTTATATCACTCAATTCTGACTTTATATCTCACAATTCTGACTTTATATCACGCAATTCTCACTTTATATCTCGCAATTCTCACTTTATATCACGCAATTCTCACTTTATATCTCGCAATTCTCACTTTATATCACGCAATTCTGACTTTATATCACACAATTCTCACTTTATATCTCGCAATTCTCACAATTGACTCACATAATCTATATAACTGTGGTTTATTTAGTACCTTCAATGCATCATGCTGAAGACACATACTGAGATTCATAACGATACACCAAAGCGTTCGTAAAATATAGCATTTTTATGCCAAAATTCAAAATGGCAGATTGTTCGACTCTGCATGCTTCCCAGAATCAGTCTCGTGATTTTTGGTCAAACTGTTCAGAAATAAGCAAAAAATAGCCTTCTATCTCCTGACCACTAGGTGGCACTGTGCCGAAACTGTGAAGGTACCCTCAGGTCATAGTAGTCATAACACACACCAAGTTTAGTCTGAATATGCTAAAGCAGTATGGAGTCTCGCGTCCACTTTGGTGTGCTCTTTGTGGATTCGTATCAACTTTTTGTCGGCATGGTCTGAAACAGGGGCGGTTCTCATTTATTAGAGTGTTAAATGTAATTTTTCAATAGCTAATTTCTCTGAACACCGTCCACATACACAATCTTTGATTATATCCTGAATTAGGAATTCATTATAATGCAACCAAAGATAAATTATGACCAATGCAATGAACACAGAGACAGTGTTTCATATACCACAGAGATACCTGAGAATAGATACAGAAAATTTCAGTCATATTAATTTATCCAATTGTGCACTGTTGCTTCATGACTATGCAAACTTTGCAAAGAGTCCGCTATCAGAAAGCAGATTTTGGCAAAAAAAATAGCATGTAAAATAAATGGTTCGTTTTGCGTATGTAAATTGAGCATGCACAATAATATTACAGATATATTCATTTTCCTATGTTGATTTGTGTTAGGCCCATCTTAGTCTCAGCCTCAGACATCACGCCCACGGACCACTGGCGGAACGTTTGATGCATATGGCACACTTATCTGGAAACACTTCAGGAGTTTTGAAGTCGTCATCTGATTGGTGATGTCCACAAAATGTGTGTGTTGCTTTCTTTAACGGTCCGCCTAGAAACAAATGCAGTGACACCAAACTCCCTCGTAGAAGAAGAACTCCGTCAACTGTGACAATGAGCGCTTACCAGGACTTTACATTTTCACGCCCCTAACCATGACGCGGAACAAAACGAACTGTGATTGGTTGCGTTACATGTCAGTCAAACGTCCTCTTGGGCTGTCCTTGACCAGTGAAAGCTGTGATTGAGTCCAGACCTTCTGCCGTCAGTCTGAAGCTCTGGATACGTGAGACTAGGCCCATCTGTAAGATTATACAGCAGATTTTTTTGTTTTGTTATCAATTTGTTTTGTGTTATAAAGTATGTGTCAAGTTTACAGATGCAGACAAGTGCCTAGATATTAAAAGTGTGTTATGTCATCACTGCTCATTATCACACAATACAAGATTACTTGTCAAATAAATAAATAAACTTGAAATCACTTTAGTTTACGTGTAGAGATTGCAGAGTGATACACAGCCCAGTAAAAATGACTTCCAATAATCCTGAAAATAGTTTAAAGTGTTACTTCACCCTCATGTTGTTCCAAACCTGTATGAGTTTCTTTCTTCTGTTGAACATAAAAGAAGATTTTTTTGAAGAATGTTGGTAACCAAACTGTTTCAGTGCCCATTGACTTCATTTGTATGAATGAATGATCAAAAGAAGAAAGTGATGATAATGATGACAAAACTTTTAGGTGAACTATCCCTTTAAAGGGTCATGAAACCCTAAACCAAATTTTCTGAGATTTTAACAGAATTATGTGTGTTGAACATCATGGAAGACAATGTTACCATCTGTTAGTTTTGAATGTGGGAGAAAACTAGTTAATTTGAAACCTTTTTGCTCTATTTTCAACTTCCTGGTTTAAATTCGTCTTCATGTCAACGTCATAGGCTGTGACGTTTTCTCATACTATAGTATGGTGATGACCCATCAGTGTCTCATAATTATTCATGAGACTGCGAGTCTTTATCCTATGAGAAGATGCGTTGCTTAATTCATGACAGCATGCGCTTAATTATTCATGACAGCAGGCGTTGATAAACATTTTCCTCTGACTTGCGCTTCAAATAGTGAGATCGCATACAGTAAGTGAGAGATGCATTAATGGATCAAAAACGAGTGTTTGTTTTAGTTTTGTATGAGTTTCTGCGTTGCATATGTTCTCTTCAATAGATCCTGAGTCTTTGACACAAACGCGATTCATCCACACTGTGAGTGTAACCGCTCTTTACGGCCATTTAATCGTCCAAATGGCTTGTAAAAACTCCACAAAATAAGCCTCAAAAGTTATTAAACTTATGCAACAGCATGTTCATATATATTTTCGATGCAGAGAACAAATTGCGAATGGCTGTGCATTTAATTGTCCATTGAATTATAGCTGTCACAGGATATATATATGTATTTGTGTAACGGTGAGCTTACAAAACCATGTATATATTGTGTTCCCTTTCGTTCAGTCACTCCGAGTAACGTCAGTGACTGACGAATGGGGGTTTCGCTTAGAAGCCTATCATCTTCGAGATGTAACAAAGCGCCCAATGGCGATGCAATGCCATAGGCATGCGGAATTTGCATAGCGTAACTCCGCCCCACCTCGTGGGTATATAAGGAAGTACACTGGCAACATTGCATTATGTTTCTGCTGAGGAGCCGAGAGCATCTATCTCTTCACTCCTCAAGCTTCTTCGAGACGAGCAGCTCTCCAGTCGGTGTTGGTGTGTCGGCGCGTTCCAGTGATCTCACATTGCCTGCCTGCTGATCTGTGCAGTGATCTGCAACAGCTGTGTGTGTGTTTCCCTGGGCGCTTCAGCACTCTGCAGAGCTTTCTCTCACAAAAAGAGCTTGCGCGTGGCACGTCTTTTTAAAGACGGTTCGCCCGTGCACTTCTGGGTGCGGTCGGTCTCTGTTTCCATCTGATGGGCACAATCACTGCTTGACGTGTTTGGGCTTCAGCACGCTCAAGCAGCATTTGTGGATGAGTCATGTTCTCACTGCGGGAACATGACCATCGCGATGTTGTGGTCGAGACTCAATGACCCCTGTAAAGAGGAGAGAGTCCCCTCTGCCACACCCCAATCTACTGTCTCCGAGAGAGATGGTACTTTGGCTGGTGGCCAGGGTGACCTGAGGGTTACGCTGTGGCACAAACCCTGACGATCATTCCTCGGGCCACACCCCCCTCTTGCACGCCGCTACCCGTGGGTGCTCGGACTGAAGCAGCGGGACCGTCTGCGGACGCCCCGCGTGTTTCGTTCGTCACTCCAGATGACGACGAGACGTCGATCGCCGCATCTCAAGGTGGGCTGGAGTCCTCTGGGGATGAAGATTTGGCTGTGCTCCCGCCTTCGGGCGCGTCGGCATTGCCCGAGTCCGACCCAGAGTTGACAGCTATGTCATCTCGGGGGATGATTGGTCTTCGGGTTTGGCGCGTCCTGACAGCTGTCGGGCCCCGCCCCCGATCTCTTTTCTCTCCCGAGGTGCATGAGCAGGTCACGCGGTCCTGGAAGCCCCCGTTGTCTTCCTGTGACCGTTCGCGGGCCTTCTCCGCCTTCTCTGCCCTCAATTGGGCCGCGGCCAAGGGTACACTGGGGTCCCCCCTGTTGACGCTCTGTTGCAACCACGGTCGAGACTCAATGACCCCGTATGGAGGTAGAGTCCCCTCTGCCACACCCCTATTATCCTCTCCACGTGACGGGATGCTTGGCCAGGGTGACCGAGGGCTGCGGTGTGGCATAGACCCCGACAAACATTCCTCGGGCCACACCCACCCTCTTGCACAGATTGCTTCAATGGGCGCGGTGGTCCTAAGCACCCCTCCAAGGCCTGTATGTTCTCATCTACCTTGGTGGCGAGGTACTGCAGAGCTGCGGGGCAGGCTGCCGCCTCTCAGCACGCCATGGCCATCCTTCAGGTCTACCAGGCCAGGGTGCCTGTGGCGTGAACGAGGGTAGAGCTGTCCCAGGGCTTTGAATAAGCTGTGTGCTGCTTACGTAGACAGGACGCAGTGTTTCAGGACCTCAGACCAGCTCTTTGTCTGTTATGGTGGGAAGCTGAAGGGAAAAGCTCTCTCCAAACAAAGGTTGTCACACTGGATAGTGGACGCCATTGTTTTGGCTTACCAGATGCAGGGACGTCCATGCCCCCTAGGGGTGAGGGCTCACTCTACTAGGAGTGTCGCCTCCTCCCGGGCGCTAGCGCATGGCGCCTCGCTGACAGACATCTGTAGAACTGCAGGCTGAGCGACACCTAATACATTCGCCAGGTTCTATAACCTCCGAGTGGAGCCTGTGTCCTCTCATGTACTCGCCTCAAGCAGTGGCCGGTAGTTGGACAGGCTCAGGTGTCTTCGCTTGCTCGCCATTCCACTCCTCGGACTGGATATGTGCTATTTCTCCTCAGGTGTGCTTCCTCTGAAGCCCTGAGTTCCTCCAGCACTGTTAATGCCGACACCAGTGTGTCTGCCCACTCGCTCAGGCCCTCGTGTCAGGCTAGGTGCCACCATGTGCATGGTTCCCCCTCAGGCGACCCCCACATGTGTATTTCCACTGTAAGCCTCCTTGAGCATGTGTCTTCCCTTGGCAAGCTTGCCACCCTGGGGGTAAAAGTTTTCCACCTTCGGCTGGTTCCCCAGAGTTCTTCCGTATGCAGCCCCTCGTGGGTCATACGTGTGTCCCTAAGTCCTCCCTTCGGGCAGGCACTTGGTGCATGTTTCCGCGTGGAATATGCTTCCCAGTGTACCTTGGTATTCCTGTGTTAAGTTCTTTAGTCCTTCGTCCGTACTAGCCTTACGACAGGGAGCTCACACTTATGCAGGGCACTGGATGACAGCCGAGTGGCGTGATTAAATTGGGACCCCCATTCGTCAGTCACTGACGTTACTCGGAGTGACTGAATGAAAGGGAACGTCTCGGTTACGTATGTAACCCTCATTCCCTGAGGAGGGTACGGAGACGTAACGTCCCTCTGCCACTTCCGCTGTACCGCTGGAACAGCCGGGAGTTTAGTCTCGGCTCCTCAGCAGGTAAACATAATGCGATGTTGCCAGCGTACTTCCTTATATACCCACGAGGTGGGGCGGAGTTACGCTATGCAAATTCCGCATGCCCATGGCATTGCATCGCCATTGGGCGCTTTGTTACATCTCGAAGATGATAGGCTTCTAAGCAAAACCCCCATTCGTCAATCACTGACATTACATCTCCGTTCTCTCCTCAGGAAACGAGGGTTACATACGTAACCGAGACGTTGCATGTAATTTGCAGCGTGCATTTGTGGGAACCTTTGATGCTTTTAATGAGAGCAAAATAAAATTGTCTGAATCAGAAGCCGTTGATGTGCTGTCAGTCTCCCGGTCTCCCTGCGTCCCCCTCCACTCCGCCGCTTAACCACGCCCACTTTTATAGCATTTTTTAAAACTGTGGTGAGAACTGACTGCTGCTGAAACAAGGGGTTTCACGATATTTTCCAACTCCCCTAGAGTTAAAGTGTGCCCCCTAAAAGCACAAGTGGTCCCTGAAAAGTCTTCAGTGTGTTGTGTTTGTAAAGAGACGGTTCTATGTCTAAATAACCTTGTTCCAGATAAAACAGACAGAAATGGTGGTTAAAGGGATGTAAGTCCGCCCCTGCAGGAAGAGTTCGAAAAAGTAGGTTTCTAGTAAAAATTAAAACGTTACAATACGAAAAATAACGTTATAGGGTACATTTCAATTGTCTTGAGCCAAAGAATCAGAGGAAATAAATATGTTTTTTTTGTTCTTTTGTTTTCCCTTAGGATTCAAAAGTTATTAATGTAATAAAAGAAAAGAAAAGAAATAAAACAAAAGAAAGAAAAGTAAAATAAAATAAATACAAAAATACAAAATAAAAAAAAATAATAAAAAAAAATAAAATAGAATAATAAAAAAAAATCCTGTCCGAACCACCCGCTCTAAATAAAAATAAAATAAATAAATAAATAAATAAATAAAAAGAAAAGAAAATAATTAAAGAAAATAAATTAAAATAATATAAAACGAAATAAATAAATAAAAGAAATAAAATAATAATAAAATAAAATAGAATAGAATAATAAAAAATTTAATAATAAAATAAAATAAAAATCAAATAAGTAAATAAGTAAAATAAAATAACAAAAAATAATCAAATGAAATAAATAAAAAATAAAATGTAAATTAGTAAATCATTAAAAAATCAACGCACAATCCAATCTTATGAAATTAGGCCTAGCAACAGGAGGAGTCAGTCTGCCTTTTTATTCTAAAAATGTTTAAATTGTAAATTCCATCATCACAGAATGCTATTAAACCATTGGAGGGGAAAGAAGTACACTTGCATGCATGTGCTTTAGTATGTTAGTCAACACATCAAAACAAATGCACTTCTTTAAAGCATGACAAAAGATTAAAACAATGATTTAAAAAGTACTTTTGGTAAAGCTTTTAATTTTACATTATTACAAAGTGCAATTTAAACGTCTGTCAAGTGTACTCTCTTTAAGTACACTTAAATGGCCTTTTATTTCATTATTATTATATTATCTGCAATCACTTTTTAAAAAATATATATTTATGGTATGAAGCACACTTTTTCACAAGGAAATATATAATTTGAGATGTGGTGGACTTGATTATAACACTGACAAAAATATAAATGATAAAATATAAAGTATATAAATTCACTGCTGGACATTGTTAGTAGACAAATTAAATAATCTAGTGAGTGTGTGAAAAGATGTTTTAAGAGAGCTTATATTTTATCGGCCCACAGAACCAAAATAGCTGTAGAAAGAACCGCATATTGGATTCCAATAATAATCCTCCCAATAAAGACTGTGGCAGTGTCTGCGTTTCCTGTCTGGTTGTGTTGTGGTTGCTCAGATATGGAATCACAAGCACTTGTGCCAGACTGCTTAGCATAGACTCTGTAGTACCCGCAACCCCCCGTCTTCCTCTGCGCCCCCATGGCTTGGGCCGAGGCTCTAATGAAGTCTATGAGATACTGTATGCCTGTCATGCCCCGCTGCTCTTCTGATCAACAGAGTGAGAACATTTACTTTCACTGCATGCCAATTAAGCCCATCGCCTTCCTCAATGCTTTTCCCACCATCATTAAACCAACGGAAGCGACACACACTGCAGCATGCAGAACCGTGCAAAGGACAGCATGTTATCAAAACCTAAGTATCTTAATGAATGTGTTTTAATTTGGTATCAAACTCAGGTTTAGAACGAGCAACCAGCATTCAATGTAAAAATGCCTCAGATATTTAAAATGTTAAAAATGCTTAAGACATTGAAATAATTGGGCTATACATCATTGTAATATGTATCAAGCATATTTTATTTTACTCAGTACTTAAATATATAATTACACTGTAACAATGACACCTTGAAATAAACTGTAACCTAACATCCAAGTTGATTGTACTTAAAATATAAGGCAGCAACTTTTTTTACAGTGTGTATAGTTAATTAATATTACTCAGTACTTATTTGAGTAAGTAGGCCTACAATGTAACTACATCACCTTAAAAGAAAGGGTTACACTTTTTTTAAGGTGTCATTGTTACAGTGTAATTATATATTTAAGTACTGAGTAATATTTAGTAATTACATGTACTTACTATAGGGTTAGGGTAGGATTAGGACTAGGGTAGTCTGTCTAAGTAATATTAACATACTTAGTTGTAGGATTAGGGTTTGGTTGAGAGTTAGTTGCATGTAATTACACATAATTTACTGTTATTACTATGGTAAGTACATATGTAACAAGGACAATGTAAAATAAAGTGTTACCAAAAGTTAATTAAAAAGCAAATTTTGCACACTGCTGGGTTCCATTAAATTGTTTAGAAAACTTGAAAAATAGTATATGGAGGCTTAGATGTCATTTTTGAGATTCCTAAAAGAGTGTGTAGCCTGGAATCTGGCTCTCTCTCGCTCCCCAGTTGAAACAGTGCGAGATAAAGGGCACTTTTGTCTGAATTAATATGCTGCTCATGCACAGAGGGCATATTATTCCCTTTTATTTGTGTCAGAGTGGTGGGAGGAACCTGGCGGTCTCAAAGCTGAGACAGCGTTGGCAGGCTCGCCGCAGACATCTCCATGCCTGCATATCTTTACAGCAAGAACCATTTCCCTTTGAAGGGCCAGGTATAGACAGATTTCACCTATTCATCCTTCAGAAGAGCCCTGAGTTTGCTGTTTCATAGGCCTCGCATTCATCACGCACGCTCACGGGAAAAAGTCGGAGCAGCTATATAACAAATCAGAAGTAACACACAAAACTGCATTCATCATTAATAATGGACAACTTGGTGCAGGCTGGTGTAGTGCACAAGAAAACCAGGTTAGGATTTATAGAATCAATATTTCATGGCGAACATCTGTCTGTATATTTTTTGCCAATGCATTCAGATGTCATTACAAATAACTGTCATAGCGAGGGTTTAATCTCCCTGCCTTGCTGAGAACAATGAAATATTTATAGAGACTCACTGCATTGCTATTGTCCGAAATTTGACAGAACAAGGACAGAAAATAAAAGTGATTATGAGTAAAGCAAGAGAGTGAATGATGGACTGTATAAGATATTATTAAACCAATAAGCCATGAGAGGCCGTATGTTAATAAGGGGTGTTCTGATTGACTGTTCTGTCATTTGTGAAACTAACATTGTATCTCCAATATGTTCACTGTTTATTGAAAGCAGAATAATACAAGAATTCTTATAAAGTATGTGAGAGGTTATAAATGTAAGCTGAAAATTAGTTACATAAAAATATTTGCATAAAGTATCCATATTACTACTGTCCGTATTGCTACTCCATATCTTTTGCACTTTACACGTTTACAAGTCGAACCTTAAAGCAGCTGGGCTACAGCAGCAGAAGACACACCTGGTGCCACTCCTGTCAGCTGAGAACAGGAAACTGAGGCTATGATTTGCACGGGCTCACCAAAATTGGACAATAGAAATTTCTGCTGCGACATTCAGATGGTAGGGTCCGAATTGGGAGTAAACAACATGAAAGCATGGATACATCCTGCCTTGAATGGTGGTGTGATTTTCCTGGCATACTTTGGGCCCCTTTTTATTTATTGAGCATCGTTTAAACACCACAGTCTACCTGAGTATTGTTGCTGGCCATGTCCATCCCTTTATAACCACAGTGTATCATCTTCTGGTGGCTACTTCCAGCAGGATAACATGGCATGTCACAAAGTTCAAATCATCTCAAAATTTTTTTTTTTTTTTTAACATGACAATAGCTGTGTTTCCACTGCAGGAACTTTCCCCAGGAACTAGTGACTGCAGGGACCAGGGTTTAAATTAAGTTTCACCCTGCTAGCGAGTCTTTTTCAAATGCGTTCCCTGGGATCGAACCCACAATTGCATGATCACATGCTTACATGTTGTTGTATATTGCAATGCTCTACCAATTGAGCTATGCAAACCCTGACATAACACGCAGATAAAAGGGAACAATGCATTAAAATGAAAGTGTCCTGTTGTAGATAGGGGCACAACTTTAGTTAACACTCCTATGGGTCGTATTTCAGGGAAGTGACAAACGACCTATATAGGCGTAGTGGTTGGAGGACATGTTGGTTGTTTGCTATTCGAATTCAGGCTTTATTAAGCATATATGCGGAGGACGAAATCCAGCAGGAACTGGAAAGTCACGCACAGTCCTACGACACTGACTAATTTGCCTAATCTTCATGGTACTTTAGACCACAATGGAAACGCAGACAGCAACAGGTCTGGGGGGAAAAGGTTATTTTGGTGCATACATGGCTAAAGTGTTCACTATACTGAAATGGCCTCCACAGTCACCAGATCTCTAGTCTCTCGTAGCCAGAAGGACTCCATAGAAGCTTTATATTGGCCAAGGACCGCCCAGAGGCCATCTGACTGACATGTACAGCAACCAATCACAGTAAGTTTTGTTCCGCGTCATGTTTAGGGGCGTGACAATGTAACATCGATGTCCATACGATAACAGACTGGTGTGTAAAACTCTTGGACGTATTTTAAAGAGTCTATAGCGCAAACTTTACATACTTCACATACTTTTGAAAATCCAGCGTTTAGTTGATTCTGATAAACGCTCGTTCTTTTTCCATGAGGGGGTTTGGCATCACGGCATCTTTGTTTCTAGATGGACTGTACACGAAATCATGTCGTGCCGACATCTACATCCTGGACATCGTGTAGAATTAAACCAATCAGATGATGACTTCTAAAATCCTGACGTGTTTCCAGTTAAGTGTGCCATATGCATCAGACGTGACGTCCGAGGCTGAGACTACCAGATCTCAATCCAATAGAGCAACTTTTGGGGTGTGGTGAAACGGGAGATTCGCATAATGGATGTGCAGACGGCAAATCTGCAGTAACTGCGTGATGCTACCATGTCAATATGGACCAAAATCTCAGGAATATTTTCAGCACCTTGTTGAGTCTATGGTAAGATTCAACAAGGTCAACATTTTGTGTTTTCAAACTACGTCATCATCAACCAATACTCAAGTACACAAGTACAGAGAACGCATGAAACCACCCGGATATGTTCTTGATAACGAGGATGCATCGAGTACAGACCGGTATAAATCCCAGAAGTCATCGCTGGTGGACGACGTATGGAAGCCTATAAGCTTTAAACTTCACTCAAGAGATTCCCACTGAAAGCTTGCAAATACGCGACGGCTAGTGAAAGTAAACATTTGTTTTGTTTGGTAAAATTTTAATAAAGTTCTAATACCTGGAGAAAGCCCGCAGTACTTTTTAATTGGCATATTTAACTCTTTCCGCACCAGTGTTTTAAAAAAAAGTTGCCAGCCAGTGCCAGTTTTTTTTTTTTTTATGTCAAGTTCCCCAGAATATTTTATTGTATGATTATCTGAACATGCAATATATAAAGATATATAGTATATTATAAGGATATACAAGAACAGACCTACTGCTTTTAAACAAACAAACAAAAAAAATGTATTATAGCTTCATGCATTCTTCGAATATAGGTAAGTTTCATAAAAAAAAGCAACATTTTGAGCAAAAAGCTGAGAAAATCACATTTTTATCAAAGACTACATCCAGATCAGATTCAGAATGATGATCAAAACATAGATGTCCATGTTGTCCATCAACACCCAAAAGCTTCACAGTCCTATAGCTCATCCTGGGTCGACATTTCATTCAGTAACATTAGGCAGTTTTGATTTATATGCTGTTTAATGTTGGTGATCACGTTATTTTACATATGCATCTGCTTACATACGATCGCTTGTTTCTACGTCTTCTTCGCCTGTGTTTTGATCTGGAGATTCAGTACTCTTTCAGAAGATGTGTCATAGCGCCCCCTACCATATAACAGTGAAATTCTGTTTTTGGCGGTGAAAGAGTTAAATATACATTTTCATTTACACAAATACTCATGTACATAAAAAAAGACATTAAATAACAACAATAATGTAAGTAAATATTTTAATAGGTTATAACACCTGTAATGTTATGTTTTATTTATTGTGCATTGAATGGTGCTGTCCCACTGCCTAATATGTGCTCAGTCAGTTGAGCAACAAGACGGGACAGTTGTGGGGCAATTGTGGCCTAATAGTTAGAGAATTGGTCTTGTAACCCAAAGGTTGTGGGTTTGATTCTCAATACCGGTAGGAAACGACTGAGGTGCCCTTGAAAAAGGAACCTCACCCCAAATCGCTCCCCACTGCACCCAGTGTGTGTGTCCATGACTTATAGTCTGTGTGTGTTCACTACTCACTACTCTTAATGTGTGTGCACTAACATGGATGGGTTATATGCAGAGGGCAAATTCCGAGTATTGCCTTCATTTCACAATCCTCACAAAGATGCGTTCTGTGCCCTTGTGTCCTTCCGACTTCATTCATTCAAGGTCATCGCGGTACAGCATGGTGTGAATGCAGCACAAGAGTCAGTGATTTAAGAGTCAGATTTCAAAAGTACCAGCACTTCTGTATGTTACAATACCAGTCTTTCTACAGTATCGTTGGTCAATTTACAGTTGATACTTGCATGCTGTTTGACTCACAGGCAGCTGCTGTCCAACACTCGACTGTGTATTTATGAGCATCTTCTGAGTATCGGTCAAGTCTTGCTAGTTTGGTCCTGAGCATGACTTCTTACAGTCAAAGTGCTTTTCAGGCAAAGTATTAGCGTGAAGTTAGTAGTTTTGTAAAAGTTCAACAATATTGCCAAGAAGAAGAGAAAACACTGTTCTTAATTTATTTGGTAATCTTTACATAAAAGCTATATGCCATTGAATCAATTTATAAGCATATATTATTATTCATTTACTAAATTACATTACATTATTAGGTTAATTTATTATGTTAATATTTAACACCTTAAATAAAGCAGTGTAACTGAAATTTCACTGGTAGGGTAGGGTATGGTATGGTATGGTATGGTATGGTATGGTATGGTAGGGTATGGTATGGTAGAGTATGGTAGGGTAGGGTATGGTATGGTATGGTATGGTATGGTATCGTATAGTATGGTAGGGTAGGGTAGGGTATGGTATGGTATGGTATGGTATAGTATGGTAGGGTATGGTATGGTATGGTATGGTATGGTATGGTATCGTATAGTATGGTATGGTAGGGTAGGGTATGGTATGGTATGGTAGGGCATGGTATGGTATGGTATAGTATGGTAGGGCATGGTATGGTATGGTAGTGTATGGTAGGGTAGGGTAGGGTAGGGTATGGTATGGTATGGTATGGTATGGTATGGTATGGTAGGGTATGGTATGGTATAGTATGGTAGGGCATGGTATGGTATGGTATGGTATGGTAGGGCATGGTATGGTATGGTATGGTATGGTATGGTATGGTATGGTATGGTATCGCATGATATGGTATGGTGTGGTGTGGTGTGGTATGGTATGGTGAAACTAGAAACGACTAATTAAAACAGAGAGCGAATGAAGGACTGGTGCCAAGCATTAGTCTCTCCTGCAGCCTGGGTCCATTGCATCTGGCAGAGGCCGCGGTTTTGGACAGCACTTGCATTCTTCTTCGGTTTATCCCAGGGCACTCACAATTAAACCCTAATAGCCCCTCGCACAAAAAGAGCACTCAAAAAACGGAAACGAAGAACAGTGCACCCACTCATGTCAAATTATTTTCAGGACTTTTTATAAGCAAGTCTGTTTTGGGGGATTGCCTAATATGCCATTACATAGAAGCTGTTGGCCTGGGATTTGCCTCTTGATCTTCCACAGCAGATACAAGGCTGTTTTTCTCTGCTTGGACAGCTCTCAGCTCCTTAATTGGAAGTTTAAGACCGGTTATAGATGGGAAGAAGAATTCTCTTGTGAAGTCTGCTTTCTGAGTGCGGTTTTAGGATTATATGTGGTTTTATCAAGGAAAGTGGTAAGCTATCAGTAACACTGTAGATACATTTAAAACTTAATGTATTTATATTCTTATTGCACTTTCCTGGTCTTATTGTACATCATTCATTGCAGCGCATAAGTTATCCCTAATTGTACACAACAGTATGCAATAACATTGTACATAAGTTAACCAGAGGGAAATGATAGGTGAATAACACTGACGTAGAAGTACCTAACCCTGGCTGTAAGCCTAAACTTGACATAAACTGTAAACTTGTCCCTGAAATCTGATTGGTTGATTGGAATGTTGTTCCAAAGTTTTAAGAACAGGTGGCAAAGTTTAAAGTCGGCATGAACAGAAGTTTCAGTAGTCTTTTCTTCCGTTTATCCAAGTGAAACATGAACAAATGTAGGGCGGGGCTTGATTTTGTACATTGAAAATTGATTGGATGGTTGTGGTTTGTCCCTGGGGTTGTCCCGCCTTCATGACAGTAAACACATCATCAGAGAAGAGATGTTGCTGCAAGAGGGAGGGGGAAGATGTTTGATTAAAGATGCGAAAAAATAGTGATTAGAATGGATTGGATGTTTATTGTATCAAGTAGACCCAGCATAAATGGATACAGCATTGTGCAGATAAGTTTCCTCAATATTTCCAAATATAGGGCTGGTTTTAGGTGACAAGCCATTCTACTTCTGTTAATTTTGTAGAACACAATATGGCGTGACATGATTACAGTCTTGCAGTAATGTAATACTTCTTGCATGTTGCATATAGTCTGCAGAGCTTCCACAGTGGGAGAATCGCTGTCATAAACAGCATAAGAAGCGGTCCAAAAGCTCATGCAAACAATTTCCAGCCTCAAAATAAATAAAATCAATGAGACCGCCAGGCCTCCCTGACCCCTGCCGAGAGTGAGAACATGACTTTAGTTAGGTGTGAAAGCCAAAGTGAGGTGAGAAACCAAAGGAACTTTCTAGATGAAGGGCATGTTTTTTCTTTGATTCACTTGTGGGAAAGGACTAAACATATTTATATACTAGTTGGTGGTAACACTTTAAACATTCTACTAACTATAAGTGACTTTGCAACTACATGTCAACTAACAGTCATTAGAGTAATAGTAGACTGCTTAATATCTGCTAACCCTTTATTTTGATGCTCCCAACAGACTACAAGTGACTATATTTACTGACTATAAGTGTTTTTGCAAGTACATGTAAACTTATTCTACTAACCCTAACACAACAGTCTACTAATACTCTAAGTTACTAATACTTTAATTTACTTATAGTTAGTAGAATGTCTGAAGTGGACCATCAAAATAAATTGTAACCCTGTTAGTTACTATTACAAGCTCATACGAACACAAAAACTAGTGTAGTCTATGTATGCCTACTAGGGGTGTAATGGTTCTCTGTAAAAATTATCAAACCGTTCCGTTCTCCACCAATGGTTCGGCACACACTTGCACCGCAGTTCAAATCTGACGACGCATCTATAATATGGTTTGTTGAAAATAGCAACATGTAAAGCAGACGGACAGAGTTTGGATAATGAATGTTTCAGTAGATGGATACGAAATGTTGCTTCCCAATATGTCACAACAGCGATGATCAAAAAGCGTGGACAAAACATTCACTCTTTGTAAACTTTGTTTAATCCGAGTGCCATATGCTCGAACATGACCAGTCATTTATGCTGTCATCACTCGGGTGTTGATACCGTGCGAGCGCAGCCCAGGTGAAAAAGTCGTACTATTAAATATATTAAAAATATACTTGAAATTCAAGTAGTATGTTTATAATACATTTGTATTCCCAACATGCTTATTTGAAGTGCATTAAAAATATATTGAATTGCATTTTAATATATTTCTAAAAAGTATAGTAGAAGTACTGTGGTAATAAATATATGCTTAATTATACTTTTAAGAAATATGCTAAACACAAGCGTACTTTTAGTGAAGTTTTAGTGTATTTATATATGCAATATATAATACATATATAATGCAATATAT
This sequence comes from Rhinogobio ventralis, assembly GCA_039654625.1. NCBI lineage: Eukaryota > Metazoa > Chordata > Actinopteri > Cypriniformes > Gobionidae > Rhinogobio > Rhinogobio ventralis. The sequence goes on along the minus strand of CM077214.1, from coordinate 5,220,445 downwards.
ATTAAATATTTATGTATTTATCATTTTAATATTTTCAAAAGTAAGATATTTTTAAAAACATTTAACATTTAAAATGTACCAAATTATAATGTATTATAAACATTTGTCAACTATTATTAAGCATTGCAATATGCATACTTATTAATATGTTGTTCACTTTTACTTCTTAAAAGGCTGTTGTCCATTACATGATACGTTTGTAATAGGCTACTACTGAAATTCCCACAAGGATTTCAACATCATATTATATGAAATGCATCATAAATCATTTTTCCAAAGATGCTTAAAGTCCTCATGAAATCAAAATGAATCTTATTTACTTTGTTAGCAAACATTACTGGTCTTAGGGTGAACAATTAATCCGTGCAAGTTAATACACAGAAAAATTGAATTGAAATCTGAAAAGTAACTTCCGGTCTAGAATGGCGTTCGCTTTCCGATGACGGCAGTTTGACGGCTTGGGTTTGAATATCCTTAACCACTCCCCTCCAACCGTTAGTCTGAGGTGGAGAGGAGGAGCGCTGAAGTAAAACCCTGCCCTCTATTCAATATTCCATTTCACTTGTAAATACGTCACAGCACTGAAATAAAAACAGTTGTAACTTCCGGTTCACTGGGACTTTAAAAAATCCCTGTTTTTTCTTGAGTTTAAATTCAAACAACACATGACACACATGATTAAACCTGATTGGTTCCAGAGCCGTTAAACAGCTCTGATTGGTTCTTATGATAATGAGCTCGTACCTCAGAGATTCCGTTTATCAGATATGCTGTGTGCATATGTTGCATGAATGCAATTATAAATCTAAATTTAAACTGTAAATTATATATCGTGTCTCTTCAGAGGACTTGGAGGAAACCATGTGATTCATATGGATTACTTTGGCGATGTTTTTTTGTTGTTGTTGTTTTTGCAATGAGCTTTTTGAAACGTGAACAGTTTTGAGGAGTTGTCTTTCATCTGAGGGTTATACATCTCTCATTATTTTGGTAAGATTTGCATTTAATTACGTTACTTTTGTGCCAGTCGTATTTTTGCAGCACTTCTTTTTCGTTTTCTGCCTACGTACATTCAATTAGACCAATCAGAGCCAAGCTTTTCAAATCTACATTAAATAGAAGCAGATGCGAAGAGATGAAGATACTGCCCGCAGAAGTTACTGGTAAGTTTTTGTTGCTGTTTGCATAAATAAATAGCTCACTGTTTAATTTTTTCCTAGGTGGATAGGGCTGCTATGCATTTGCTAGCTAACAGTGGAATACTGACATTAACCGCTGTAACATGATACTGACACCAGCTAGATATCTAGCAACTTCAGCACTGGGTAGTCAAATATAAAGTCCCTTTCTAAAGACAGTTTTTTACAATCGCTATGACAATTTTTTCAATACTTTTAACAGTTTTCCTAAACTGCTCAAAATCACACATTGTAAACTAAACTCCAACACTAATTTTCAAAATACAATAATACACTAACACAATACACTATGTCTACCAAAACCCTAACACATGTTCTCTTCCAACAGGAACATTTAGTCAATCATAGCACACTGTCATAAAAACACTAACTCTAGATGGAATTACAGAAACTGTATTATTTTATGTGTCAGCCCTTATACAATAGACAGTATATTTTATTGATCATAGATTGTCTTTTGAAGCCTCTCCACATTTTTGTTTTGTTGGGTTTGCAAAATGCATGCATTTTGTTTCTTTTGCTGCAGAAATTAAAAAAATTTTTGAAAAAAATAAATGACCCATCTCAGAGTAGCTTTATAGAATGCCCTTCAGTTTTATTTCATTATCAGCAATCACCATGTTGACAATAACAAGTTCCTGTTCATCATTCAGGAGCTTTCCCCTGCCCCCTGAGGGAGGTGTTGAATCCTTAGATAGACAGAATACGTAAGGGATAATGTACATCCAGCCGGTTGTTATCGCAGAATAAACCCAGACAGAGTGATCAGGACCCCGACACGAAGCGGAGGGGTCTTGCGTCACTCTGAAGGGGTTTATTCTGCGATAACAACCGGCTGGATGTACATTATCCTGCTTATTACACGGCTGCTTGTCTCAAGTAAATTAGACACGAAATATTGTCTTGAGTTTAAATATTTTATTAGCTCTTACGCAAAGCTTCCGCGAAGAAAAACAGTTCCAAACTGCTTTAAGCCTTTATCCCTTTCAGCATTAATTTCAACATATATGGTAAAAACTAATCTTTTCAGCAATAGATAGTTCACCCAAAAATGAAAATAAGCCCATGATTTACTCACCCTCAAGTCATCCTAGGTGTATATGACATTCTTCTTTCAGACGAATAAAATCGGAGTTATATTTAAAAAGTCCTGGATAATCCAAGCTTTATAATAGCAGTAGTTGTAGCTCTGTTTTTGAAGTCCATAAAAATGCACCTTTCCATCAAATAACGTGCTCCACACGGCTCTGGGGGGTTAATAAAAGCCTTCTGAAGCGAAGCGATGCGTTTGTGTAAGAAAAATATCCATATTTAAAACTTTATAAAGTAAAGTTCCAGCCGATCACCTTCCGTGGAAAAAGTGTTGAAAGTGCCTCTCGCAATTAAAAATACGTACGCTACGTCTGACAACTGTAACTGGTAGCGTAAGCATTTGAACTGCAGAGGCACTTTCAACACTTTTCCCATAAATTGAATACGGAAGGCGATCGGCCGAAACTTTACTTTACTTTTTGTTGACAATAGCAAGTTCCTGTTCTTCATTCAGGAGCTTTCCTCTGCCCCCTGAGGGAGGTGTTGAATCCTTAGACAGAATACAGGTACAAACCAGAGGCATACACTCACTGTAATACATGGTAAAAGTATTTACACTTTGCAGTAGGAGAAGCGCTTATACACTACCTGTTGGTTTCTTGAAAAATCTGGATAATGGATGCCACTGTGTCCCGGCTGAGATTTGGCTGTACTCGTTCACCAGCCTCTCTGTATGATAGCCTGTGGTTTATGACATGGTCTATGATAGTAGCTCTTATTTCATCAGTTACCCTAATTCTGGCCCTTCTTTGAGCGCCACCATGCATTCTAACTCCTCAATCTCTACCTTGTCCTTGTCCAGGCATTCCTCTCCCTTGCCCTTGTCCCAATCCTCTCCCTTGTCCTGGTACTCATCTTCCTCACCCTCATGCAGGCATTTTTCGTACTTTCTTTGTGTTGCTCTATATTGTTCCTTTTTCACACAAGATTGGCCCAAAGAGGCCCTCTTTTACTGTATACCATATGGTCATGTGATTGAAAGAACATCAACACCTGACCAATTCCTAGATGGGAATCAGCTGTGATTAATATATTTGCATAACTTCAATCAGCTGTTTCTCAGTAGCAATGGAATAAAATACAGGGGATATATTTGTGTTTCAGTTCACAGTATAAACGGCTGTTTACCTTGACTTTAGCCTATAAGGTTAGGTTTAGAGCATGGTGTTATCTGTTCTGGCATACAGTGTTAAAGCACTGGTAAATTTGGCAGTAAAAATCCATTGTTTTGGTTTTGGTTGAGCTTGTGTGTAAAAGAAGTTCAAGCATTTTAAATGTGTGTTAACTATATGCATTTTGTGTCAAAGCAACAATAAATGTGTTAATTGTATAGCCTACACAGACAGATGTTGTGCTAACTGCGTTAAGAGTTTAGGAAATTTGTTAAAAGTATTGAAAAAATTGTCATAGCGATTATAAAAAACTGTAAATGAAGTATAAAGCTAAAGGTAGGCTATAAACGGACTACACCACAGTCCTGCGATTACAACGTCACCATCACTAAGCTCCTGAAAACTCTTTCAGTTTTTATCTCAAAACATTTTCTTAGAACGGTTGAGTTTTAATTATGAGCATAACGAGGCTGTAAAAGCGGACTGAGCTTACCTGTTCGGCGTGATGATGTTTAATCTCCTCGGCAGCCTCTGTAGTCCCATTTAGCCACTTGTTAGCGCCTTTTTCAAGACGCGTAACAGCTTAAAAAAAAATCACGAGTGGTATAATACTGATGTGTTTTATGTTGTAGAATAAAACGTGAAAGTGTCTTGAGCTTGTGTTCACCACAGACCTTATTTCAGCCATTTAAACAAAATCCCATTGACTTCGGTACGAGGGAAACGTAAGTGCAAAATGCTAACTCGCTTCTGTGTTTTGGCCTACAAGGTGATGTCATACCTGCACCACTCTATTATAACAGGAACATTGAATCATCTTGGAGAGAGTTTCATCGTGTTGACTGTCGTAACCGAACGCGACACGCAGTTTGAAAGCTGGATGGAGAATGACTGACAGACACAGCAGAGGGAAGCATTCATGTGAACTTGATTATATAATATAATATATAATATCTGTACCTCACATTAAACTATGGAATGGCTTCAGAACACTTAATATAGTGCACGAAGCGTTGATGATGCTTTATGATGTTGTTGTGCCTTTTGTGCAAGTCGTACTCAAAGAAGTGAACGTCCGCTTGAAGATGATGTGACATTTAAACTCTTCTGTTTCTTTGTTTGGTTCAGCCTTTTGCAGACTTGTTTGTAAAGAAAAAAATGCATTCACTTCTGCACTCAGAAGTGATCTTATCACTTATCTTGTGTGAAAAAGGAACAATATAGAGCAACACAAAGAAAGTAAGAAAAATGCCTGCGCAAGGGAGAGGAAGATGAGTACCAGGACAAGGGAGAGAAGTGGGACAAGGGCATGGGAGAGGAATGCCTGGACGAGGACAAGGTAGAGATTGAGGAGTTAGAATGCATGGTGGCGCTCAAAGAAGGGTAACTGATGAAATAAGAGCTACTATCACCATGTCATAAACCACAGGCTATCATACAGAGAGGCTGGTGAACGAGTACAGCCAAATCTCAGCGGTACACAGTGGCATCCAGAAACCGGATATTGTATAAGGGCTTGCAAAGTGTAAATACTTTTACCATGTATTACAGTGAGTGTATGCCTCTGGTTTGTAACTGTATTCTGTCTAAGGATTCAACACCTCCCTCAGGGGGCAGAGGAAAGCTCATGAATGAAGAACAGGAACTTGCTATTGTCAACATGGTGATTGCTGAGAATGAAATAAAACTGAAGGGCATTCTATAAAGCTACTCTGAGATGGGTCATTCATGTTTTGTATTGAATTTCTGCAGCAAAATAAACAAAATGCATGCATTCACTAAAACCAACAAAACAAAAATGTGGAGAGGCTTCAAAAGACACAATCTATGATCAATAAAATATACTGTCTATTGGATAAGGGCAGACCTGACACATAAAATAATGCAGTTTCTGTAATTCCATCTAGAGTTAGTGTTTTTGTGCTATGATTTTTAAATTAATTGTTTTGGCAATTGCGTGCTGTAGGTGTGTTGGTGTGTTAAGAGTTTAGGAAAACTGTTAAAAGTATTGAAAAAATTGTCATAGCAATTGTAAAAAACTGTAATAATTAAAAAATTCACACAAAAATTATTAACATGCCCGTCCTGGCCATTATCCTAGCAAACATAGTCGGTTTTGCTAAACATTCGAGAAAGATGCATGTGTACATTATTAGTATATTGGACAAGTGCTCTTAAAGTGACATCACCTAATATTCCTGCTGTCTGTTTTTAATGTTAATCAAACAACAAAAGACAAGGAAATCACTCACTGCTCTTGACTGAATAGCTTTGACTGTGACTTCAATTAATGACTACTCTTTATTTAAATTATAGTGTGAAGATTATATGCAATTTTATTTTACATTTGATTACTTTATTAAATTTCTGTACCTGAAAACTACTGTTAGATACCCAAATAGCCAGTTTATTTTATTTTATCTTTACTCTATTGTATTTATTTGTGCTGTTGCTTGTAGTTTGATTATTTGTTCTTATTTTCCTTATTTTTATTTGACATCTTCCCTGAACATACCGAACCAAACTGTGGTTGTTTTAACCCAGCGGTTGGGTTAAATGTTTGCTTAAAACAACCCAATCGCTGGGTTAAAACAACCCAATTGCTGGGTTTGTCCATTTTCAACCCATCTTGGGTTAGAGTGTAATATCACTTCTTTAAGATATCAGAATTTCACTTGTCACCTAGCAGATGATACATTGAAAAGACCCTTGAAAGACAGTAAGCAATAATCTAAAACGACAGGAAACACCCAGAAACATGCGGAACACCCTAGCAACTACATAGCAACAGTAACAACCCCTCAGAAGACCATCCAAAAAAAGTGCTGAGTAGTTCTGCACAGACAAACACTTCCCACATTTTCTTTAGAAAATTTAGAAATGGAGTTGTATTGCTCCAGCAGAAGCATAATGTTGAGCTTCAGGCTTCATTATGGTCTGGTTTTCTGGTTTCTGAGTGCTAATGCTTTGCTAACTAATGTGCTGACTGTCAGAGAACTCTCCAGTAATTGATTCATGAAAACAAATACTGAAGCACGCACATACAAACGGTTTAAAAATAAGGTAAATTAAAACTACTTGGTGTTTTTGTTCATAATATGTTGAATCTTTAAAATCAGTTTATGATGTAGATAAAAATGTTGATATTACACCCAGTTCATATACTTCGTTGATGCTTCGTTTTGGCAATTTACTGCTTGAAAAATACAGCCTTGACCTAAACTGGTTCAAAATGGCCAGTATAAGGTTTTAGACAATTCATTGCTGGTTACCAAGCATGGCTACACTGGCCATGCTGGTCTAGCTACAATAACCAGTTTGTGCAAGACCAGCATTTAAAACAAGTTTAGACCATCTTCTTAAGGTTCAAACCAGTCCAAATGGTTTGTTTCAGCAGGAAAGGCACTTTGTAGCATGATTCTGAATTAACATGTTTGTAGTTCAGTGAGTTAACAGGGTCTCTATAGAGGCCTACATTAGCAGTCCATCAGCCCTGTGGGATTTCCATGGTCTGTTTCAGCACAGTTAGATCGGTGGGCGATGAATACTAATGACGGACATTTTTAGAGGTCCACTTGAGGGGAATGGAGACAAAGAGTCCATTTGACATACTTCACCATGTCAACTTCAGATGAGAGCACTTTTGCCTTGAGAGCATTGGTCACCACTCAGCTCTTGACAAAGTGAGGCAAAAAAAGAGAAAAAAAAAAGTGCTTGGCAATGCAATCTTAAACATTTTGTGGCTTCCTAGAACACATATTAGGAAACTTTCCCATTGACATAACACTACTACAGGAAACCCACTACAGTAAAACAAAGGAAGTTACAGGATCTGGGGTTGGCTTTTAAAGGGCTGTTTATGCACTGCTTTGGCTTTTGAAGTGGAGTGGGAGTTAGGACATATGATAGGTTTCATGTCTGGGAAACCACAATTACAAATTTAAAGGGGTAGACTAAACCATTACATTGGTATTGTTGGCGATTACTTGCTTGGTTGCTCTCCTGACAGAAAAACGGATCTAAAAACACCCACGTCTACTTTAGAAGGTATTTTGTTGTTTTAAGATGGTGCCACATTACATAATACATAAAAGTAATCCTGATGCCTTGCCGTCAAGACCGCTGCTTTTAAGGGCTTGGAGCAAGGCTTTCCTCTTTCGCCATGGTGCTGTGTTTTCCTTCCTTTCAGGCCATCCTGGGAACCTGGAAAAGTAATTACATCATTGTGCCCAGCCTTTCAAACTCTTCAGAGTTGAACTGTGGGAATTGTGATACAGGAAGGAAAAGATTGCAGGTGTGTTTGGAATTACTGCGCAAGAACAATGGAGGAACTGCAGAATAGGCCACCGGCATCATGCAATTGCGGACTTGTGTACACGTTGTGGTACGACATCTCCTGTGTTGTTTTTGTCCAAAATTTACTTTACACTAGAGGCTTACAAGGTATTATGTATGAGTTCCCAACTTCTCATGAGCTGAATGTCAGGTTTTTTTTACACTGCATATTTGCAAACTTTGATTTAACATATTACATGTTTTACATCTTATTTGCAATGCAAGGTTAATGACATTGAGTTGACAAGTACATGTATGTCAAGCATGCAACCTTTTAATTTACTAAAGTATTTGTCCATCTGTGAAATTGTCGCCAAGTAAATGTTCTCTGGTTGTCTTAAAAACAATGAAAAAACAACACAAGGAAAACACAGAAGGGAATTTGTCTCTTGAGCAATACTAATTTGTACAAGATGACCAATACTATTTGTATGATTTGTACAAATTTGTACGATTTAGGGTGTACAACACTGTATGACTTCAATAGATTTTTAAATAAGATTTTTTTAGATTTTTAAATAGACGTTTGGGGGGTTATGTTTGACCCAACATAAATATTTGTATGATTTCGGACAAGTTCTTATTACTTCCCATGACAATGGGTTAGCTTGTCGTTACTTTCAACTCTTTCCCCGCCAGCGTTTTTTGATCATTTTCACAAAAATGTCATGGCCCCCAGATATTTTGTTGTATGAATATCTGAATATGCAGAAAGAACAGACCCAGTTTCTAGCTTCATGCATTCCTTTTTTAATAAACACTTGAATATGGGTAGGTTTAATAAAAAAAGCAACATTTTGAGCAAAAATCACAAAAATCGTGTTTTTGTCAAAGACTACATCCAAATCAGATTCAGAATGATGATTAAAACAAAAATGGAGTAGATCAAGTCCATCAACACCCCAAAGCTTCACAGTCCTATAGCTCGTCCTGGGTTGACATTTCATTCAGTAACATTAGGCAGTTTTGATTTATATGCTGTTTAATGTAGATGATCACGTTATTTTACATGTGCATATGGTTACATATGAGATAATGTGTTTCTACGTCTTCTTCGCATGTGTTTTCATCAGGAGATTCAGTTCTCTTTCAGAAGATGTATCATTGAGCCCCCTAGCGTATAACAGTGAAAACATGGAAACACGGAAAATTACGTGTGTGGTGGGGAAAGAGTTAAATACTGAAACTAAACAGTCTAAATATCGTTAGTAAAACTGTTCGTTCGTAAATTGACAATTTACGCCAGAATGATTTTGCAAATGGTTTTAAAACTATACAACTAAACAGTGCAGAATTAATTTGTTTTCTCATTGGCAAAACCATTCTTACATAAATTGTCACAATAAATGCTTATAATGACAAACGCAGAAAGTCTGTTTGTGTTTCATTTGAACGAAGCAAGCATTGTTTCATTTATGATTTGTTCTTTTAACCTGGGGATAACAAAAGATGAAAACATAGCATAGTGGCAGAGCAAGTGACTGCCAATCATCTTTAGTTTACGTTGACCGTGAAACAAAAGGGCAGCGTGCAAATAAACCTTTGACATTGAAAAACATTCAGTCTCTGTTGTGTCTTGTACAAGTTGTGTTTATACTGTGAGCTGGAGGTCACCTGCCGTTCAAATCAAGACCAAACTATAATTTTTATGGACATATGACCAATTTTCCCAACTTCTACTACTGGTTACCCCCAGTTATAATAATGTCCCAGTAGGGCTGAAGACGAAAGGGCATAGGCTACAATGCATATACACATACCATTTTTCATGTTTTCATGCTTTGTGTGCTGTAATCCCCTTAGCAGCATTGTGCAGTTCTCCTCTGACAGCAACATAAAAGGCTTCTGCTTTGAGACAACATGTGTATGAAGATCCGTCCTCCAGTCAAAACATCTTAGCTTTATTGACTGCTGCTGTGTCTCGCTAATAAAAGAGGGCACGTCTTTTGTTTATCCACAACACCCCTCTTAGCTATGAGCGTTGTCTATTGGATTGCCTTGAAAAAAGGGAAGCAAAATAAATCAAGAGCGAGTCATTTTGGTGCCAGGGAGGTATTTATCTCACAGATGCACTGCAGAACACATCTCCCTCAACGCTTCATTCCTGTACCCCTGTAGGGTTCACATTCTTGTTTCTCATAAACTCTGTATAGGTGAAAAGATGAATCATACATACAGCAGATAGTACCCAAAGAGCCTAGCTCATTCTGCATTTGGGTAGTTGTACACCTCCACTGAAATGTCACGAAAAGAAACAAGTATTTACAGCTGTTTAGGAAGTTGTGTTTATGCTAAAATACATAGTGAATATCCATAGACATACTGTATGTATTACAGGCAGTTGTGTTTGCTTATACTTATGGTTATGGATCTGAACATATTTTTACCTTGGAGATGAGAAATCTGGTGAAAAAATCTTGACTCAGTAATGTACTCAAGCCATATTTAGACTTGAATATCATTGAGCCTTGGAGGGAAGGATCCATCCACATTGAGACTCTTTTTGAAAACGCTTTCCCACATTGATAAATGTGAAGACTCTGTTGTAGTGTGGACTGTAAAAAATAAGGTACTTGAAAACGATGACGCATGTTTAGTCGTGACACATATTGTGCCCATAGATATCTATGGTTATACCGACATATTGCATTCCTGCAAAGATGACTAATAATTTACTCGCAATTGATGTCCTGCGGAAAACATGTTAAAAGTGGTAAAACGTGACAGTGAAGAGCACTGTGTTTTACTCAAAGTTGAACATTCTTCAACTCGTTGACTGGTAAAAAACGCAGAGCGTTTGACAGAAAACGCAGAGTGTTTGCTCATGATAGAACATGCTAATCGATGACTTGAAGATGGTTAACTCCACATCATTTGCGTTTTAGAACATGCAACCTGGACGCAACACTAGCTGCGTTTACATGGACCTTAATAATGTGATTGTAATTAGATTGATGGATCAATCGGACTGAAAATTCTTCATTTAAACACCTCAATCGATCCGAGTGAGCATGGTCCGAATTAAATTTCGATCGGATTGGTAGGGGTGGTTTAAACATTTTCTAATCCGATCGAGAGAACATGTAAACACTTGATCGGATTGAAAACTGGAAGGGACTGCACATGTGCATTGACGTAGAAATGACATAATGACGTTTGACGTGTGGAATGAGCTGCAGTTGTTATTATTAATAAAATATCATAAATGACTAATATTATAATTAACTCCTTCCATTTATCGTCTGTGAGGTGGAACAGAACAACGTCTCAGCAAGTCAAGAATAGTATGCACAAACAGCGGGAAACTCTGTATATATTCGTAAACTGTCAAAAAATCAATTCTGATTAGAAGCTTGTGACATATAAATGTGCACAGCAACCTCATCACTTTATTTGGCGTTCATATAAACACTACATTTGGATTCATCAGCATGACAACTTTATTATGTCTGCTCTCTCTGTATCATCTTGTGAAGTTGATTTAAGCATTTTCAGATGGCTCAATGTGGATGAGCAATTTTGGGAAAACACTTAAAAAAGGCTAGTATGGACAGGGAGTGCTTTGAAATAAAAACGGCGTAGCCTTGAACATCCTAGCAACCATATAGCAATGTGTTAACAGTCACTCAGAAAACTTTAGCAATCATTTAGAAATGTTCTAGCAACCACCCTATAGCAAATACAAAGTTCTGTCTTGAAACTCTAAAGCTTTGTACATACTCCACAAGAACAAATCATTTTTTTTGTTTTCTCGAAGTGGCAAGAACAAGAACAAAGTTTGTTCTGGCCAGGACATTCCATACTTCACAAGAAAAGCAGGTGCCGAACATGTCCGTTTCTCCGCATTAACCCCGCCCACTTAAAATTTCTGACCAATCACATAATAGTTCTCGGACACCCACAAGAAAAAAGTTCTGCTCAGATGATGTGTCAAGAACAAGCTGCGAGAACTCCCAAACCAGGGCTGCGAGAACAAAATGACGTCATTTTGTTCTCGCAGCCCTGTGAGCGAGAACTTTTTTCTCTGTTCTTGCGGAGTATGTAGCGGCCTTAAATGGTGCAGACTGATAGATCCTCAACTCATCCTGCTTGCAATCACATAATTCTCTATAAGGCACAGCTGATTGGTTCCTGCTGTATCAGTAGCCAATGAGCTCGCTGCTCAATCTTCAAATACTTGGTCAGCATTTGCTGTAGCAGTGCAGTGCGCTTTCAGAAACCCTCCACCTTCCCCAGCTCCACCTGTATAGATCTGCTATGGGTAATTCATGTATGCTATATTGTACAGCACACTGTAAAAAAAAAATACATAAAAATACAGTACAATGTTTGAAGAAATTTTCTGTATTTGTGTTTTACAGGTCTTTATTCGTATTTTGAATTACGCATTGCATTGTGGGAACAAGAACTGGTCGCCGCGAAAAAAAGCAAGACGCAAGCGCCATTACACACGCAGATGATTTCGGCCAAAGTTTCTTTTTAAAATCGGATTTCGGATTTGTGGAAGCAGTTCTAACACTTCTGTGGTAAAAAGTGAGAATTATATTTTGTTAAATGTCAAATACGCTGTTTACGTAATGTTATTTAGTTGTCATCTGGCTTGTTTGGCAAATGAATGCGGGAGCCGTCGCGTTTATCATTTTATGTATATCGTCACACATTGAAAGATTTAGTTCATACTCGTGGATGTTCCCTGATTGTATATGTGTTATAGTGTCTTCACTTGATGTTTATTAACTTTTATTTGTCGGTGATGCGGTTCATTTCATGCTGAGTGTATCGTTTCAAGCATCCAGGTGTAGTAACATTAACCAGTTGTGGCAAAGTGCCGTAACGTTAGGACTGTATTGTGTTTAGAGCAGTTTAATGCCTTCGTACAAAAGCTACCAGAGGAGAAAAGGAAAGGCCATTTTCAGACTTGTTTGATTTGAAAGGGATGGAGATGCAACGTGAAGTGAAGATACTGTACGTGAAGATCCAGTACAATGGATTGAGCATTGCGAAAGGAAAACACCATCACCTTTTCTGTCAGATGTGGTATGTTTAGACTTTTTATTGTCTTGTTGTAAACACACAGGCATGTAACTGTATACTTCTGCCTGTAGTCATTCTTTACCAGATCCCTCATTAGTTTAATTCATAGTGTTTCTGTTGTTTTCTTTTATGTTGACAGGACTTAGGTGCTGTACTGTGCTTTCCCTGCATTGTCAATATGGGTTTGTATTTTGTTTTATTAACAGTTTTTATTAATCATTATGAGTGTTAAATGTCGGCAAAAACACATTTAAATTTAAAGTCTGAGAAAACATGTTGATAGAAAAAGATGGTTGCTGAATACCCCTTCAAATATTTTTATGCTTAATGTTATATGGAGAGTAGAAAAACAAATTATGTAGGGACGATTTAAACATCTGTGTTTGGAACGGTTTTCTGAAGTGATCATGTAACGTTTTTCATTTTGTAATATCTTATTTGTTTAAGTGACCACATCTCCTCCCCCATTGTGGCAGTGAGCTACAAAATACCTGAAGAAGATGGCACTTATCCTTATCATACAAAGGTAAACAACACATTTTTTATGAAATTGTGTATAGATCATTTTGTTGTGTTGCTGTTTATTTAGTTGAAAATAATGAAACCACATAAGATGTAGATGAAGTGACAAGCTAACATTTCATGCAAATGGAGTCCATTGGAAACACAAAGTTATATACAATGTTTGAATTGGAAAGTATTAGGGATCAATTGATAATTTAATGAACTTAAAATACTGTATGATTGATATGGTTTTCCACCTCAGCTTGTTCTGCATTTTACTCTGTAGTTCAGTTTCATTCATTTAATTTCTTGTGTAACTAAAAACAATATATGTTTCTTTAAATAAAATTCCTGTGCAGAAATCCTGAATGAGGGTCGACAAGGCTGTGATGAAGGAAACCAAATGGCTACACATTCCTCCAAGACTGCTGAATTTCCTGTATGAACAACTTTGAAAATCCATGTAAAATTGTAGCTTTTGTCAAATCGCATAATGGAACTTTAAAGGGATAGTTACCCAAAAATGAAAATTATCCCATATTTTTCTCACCCTCAAGCCATCCTAGGTGTATATGACTTTCTTCTTTCAGACGAATACAATCAGAGTTATATTAAAAATGTCCTGGCTAATCCAAGCATTATAATGGCAGCCCAAAATTTGAAGACCACATCAGTGCATCCATCCATTACAAGAGTAATCCACAAGGCTACGGGGGGTTAATAAAGGCCTTCTGAAGCGAATCGATGGGTTTGTGTAAGAAAAATATCCATATTTAACACGTTATAAAGTAAAATATATAGCTTCTGCCAGACCGCCTTCCGTATTCAACTTACAAAGAAAGTGTAACGCCTCTTGGAGTTCAAAATGCTTGCGCTACGTCCGACGTCATCGTTGCGGCATTTACGTTTTTTTACACTACGTCCGACGTCGTCATCACGCCAGTTACACTTTCTTTGAAAGTTGTATACGGAAGGCGGTCTGCCAGAAGCTAGATATTTTACTTTATAACGTGTTTAATATGGATATTTTTCTTACACAACCCCATCGATTCACTTCAGAAGGCCTTTATTAACCCCCCAGAGCTGTGTGGATTACTCTTATAATGGATGGATGTGCTTTTTTGGGCTTTACATTTTGGGCTGCCATTCACTGCCATTATAATGCTTGGAAGAGCCAGGATATTTTTTAATATAACTCTGATTGTATTCGTCTGAAATGTCATATACACCTAGGATGGCTTGAGGGTGAGTAAATCATGGGGTAATTTTCATCTTTGGGTGAACTATACCTTTAACTGAACATACAGAAAAGGAACGTTTTTTTTTACCCAATTAGTTTACCCAAAAAAAGAAAATTCTGTCATTAATTACTCACCCATATGATGTTCCAAACCTGAATTTTGGAACAAAAATGAAGATCTTTTTAATGAAATCTGAGAGCTTTTTCTCCCTGTGTTAGCCTACGCAACTACCACTTTCAAGGTCCAGAAAAGTAGTATAGACATCATAAAAGTAACACCATGTCCTAACCAAATGCGATAAGATTCTAGCAACAAGCTGTTTTTCTGTCCACACCAAATGCGATAGTCAATCAATAACCACAGCCAATTAGAAGATCTTGTGGGCTGGCATAAAATGAATGCTGTTGACGTAGTAAATACAGTACAGCACCTCCGGGTTATGTCAGAGCTACGCCAGCATGCCGGCTTACCTTTGACCGATGCTGTTCATGTGAGCACCATGTTGCATGCGTGATGCTGACGCAGGAGCTGACCAACGTAAACAGCATAGAAGACTGACACAGACGAGAAGAAATTGTTAAAGTCGTTATTTTTGTTTGTTTTTTTTTACCACAAAAAGTATTCTCGTCACTTCATAAAAGTAAGGTTGAACTACTGGAGTCAAATGGACTATTTTAACGATGTATTACTACCTTTCTGGACCTTGAAAGTGTTCATTAAATAGCTGTCTATGGAGGGGTCAAAGAGGTCTCAGATTTCATCAAAAATATCTGTATCATTTGTGTTCCGAAGATGAACGACGGTCTTATGGGTTTGGAACGACATGAGGGCGAGTAATTAATGACAGAATTTTCATTTTTGAGTGAACTAACCCTTTTCCTATTGTGTTCTCTTAGGGTAAGGACACACCAAACCGATGGCAAAGAACTAGCGCTGATGAAAGCCGACCGTGTTGGGGCAAAAAAGCTGCGCTTGTACATTCTGAACAGACTACAGCCGACTGCGCTCTGCGCCTGTGTGTAAGGAGACAGCTGTCTATTGCTTCATAGATATTCGTCTATATTCGTCATTCAGAAAGGCTGCAGATACACAAACCATACATTTTGAATAACAATCATGCTGATCGCTTTCTTTATTCCACTTCGCTCATGTTAATATTAAAATATTCACACCCAGGTAAGATGATGTAAAATTAGAACAGCCTTCTGTCTGTACTCTCTTGACTTCTTTGCTCACTGGAACCTTTCACTCTACTATTGACTGTAAGTCTTTAGCAAATGTTAATGTTACAAGCAGCAACCCTGTCTATGTATTCTGTTTGTTTGCTGCTTTCTTTTTGTATTGTATTGCATTTGAAAATGAAATAAAATGAAAAAGATAGATAGATAGACTTTACCCATTGAATGCATTTAAGAATGTTTACATAATATAAAAAATAAACCATTTTCATATATATTGTATATATTATATTGTATATATATTGTTCTTGATTTATTTGCTACCAAGTATATGCTATAATTTTATAGAAATTTCTGCATACGGATTGTCTGTGAAAGTACAGTAAATGTACTGTAAATCTACAGAATTGTCCGTTTTACAGTTGAAGGAAATGTCCGTAACTATAACGGAAATGTACTGGTAATTTTCTGCCAGAACATCCGTTTTTGTCTTACTTGCTTACAGCAGCGTGTCTGTTTGTATTGGCAGTAAAAAGTCTCTGTACTCAGCAGCAATAAAAGCCAAGACCAAACATATCAACATTGTCATATCCATTACCATGCCAAACACTCAGAGAGTAGTCATGAGAGAACTGTAAAGCAATGTGTTACTACTCAGAACAACTTAGCAATGCCCTGGAAACCACACACAACATCCTATATTGTTGCCAGAGGTTTAGCTTTTCTAACTACTGCAGATGAATCACGCAGCGGTTTCACTTTATTTTGATGGTCCCTTTATCAGATGCTGTTGACTATAAGTAACGTTGCACCTACATGTCTACTAACTCTCATTAGAGTGTTAGTTGAGTATTAATAGACTGGTAGGGCTGTGTGTCCACCAAAGTGTTTTTAGCCAGCTGAAAACGCTAGGCGCTCTGCTTAAAATGCCTAGCTGTTGGCGCTTGAGAGCGTTTTGGCAGCGCAGCGTAGCATTTTGTTTTTTCAGTCAATGCTCTTTGCTACTAGTATCTCATTTCACAGATAGTTGGTTTCTGTATTGTTGACGGTTGGGTAAAAAGTGAAGTGAAGAGCACTGTGTTTTACTCAAAGTTGAACATTCTTCAACTCTCGGCGACAGGTAAAAAACGCAGTGTTTGACAGAAAACGCAGAGTGTTTGCTCATGCTCATGACAGAACATGCTAATCGATGACTTGAAGATGGTTAACTCCACACCAGATACATAAATTCATCAACTAACCATTCAGAAACATCCTGTTGCATTCTACGTCACTTCTCTGTGAGTCTTTCCATTATTATCCGACTCCATTTTGAACATAAAAGGCTGAACAGTTTCTGACATTCAGAGCTGTTAACATGAGCTCTTGAAGCTCCGCCCTCTTCTTAAAAGGGGGATGGGAGCAGCAGCTCATTTGCTCGTTTTTGCTCACCCTCAAAACTTTTATTTTGTCGATTAATCAATTTGACAGCACTAAAACACAATGATTTAAAATACACTTTAAAGTAAAACTTTCATTTGACATTTTGATATGATTACAAAGTGCAGTTTTTAAAAGTGTACTTATGTTAAGAAACAGTCATAAAAGTGAACTCTCTTTAAGTACACTTAAGGCTTTTTATTTAATTCATATTATATTATGCAAGAAATGAAAAAAATACTTAAAAAAAAATATATTTAAATTTACGCACAATTATTTTTCAAAAAGGTTAATTTTATACATTTGTTTCAAAACAGAACAGAAAAAAAGACAATTTTTGTATTTATAATCTATATTTTATGGTAGATTTTCTACAATTGTTGATTTTCTTTATGGTAGATTTTCTACAATTGTGTGGAGAAGGTATGTACAAATAACAGCCTGCAAGATCTGATCAATGCCCCCTGGAGACAGTGACGACAC
Organism: Rhinogobio ventralis; assembly: GCA_039654625.1. NCBI lineage: Eukaryota > Metazoa > Chordata > Actinopteri > Cypriniformes > Gobionidae > Rhinogobio > Rhinogobio ventralis. Next base: position 5,202,848 of record CM077214.1, on the reverse strand, counting down.
ACGCGTACACACACACACACACACATCCGCCCTTACAAATTAAGAATGGCACAACTCAGAAATAATGGGTTGCAGGCACTCAAAACTGTTTTCTGTAAATCTGTGGTAACATCAACAGGATACCTGATATCCAATTGCGGAGAGAGTCTGTCGGTAATCACATTACGATTAATAACATTATGATGATTCATTCCAGTGAAACATACGTCCACTGTTAAACACAGCCTTTTATCATTTGTCTGCATGAAAGTTGCAGAATGGGATATCGCAGCCGCCCTGCTATCACTTATCTTCAATATGACACGCAGAATACATCAAAAATATGGACATATGGCCCAGAAGAGATCAGATATTCAGTATCATTTTCATCCAGTGATACAGACACCCATAATAGCATTGATAAAAAAATGGCAGACATCCCAGTTACCATATCTGAGATCAATTTCTTCCAACTTTTTTTTGGATCACAATATCAGATTTATATTTTATATATGCCTATTATCCCCTAGTGTATACTTTGAAGTGTAAAATATGTCCTCAGCCACAACTTGGCACTGAGTCCAACTGTCTGACTGCTTGGGTGAGTAATTCTCACCTGAAATAAATTACGTAACAAATGGAGCGAGTCGACAGTGTCTTTACATCCCTCACTGACCTCAGATAAGCCATTCCCTTGATTTCTGAAGAACCGTGTGATCATGACTGTGACTTACACTCAACAGCCAATTTAATCTCAAAATATTATTTTTTCCAGATGATTTGAAGCAAGGGAAGAGGTTCGGTTTTGACATTGGTAGGGTCATTTTAAAATCAGTCAACCTAAAGCTATAAAATCACGTACAGTATTACAGTTGGTCAGTACACACATATTTATTTTATACAGAGTAAACATAAAGGAACATAAATGATTAGCTGCACTTTATTTTGATGGTCCCTTTTAAACATTCTGTATAAGTAACTTTGCAACTACATGTTAACTAACTCTCATTAGAGTATTAGTAGACTGTCTGCTTAATATCTACTATCTCTTTATTGTGATGCTCCCCAACAAACATTATATTGATGAGTAACTTTGCAAGTACATGTCAATTTATTCTAACCCTAAGGCCACGTGTCCACCAAAGTGTTTTAGCCAGTTGAAAATCTTTAAATCGCTCGTGTGGGAACTGTTGTAAGATTCCTTCAGAGCCAGAGAATATCTGCTGCATGAAGATAGAACATGTATAGTTTAGTTTAATTACGGTTAATACTTATGTTGTCATCTTGCTATTGCATTTGTGTTACGTACTGTATTGCAATAACGGTGAAAAGAGAGATTTGAGCAGACTCCTACTACAACAACACTTCCTCTTCTCAACATGGCCTGTGTTGCATGTTCCCGGGGGCGGGGTTTATGTAAATTTTAGGGTTTTGTGTCTACCCGGGAAGAAGCTTGTTGTGGTCCATACCAGCCGTTTGTTGTAGTCCTTAAAAAGCGATTTCTGTAAAAGAAAATATCTCCCTTTGCATTGAACTTTGAGCGTCGGAACTTTGCAGATGTTGTTTATGCTCAAACTGCAACATTACACACTAACTAAAGTTAAAAAAGTGAAATCATAATCAGCCACCCCTTTAAACAAGTACACTTATTTTGATCTAAAGTACCTGATTATGATTTTAATTGCAATTTTAAATGATTTTTGTGATTTTAAATGTACTTAATTGCACCTTCATCATTACAAATGTCTAATTACAAATATATTTAAATATATGACATAAAACTTTCACATTCGGAAGCATATTTCAAAGACAAAAGTAATTATGAAATTACATATAAATATGAATTTAAGTCCTAGTGGTTAGTGGGTCAGAAAGCACTCTAAAGCCAATTGCATTGAATATAAATGTGAAATATAATACATTTTCATTTAATTGCAATTAACATGCAATCAAGTGCCTAAAACATTACATACAGTTTGCATGCAAGTATATTATTTTAAAGTATAAGTACTCTTTTTAAAAGTATGCTAAATTTACTTATTTTGCACAAATTAATTTTCAAACAAAGAGAGAAATGTTGATAATATTCTTCATTGTAACTACAATACCTATCAGTAAAAACAGTTTTTGTTTATTAAATTACCTGACTATTAGCTTAGCAACACGCTAACATTAAAATTGTGAATATTGTGACATAGGGTCCTATTTTAACGATCTGAGCGCATGGTCTGAAGCTCATGGCGCAAGTGCACTTAGGGCGTATCTGAATCCACTTTTGCTGATTTAACGGCGAAAAAAAACGGTCGGCGCACCAGGCACATGGTCCAAAAGGGTTGTACGTAGTCTCTTAATGAGTCATGGGTGTGTTTTGGGCGTAATGTGCAATAAACCAATCAGAGTCTCATCTCCAATTCCCTTTAAAAGCCAGTTTCGTTTGCACCATGGTGGATTCACTATTTACATGGCGGAATTTGCAAGCCGAAAGACTGAACGCTTCTCCAGAGAGGAATCCTTTTATTTTTAATATTTGGCATGTTTGTGTGCTCCATTCATTCTAATTCGATCCCTTATGAGGTTCCATTTCAAATAGGACACTGCTCATTTAGTATGCAGCATCACATTTTAAAAGAAAAATGCAACTGCATTAATAACCTATAAAAAAAATCACTGCCTCACAGTACTGCATAACTGGCAGAAAATAAATGCGACCCAATGCATCACAGCATTGTGCTAAGCTCAATATCTGATCTCCATTCCTCTGACGTTATTGTCTTTGTCAGGCTGAGACATTGAGCCATCTGATCTACTCATCTGCATGTACGCTCACATGTCCACACAGTAATGGACAGTGACAATCAATCGGCTGTGAAACATGCTTACAATGAGCAAAAATAAAATCCTTACCCCTGACACAACATTATTTTTCACGAGTCTATTAAAAAATAATGACATTTGCAACGACGGGGGAAGAATACGAAATGGGCAGTTAAGCAAAACGACACCATGCATTATGTGGTGATTAGTTTACTCAGTGGCCGTTAATGGATCTAATCAGAGCACATTAATTAACAAGACATGTAACTCTGTCTCCACCTGGACGGCTCATTTGTCTCTAGCAGTGATGTGGCCTACACGCAGAGACCCCACGGTTATGTACAATTCATGGACGTTTATTTCCTCTTCATTCCTTGTGGTCTACTTAACTTGAAGTTAATGGTTGGTCACTATAACATGAAATAGATGAAGGCATTGATTTTATTTAAAGGTGAAGTGTGCCATTTTTGGCGCCACTTGTGAAGCTAAAATAACCAGAGTTGTACATTTTCTGTAGAAAATGTAGGATAGGCTAGAACAGTGGTTCCCAAACTTTTTCTGCCGGGCCTTCTGTTGGGAAAAATATTTTCACCCTCATAAAGACACTCTCAAACATGACCTTGCTTGCAAAATCCTATATATGACTTATTTGAAACATTATAATTAATACAGTACTACAGCTTCTCAACTTTTATAGGCTTCTCTTTGTGTTTGTGATGTGATGTCTCTAATGCATTTTCAATTCATTATTATTGAGCTTCAAACTCGTGCAGTGCATTGTGGGATTGACAGCGGACCGGAGAAAGAACTGAGAGCGGACAAAAGCATCAAAGGCTCTGTTTACAGCTGGTATTAAGATGCGTTTCAGGTCGATCGGATCACAAGTAGACGAGGGAGACACATTCATGTTTACACCTGGTGTTTTAATCCGTCTCTTTTGTCCACTTTTGTCTTCAAACCAAACTTGGAAATCCAGCCAAAGTTTAAATCCTGTCTGGCTAGTGCGCTTCCCGTAATGTTTACGAGTTAGGTCAGTAGGCGGAGAGTTGGCGGTCTTTTGTGGTTGTTCGAACGCATTCGACCACATAAGCGTTTACACTACAAAAGCAATCCGGTCGAATGTGTTTTCGACTACTTCTGGAAGTGGTTAAAAGTGGACAAGCTCAAAGCATTTTAGACCCTGTTTACACCTGTATTTAGCGTCGTCCACTTGATCCGTGATCCAATCAACCAAAACGCATCTTAATACCAGGTGTAAACAGGGCCAAAAGGTTGGGTAGTTTTCGACAGTTCTTGACTATGCAAATATCAAGCAAAAAACACGGTCGGCAGCCAATCGCTGTGAGGTTCAGGTAGTGACGTCCTGTCTGTCTTGAGCATTTAAATATTTGCAGGTTTTGCCTGAGATTATGCTGGATTTAGTGCAAATCATATTGTTTACACACTGTACTCTTTGCAGTTGTATGTACAGTGGTGGTCAGAATGATTGGTAAATCACCCCTGGTAAATATGATCAAATATGGCTGTAAAAAATAAATCTGCATTGTTTATCCTTTTGATCTTTTATAAAAAAAAATCACAAAAATCTAACCTTTCATTGAAGTAAAAGAATTGAAAGTGGGGGGTAAATCACATTATGAAATAAATGCTTTTCTCCAAAACACGTTGGCCACAATTATTGGCACCCTTTTATTAAATACTTTTTGCAATCTCCTTTTGCCAAGATAACAGCTCTGACTCTTTTTCTATAATGCCTGATGAGTTTGGGGAACACCTGACAAGAGATCAGAGACCATTCCTCCATACAGAATCTCTCCAAATCCAAGGGAGTGGGATGGTCATGGCAGAAGCTTCATTTTGTGCCCAGTGATACATTTGTGTGTTGATTTTGATGTTTGTTTTGGATCGTTGTCCTGATGGAAGATCCATCCACGGCCCATTATAAGATTTCTAGCAGAGGCCGTCAGGTTTTGATTTTTTATTTGTTGGTATTAGCTATTATCCATGATACCATGTATATGAACAAGATGTCCAGGACCTCCAGCGAAAAAATAGGCCTACAACATTAAAGATCCAGCTGTATTTTTAACCCTGGGCATGGGGTACTTTTTATCCCTGTTTGCACCAAACACATCTGGTGGATTTGCTGCCAAAAAGCTCTTTTTATAGTTTCATCTGACCACAGAACCAGGTCCCGTCTGATGTTCCCGTCGTGTCTGTCAACTGAATATCCTGGAGTTTGTTTCTGGATGAGCAAGAAGGATTTTTCTTGAATCCCTCCCAAACAACATGTGGTGATGTAGGGGTTGTTTGATTTATTTTTAATTTTTTTAAGGCTTTCTGACCCCAAGACTCAACTAATCTCTGCGATTCTTCATCTGTGATCCTTGGAGAGTCTTTGTCCACTCAAACTCTCCTCCTCGCCGTGCATTAGGACGATATAGACACACGTCCTCTTCCAGGCAGATTCGTAACTTCTTTAGTTGATTGGAACTTCTTAATTATTGCCCTGATGGTGGAAATGGGAATTTTCAATGCTTTAGCTATTTTCTTACAGCCACTTTCTATTTTGTGAAGCTCAACAATCTTTTGCTGCACATCAGAATTATATTCTTTGGCTTTACTCATTGTGATGAATGATTAAGGGAATTTGGCCTTTTTGTTTCCTCATATTTATACTCCTGTGGAACAAGACATCAGCAAGTGAACATTTTGTCCTCAAAGTTGATGCGTTAGAAGCAGGAAAAATGGGCAAGCGTATGGATTTGAGCGAGTTTGACAAGGTCCAAATTGTGAACCGGTGACAGGGTCATGGGCGGCCAAGGCTCATTGATGCGAGCGAAAGCTATATATTATGTATATTATATTATATTATATTATATGTGCAAAGTAAAAACACCTTATCCAATTGCATGCTTTTAGTTGTCACTGCACATTAAACTAAGCAAAAACGTATGATAATATAAAAAGACATACTTTACCTTTAAAACTGTTTTAACATTGAATGCACTGCTTTTGAATATGTGATACTATTCACTTTGTGCTTCTTTGATGTCCTTGACTTTCATCACAATGGATCAAATGAAATTGATCAATGATAAAGCAAATGTAAATTTCAAAGCCAAATTTCGTCTGATGATGTTTGTGTTATTTGGTATTCCTTTATTCAGAAATACAAATAGTAACAGATAAAATATTAAAACTTTTGATGCAATCTCTCCAGTGCAAACTAGACACAGAAATACTCAAATAAAAACACAAATAGGCATTTGAGCGGGCCTACTGCAGATATGCTCAAATCTATAAGGAAACTGAGTGACTGGATTAGATGGTGATTTGATTAAAGTACTGTGGGAAATTCTCTAGTGTGTGTCGAGTGCATTTCAGTGCAGTGGATGTTCTCTGGCCTCAGGCTGTTCTCAGCTATGGCTGCAATAGAGCTGCATGCACAGTCTCGTCTGCGGCTGTAGGTGAGACGGGACACTGTTATGAGAGACTCCCACATATCACACACACACACACATAACGAACATGCCCACATGCATTACAAATGAGTTATTAAGTACAAAAACAATGTGAATACAAACCATGCTCATAAAAATAATTTTTAGATTTGCATTATGCATTGCATACATAATAAACAACAACCCATGTGGAAAAAGTGTGCTTAATTGTATTGACTGTGCACTTGCAGTGTACTTAAATGTATATTTGGGAAAAAAGTACATGCAGATATAATATTAATGAAATAAATGTACTTAATAAGAGCTATGTTTCTCAACACACTTATGAACACCTTTAAAAAGTTTTGTAATGGTGTCAAATTAAAAGTTTGGCTTTAAAAAACATTTTAAATCTTTGCTTTAATAATCTTTTGTCGTGCTTTAAAGTAGTACACTTATTTTGAAAACATTTGAAATATACTAAATTGCAACTTCATCTTTACAAATGTGTAATTACAAATATAAATAAATAAATGTGTATATATATATATACACTCACCTAAAGGATTATTAGGAACACCATACTAATACTGTGTTTGACCCCCTTTCGCCTTCAGAACTGCCTTAATTCTACGTGGCATTGATTCAACAAGGTGCTGAAAGCATTCTTTAGAAATGTTGGCCCATATTGATAGGATAGCATCTTGCAGTTGATGGAGATTTGTGGGATGCACATCCAGGGCACGAAGCTCCCGTTCCACCACATCCCAAAGATGCTCTATTGGGTTGAGATCTGGTGACTGTGGGGGCCATTTTAGTACAGTGAACTCATTGTCATGTTCAAGAAACCAATTTGAAATGATTCCAGCTTTGTGACATGGTGCATTATCCTGCTGGAAGTAGCCATCAGAGGATGGGTACATGGTGGTCATAAAGGGATGGACATGGTCAGAAACAATGCTCAGGTAGGCCGTGGCATTTAAACGATGCCCAATTGGCACTAAGGGGCCTAAAGTGTGCCAAGAAAACATCCCCCACACCATTACACCACCACCACCAGCCTGCACAGTGGTAACAAGGCATGATGGATCCATGTTCTCATTCTGTTTACGCCAAATTCTGACTCTACCATCTGAATGTCTCAACAGAAATCTTCAACTGTCCAATTTTGGTGAGCTCGTGCAAATTGTAGCCTCTTTTTCCTATTTGTAGTGGAGATGAGTGGTACCCGGTGGGGTCTTCTGCTGTTGTAGCCCATCCGCCTCAAGGTTGTGCGTGTTGTGGCTTCACAAATGCTTTGCTGCATACCTTGGTTGTAACGAGTGGTTATTTCAGTCAAAGTTGCTCTTCTATCAGCTTGAATCAGTCGGCCCATTCTCCTCTGACCTCTAGCATCAACAAGGCATTTTCGCCCACAGGACTGCCGCATACTGGATGTTTTTCCCTTTTCACACCATTCTTTGTAAACTCTAGAAATGGTTGTGCGTGAAAATCCCAGTAACTGAGTAGATTGTGAAATACTCAGACCGGCCCGTCTGGCACCAACAACCATGCCACGCTCAAAATTGCTTAAATCACCTTTCTTTCCCATTCTGACATTCAGTTTGGAGTTCAGGAGATTGTGTTGACCAGGACCACACCCCTAAATGCATTGAAGCAACTGCCATGTGATTGGTTGATTAGATAATTGCATTAATGAGAAATTGAACAGGTGTTCCTAATAATCCTTTAGGTGAGTGTATATATATATATATATGAACAGGCATAACATTATGACCACTGAGAGGTGAAGTGAATAACACTGATTATCTCTTCATCACGACACCTGTTAGTGGGTGGGATATATTAGGCAGCAAGTGAACATTTTGTTGATAAATGGAAAAATGGACAAGCATAAGGATTTGAGCGAGTTTGACAAGGGCCAAATTGTGATGGCTAGACGACTGGGCCAGAGCATCTCCAAAACTGCAGCTCTTGTGGGGTGTTTCCGGTCTGCAGTGGTCCGTATCTATCAAAAGTGGTCCAAGGAAGGAACAGTGGTGAACCGGCGACAGGGTCATGGGCGGGCAAGGCTCATTGATGCACGTGGGGAGCGAAGGCTGGCTCGTGTGGTCTGATCAAACAGATGAGCTACTGTAGCTCAGATTGCTCAAGAAGTTAATGCTGGTTCTGATAGAAAGGTGTCAGAATACACAGCGCATCACAGTTTGTTGCGTATGGGGCTGCATAGCCGCAGACCAGTCAGGGTGCTCATGCTGACCCCTGTCCACCGCTGAAAGTGCCAACAGTGGCACGTGAGCATAAGAACTGGACGATAGAGCAATAAAAGAAGGTGGCCTGGTCTGATGAATCACGTTTTCTTCTACATCACGTGGATGGCTGGGTGCGTGTGTGTCACTTACCTGGTAACACATGGCACCAGGATGCACTATAGGAAGAAGGCAAGCCAGCGGAGGCAGCGTGATGTTTTGGGCAATGTTCTGCTGGGAAACCTTGGGTCCTGCCATCCATGTGCATGTTACTTTGACACGTACCACCTACCTAAGCATTGTTGCAGACCATGTACACCCTTTCATGGAAACGGTATTCCCTGGTGACTGTGGCCTCTTTCAGCAGGATAATGCGCCCTGCCACAATGCAAAAATTTCTCAGGAATGGTTTGAGGAGCACAACAAGAAGTTTGAGGTGTTGACTTGACTTCCAAATTCCCCAGATCTCAATCCAATCGAGCATCTGTGGGATGTGCTGAACAAACAAATCCGATCCATGGAGGCCTCGCCTCGCAACTTACAGGACTTAAAGGATCTGCTGCTAACATCTTGGTGCCAGATACCACAGCATGTATATATTAGTGCTGGGGAAAAATGTATCGTGATTAATCGCGTCCAAAATAAAAGTTTGTGTTGTGTTACATAGTATATGTGTGTGTACTGTGTATAATTATTATGTATATATAAATACACACACATGCATGTATATATTTAAGAAATATTTGCATGTATATACTGTATATGTAATTTATCATATATATAAATATATTTTTTTTAATAAAAATATAACATATTTTTCTTAAATATATACATGCATGTGTATGTATTTATATATACATGATAACTATACACCTTATATATATATATATATAATATACATGATATACAAGTTTAAATAGAAATGTCTTTAAAGTATATTTTAGTTTACCATAAATGTTTATCAGTACATTCAGCAGTACATTAACCATGTTTCAAAAGACAATAGAAGCAGTTATGAAATTAAGAGGATATACTTAAGTCCGACTTACAGTAAGTATGTAAAAAAAAAAGCTAATTTAATTTAATATCAATTTAAACAAAATTTTAATTTAATTGCAATTAACATGCAATTGTCAGAAAGTATTACATCCAGTTCACACTTAAAGGGGTATATTGTAATGCAGCTTTTATACTTTATACTTATACTTACATTCTTATTTGCTAATTTATTGTCTTATTTTAATAACACTTATCTATTTCTTTTCAAATGTTTATGTATTGTATTATCTAATTTACACTTCACCGCTGCAAAGATGAATGTGTATTTAAATTGGGTCATTTATGTAGTAGAAATGTGACATTTTTTGTGTTTGTGCCGTCTAGACTGAGAAAAGCCAGAAAATGTATTTTTGTCTCATATGGATGAAAGACAACAACTCCCAGAATGCACTTGCTTCGCTTCCCTACGAGGCCACTCCCAAGCCATGCCTACCGGTTACATCACTACGAGGCCTTTTACTCCGGTTACATCACTTGCCCACTGCAGCACCACCTCACCGTCGTTTTGATTCTTATAGTAATAAAATCATTTAGTTCAGTTAGAGAACAGACACTACAATTAAAAACTGAACGTGTCTGCTCAATACAGCATGAGCCGAACGAGAGTCGCCGCACAGACCAGCAGCAGGTGTCAGATTTCATTCATCACGAGAGCGAAGAGCTGACAGACAAGATGATTGCGGAAGATTTGGTTTCAAAGCGAAGTGTAAAAGCGCCTATTTAAGGGAGTGTGTCATTGTACCGCTTTGTTGTTGTGTTTTTCATTAAGAATAATAGGCTAATGAACCCACAATTCAAAGAACCCGCCCCCGAATTGGCGCTAATTCAAAACCGAAATTAAAATTAGCACAGCCACCCAGCATTCATTCACGGCCACATTGTCGTTCATTCAGTCATTCACAGTGTGTGTGCACTGGCACATTTTCAGTTCATGCCTATGGAAGCTTAACTTTCATAGGAATTCATTGAAAACACTCGCGTTGCTCAGACCGCTCCGTTATGAATGCCTGAGAGAGGCCGTGCTCATTTACATTCTGTGAGTGAGATCCCACCCCCTATGGGTGGGTTGAAAACATGCTGAACTAGCTCCTACTACTGGCTGTAGTCTCTAGCCTCTGGCCAAAAAAGCCTCCGATGACGCAAAATGACTATATTTGCGTCATCGGAGGCTTTTTTCCAGACATAAAATACATAAATCTCAATTGCAAAAAAAACAAAAAAAAACATAAATCTCTCGTCTCAGGGGGATATGAGGGGGGGAAGCACGATCATTCGAATATACTACCAGCTTTCTACTGATACAAAGCTTAATGCTAATCGCTGAAGTAACCCTTTAATATTCTTTTATGGTATATTATTTCTGTAATAAATGCTCTTTTTGAAAGTAAACTAAACTGTACTTCTTTCCCACAAGATACTATATAGTTACGGCCAGTGTTGGAGAAAGTTACTTTCAAAAGTTATGCATTACAATATTGCATTACTCCCTAAAAAAAGAAACGAATTGCGTTACTTTGTTACTTTTTATGAAAAGTGTGTTACATTACTTTTGCATTTTTCTCACCTTTTTAATAACAACAAAAAAGTTCCTTTCACACCAAAAGTGACATGAATAAGCTGCAGGCTAAAGGAAATGCTAATTTACACCTGTACAGTAGAGGACGCAGTTTAAACAAGCCTCTGTGCTGCCATTCTGGATTAAAGAAGAATGTGATTTTTTTTATTTTTTTTTATGAAAAACAAATGTGATGACAAATGTTTATCTAAAGTCATTTACTTTGCTTATTAGTATGGTTGAATTGGATAATTTAAGGTCAGCAGCAAATACACTGGTTAAAGGGATAGTTCACCCAAAAATGAAAATCCTGTCATTATTTACTCACCCTTAAATTGTTCCAAACCTGTATGAGTTTCTTTCTTCTGTTAAACACAAAAGAAGATATTTTAAAGAATGTTAATAACCAGACAGTGATAGTAGCCATTGACTTCCATAGTATTTTTTCCCATACTATAGTAGTCAATGGGGCCCAGAGATGAGTAAATGCATGCTCACATTTAGTCTAGAACTACAATTACCATCACATTCACACAGCGCACACAATGCCTCTGCACTTACTCATGATTTCCCTCAACAGGAGAGCTGTCAGTCAATAAACGGGAAAACAAAGTAACTTGCGTTACTTATTTGAAAAAGTAACTCAGGTATTTTGATGTAAATTTAAAAGTAATGCGTTACTTTACTAGTTACTTGTGAAAAAGTAATCTGATTATGTAACTCAAGTTACTTGTAATGAGTTACAATAGCACAATATTGTGATGCTAGAGGTCAAGGTTTAGTCCAGTTTGCCACTAGTGGTAAATGCCATATTTAAACCATTTTTTTGACTAATTTTAAAATGTAGTCATGCATTTTTTTTGTTCATAAAAAGTGCATTTAGAATATTATAGTATTTTTAAAATGTTCCCCTTTCTGCGTCCTTTTACCTCACAGCGCATGGCAGTTGTTAGTCAGGGGTTTGTGCATTCTCTACTGCATGTAAAAATGTATAATCATGCATTTCAATGTTTTCGCATTCGCAGCACAGCTTGATGTTTGCATACATGAGCATCTTTCAACTATACACGCATACCCAGAGGAGACAAGGTGAGAGCATGAGCCTGGGAACAACAAACCTCTTTCCCCTGGAGGGATCAGATGTATTCATCCTAAAGCAGCGCTGGAGACGTGATCCGTAGCTGCTGCTCTCAGATCAACCCATTTGATCATGCGCTAATGTTGCCTACGGTATCGGGTGCGATGGTACAGTAGACTGCTGACTTTAAAGAGATTTCTCTGGCTTCCTTCACTCACATTAGAAGTTTAGTGTCACTTGGTCTACTGGTTCCATTGTTATTCTCCATACACTGAGCTGTTGTTGTCCTGCGACAAAGGAGCTTTGTGGCAAGAATCTTCCTCTTGTTTGACCTACAATTGTTGTGACAGTCTTTAGCAAATTCCTTGTTGGTTTTGAGCCGTGTTCACCTTAGCTGTCAATGAGAGGTCCAGATTATAGCTAGAGGGCTCAGACAATAAAACCTCAGTCACAATTCTGTGACAGTTGCAAATACACATGTAACAAATTCCACTTCCAGCTTATAGGAGTCCCTTTAAGGCAAGTCACCTTTAGCGATTTAGGTCAAAAGTATCATGGTACAACTCCTTCAGTGAAGAAATACTAACATTTTAACAACTGTTTGTCAAGATGACGCATCAATAACAAAAGTTACATCAATGCATCCTTGCTGAGTAATATATATAATTCAGCAAGGATGCATTGATCAAAAGTGAGAGTATAAAAGACTTTTACATTTTTACTTACTATTTCAAATAAATGCTGTTCTGTTGAACTTTCTATCCATCAGAGAATCTTGAGAAAAAAAAAGGTTTCCACAAAATATATTAAACCTTCCAACTGTGATACCAACCAGAAATGTTTCTTGAGCAGCAAATCATCATATTAGGTGACACTGAAGACTGGAGTAATGGTGCTGTAAATTCAGCTTTGATCACAGAAATAAATTACATTTGAAAATGTATTAATAGAGAAAACAACAATTTTAAAATGTAATAATTTTCCAAAATATTACTATTTTTTACTGTAATTTTGATGCAGCCTTGGTGAGCATAAGACACTTTAATGTTTCAAAAACATTAAAAATCTTTTTAAGATGATTTGAAATGGCCATATGTCTCGGCTGACCACTCGTGATCAGATTAACCGAACAATTTTAATACCAGCTGTAAACAGGCTCTTGGAATAATATCTCCTTACAGGCTGGTCTACATTTCCTCAGCTTTTTTTTTTTTGTAAACAATTTTACACCTGCAAGGTGACAGTCTGGATTCTGACACATTCCGAGCCTTGCAGTGAATAAACTTTAGTGTGTGAAAGCATGTTTTGTTTTTGAAAAGGTTTAAACTAATGGATTTGACTGACTCAAAGGGCAGTGCAGTCAAGCTGTTTGTCTTCAGTCTTTATTTTTCTTTATTTTTTTTACCTGACCTGAACTAGTCACTGCATGTGGTTATTGTCTCATTCTTTTCCTCTCTCACTTTTGGTTTGCACTCTTGAATAACCTTCCCCCATCACTTCCCCTCTCCATGTATAAAGAATATTATTTACAACTACATTTTTACATTCTGAAGAAAAGTGGCGGTGTACTTAAGTGGTACTTTCCCATGGCAAAAATCACTGTTATGATGATAGCGTGTGGATTCTTTTGAAGTATGTTATTTCCGCAATAAGTGCTCTTTTTAAAAGTGTGCTAAAGTGTACTGAATTTTCACAAGGGTAGGAGTTTACGGTTACTAAGTGGATTTTAGCATGTTGCTGGGTGTTTTGGTTGGTTTTTGATTACTGGCCCAAGTGAAAAGAGCTCATCCCCCAGTCTTTATGACATTCTTATGGAAGCTTGTTTCCGCCACAGAATGAAAAAAAAAAAAAAAAAGAAGGTAATTGCGACTTTTTATCTAACAATTTATAGCATGCAATTGCGACTTTATTGTATATCATGCAATTGCAAGAAAAAAGTAATAATAAAAATAGTGAGAAAAGGTCAGAATAGCGAGAAATAAACTCGCAATTGCAAGAAAAAAAGTTTGAATTGCGGGAAAAAAGTCAGAATAGCGAAAAAAGTCAGAATAGCGAGAAATAAACTCGCAATTGCAAGAAAAATGTCAGAATAGCGAAAAAAGCCAGAATAACGAGAAAAAAAGTCAGAATAGTGAGAAATAAACACGCAATTGCGAGAAAAAAAGTTTGAATTGCGGGAAAAAAGTCAGAATAGCGAAAAAAGTCAGAATAGCGAGAAATAAACTCGCAATTGCAAGAAAAATGTCAGAATAGCGAAAAAAGCCAGAATAACGAGAAAAAAGTCAGAATAGTGAGAAAAGGTTAGAATAGCAAGAAATAAACTCGCAATTGCAAGAAAAAAAGTCTGAATAGTGAAAAAAGTCAAAAGAGCAAGAAATAAACTCGCAATTGCAAGATAAAAAGTCTGAATAGCGAAAAAAGTCAAAAGAGCAAGAAATAAACTTGCAATTGCGAGAAAAACTCAGAATTGTGAGGAAAAAAAGAGAAGAGAACAGACTCACAAATTGAATTGCGGGGGAAAAGTCAGAATAGCGAAAAAAGTCAGAATAGCGAGAAATAAACTCGCAATTGCAAGAAAAATGTCAGAATAGCGAAAAAAGCCAGAATAACGAGAAAAAAGTCAGAATAGTGAGAAAAGGTTAGAATAGCAAGAAATAAACTCGCAATTGCAAGAAAAAAAGTCTGAATAGTGAAAAAAGTCAAAAGAGCAAGAAATAAACTCGCAATTGCAAGATAAAAAGTCTGAATAGCGAAAAAAGTCAAAAGAGCAAGAAATAAACTTGCAATTGCGAGAAAAACTCAGAATTGTGAGGAAAAAAAGAGAACAGACTCACAAATTGAATTGCGGGGGAAAAGTCAGAATAGCGAAAAAAGTCAGAATAGCGAGAAATAAACTCGCAATTGCAAGAAAAATGTCAGAATAGCGAAAAAAGCCAGAATAACGAGAAAAAAGTCAGAATAGTGAGAAAAGGTTAGAATAGCAAGAAATAAACTCGCAATTGCAAGAAAAAAAGTCTGAATAGCGAAAAAAGTCAAAAGAACAAGAAATAAACTCGCAATTGCAAGAAAAAAAGTCTGAATAGCGAAAAAAGTCAAAAGAGCAAGAAATAAACTTGCAATTGCGAGAAAAACTCAGAATTGTGAGGAAAAAAAGAGAAGAGAACAGACTCACAAATTGAATTGCGGGGGAAAAGTCAGAATAGCAAAAAAAGTCAGAATAGCGAGGAATAAACTCGCAATTGCAAGAAAAAAAGTCAGAAAAGCAAAAAAAATCTGAATAACAAGAAAAAAGTCAGTATAGTGAGAGATAAACTTGCAATCACGAGAAAAATTCTGATTTGCGAGAAAAAATCTGAATAGTGAGAAAAAGTCCGAATTGCGAGATTATATCTTGCAATTCTGACTTTATAACACAGAATTGCGACTTTACTGTACATCATGCAATTGCGAGAAAAAAAAGTCAGACTAGCAACAAAAAAAAAAGAAGAGCGAGATATAAACTCACAATTGCGAGAAAAAAGTCTGAATAATGAGTTTATATCCAGCTATTCTGACTTAATAACTCGCAATTGTATATTTTCTCTTATAATTCTGACTTTAGAAGTTGTTGTTTTTTCTTTTCTTTTTTTTATTCCATGGCAGAAGCAAGCTTCCATACCTCCTGGTCTCAGGTACTTTAATGTAACTTTTTATCCATTTTTATCATGAGGTAAAATGTTTGAAAAGTAACAGTACATCTCCTCAACAAGTCGAGGTATCATTCACAGCCATAGCACTCACATAGTATGTGCTTTTGCAAGCTGCAATAATAAAGTAATCCATCACGAATCACACAATTTTACACTTGCATAAATTCTTCCTCTTGAGTAAATTTTGACAGAACAATAAGCCACACTATCTGTGTTTTAACTGGCGCTGGGAGTACCTACTGGAGTGCAGCCAAAACAATTCATTCAGATGGAATTTTGGTTCACGCCCATGTTATTTCACTCGTATTTTTGAGTGAACATTGTGTTCCCTGCAGAAACGTGCTCACAGTGAATATGCTGTACAGGATGGTGTTGTCAGCCTTGGTCGTGTTGGAACATGTACATGAGGCTGTTTTCGTTTAAACAGAGGGAAACAGACAGAAAATGTACAGGTTCATGCTTTCAGCCCCTTTGACCTCCTGTTATCTGCACTTGTACCATCATAAATGTGACCTTCAGTTTTGTTTTACGATGTGCGACAGATCAATGGTGCGTATTCAAAAGCATAGACTAAGGTTGCACTGGTGAATGTCAATGGATCAGTAACTACACACACCGGCTCGCCTCGTATGAAAGGACACCTACACTTTAGAATGTTATCACTTGCTTTCTCAACTAAAAAGGCTCCAGACTCGGAAAAGTCTCCCAACACATTCAGTCAATGAAAGCCGTAATCCTCCCAGACATCCCTTCACCATATAAGGCTCATGACGATTTGTAGATAGTATCTGCGTGGGTCAGCCGTTCTTTGAATGCTTTTGACATGTATGCTGAGCATACTAGACATACTTCCTATCTCACTGTCCCAGTTTCAGCTTTGTTGCTATGACGACCGCACATACACTCATGATATGGTATGCAGGAAGTCGATTACATCTGTGTTATAGCTCATGGATTGTGTCAGTTATTGTATACATGATAACTAAAGTCAGTCTAATTACAATCATGAAAAATGCACAGTGCCAAGAGACTTTACCAGAGGTTTTCCAACAGGTTGCTAGGGTGTTGCTAGAGTGGGTTATTGTTGGGGTGTTACTAGGGGGTGGTTGATAGTGAGCTCTAGGTGGTTGCCAGGGAATTGCTATGTCGTTCCTATGCTGTTCTGTGTGGTTTCCAGAGCATTGCTTGAGACTTTTAGATGGTTGCTATGGTGTTGCTGAGTGTTTGCTAGATGTTGCTAGGGCATTGCAATGCAGTTTCTAGGGTGCTCTGGGAGATTGTGTTCTGAGTTGTTAACAGAACATTGCTATACAGTTGCTAGGGAATTGCTAAGGTGTTGTGGCTGGATCTTAGGATGTTGCTAAGGTGTTCTGGGTGGTTACCAGGGTGTTGCTTGAGTCTTTCAGGTGGCTACTAGGGTGTTGCTATGCAGTTTCTAGGGTGCTCTAATTGGTTGCTAGGATGTTGTTATGCGGTTGCTAAGGTTTCCTGCATGGTTGCTATGCAGTTGTTAAGGTGTTATGGCTGGTTGCTAGGGTGTTCTAGGTGGTTGCCAGGGTGTTGCTTGACTCTTTTAGGTGGTTGATATGGTGTTGCTGAGTGTTCCGAGTTGTTGCTAGGGCATTGTAATGCGGTTTCAATGGTGTTCTGGAAGATTGTGTTCTTAGTTGTTGCCAGGACATTGCTATGCGGTTGCTAGGGAGTTGCTCAGGTAATTGTGGCTGGTTGTTATGGTGTTCTGGGTAGTTACCAGGGCATTGCTTGAGTCTTTTAGGTGTTTTCTAGGGTGTTGCTAGGATGTTCTGGCTGGTTTCCAGGGTAATATTTGAGTCTTTTAGGTGTTTTCTAGGGTGTTGCTAGGGTGTTCTGGGTAGTTACCAGGGAATTGCTTGAGTCTTTCAGGTGGCTACTAGGCTGTTCTAGGTGGTTGCCAGGGCTTTGCTGTGTGGTTCTCTAAACAGTTGCTAGGGTGTTGCTATGCAGTTTCTAGGGTGTTCTGGGTGGTTGCCAGGGTGTTATTATGCGGTTGCTAGGGGGTTGCTGAGGTGCCATAGTATTAGTAGTGTTTGCTGAAGCAACCATCAATAATAACATACTGAAGTTGGGAAATGCAAATGTGTTACTTATTTTAATGTCATTATGACAGTCACACTGGCACGGGCGTTGCATCACCAAAGTTTGTGTTCTAGACAGCTCTAGTTGGCTAATGAATGACATTGTTGCACATGTGTAACTATGCATGGAATGCCTCTGTGTGGCTGCTTTCTGTATCGTTGCACAAGGTTAGATTTGATCTCAAGTTCAAGCTGAGTAAATTCCTTTCACTGTGATAAAGAAGCATTTATTAGATGGCTCTTACACAATGTTCTGTTCATAGTATCGCAAATAAAACTCCTAGATAACAGCCCTGAACAATAATATCTTCTCTACTCTGGGTTTGTTTCTGGAACTTTCTTTGTATTTGATCCAATTTTATCCATGCTGAGGTGATGTGGCTCTTAACCTGAGCTATGGGAGAACGACACTTGAGCCCTTATTTCCCATCTGATGGGATTCTGACACTTGATTGACACCACCAGGAGAATCTTGTCATTCCCCAGGCGTATTCGAAGACTCCAGACCAGAGAGTAATTATGGAACAAAAACTTGGGTTTCACTTTATTTTGATGGTCCCTTTAACAGATTCTGTTGACTGTAAGTAACAATGCACCTACATGTATAATAACTCTCATTAGACTAACTCTGTTAGTCGAATATTGGTAGACTGGTAGTGTTAGGGTTAGAATAAGTTGATATGTACATGCAAAAGTTAATTATAGTCAGTATAATGTCTGTTGGGGGCGCAACACAATAAAGAGTTAGCAGGTATTAAGCAGACAGTCTGCTAATGCTCTAATGAGAGTTAGTTGACATGTAGTTGCAAAGTTACTTATAGTCAACAGAATGTTCAAAAGGGAACATCAAAATAAAGTGTTCGTTCTGCTTTTGTCCTATATCATATATATGCAACAGTGCTACCAATATCTGTCACTGTCATGGTGCAGCAGCTGCTAGTCAAAACATGTTGCATGTGCAAATGAGCTACAGAAAGATACTGGAGGCTTAATTAGCACTGTACGATTTTGTCCCCTAGTCAAATGCCTTTTGCACTCTCATTGTTTTTAATTACTGCAGGAAATTCAGCAGCGATCGGCACATCCATTTAGAGACTTTTGCTGGTTCGCTTGAACAGGCTGACAAAGTTGACTTCCCGCAGTGCAGTGTTTCATGTTGTGCGATCATGTTGTGTTTGGTAACACTTTATTTTACAGTGCCCTTGTTGCATATGTTACATGTACTGTAATAATAACAGTAAATTATGCATAATTACATGCAACTGACCGTAAACTAAACCATAACACTATAGTTGTCACGCTCCGTGTTCAGTTTCATTTTCATGCACTTTTAGTTTGTTCCTATTGTTCTAGTTTCCCGCTACACATTAATTACTAGACACTCATGCTCATCAACACACGTTCGTCATTTAATTTGTTATCACTAGCAGCGTTTCCATTACAGATTTGCGCAAAACATTTGCAATATTTTCTAAATGTCGATAAAAAACTATTGCGAAATGACAGTGTTTCCATTAACCGATGCTATGCGACTAAAACTTATTTTTGTCTATTATGAGTTTAATAAAGAACTCTCTCGTCTTCTGTCCAAACACACCGCATCATCTGTAAAGAATGATCCACTTTTACATACACCATGTGACCTGTAAATGCAATTTAGTTTCCATTGCAGGTTTGCGTTTTTTTCAAATTGCCTGAAAAACCACCTCATGCGAGCGTAAAAACATTTTTGCGATATATGGGAATTTTCCTGTTTCCTGGAGTGTCTTCCTGTTTCAGTGGAAATTGCGTCAAAACATTGAATAATGCTGCACGTTTCAAGGCACTTCAGTGGGCCTTTAAGACCTGACGCACGGATCCATTATACTGTTACACATGCGTTTTCTTTCTCAACTGTTTATTTTCACTTAAAACATAACTGACTGTGTTTACATACTCGCCAAGACCAGCATTTTGACATTATTTTGTGTGTATTTGACTGCTTAAACGCAAAAAGCAGCGAAAAAGAACTCAATTTAGTGCTGAGGTGGCTTTATGTGTGCGCACTTTGGGTGTGAGCACAAAATCTGTGGGAATGAGTAAACTTATGCGCAATACGCGCAATCCCACATGAAATTCAAGTCCTGTAACACCAACAATATTCATCTGGAACAAATGAAACGAGTGAGTGAGGGGAGGCGGGTTTGTGTGTCACTCACTGTCGGAGAGATGAGAGAGCGAAAAAGCACAGCTGGTATTGTGTATCTATTCTGTGGAAAATGAGTATTGGAAGCGTTTCAGATATTTCAGTATCGATATGTATCGAAAAATGTATATTTTTGCTCTTAGTTTATTATTTCAGATGCCTTTTTAAAAGACTACAATTGATAATGGTACATATTATATATAAATATAATTTGTACACATGCATTTGGCAGGTTGGCAGGTGTTAATGTCAAGCCCTGTCTGCAAGATTTGAAGTACTGAGCATTCAACACAGTTAAGCGTTTAAAAGCATTCTTTTTCACAAGGGAGAATTGTCATTTTTGGGGTAACTATACCTTTAAGGCCTAAAGATCTCTGTGTTTCAGGGCTGACAGGTGGATTTCTACTGAGCGTGTGACTCTGGAACACAGTTGGAATCAGGTTAACATTCAAAAGATCATCTCGTTAACGCACTACCGGCTGTTCCCTTCCGATTCACAATATGCCTTAAGCAAAACCCTGCTATTTTTTTTATATCAATTTCAAATATCATGTGCCCAGAACTCTAAGCACTGGATAATAATAGGAGCCGGAGCAATATTCGACACCCTGTCGAAAAAAAGCTGTGTCGCCTGTTAGAAAAAGACTTTCCCATTCTTTATTCATGCTACATCCCAGGCAATATCGTTGTACAAGGAAACTTTATATCACCAAGAATAAAAAAAAAGATAAAAAGAAACAGAGGGGTATAAATCGATGTGGGCTGTGAAATCTGACCCAGTAAAAAGTCTTCTCATTGACAAGACGGGCGGCCAGTGTACGCAGCGCTGCTGTAGTAAATCGTAGCAGATTTCTCCCTGGGGACATGTGGTGAAGTAGAGGGCTAGCATTTGACAGAAACATTATTCAAATCATCCTGCTCATTTTTCGCTTCCTTTTTTTTTTGAGCTCTTGAATGCGAAAGTCTGGCATTTAGCTGCATTTTCAGCAAATGCAAAGAGAAAAGGTATATTCTGTCCTTCTTTCATGGTCAGAGGTGTATGACAGACCCCCTGAGCGTGTCTGTTTGTGAATTAAATATTTAATTTGGACACGTTCCATTCCCTGTCGCCCAGTGTCCGCCACAACAAGGAAAAGGTCATGTCACATCACTCTAATCACTCTGAGCGTGCTACTATGCAGTCCCTGTTAATGTAAGTGAGAAATACAGGTTAGGGAAAAACTTTTAAAGAAAATGTTAAAGAAAAACTTTAACATCTAACAGCCTGTCCAGTGAACACATTGTTGGTTTGACAGGCTTTAAATTTTTTTGTCTCTGACAGCTATGATGTAACAAGTCCTTTGCTCTTCACTTGACTGCACAAGTGGAGTGAACACTCTGTTCCATTCTCCTTTCAATTAGGGATGTGTACAAATACATATTTTCACACAGGACACATTCCATTCAGAAACAGCTAGAAGGAGTGTACAAGAATGCAAGGGTTTTCAGACTTCAAAAGCTGAAGTATTTTTAACTTGACGTCATCTTAAAAAGGTGAGAAACAATGAAATGAAGGTCAAAGGATTAAATAAACAGATTAATAGACTAGTAGGAGATAGGTGTATATAGTAACTGTTATTAAAAACAATGTAAAACTGAATACTGTAAAATATTTTAATTACCTTTGGTAAAGCAATAATGAAAACTAAACTAAAATACTGTAAACTATGGAAGCTTGTTTCCACCATGGAATTGTCAAAAAATAAAGATAATTTCGACTTTTTATCTCACAATTCTTAATTCTCACAATTCTTAATGCTGCATTCTGGGGTGAAATGAGTAATAGACGCTCTAGCGTAGTTCTACCTGGAAGACTCCAATGTTACGTCATTCACTAATTATCTAGCTAGCCAATCATTATTTGTATTCTGTAGTATATAAGTTCTGTTCCCACCCATTACTACGTTCGCAGATACTGATGCCGGCGTTCACTCCCATCCTCCCCACCACCACCAGGTCGGTCCCGGTCCATACATCGGGGGGTAGGCTCTGCTCCTGCCTTCATCTTCAGGCAGGAACTGCAAGCATTCGTTACCCTCAGGATTCGGACTATGGACTATGCCAAAAAACTTTATCATTTAATCTATTTGATACTCATTGTAAACAAACTGTAAATAAATCTTATTCAAATGTTTTTCTCAAGTGTTTCGTGTAGAAGTGCAGGTAGGTGCAGAGGCAGAAGTTGATAGCGACCTAGCAGTGGTCGTGGGGTAGGGTTAGGCCGTCTTTCGCTTCACGAAGAGACTGTGGGTTTGCTTGACCCCGTCCCCCAGAGCTAGCTTCTTGGACAAAGGCCGCCAGGTAGGCTCCACTCAGCTTGCTAATCTAATAAAATCAAGTGACAGGGTTATGTGGGTATGTGGGGTTTTTAAGCAGAAACCCACTCCCCTAGGCTGGATGCAGATAACATTTCTGTTACATCTAGAGCCACTGGTAGGCCCTCACCCTTTACATTTCAGGGTCATGTGGTTAGTACTCCCCTGCTGAAGCAGGGTATATCTGAGTACTCCACTTTCAGCTCTGTATCATTCTGCTTCCACCGTTATGGCTTGGGTCGAGCGGGAATTTGTAACATTCATTCCATGCTGGTTCTGGAAGTATGCTCCCTTGAAGCCAGAGCATTGCCATGAGCTGACGCCCATGCACACAAATGGTAGGCCACTGAATCTGGGGCCTCCATTGAGGCAGGGTGGCGTAAGTTGTACTCCTCTTGCTTAAAGGGTTTATTGCGGTTTTGCTGAGTACACTGCCGTTGGCAATGTAGTTTGGTACCAGGTTTGTAGGCACTGTGTAAACAGCTTATCTGCCAGTGAAGACTGCGCTGTCACGTAGTAGGCCTCAGCAGGCCTCCATGACGGCAGGCCCCAGAAGGGCTTGTTAGGCCAGCTGGCTGCGAGCAGATGGCTTTGGCAGACTAGGCAGTAGACTCCCGGACAGGTAGTAGGCCTTAGCAGGCCTCCTTGAATGAGAGTCCCAACGTTTGGGGGGACATGCATAGCAGCTGCAACCACGTAGCTAGTCTCGAGAGGCCTCTGGTGGGCGGCCCCAAAATATGTGTTGGTGCGGCATGCTTCCCAATGATGTTGGTATTTGTAGCAGAAGACCTGTTATCAGCTAGTAGGTCCTACCAGGCCCCCCTGAGGATGGGTCCCCAGCAGTGTGGGTATTGAAATTTGTCAGCCAGCAGACGTACTGTCAGGAGGTTGGCCTTATCAGGCCATCCTGAGCCCCAGAAAGTCTGGGTTCATAGCAGCCAGTTGTTACTTGCTATCAGGTAGTAGACCTCACCAGGCCTCCCTGGAGGCGAGTTCTCACCCTAGCATGATTCTGCTACTGGTTCCCTACAGAAGGGAACCTATTTGTATTTAGCCTACAGCCTGGTCTACCTACCAGGTCAGACTTGGTGCTCCCCTCACTGAGGGACGCTTGTGAGCACGCAAGTCTGATCAGACAGTCACAGGCCTCTCGTGAGGCCTCCCAGTTAGATCAGCCCTGTAGGCCTGTCCGGCCTCCTTAGCGCTTTGAAAGAAAGGTGCTTTGTAGATCCTTGGATCGAACAGATACACTCCCCTCGCTAGCAAGTGTTGTAAAGTGATATGCTGAGTATTGCTCTCCAGGACACTGAGATCCGGTCTGAGTTGGTTACTGCCAGTTTTGCAGTCCCTCTGTCTGGATGCCTTACCTAGAGACAAGTGTCCAGAGACTCTGTTTCTGAACAGACAGGGTTGGCAGACTGAAGTGTCCAATATGAGTGACACCAGTTCAGGCCTCCCTGGTGGCATTCGGTGAATATTTACAGAGTAGTGATTGGCTGGGGCTTCCTCGGGTTCCCTAGCCACATTCCCTTAAAGGGACCCCTTCTGTTGAAGTGGTTGTTTCCAGGCCTTTGAGCGGCCTGGGTAGGACTTCATGTAGTGTATGAAGGTTTCCGCTTGAGGCTTATAGCTTGGGCTATGACCGTAGGGAATGCTGTCACTGACAGCCCAGTGTGACCTGAGGGAGAGTGGTTCAGGCATTTCATTTGAATTTGCTTGTTCTGACAGTTGTCACTGCCAGTGGGCATGCACTCCCCTCAGCATGGCGGCGTGGGTATATCGTTCCCAAAGCGTTCTAGGACGCAGTGCGAGTTCCCTTTTGAAAGAGAACATCTCAGGTTACGTATATGTAACCTATGTTCCCTGAGAACAGGGAAGGAGACACTGCGTCTCTTTGCCTAGCCTCGGGGCCTGCCTACCAAACAGTCCCTTCAGACGAGAAGGTGAATGTCATGTTTATAAGGCGCCCTTATATACTGTCACCGGTCAATAGGATTGCCGTGATTTCAGACACCTGTCACGCTGAGACGATCTCAGAGAACATAGGTTACATACATAAAGTGAGACGTTTCTTGCAGTTGCAAGATTATTTCACAATTCTGAATTTTTTTTACAATTCTGACTTATTTCGTGCAAATGCCAGTTTATATCTCGCAATTCTGCCTTTTTTCCTCACAATTCTGACTTTATTTCTTGCAGTTGTGAGTTAATCGCAATTCAACTCGCAACTGCAAATTATAAAGTACAATTCTGAGGAAAAAAAGACTTTATGTTTATATCTCACAATTCTGACTTTATAACTCACAATTGTGAGTTTATATCATGTATTTCTAAGAAAAAGTCAGAATTGCAAGAAAAAAACGTTTACCTTTTTTATTTTCTATTCAGTGGCGGAATCAAGCTTCCGTAATAAACTAATCTGAAACTACAAATAAAATAAAAAACAATAACAATCATATAGTGAACACTAATTTGGAATTGACACATTCAGAATAAATTAGAAATAAAAACTAAATAAAAAAAAAAAATCTAAACTATAACTAATTAGTTACATATTCCATCTATCGATAAAGTGTTCTCTAAATGGTGAAATTCTGTGCTGGTGAAAAAAACAGAGCAAGGCGTGCGTGTTCTGCTTGGAAGAAGATCTCTGTAATGCACTTTGCAATGCTTGTGGTGCAACACTGAGCCTGTGTCATTCATCAATGCTTTGACACAGGAAGCGGACACAACCCTGCCTGTCAGACACCAAGATGGAACAAGGCCATTTTTTATTGCATCAAACTGTAATCCACTGCAAGACAGAAGTGAACAGTCATCCCCATCACACCCTTAGAACAGGTACTGTAAATGACATAAACCTCAGAATGACTCAATTTTGGAAAACATTACACACTGTGCTTTTTACCTATCATCTTGCGGCTCAGGTGAGTCACGGTCATGTCAGACAAGTCAAAATGTGATGAATTAGAAAAGTCTATAGTCTGACTTCATGTGCTCAAATGAGCCAACTGTGAGTCACTGTCGCCAAATCATCAACACTTTGCTCCAGGTTTATGGTCCAGTTTATACTGTTTAATCCTGCATCACGTTGAGTGAAAAGGACAGAAGACCCTCACAGTGCAGCAGCCAGCCCACTTATCTACCATCAGCATAATCTGTACACATAGACCATTCAGGCTCTGCTGCAGCACAATGCCTTTGTTTGCCTAGCAATAGAAACCAGTTGTCCACTGCTGAGTCAATATTTACACCCTGTTGGAATGTGGGTTGCACTGCCTCCCTAATACTAGAGCCCAAGCTCATTTTCAATCTCCCTCACTCTCTCTTTTTATGCATTGTTCTCCATTGTTCTTATGAAGTGCACAAACACAAATCCCCCTGGGCGCAATGTAAAGGCCTTCCATCTGCAGTCACATAATGTTTCTGAGTAGGTGAATGTTTGGGGGCTTTCACAATGGACACATTTGTTGTGGTCCAAGTACGAGCACGATTGTTCCTATACTGCATCCAACCACTTGGGGGCGGACTTGTGCGGCACACATTAATTTTCTGCGTGCTGCTCCATCTTGCGCACAGTTGAGCGCACAAGCCTTTCAAAGTGTACTCCTTTGGCCGTTAGCGTGGAAAGACACGTTCGGTATGCAGTAACATGCGCAGTAACTGCTGGACTCAAGTCACTTGCACATGCTCTGTTGTACACACACTGCATGATGATGAAAATGACGTCACATGGACAGTGCGCAGACCATCGCGGAACGCAGACAGCTGAAGTACACTTTGGCATTTAGATGAAGGAGTTACGGCAAGAATAACCCTGCTCCTGGAGAGCTGTCACTAATCTGCAGAGTTTAGCAACCCTAATCAACCACACCTGAACCAGCTAATCAAAGTGATGACTTATTTTTGTAGGTCAACCCAGAAGTTAGGTTCCCTCAACAAAAACCTAATGGCCCAGATTCACAGAAAGGGTTTACATTAAGCCAGGATTAGGCCTTATTTCAATTAGGGCATTTAAAAGATTAGTTCACTTCAAAATTAATTTCCTAATAAATTACTCACCCCCATCTCATCCAAGATGTTCATGTCTTTCTTTCTTCAAAAAGAAATTAAGTTTTTTGAGGCAAACATTCCAGGATTTTTCTCCACTTAATGTATTTTAATTGCAACCAATGGGTTGAAGGTCCAAATCAATACAGTTTCAAAGGGCTTCGAAGGGCTTCAGAGGCTCTTCAAGATCTCAGCTGAGGAATAGGGTCTTATCTAGCAAAACCATCGGTCATTTTCTAAAAAAAATAAACATTTATATACTTTTTAACCTCAAATGCGCGACTTCGGTGTTCTGCTTTTGCATGCTTTTGCATGATTATGACTGTAACCTTAGTTCCCTGAATAGGGAACAAGACGCTGCGTCACCGCTATGGGAACGCCTCTGCGTGATTGCGTCGTGAAGCACTTGTGTAATCAGTCCAATGGAGAGATGGAACGTCATAGGCGGGCGTCATCGACCCGGAAGGTATAAAGCATACCGGCAAACAAACGCCACTAGCTTCTGTGAAA
Source organism: Rhinogobio ventralis (assembly GCA_039654625.1). Classification (NCBI taxonomy): domain Eukaryota; kingdom Metazoa; phylum Chordata; class Actinopteri; order Cypriniformes; family Gobionidae; genus Rhinogobio; species Rhinogobio ventralis. The sequence continues at coordinate 5,175,769 of CM077214.1, read as the reverse complement.
GGCTGAAGCAAGACGTTTGCGGGCATGCAGGGAGTATGGAAGGGTGACACAGCGTCTCGTTCCCTATTCAGGGAACTAAGGTTACAGTCGTAACCGAGACGTTCCCTTTCAAGGGAACTCACGCTGCGTCACCGCTATGGGAACGAGAATACCCACGCCCCCATAGGAGCCGGATGCCCGCCTGTAACATTGTCTAGGGTGCCCGAGCCCCCGGAGTAACATTAACATCGAGTTCGTTGAACCTGACAAAGGTGAGCGGTGAGGAACATCCTGCCGCGTCACAAATGTCCTGCAGGGAGGCAGGCTTTCAGAGTGATAGAAGCTTTCAGAGTGATAGAGAGAAAGAAGACATCTTTAGGAGTAAGAGACTTCTCAGGACTTCTCCAAGCAGTTCAAAGGGAGCTTAGAAAGGCCTTGAAGGACAGAGTCTCAGGCTGGCACCCTGGTGCGTACTACAGGTCTTAACCTCACAGTGCCACAGAGAAAATGGGTAACTGGAGGGTGTAGCCCAATGAAACACCACCCAAAGGAGTGTGGTAAGCTGCTAAGGCCGCCACAGCACCTTTATTGTGGAGGGAGCTAACCCAGTAGAGAACCTCTCCTGCAGGAATTACAGCACCGTGCTTGCAGGGCAGTTAACTGGATCCCACAGGTGATCTCAGCACCATAAGGTGGAGAGTCTCAGCTTCAGCGTACAGTTTCTCCATGGAGGGAGCTCTAGAGTGTAGAATGGTCTCCACAACCTCGGTTGAGGGACCAGAACTATGAGCTGGGCCCCCTCAGAGGCCAAGCCACAGTTCTCCACAGCTCCGGGCCTCGGCCCCTGTCTCAACAGGATGTCTGCTCCAAAAAATGGGCCCTGGGACGAGCGACCACTCATGGTTGCCCCCCCAGCCCGTGAGGGAGGCGACCGTGACCAGAGGTACTCGCTGGCACGGCGCCCCCAGTGACGGGCTTGGGCCAGAAAGGAAAGATCCTCCCACATAGCCAAGGGGAGGAAGCACCGCTGCGTAGCCTTGACCATGCGAAAGGGGGTTCCCCCTCGGGGAAACCATCCTCTCCTTTTTTTTGTCACCACTGCGACGGCCACATATAAATGCTGGCCGGCTGTGACACAGCAGGAAGTGTTTCAGCATTTCCAGGCAATATGATCCACGAATGATGACAGTCCTGCCATAAACCCTGGGCTGAGCCACCACTCGTGGTCACCCCCCCCAGCCCATGAGCTCCCGTGCACCACAGGCACCCGTGATCAGAGGTACTCACCGACATGGTGTCCCCAGTGACGGGCTTTGGGCCAGGAACCAAGGACCTTTCCACATAGCCAAGATGCGGAGACACCACCGCTTTGCCTTGACTACGCGAGAAACAGTTTCCCCTCGGGGAAATCCCTTGGTTTTAGGCCACCACTGTCTCTCTTTGTTAGACAGTGAGTGACTAGTCTAGCACCAACCCTTAAACTGCCGAGAGGATCGGCCCCATGCGAGACTCTGATAAGCGGGCCTGCACAGGGACCGAATTCCAACTCACGCAAAGATACGTTCTTCTCTGAACTGGAGAAAGAACGCTCTTATTGAAGTTGAGCCTCGGCCCTAACTTCCTCATTTGCGCGAGAACAACACCTCGATGTTGAACCGCCAGACGTGCTGACTGTGCTAGGATCTGCCAGTTGTCGATATAATAGAAAACGGGGGGCAAATGCTGCATCTACACACTTGGTGAAGGTGTGGGGTAAAGGGCTAGACCTAGGGGAAGCACCCAACATTGGTACGCTTCTCAAAGCGATCCTCAGGTGTTTCGTGTGCTGCGGAAGGATGGAGACATGAAGTATGCATATTGAAATCTATCGTGACAGACCAGTCCTCGGACTTGGTCCGAGACACAAAGTAGGCATCCTGAACCGAGCTGCTGGGCGGTTGAGGACGCGCAGATCTAGAGGAGGGCGCAGCCACCCCCATCCTTCTTAGGCACAAAGAAGTACCGGCTATAAACCCCTGACTCACTTAATTTCCTGTCAGACAGGGCTTCTGTAGCCTTCTTCTGCAGAAGAGTCTGTACTTCTAGAACCATAATCAGAGCCTGCCTGGGGTCCGCACATGTGGACAGGACCCCATAGAAACTAGGTACTGGATGGCGTACCCTTGTCATCATCTACAGGACCCACTGAGATAAATTAGGCCCACTCTGCTTGAGAATCTACTAGGGGTACCAGCCTCTCGAGACCGCCCTGAAGCGGCGAACCGGCAGGAAACAACTGGCTCGACAACGCAGACTCCCTCCTCAGAGGGCTCAGATGACTCGGGAGGGCCCTCCACGCCCCGGCACTCGAGCGGGGTTGGTGGATCGACCCTGTGAGGGCACCGAGGACAGGCGGGCACCGTATGCTGAGGTGAACACCGCCTGCCCCCGGGGGGAGGGGGCGCCCTCACTGCCCTGAGCATACTGGCATCAGGGCTTCTTAGACACAGCCTTCCTAGGGATGAAGATGGCCCTCAGACCTGTCTCACCACTGGAAGATTGCGCCTGAAAGCGCAGCCCAACACCCCACCCCTTCTGAGGGGGAGTGTGGGTGGCGGCGCTCTGCTTTGCTGCGCCCGGTGTGAGGAGCTCGTACTCGGTGTCTGCTACTCCCGCACAGCAAGAGAGGAGATCTGGGGCTTACTGGCTTGAAACTTTGCTTTCACAGCGCCAAAAACTGTGGAAGATCAGAGCTCACTCTGGTCTCCTAGCTTCCCCCAGATCTACATTGGATCAGCCTAGAATGCCTACATGATATTTTTATAGTGTGTAGATATGCGCGGCCTGACCCGATACCGAGTACATCCATTATTATTTAAATATATGTACATACATACTTAATGGAGCTCTACGTGGCTTACAGAGATGGGGCTTAATGGTCGATGCCGACGGGAGAGAGATGGCTCGCAAGCGACACCTCCGCCCTCGGCACCGCGCCATAACCATGTCTCTTCAGACCCAAGATATTGTTGTATACTTTGATGTGAGGGGACTGAATAGAGTAAGGACATGGGCCGCTTCGATGAACACGACACCTCAGTGTGGAGACCAGTGAAACGACAAGCCCCATGGAGGTTGAGCAGAGCACAGGCAGGAAGCGCTACTTTTATTTATTTTTGCGCGCTCCTGGTATCAGGTGGCCAGTTATCTATTTCTTTCTTGATGTTAACTTGGCCACAGCTCTGTTCAAAACCCCCATGAGCTCCTCACTAGCAGGGGTTTGAAATGGCGAGTCCTCAACCCCTACATCGACGCTACAAAGATCCACCTCCTCAGAGCTGGATAACTGTAGCACCAAGACCGCCCACTGGGTGGGAGAAACCGCCGTGCGGGCTCCCGAACCCAGAGAAGCAGCACTGGACCTACCAGGTAAAGGCAGAGAAAGGGTTAAGCCCGTCTCTAACCCCTCTGACAGATCCATTTGTGAACCCCATGACACAAGCTGCCGCTGTGCCTCGGCAGCAGCGGGCCTGTGCCGCGGGAAAACGTGAGCCGCGGCGCCCTCCTCGAAGAGCGCCCGGCGGGATTGCAGCTCTCTCTCAGAGGCAGAGCCTCACAATGCTTGCTGCCGACCCCCTCGAGAGCCGACTGAGCCTGCTGCTTTCCCATACAAACAATGCACATCACATGTGTATCCCACTCGTGGTGTAACGAAAGCAGGAACACACTATCTGTAACACTGTTCACTCGCCATAATGTCTCTCTTTTAGTGTGTCAGTATGTGTTGCAAACTTGTTATATGAAAACAAAAAAGTCTGAACTCAGACACAAACACAGAGCTGACAAAAGACGATGTTACACAGAGCGCTTGCTGAAGACAACAGAAGCTAGCAGCGTTTGTTTGCCGGTATGCTTTATACCTTCTGGGTCGATGACGTCACCCGCCTATGACGTTCCGTCTCTCCATTGGACTGATTACACACGTGCTTCACGACGCAATCACGCAGAGGCGTTCCCATAACGGTGACGCAGCGCGAGTTCCCTTGAAAGGGAATTTAATTGACGTCTAACCATAGCCCAATTGACTAGTTATCTAGAAAATAAACCAAACACCTTGCAATCACTGTTGACTTTGCTTACATGATGGGATATCATACATTTCGGAAGTTATTTTGGCAAAAACGACATGTAACCAAATTCAAGGTTATTTTGGCTAGAAGTGGGTTACTCATAGCCGGACTATATTGGGTCTGTAGTTAACCAAGACGGTGAAATGATGGCTATTGCTTGCTGGGTAGGATTTTGAAAACTCTTTCAGTCTTTAATTTTTTTTTTAATGCCAGTTTGAACTGTTTCAAACAGTTTGCAAGAGCATGATTATAATCAAAATGCGGCTGTGAAAGCAGACTAATGAGTAGATGAGTTTACCTGTTTAATGCCCATGATAACCTCTATAGTCCCATTTAGCCACTTGTTATTACTGATGTTTTTTATGTTGAATAAAACATGTGAATATATTGAGCTTGTGTTTACCATAGACCATATTTCAAGCGTTTAACCAAAAACTCATTGACTTAAGGACGATAGAACCAGATGTGCCAAATGATAACTCACTTTCCGGGTTTGGCCTAAAAATATATGTCATCTTGGCTTGGTTGCCCTCCAGGAGAAGAAGGGTTATCTAGCAATGAGTTAGAGATAGGACAATGTGTCTTTGACCAGAATTTTGTCGCAGGCCCATCAAAAGATGTTGATCAAGGAAGACGTCCTACTTGGCAAAAATCACGGTCACCATCCCCTGACTGCTGGGACAGATAGAACTGGCAATCGAGCCAAGGTCTTCACCACCCAGCGGATGCCTCTGCCATGAGCTCACTACATTCTCGCAGAATGACCCCTTTGTTGCCAGGGTTGCTTGGAGGCCGTGAATGGATTACGGAAGGAATGTGCAACATTGCAACTGCAGAGCTGATGAACTGGAGCTTGTCCTTGAGCCGCTATCCCTTGAACCACCTCCCCCTCTTCCTCTCCTCTCAGCACAGGTGTAATAAGGAGGAAACAGGATGTCTCCAGGGTTGTTAAGCAACACTCCTTTTGCATTGATATCATCAATGCCATCTGATTTTGTTATTTAAAATAAATGTGATAATGCGTCCATTGTAAATGAACTGTCCATGGAGGGAGCTGGTCCTAGTCAGAAGGATTCATGCTCCAATCTCCCACCCCCGTTGACCTTCCATTTATTAAAGCTGATATAATTTATTGCTTTCAGACCTTGTTTTGCCTTCGCTTCAAATATAAAGATATCTTAGTAGTACTATTATGTTGGTGAAGGAGGTTGCTCTTCTTGTGGTGAAAAGTTATTTTAGAAGGCTAATACAAGTTATGTGAATGTGTTTTTCAAACAATGCAAAAACTTTTGGACTAAACAAATACAAAAGGCATTAATCATACAAGCTCGCTCAGCCTTGAATAAGGCTTTGTAAAATTGTATTACATCTTCATTGTTAAATCCAAGACTGTCATACATTTTCTACCTTTTGTTCTTTTATTCAAGTTTTACCTCGTTATCACTCCATGCATTGTGCATGTTTTCCATTACATCCGTACCGGTGTTATCTAAACTTCCTGTTCTTGGTAGTAGGCCTGTCTGTTACACACTGTTCCAGAAGCTTGAGAAATCACTTCAATGCTATGCATGCAACCTGCGGGTTTCTGAGTTTCACATATTTTACGAGGAATGTACACCGTGTCTGCTGTCCCATAAAGTGCAACTGCGATGAACAATGTTGGCCTGATGCTAACATGTGACTGACAAATCATTGGAAGGCTGGGAATCCTGGGAAGAGGTTAGAGAAGTGAGTGTCAGTCAAAAATCCAATTTAACATTGACAATTTTTTTTTACTTTGATCTTAGGTCATTGCGAACCTTGTGAACCTTAATGGTAAAATTCCAAATACATCAAATGTATTAAAATAGCAATAGTTCTTTGAAATCAATTTGGATTAATTTATAGAAAATTTACCACAGAAACCTCTCATCATGTTAGATTAATATTTCTATGCTAGTAGAGTAGCCTGAAAATGATTGTGCTAAATCGGACTTTGGAACTTTAATCAAGTGCCGTAGCTCCAAGAATAATCTGAAGTAAGATTCTTTTCAGCAATCAGAATAATTAATTATCCATGGTGCAGAAAACTATATACTAGAGATACTTTGATTTCTCGTGCAATATTGAAATGCATAATCAAATGAGGTTTATTACCCCCCCCCCCCCCATCCAGCCACAAAGTGACTGTTAAATGAACAAAGCAAAGGTAAAATATGATTTACTATCTAATCAACGTCCAAAAAACAATAGAGAAAGCTTTCAAATTCTGCATTCCTGTGTGCGCTCCTATTTGCTTTTGGGCAAAAAGATGAAAAACAGCAGCAGTTCCTGTGGTCAAAGTGTGAACCACACTGGGTAGTCAATTGTCAGTTAAATGGAGCACAGTGCAATAAGCACCAGCACAGCCTGTTTGCTCGCATATCCCCAAATCCTTCCCTCCATAACCCCCATCTTTCCTCCCACACATTTACCCTGTGGGGTCCCAGTCGGGTGGAATACAGCACGAGTGGATGTGACAGGTTGCCATAGAAACTTAATAAGCCACCGGCTGCAGAGAGACTTAGCTGGGGTAACTACTGAACCATGGTTTTAAAAGGTAATAAATTGTAAGCAGGGCAATATGTGGAAAGAGAGCCAGAAAGAGAATGGATGTCAGAAGGGAAGAAATGTGTTGTTTCGCCTGAGAATTGGGGTGTGGGTGAGGTTGAAACTGAATTAAATAGTTTGTCAAGCATGGTCTCAACTGTGAGCACCACCAGAGCCGTGAGGCTGAAGGTTAAACGGCTGTCTGTGATGCCGATGTCGATTGCTTCCCTTTTGACGCGTGTCACCGTTCGTCTGCGGTGTCCCCATTCTTTATCCTCTCCTACAATTGTCATTGCCTCGACTGGAATGCCCATCATGAGCACCTGTCTGCCAGCGAGAATTGATGTGTGGCTCGCTGTCATAGCTCAGATAGCTCCTACGGCTGCTCTGTTGCCAAGTATCCTTTGTGGCTGTAAACCTTTCATTAGCGCCAGTGCTGTAAATCTATCATTAATTATTGGGCTTGGCATTTACAGAGGGACCTCTGATTGATAGCAGAGACAGCAGCAAGCATGGTGTAGACTGTTTAGAGAGCAGATCCATAATGGCTGGCAACAAGGTGGAATTTGTCTAAGTTTTAATATCCAGAGGTCTTGCCATTCATCTTGTTAACCCTATCACATCGCAGATCTCAGGAATTGGCTTCCAGGTGTTCATCTACATGAGCTGGTGTTCATCTACAGGAGACTCTGCCTCCTCTCCAACAATAAGCTGGTGTGCGGTGGGCGTTCTGGCGCAATATGGCTGTTGTCGCATCATCCAGGTGGATGCTGCACATTGGTGGTGGTTAAGGAGATTCCCCCTTCCATGTAAAGCGCTTTGAGTGCAGAGAAAATTGCTATAAAAAATTATTACACAAATTATTAATATTACATGTGTTGAAGTGTTTTTGCCAATGTGTGTTTGGTGAGGGTGGCATAAGTGTCCTAAGTGGCCACTTACTGTTATCCTGAGGTCAAGGAAAACTCGGTTGTTTTAGAAATGATTGTGGGAACTCCATATTTGATCTCTGGCCCCATTTACACCTGGGCCGAGTTGCATAAATGAATCACTTGTTAGTTTGGGTTAGTTTACCCAATAATGACACTTCTGTCATTAATTACTCACCCTCACGTCATTCCAAACCCACAAGACCTTTGGAACACAAATTAAGATATTTGGATGAAAACAGAGCTCTCAGGCCACTCCATAGACAGCAATTTAATTAACACTTTCAAGGCCCAGAAAGGTAGTAAAAATGACTCCAGACTTAATTTTATGAAGCAACAAGAATTCTTTTTGTGCCCAAAAACGAACAAAAATAATAACTTTATTTAACAATTTCATTTTAGCCTGTGCCAGTCTCCTATGCTGTTTATGTTGTAAATACAGTGCAGTTCCCGCGTCATCATCACACGCATGCGACGGGGTGCTCACGTGAACAGCATCGGCTGCCGTAGAACTCGAAAGCTCTGCAATGTTTACAACGTAAACTGCGTAGGAGACTGGCACAGACTAGAACGAAATTGTTGAATAAAGTCATTATTTTTGTTTGACTAGAATGAAACGTGCTGCAAAACACACGAGAATGAACCTCATTGGTTCTTGCGCTGCGTAACACACAAGAATGAACCTCATTGGTTGTTGCAGAAGCTCAAATGTGCTGCTTAACATGAGAATAAACCTCATTGGTTCTTGTGCTGCTTAACACACGAGAATAAACCTTATTGGTTCTAGCAGAAGCTCAAACGTGCTGCGTAACATGAGAATGAACCTCAATGGTTGTTGCAGAAGCTCAAACGCACTGCGTTACATGAGAATAAACCTCATTGGTTGTTGCAGAAGCTCAAATGTGCTGCTTAACATGAGAATGAACCTCAGTGGTTCTTGCGCCACATAACACACAAGAATGAACCTCATTGGTTGTTGCAGAAGCTCAAACGTGCTGCGTTACATGAGAATGAACCTCATTGGTTCTAGCAGAAGCTCAAACGTGCTGCGTTACATGAGAATGAACCTCATTGGTTGTTGCAGGAGCTCAAACGTGCTGCGTTACATAAGAATGAACCTCATTGGTTGTTGCAGGAGCTCAAACCTGCTGCGTAACATGAGAATAAACCTCATTGGTTGTTGCAGAAGTTCAAACGCACTGCGTTACATGAGAATGGACCTTATTGGTTCTAGCAGAAGCTCAAACGTGCTGCGTAACATGAGAATGAACCTCATTGGTTGTTGCAGAAGCTCAAACGTGCTGCGTTACATGAGAATGAACCTCATTAGTTCTTGCGCCGCATAACACCCAAGAATGAACCTCATTGGTTGTTGCAGAAGCTCAAACGTGCTGCGTTACATGAGAATAAACCTCATTGGTTGTTGCAGGAGCTCAAACGTGCTGCGTTACATGAGAATGATCCTCATTGGTTGTTGCAGAAGCTCAAAGGCACTGCGTTACATGAGAATGGACCTCATTGGTTGTTGCAGGAGCTCATACGTGCTGCATTACACGAGAATGAACCTCATTGGTTGTTGCAGGAGCTCAAACGTGCTGCGTTACATGAGAATGAACCTCATTGGTTCTAGCAGAAGCTCAAACGTGCTGCGTTACATGAGAATGAACCTCATTGGTTGTTGCAGGAGCTCAAACGTGCTGCGTTACATAAGAATGAACCTCATTGGTTGTTGCAGGAGCTCAAACGTGCTGCGTAACATGAGAATGGACCTTATTGGTTGTTATGGAAGCTCAAACGTGCTGTGTAACACAAGAATGAATCTCATTCGTTGTTGCAGAAGCTCAAACAAGCTGCGTAACACACAAGAATGAACCTCATTGGTTCTAGCAGAAGCTCAAACGTGCTGCGTAACACAAGATGCTCAATTCATATGGATAACTTTTATGATGTCTTTATACCTTTCTGGGGCTTGAAAGTGGTAGTTGCGTTGCTGTCAGTGGAAGGACAGAAAACTCAGATTTTATCAGAAAGATCTTCATTTGTGTTCTGAAGATGAACAAAAGTCTTACGGGTTAGGAACGGCATGAGGGTGAGTAATTAAAGACAGAATTTTCAATTTTGGTTGAACTAATCCTTTAACTCAGCTAGTTTAAGCTTCTTTTTCCAGTAGGGACAGATTAAAGTTTGTTTCTATGCCACTGTGTTTACTTCTAAAGGTTAGGATATAGGGGGACGTTCATATTGGCTCATTGCTGAGACTCAGTCGCCATGCATTGCATATGATTACATGTGGGCAACTCTCAAAAAACATGTGCATGCATTTCATCAAATGCCGCTTATCTGAGCCTTGCAGTTAGTCTCAGGTCTGTAACTGTTGCAGATTACTCTGGCTCAGTCTATGAGAGCCCGGGTTGTTACAGCCATTGTTCCGGTGTGCCTGGGGACTTGACCACTCAGCAGGTTTGATGAAATCGCTGCTCTGGCAGTGTGCTGGAGAGAATGGGGTTGCGTTAGGTGGTTAACAGGAGATGACTCCCGAGCACCAGCCAAAACAGTTTATTTTCCTCTCCGCCTTTATATGTGTGATAGACCAAAAGATCCCTCTGAGATTACTCAATAGAACAGCTCTCTCAAGTTGTCAGATGTTGGTTGGCTGCCTGCTGTAGCAATTTAGGGATGTTCTTTGTTTGGCAAGTGTCTGGAATAAGTTCATGCTGCTTGACGGCGTTCACTCAGGTGCTTTTGAGGATAACATGTTCTTATAATGCTGACCCTTTAGCAATAACACTATTAGGGTTCATGGAGCAAATCTTTAGGTGCACTCAACTAAATTACTGTTAGGCCTAACCTAAGGGCACACTGGATTACCTTACCATGAAGATAAACTTGATACCAAGAAATGATTCACACCAGATGGTTATCATAAGGATTAGGTAGACAGGAAGACAATAAGACCCATGTCCACGTTCTAGTTGGATTAGTCAATTATCTGTTTACACAGATTCAGTTAATTTGTTTAATTTCTTTGTTTGTCTGTTCACAGAAAATCTATTGTTCTCCAGTTGCATTAAGCTCAAATCTGTTTAGTTGCTTGTAGTAGTAGTAGTTTTTTTTTTTTTCAAACTACATTTCAGCATTTCAGTCTGTCAGTTTGCAGCATAAAATGTGCAGTTAACATCAATTATATTGTGCAGTAGTTAATTTTACATTCATGTTTTCTTCATATTTTAAACTATGCATGTTGTGAATGAATGGTTTCAGACAGTAATGATTAGTCATTATGGCCATGAGCAGAGGCAAAATTTCCACATTGACAGCTGTTCTCTCCTCTTGTCTCCTGGCATTGTGGTGATACTTGAGTCATTACTATGGCAACCAGTGTATGTATACCAGATATTGACTACATTGTTTGAACAAACAGATCCATCACACAGCGAATTACAACGCTCTTTCTTCTCCATCATCTGATGAATCATTGCTTCTAATATTACTAGAAAGTGTTTGTTCAAAATTCAGTTATACCACATATTTTCCATTGGCTGTAGTGCAACACCATTTGTGGCAGGTAAATGGTGCTGACTTTTGTGAATTAAGTCTAACGCCCTGTTTACACGTGGCATTAAGATGCGTTTTGGCTGATTGGATCACAAGTAGACGAGGGAGACACATTCCCGTTACACCTGGTGTTTTAATCTCTTTTGTCCACTTTCATCTACTTCTGTCCTGATTTCTTCGAGGGGAGGGTCTATGGGCGGGTAAATGTATGTGGTTTTTCAGATCTTTCGATCAAATGAACAAAAATAAACAATTTACATATGAACGCACCTGAAGACGACGGAAAAACACACGGAGAGCATCAGCTTTTGTTTCTGTGTGTGTTAGAAATCAGGAATGTGAGAGAACATTGTGCGTGGTACGTTTTTCATCTTCAAACAAAACTTGGGTCTTCAGCCGACAAAGTTTAAATCACGTCTGGCTAGTGTGCTTCCCATAATGTTTATGGGTTAAGTCAGTCGGCGGAGAGTCTTTTGTGGCTGTTCGAACGCATTCGACCACAAGCGTTTACATTACGAAAGCAATCTGGTCAAATGTGTTTCCGACTACCTCTGGAAGTGGTCGATAGTGGACAAACTCAAAACATTTTAGAACCCGATTACACCTGTATTTAGCATCGTCCACTTGTGATCCGATCGACCAAAACACATCTTAATACTAGGTGTAAACAGGGCCTATTTACAAACTTGAAAACTTGACGCATAACATAGGTGCTTAGTTGAAAAGGATTGTGGATAGTTGATGAACGCAATTGTAATGCAAAATCAGCCCACAGATAGCTACAAAAAAACACTAGTCTTGACGTGCAGCTCTTTTCTCTTAAAGAGTTTGACGTGCGTTTGGTCCACTAGCTCTCCAAGGCCTTCTCTACTCCTCCCCCAAACCGGCAACACAAACTCTGATCAAGAAACTAAAAAAAAAAAAGAAAAGAAAAACATCAGTGTGACAACTCTCTCCCTCTCATCTCTGTGGGAATCTGGTGGGGGCTTTTTGCAACCCACCTGGCCTCGACTGAATCAACCACAGCTCAGCATCCATAATGAGGCAGAGCTCCTGCAAACTCAGCTAGCATGTTTTCAGCGCAGACACCCCACTTCTCTTGATCCTCACTCACAGCGAGGCCTGTTTTCATCCGCCTGTTATTGTTGGAAGAGTAGTTCACCTCAGACTTCTGTTTTTCCTCTTTTTACCTTTTTATGTTTCAATGTTTTTTTTTACTGTGACCACCCGCTGAATGTGTCTTGGTAGTTTCTTTTTAACTCTATTCCCACAGTGGCTGCAGGATGTGCCAAAACAGTCTAAAAAAGAAATATTTGTTTAATTTTTATCCCGTTTTTCAAATGTCAGCCAGAACCACACATTTTACAGAACAACAATGCACTTTCTGTTTCAGGAATACTTGTGACATACGAAAACGCTTTTTATAGCTGCAATAAACACCACAAACAACTCCACAAATAACTATTTTTTTCCTGTTTAAAGATTACAACCTGCTGGAAACACCTATATTTTTTGTAGCGCCCCTAATTTGGTTTTGCATGTTAACACTTTTACTTGTAAGCTTGGTCCATGTACGCATTTAAACCTTTCATTTGCAGTTTCAGTGTTTGTGTGGTTATTTTTCTTATTTATTTTTTTGGTAACACTTTAGTTTAGGGTCCAATTCTTTTAAAAGCATTGTAACTTCCCCGCCAGCGTTTTTGGTTCACAATTTAATGGCCCTCAGAATATTTTGTTCGAACATGCAATATAACAAAAGAAAGAACAAACTCTCTGCTTTTAAACAAATTCTATTATTCTAGCTTCATGCATTCTTTTTTTTATCAACACTTAAATGTGGGTAATTTTAATTAAAAAAAGCTGAGAAAAACATCTGGATCAGATTCAGTACGATGAACACCCCCAAAGCTTGCATAGTCCTAACTACTTCCTGGGTCGACATTTCACTCAGTAACATTAGGCCATTTTGATTTGTATGCTGTTTGTTGTTGATCGCATTATTTTTCATATGCATCTGCTTACATATGAGATCGCTTGTTGCTGCTTCTTTTTTTCTGTTTTGATCAGAGGATTCTGTACTCGTTCAGGAGATGTCACAGCGCCCCCTACCGTATAACAGTGAAAACACGGAAAGCCATAAAAACTTGTCAATGGCGGGGAGAGAGTTAACTAGTTGCTTATTAGCATTGATATTACTAGGTTAACTAGTTAATAGTTAATAGTGACAATTGGACTCTAATCTAAAGTGTGACCATTTGTATGTAAATTTGTATACAAAATTATTTTTGCTAACTTGGCGGCACACTTTTTTATTTAACTCTTTCCCCACCATTGACAGATTTTTTCCGTATTTTCTTTCCGTGTTTTCACTGTTATACGGTAGGGGGCGCTATGATGCATCTTCTGAATAAGTACAGAATCTCCTGATCAAAAGACACTTGAAGAAGAAGCAGAAACAAGCGATAGCATATGTAATCAGATGCATATGTAAAATAATGCAAACATCAATATTAAACAGCATATAAATCAAAACTGCCTAATGTTACTAAATGAAATGTCGACCCAGGACGAGCTATAGGACTGTGAAGCTTTGGGGTGTTGATGGACACAATCTACTCCATCTGTGTTTTGATCAATTTTCTGAATCTGATCTGGATGTAGTCTTAGACAAAAACGTGATTTGCTCAAAATTATGCTTTTTTTAAGAAATTTACCTATATTCAAATGTTGATCTAAAAAGCTAGAATAGAACTGTTTTTTTTTTTGTTTTGTTTTTTAATAGCAGAGGGTTGGTTCTTTCTTTTGCCATTGCATGTTTAGATATTCATATCTGTGGGCCATGAAACTTTTGTGAAACTTGATCAAAAATGCTGGCACTGGATGGCAACGTTTTTCTCTCTTTTCCTCTGGCAGGGAAAGAGTTAAAAAGGAAATATTCTTGATTTTCGTTCCATTTTTATTGTTTTTTGTTTTTAAATCTCTGCCTGAACCACAAATTGTGTAAAACAAGGGAGGAATAAACACAATTTGTGAATACTGAAGTGATTTGCAAGAAGCTCCTCTATCTGCCAACGCTGAAAAATACACCAACAATAATCTTGCGCCACGCTTTGCTTCTTCATTAATTCAGAATTTTATAAAAAGCAAATGATTCCACACTACCATTTTGCGCTGCATTATGAATGTGTTGTCTTAGCAGCGGTAATTTTAGGAAAGCAAAGCGAGTTGAAACCCCGGTGTTTTACTTTAAAGCACCGAGCTGGTGCTCACAGCTGGAAACCACTACCATAACAAATAATACATGAGCGGCTAGCGAGAGGGAGTGCAGTCTATGCCATACAAACAGGAATAAATCATTACAGAGCTGATTCAGTGCGAATGGAGGGAACCTGCAAGACCCTCTCTTCATCTGCCTCTAGACTCATCACCTCTGAACCTCCTGAAATGAAGCTGTTTTCACTGCTCTGCCATCTGATTTGTGTACAAAACCCAGGCGCTAAACAAAAGTGTAATTTTCCATCATCATAATTACACTCTGCCTAACGAGAACTATTTTCAGCTCTTATTTTTTTTACCAACCAGTCTCTCCATAGGTGCAGCCTCAGAGACAGACTTCGCCTTTGCTGTCATTCAGATTTCCCTCATTGGCCAAATGCTGATTGCGGAGTCTCGTTTTTCAGAGCACATCAATCATTCTTTAGCATTAGCGTTCAAAGGGCCAATTAGCAAAGCTCTGAGGCACTTAGAGTCACCGAGTGCAAGTCTTCGATTAGAGCCTGACCTCGCTGCAATTTGCATGGACAGCTAAGCATCAAATAAAAGATACAGGATCTTTCACATAATGACATCTAAATGGATATTAGGGTGGAACTGTTAAGCCTTCATCTGTGGATATTAGCAGCAACGAATGGAAATATATCAGTCTAAAACAGTGACTGGAAACAACAAGGGAATGGAAAGTTAAAGTGTAACATCAGATCAATGACACCTAAAATTCTGCCATATATTATGTGAGCAAGTTGATAAACCAGTGTGTGTTTATGTGCACCTTATATGTTATAGTGTATCATGCTACAAATCTATTCATTTCAATCAATCACATCACAAGAATGATTTTAAATTTACATTAAAAAAAAAGTCAATCTTAATCTTTGGTGCAATCCATAGATAATTTCAAAAGGTGGTTTATTAGTCATTTGGGAAATTCTATTCAATGAATTCCTGCTTGATTGCAAACGAAACCAACTTTTTCCACACCCTCAAAATGCATTTTGTATTCCTACCAGTCAAACGCTACATCATTGCTTTTACCATAGGTAAACTCGGTCCTTACTGTATTAAAACTGTTTGGCATAGTAAAATCATTGTCATAATATTACTATTAAAGGGGACCTCTTATGCAAAATTCACTTTTACATGGTGTTTGAACATGTGTGTCGGTAGTGTGTGTACACAACCACCCTATAATGGTAAAAATCCACCCAGTGTTTTTTTTTTTTATCCTCATAAATCATAAGTAGCGTCTCAGTATAAGCCGTTTTCAGTTTCTATTCAATGTGATGTCACATTGCACAGGCCCCGCCCACGACTGCTGACAGACTCCGCCCTATTAGCATAGACCCGCCCTCAGTGAGCTGTACACAGTCCGCCATGTTTATCTCCTCGCCAGAGCATTTAACAGCAGCATTCAAGTAAGAAATGTATTCTTATTAAAGCTACTAAAATTATTAAATCAAGAGTAATTTAATACTCACAGGACAATGCTGTCTGACAGACAGTTTTCTGTGTGCGTGCTTCGGATGTGTGCGCTCAGAAAACTATATATCAGAAGTTTAGACTGATATGGCTTTAAAATGCATGCAAATAAAGAATATGTCATGTGAGCATGAGCGCGACAGAGATGATAATCAAAACCAAACAGATGTTTTAGTTTTTGGCAAAGTATCCGAGGCACAAGCTGTAAAGGCTCCGCCCTCTTCATTTGCATTTAAAGATACATGCATGAAAACAGCATGTTTTTCCTTCCACTCTAAATGGGCATTTACAACATGGTATAATACATTATCTGGGAGGTATTTTGAGCTGAAATTTCACAGACACATTCTGGGGACACCTGACTACGGTGGTCCAGTAGTGCACAACACAACAAAATTTAAAAAGCAAACATAAGTTCACAACACAAAGAAATCAAGCCACAACACAACGGAATCAAGCCACAACACAACGGAAAAGCCACAACACAATGGAAAAGCCACAACACAATGGAAAAGCCACAACACAATGGAATCAAGCCACAACACAATGGAAAAGCCACAACACAATGGAATCAAGCCACAACACATTGGAATCAAGCCACAACACAACAGAAACAAGCCACAACACAATGGAAAAGCCACAACACAACGGAATCAAGCCACAACACAACGGAAACAAGCCACAACACAATGGAAAAGCCACAACACAACGGAAACAAGCCACAACACAACGGAAAAGCAACAACACAACGGAAAAGCCACAACACAACGGAAATGCTCCCGACCACTAGGGGGCTCTCGAAGTGCGGTAAAGTTAGTTGTCCTTGCCATTGTTCCATAGATTCGCCAGTCTTACAAAGATATAAACACTACGATCAGTTTTAAGTGTGTAACCATTGTATATCGTCATGAAATATCAATTAAAAATCCCCTACATGCATTATAGCTGCATATTTATACTCAAGAACGCTTTTACCCGCTACCACGGCGCTTGATGCCCAAGGGAACGTCTGCCAATTCCACCATGTAGTTGAAACATAATTTGTATTAATTAAATTACTTTTAACATTTAAAAACAGACGTTAAAATTCCACAGCTTGGTTGTATTGGTAAAACTGACTCAGTAATGCACAACAGTGAAATTTTAACATTTAAAAAAAAAAAGTCATTTTAATTCATACAAATTATACGTTTCAACCACTTGGTGGAATTGGCAGACGTTCCCTTAGGCGTCATGTGCTGTGATAGCGAGTAAAAGCGTTCTCGAGTATAAATATGCAGCTATAATGCATGTAGGTGATTTTGAATTTATATTTCATGTCGATATACAATGGTTACACACTTAAAACTGATCGTAGCGTTTATATCTTTGTAAGACTGGCGAATCTATGGAACAATGGCAAGGAAAACTAACTTTACCGAGAGCCCCCTAGTGGTCGGGAGCATTTGTGTTGTGTTGTGTCTTTTCCGTTGTGTTGTGGCTTGATTCAGTTCCGTTGTGTTGTGGCTTTATTTTGTTGTGTTGTGCACTACTGGGCCACCGTACCTGACACTTATATTACATCTTGCAAAAAAGGGCATAATAGGTCCTCTTTAATAATCAAAATACACAATTCTAGTAACAGTTTCCTGGATGGCACATACTGGCATTTTACAACTACTTTGAATGCGGCTCATCCAAACAGAATTCAAAATTTAAAAACTATCTGCTTTACAATGGGCTGATTTTTAAAATTATTTTAAGTTGCAGTATGATAGATTTGCAGTGTCTCTCATTTTAAAAGTCCAGCCATTTTACCCTTTTTATGGGCAAATGAGTCTGGTCCCATCCTCACACATGGCCTGATTTTACCATAACAAAGAGTATTGTTTAATGAAGCAGTACTAATCACGCAAGGTCACCTCGGTGGCTAACTGCCTTTCCACATCTACAGGTGCGAATACTGGTGTCCAGTCCTTTCTATAATATAGCTTCTTTTTTTCTGGGTAAACTCTATTAAGTTCCACATAATTGTGTGTGTTCTCCATGGTGAATATTTGATACCCTGTTTGCCCTCTGACGCTGAGCAGACCAAAGTAATCAGTGCTGGGCTTGTCCATGGATAGACATCGGTGTGTGCTCAATGGATGGCCACTCACTGGACCAATTACTTTATTAATTATTAATTCATCACAAAGGTCAACTTCCCTTGATTGTTCCCGCAGAGCTGGTCAGGACAATGTGACTTTTGTCCCTTTGAATAGTGGTTAATACTTACATCGAGAGGAGAATTAAGGGGTCTAATGGAAAAAAAAAAATCACATATGTACATTCACTGTTTCAAAAACTAGCAAGCAGCCTATATAGACAGCACTTTAATGCCTGCTACAGACAATCCTATAAGATCATTACAAATCACACTGTATTACTTCTAATCTAATCTAATAAACTTGGGTACAACATGTATGTAGACAATATGATGATGACACCTATTAAATCGTAGACTACGGCGCAAGTTAGTATTTAAGATTAAAACGTCATCAGCATGTGCTAAAGGAAAACAAATAGAGCAAGATGAATTGTGTTTTTTTATGTGCGTCGAGAAAAAGAGGAGAATATGGACGTGGTCATGGCTAGGGAAAAAAGGCCACCTAGGCATGCCATGTTGCGTTGATCAATACACCATTTCATGTTGCATTTTTATTGGCTAGTCAGTAGACATAGGTCGTAGCAGCAAACACACTGTGAGAGGATCATGCCAAATTTCTGACACTTTCAGAGAATATTTGCAGGCAATCTTTGGTTGCAAGACCGTCTTTGAACCTCTCTCGCTGTATGACGTAGGACCACTGTTTAGGAGCCATGAACACAGAAATCACCACGATTGATCATCTTTCGTCAGGGACAGCCCAAAATCGTACAATGTGTACTGGGCATAAGGAATCTTAGGTTAGATGCTTCGTTTTCACTAAAATTAAAGACAGCATTGCATTTGTAAAATAATAGCTCAAACCAACTAAGATGGACCATTTCACCCAACATTTGTTTTTGTTCATTTTTTTCAACTGAAAATATTCGGCCAAAACAGCAAAAAATACATTTTTGGTTTGGGCCAAAATAGTTTTGGAGGGCTGAAAACACTGACTGAAATAGTGATGTTTAATTAGAGATTCTAAGAAGACATTTTCGTAAGCTACAACAGGTCTGTTACAAACTGCTCCGAGACTTGAGTTGGAGATCCAAATGCAGCTTTATTGAGGGTAATCCAAATAACAGAGTCCAAAACAAACAGGGAAATCCAGGTAGACAAGCAGAAGAGCAAAACCATGACATGGAAAACGTCTCGGTTACGTTTGTAACCATCGTTCCCTGAAGGAAGGGAACGGAGACGTTACGCCAGTTACTGACGAAATGGGGGTTTCGCTTAGAAGCAAATCGCCTTTGAGCTCTACAAAACGAGCCAATAGCATGAAAATGCCATGGGTCTGCGGAATTTGCATGCCGCAACCCCGCCCCACCGCGTGGGTATAAAGGGCGTTGCGTGGCAATCTCGCATTATGTTACCTGCTGAAGAGCCGAGGCATGAGCGCCTGGTCTGTTCCAGCGGTACAGCGGAAGTGGCATGGGGACGTAACGTCTTCGTTCCCTTCCTTCAGGGAACGAGGGTTAGAAACGTAACCGAGACGTTCCCTTTCAGTCAGTACACTACGAGTTACGTCAGTTACTGACGAAATGGGGGTCCCAATACAATTTCGCCACGACGGCTGTCTTCCAGCGTCCTGCGCTGACCAGGGCTCCCTGCCGTGAGTGTCAGCACGAACGAGGGGCTAGGCTCAACGCTACCAAGGTACACTGGGAAGCATATCCCACGTGGAGAAATGCAACACAATGTCTGCCCGAAGGGAGGACTCAAGAATACACCTATGACCCCCGAAGGGACTGCATAGGGAACACTCTGGGGTATCCAGCCGCAGGTTCCACTTCAACGCATAGGCGTGTCTCGTGGACAAGGCCCTAGCAGAAGTGATGGTAGCCGCCACCTGAGGTTCCACACGTGGAGTCTCCAATCCCCTTTGGAAGCAGCTGAAAGCGTGACAGCTCGTCGGCTGCATGAATCAGGTCTCCCAGGATGTGAATGGCACGAAGCGACCTCAGATGCTTCTGACTCCATAGCAGGAGATGGCGGGCGAGTTGCGACATCCGGCGGGAGCGTAGACCACCTTGTCGGTTGATGTACGCTACTGTCGCCGTACTGTCTGACCGGACCAGTACATGCTTGTCCATGAGCAGGGCTCGAAAGCGGTGCAGGGCAAGACGTACGGCCAGCAACTCGAGGCAACTGACATGCCAAAGGCGCTGGGGTCTTCTCCAGGAGCCCGCGGCAGCATGTCCATTGCACATGGCGCCCCAGCCCGTGGCAGAGGCATCTGTTGTTACAACAACATGCCTGGAAACTCGTTCTAGGGGAATACCTGCCCGTAGAAAACTGAGGTTCGACCACGGGGTGAAGGTCTGACGGCAGGCTCGAGTCACTGGGACCCGGAGCGTGCCATGTTGCCATGCCCATCTCGGGACTCGATCGCGAAGCCAGTGCTGAAGCGGTCTCATATGAAGCAAGCCGAGCGGCGTCACCGTGGCTGCGGATGCCATATGCCCCAGGAGCCTCTGAAAAAGTTTCAGTGGAACCGCACTCTTGTCCTCGAACTGGCGAAGACAAGTCAGCAGAGACTGCGCGCGCTCGCTCGTAAGCTGCACGTACATGGCGACCGAGTCGATTTCCATACCGAGAAAAGAGATCCTCTGCACTGGGGAGAGTTTGCTCTTTAGCCAGTCGTCGAGATAATTCAGGATGCGAACCCCGTGTTGCCTGAGCGGCACAAGGGCTGCCTCGACGATCTTCGTGAAGACGTGAGGGGACAGGGCTAGCCCGAAAGGGAGAACCGTGTACTGATATGCCTGCCCCTCGAAGGCAAACAGTAGAAACGGTCTGTGTCGAGGAAGAATGGAGACATGAAAGTACGCGTCCTTCAGGTCAATCGCTGCAAACCAATCCAAAGGACGAACGCACTCGAAGATGCGTTTGGCTGTCAACATCTTGAATGGAAGCCTGTGAAGGGTTCGGTTCAAGACGCGCAGGTCCAGGATTGGCCGTAACCCACCGGTTTTCTTGGGTACAATGAAGTAAGGGCTGTAAAAGCCGGACTCCATCTTGGCTGGAGGGACGATCTCGATCGCACCCTTCGCCAGTAGGGTGTCGAGCTCTGCACGCATGACAGGGGCGTTGGAGAGCCGCAGCAGGACGGCCTCGGCGGTGAGCAGACTGAGTGGGCAGCAGCTGGCCCCCGGGGCAGAATATGTTTAATTGCCTCAGTCTGCTTCTGAGCGGTCAAGAACTGTTGGGCGAAGTCCTGGACCGCCCCGCCGAATAGCCCATCCTGGGAAATGGGAGAATTGAGGAAACGGGTTCGCTCAGATTCTCGCATATCAGCCAGGTTGAGCCATAAGTGCCGCTCTTGGACCACCGAAGTGGACATCACCTGACCGAGAGAGCGAGCGGTCACCTTCGGTTCACCTGTCGGTGGCCGCCCGCAACTCCTGCATTAATGCGGGGTCAGCATTACCCTTGTGCATGTCTCTGAGCACCTTGGCCTGATAGACCTGTAGGGTGGCCATCGCATGCAGGGGCGGACGCGGCCTGGCCCGCAGCTCTGTAGGTCTTCGCCACCAAAGTAGACGTAAACCTACAAGCCTTGGACGGGTGCTTTGGGTCACCACGCCATGTCGCAGCACTCTGCGGACACAGTTGCATCGCAACAGAGCGCTCAACAAGGGGAACCCCAGTGTACCCTTTCACCGCGCCGCCATCGAGGGCAGTGAAGGCGGAAGTAGCTGCCGAGCGATCGCGAAAAGTCAAGGGAGACTTCCTCGATTTCGACACCTCTTCATGCACCTCCGGGAAGAATGGCACTGGGGGCTGACGGGCGCCTTCGGCACGGGCCGCCCCCAGATACCAATCATCCAACCGAGAGCACTCGGGACATGACGGAGGGTTCCACACAAGCCCAAGAGCCTCGGCCGCCCGGGAAAGCATGGCTGTGAGCTCTGGATCGGACTCGGGCAATGCTGGAACTCCCTAAGGAGGCAACACAGCCGAATCGTCATCTCCGGAGGAATCCAGCCCCCCTTTGTGATGCGGCGATCGACTTGGAGTCCTCCGCCGGTACGCCAAATGAAACGCAGGGCCCCGGACGGGAAGCCCCAGCGGCCTCATCAGGCAACACCACAGGTTGCAGTGTGCTAGAGGGAGGTGTGGCCCGAGGAGGATTCGTCGGGTTGGCCCACACCGTCACCCTTAGATCACCCTGAGCACCAGCCAAAGTATTCCCTCTCGTGGAGGAAATAGATTGGGGTGTGGTAGAGAGGACTCTCCCTCCACTACGGAGATCACTGAGTCTCGATCGCAACACTGCGATGGCCATGTTCCCGCAGTGGGAACATGACTCATCCATGAACGCGCGCTCGGCGTGCACGAGGCCCAAGCACGCCAAACAGCGATCATGCCCGTCAAACGGAGCCACCAGCCGACCGCACCCAGAAACGGAGCACGGGCGAGACATCTTGAAAAAGACGTGCCACGTGCAGCTCTTTTAGAGAAGAGTGTTTACTCTGCAGAAATGCTGAAGCACCCAGGGAGAACGCGCACGCTGTGCTAGATCACTGCACAGATCAGACAGGAATGCGGAACTCGCTGGAACGCGCCGTAACAACAACACTCTGGAGAGATACTCGTCTTGAAGAGAAAAAACGCTCAGGCAGTAATACTCGGCTCTGAAGCAGAAACATAATGCGAGATTGCCACGCAATGCCCTTTATACCCACGCGGTGGGGCGGGGTTGCGGCATGCACATTCCGCAGACCCATGGCATTTTCATGCCATTGGTTCGTTTTGTAGAGCTCAAAGGCGATTGGCTTCTAAGTGAAACCCCCATTTCGTCAGTAACTGACGTAACTCGTAGTGTACTGACTGAAAGGGAAATAGAAATAACTCTCAGAAGTGCAGTGTAACACATAAAAGACTTCCCAAAGAATGACAGAACACACAGGGCTTATATAGGCAGAATTAACAAGGTAAGGAGAAACAGCTGGATGTAATCAAGCAATGAGTCCAGTCAGTGGGTTATGGGAAATGTAGTCCATTATAGGATAGCACAAGAGTCAGTAGAAGTGCCCTCTAGTGGAGATCATGGGCACCCCAGCTGATGGATGTGATATGGACACATTTCACCATAACAGTTTGTTCGGCCGAAATATCTAAAGGCATCTTGTTGCTGAAGAACTTTACTATGACTGGTTTAATTCATCCTTTGAGAACATGACAGCCTGAATAGCATTAAGAGTTCCCCAGAATTACCCAGTTCCAAATGACGGTTTTGTGTTTCAGTAAAAAACTCATTCAATAATTAATTTGAATGCTTATAGACAAAAAAATCTACTGCAATCATTATTTCTACCAGAAAGACTCGGGGGGCAAGATAACATAACAAAGACATTTATTTATTAACAGGCCAGCAATGGAAAGCCAAATAGAGTATGATGAGGTTCTTTGGCATAGGCCCTGTCCGTAGCTCACATTCAGAGGGTAACAGACTCTACATTTCCTGCCTGAAGATGAAGGCAGCGGGGCACAACCTAACGCTTTTTGACTTTTTTAGTAAATCCACTTGGGGTTCAGAGTATTTATTTTTTCCCATATTAATTTCACACGTCTAGTACAATTATGTGGTTATGTTTCATTAATACAGTGTATACTTTTTTCCTGATTTACCCCAAAAGAATGAAAGTGAAATGTGACAACATGCCCCACAGGTGAGGGGCATAATGTAACGATCATATGACAGCTTAAAATGTTATCTGATCTAATAGAAAACACAAACGAAAGTATTGTCAATAAAATACAATTATCAACTTTTTCAAATAAAATAATGGCATTTTTTAATAACTAAAAATAAACTAATTTGACAACAAACACACAGCCAAACACAGCTATACAGCATAGTTCAAGACATAATAATAATTAATCATTTCTGAACATTGACTCTCAGTCTTTATTCACCTTTTTCTCATGGTTTCTCAATAGAATTCATAAAAGTATAGAATATAATAGCGTAGTTCTAATAGGGGCTCAATGTAACACAGTGTTACAACACACCCCACCCGCGCAACTGGGATTTAAACCCGGCTCGTGTCTTCTGCTGGTTAGATCAGCATTAAAGAACTATCTCAACTCTTAAATAACAGATATAAGATTAAAATAATATCAGATTTGTCTAATTTTAAAACAGAGATGAAAAATTAACTTGCTATGGTTAAATAAATGTTCAGTGATATCTTCCAAAGATTTTTTTAATTTTGGTACAATTTTTTCTCTATATGATATGGTTTCGTCATGCTGGCATGTGTGGAAAGTTTTAAACCATGTGTGTTACAACCCACGTTAGGTTGTGCCCCACTCACCCCTACGTTTTGAAGGAAGCTACCTATGTAGACAGCAAAGCAGTTGTCTAGGTTTCAGATCAGAGCCATAGTGTCTGTCTAAAACATGAACGAGATTCTTCTACACTTTTGTTCAGTGTTGATAATTAAGGCTTAATGTCTTGTACCTCCTAACAAGGCCCAGCTGGAGTCCCGTGTGGTTCTGTTTAATTTGAAAGTCCGGCGGTTTGTAATGTTTAATGTGTCATTTCTACTGACCTTCAGTTAATGGTTCTGCCATACCACTGAAAAGGTCATATCTCTATTTCCTCTTTATTGCCAAAATGAGATGCAGAGCGACCCTCTGCCCTCTTTGGTGTGACCAGCTCACAATTACACTGGTGACTGATTAAATTACCACCTCTGCACACAGAGAATACCTCATTACTTTCAAATGATCACAGACCCTCCACAAAATCTGACCTGGTTTGTTTCACTGAGATGAAAGAGACCACCTACACTTCCTAATGCCGTCTGCGTGAGATGGAAGAGGCGGGCGCTTCGTGACTCACATGGATTTAATTAATGTTAATTCGTTTTTTGTTATATTTAAACAATGCATGTTAATCTGGCCCGGTAAATTATGAATTGTCAAGCCTGTCTTCATTTACATTATATTAATAGTCATATTAGCATTAAGTGCATAATTAAATTTGATTACGAATAATTATTCACATAAATTAGATTTAGGCTCAAATTATTGCTGTTAAAGTCTGTGAAAAGCTATTTAGCAATGAGAAAATGCATTCGGCAAATGCTCTTAGTATTCGCGTCGTCTGCGCATACACAGACACACAAGATCCATTCCCTTAAAATCATTACGGCCGCATTGATATTGAAATTTGCATAATTTAATGCCTTAGTCCTCCAAACTTCTCCTTCTCCTTTTCAATTTAAGCAATAAGCTGAGTTCTTGAATGAGTTCATGTTACTTATGATATCATGTCTAAAGTTGTTTACATAAGCACAATTTATATTTGTGATAGATATAACTGGTTAAGAATTAGTTGTGCTTGGTAATGTGAACAAGTTCTTGACAGGCTCTTTTTATTTAACTGACATTTTGTGTCTATTTTGCATGTTTTGCTTGGATTGTGACTGGTTTTAAACTACATGACTGACAACAGAGATGCACATTCTCCACAGCCCAGGAAATACTGCATATTTAAAAATGACTTTTCTGCCATAAGGAATGCAGTCTAGGAGAAATTAAGAGAAATAAATGGCAACATCCTATAACTGACGGTGGTGGACAAGGGCATAGGGGGTTGAAGTGTGAACCGTTTAACAGGGTCCCGGGGCATACGCTCCCTCATGGGATTTATTTGTTTGCTTGTTTGTTTATTTATTTATTTGTGCAACTTTTGTGGTATCATCCACATGCAAAGTCGGTTGATAACATAACTGCAATAAAGTAATAGCCTAGTTAACAATTATTTGTTTACATAGGATATGTGATGTATTTTATATTATTTAAGCACCTAAAACTTATCAGTTTGACAGAACTTTACTTACAGTAGCTTGTCTGTTTGATCAGACCACACAGGCCAGCCTTCGCTCCCCACGTGCATCAATGAGCCTTGGCCGCCCATGACCCTGTCACCGGTTCACCACTGTTCCTTCCTTGGAGCACTTTTGATAGATACTGACCACTGCAGACCAAGAACACCCCACAAGAGCTGCACTTTTGGAGATGCTCTGACCCAGTCGTCCAGCCATCACAATTTGGCCCTTGTCAACCTCGCTCAAATCCTTACGGTTGCCCATTTTTCCTGCTTCTAACACATCAAATTGTTCAAATATATATATGAATGTTTGTTTTGTTGTTCTTGTTTGTAGGGCTGCACAATTTGGCCCAACATTTTGTGCTTATATATTAATATGACTAATAATTATTATTATGATTATTATTATTGCTAAATTTATAAATTTACAAACTTAAATTTTACTAAAAACTAGGCTGGGATTTATATTTCCCAGCATGCTTTGCCATGACACTTGAAAGGGAGAATAAATACTCAAATTAAGTGTTATGTGATGTTTTTTGTGCAAGATTAATGTTAAGTGTTCACTGTAAAAAGTGATCAGTTAAAAAAGTGAGGAAACCCGTTGCCTTAAAATTAAGTAAATAAACTTTATACGTAATTGAAAAAAATAAGTTATGTGGAGTTGTCAAGTTCACATAACCAAATGTTTTTTTTTTTAATTATGCATGATGTTTATTACTTAATAATTTTAAGGCAACGGGTTTCTTTAATTTTTTTTAAGTTAAGTCAACTGATTACTTTTGACAGTGTGATATTTAGTAGTGTTTAATGTTTTGCTGTGCTAATTTAGAAGAGTTTCTGTTATGTTGGGTTTTTTGTAGGGTTACCATCATGGTGACGAGTGGAGCATGAGCTTGGTTTGAGAACAGATATATGTTAAATGTTATAAATTGCCATTTTCATTCAGCAATTGCTATGCTAAGCTAATGCTTTCAAAGCATTGTGTTACCAATTAGCAAGTTAGCATTTGCTTAATCAGCTACTTAAACCTAGCCAGACTTTAAACCTAGTTTCCACTACAAAAAAATATTTAAGTTGAGATTGCCTGATACCTTTTAAGTTAAATGTATGAATTAGCTTACTCAAGTATTTAAAAGATAAGATTTAAGAGTAATTACAATGTATGAGTACAAAATAAATCTGCCAGTTCTGCTTTAACTTGAACTTGAACTTTAACTTGATTACCTCAATTTTTTGGGTTTTGCCAACTTATTCGGGTTTCATTCCAAAAGAATGTCAAAGCTGCTCTTTTACAATGAAAGTGAATGGGAGTGATGCCATTTTAGCTCAAAACAGACAGCAAAGCAACACAAATAAAATGCCAATAAAGTAGTTTGTATGACCATAAGTCTTCTGAATCCAATTGATATATTTTTTGTGAGGAGTTTAAAATCACTTAAAAGTGGTAAACACAAAATAACAGCTTGAATCCTAGAATAACATAATGTCTATTGTATGATTTGAGTCATATGGGCTGCTTTTATTATTTTAACAATAAAGTTCTGTTTACTACAGTGAATGTCAGAGAGGATGGATGCAGCTCCAAAACAGTTTTGTCACTGTCAACTACAAATAAATACTTTTTTAGAGTCAACTGAAATAAAATATAAATGAGTTTAAAAGTTTAAATTTTAATTAGAAATGTTGCCTGTGTAAATTAGTTGAAGTGCTAATATGACTAAATGACTAAAACTGATCAAATCTAAAAATCAAAGCTTAATAGAAAATGATACAAATTACAAAAGCAAATAAGAAAATTACCAAAAATTAAACTAAAATTAAATATAAAAATAAAAGTAATTTAATTCAAAATATGAATAACCCTCTATGGTACGCAATATGATTTCAATGAGGAAAAAATTATTTGTGATGTTTTTCCTGCTTAAAATTGGCCATAATTATTTTATTTATTTATTTTTTAAAGTTTGTTGCCTCAAGGCAACATTGTACCACAACGGACAAACTGAAACATTTGACATTTTCATGTAGAAAAAAGAAATATATTGAAAACAACAATTTCTTTAACCAGACACCTGAACAAACACATTTATCCAGTTTTTAATGTATTACAAATTTCATAGTTAATAAAAAGTAACATTTAGCAAAATATTACTATTACAATAAAAATTTTATTTCAGAATAAATATAATAATATTATATTTTACAGAAAACTTATTTTACGAAAAACTGCATATATGCAGGCAGCCTATGACTATAAATCATTAGAAAAGTCTAAGGATTTATTATAAAATATTATGTTATTATTATAAAAATCTGTGACAATCGTTTTTTTTGTCAGGAGATATGCAAAATCAAGAACGAGTCTATGTCTTTAATATTAAAATATGAGCCTCTTATGCATCTACTGTGGGGAAAAAATAATTTACACTGAAGAAAAACATGGATTACCATACAAATTTCTTTAGAACCAAATCTTTACCCAAAATAGGATGGAGTGAGCATTACTGAGCGCTAAACACACTTCTGTTTCATTCAGACTGGAAGCCAGAGGGCGCCCTCCAGCAGAAACTCAGAGAGAAGTAATATAATGACCTTTCAGGTACTCCCTAATGTGAAGCTAGCACTGTAGCTGAATAAAAAGAAGATAGAAACGCTTTGACTGATTAAACATGAAGACAATAAACACACGACTGCGACAATATATGGTGTATTTCAGTTCTTCAAGCCTTCTCAGGTATTTTCATAATAATAAAGTATGCCGATTAGCATTGCATTATAGCCTTTAGCACTGTATAGAATACTACACATGACTGTTAACTAATTGTTAAGTAATATGTCATTGTGGTTATGAGTTTTGAATTAATTTTGAATTAGTTAACAGTCATGTGCCTCAACAAGTAGTCATAACATAATAATACCTTTGCAAATCGTTAGCTAATGATTAATTAAAGCAGACAACTGGAAGCTGAAATGCATGGCTTCGACCCATTGAGGTAATTAACATATGAATTTACACTATTAGTTAATATAATATGTTATTAGGGAATTAATACAATATGACACATTTAACTAATAACAATTTAATGATTACTTCATCTATTTATCATATAGAATGTTCATTAGTTGCTGATGCAGTAATCATTAATAAATGGTTTAGTTCTTCATGAGTCATACATTAACTCATGATTATCTGTGCATTAGTTAAGAATGAATTAATGCATATTAGTGCACCCGTATTGTAGTGTTACCAAAGTTTCTTTTTCAAATGCACATTATAAGTGACTCAAACTCATGGAGATGTAGCAGCATTTACTACTGATTACAGAGCCGCTCTTAACTAACACGCTGTGTATATATTTATTTACTTAAAAATCGGTGGGAAAAATATCGCAGCCTTTGAGATTTCATAATCACACTAAGCCGAATCGTGATTTCGATTCGATTAACCGTGCAGCCCTAAATATCTGTCATTATTAGAAGAACACATTTTACACATGGGGAAAAACAATTGTTTAGTCAATAATTCAAGAAGGTCAATCATTTAAAGCTCTTGATTCTAACTTGTACTTGGCCTTATGAAAAAGTAAGATAGTTCTTGTAATCGTTTAACTATAGAATTTGTTACATTGAGGATATAATTACAGGTAAAACCATTGATGGCTCCTCATTACCAGTCAAAATTTACCACAATAAATACAATAGAACATGATCAATTCTAGTTAAGGTGGTCATCAGTAGTTTAAAAAAGCTTTCTAATTTATGTTGGTGCAGGATGATGTTTTCTCCTCTTTTCATCAGTCTTTTTAGTTTATGTGGCTGTTTTACATCACGTTTCACTTTCTCTGTAGTGTTTTAAAGTGGTCAATTCTCAATAGAATTCAAATTGGTTGCAAATCTCATCACATTTTTGTGAACGCGCACCACTCATGCACAATTAAATAAACAGCGATTCAGTCATATTGTGCATAATTGGTCTGTTCAGTTTATATGGGAGCTTACTGAGCTTATAAAAGCTCAGAATGTGTGATGTAATTAATTAATAGCATGATTCTTTGTTTCCATTAACCGTGGTATATAAATAGGACAGATTAACCATTTGAAAACATGGTTTTGTGTGAGAATGCTGATCTATCTGTAGTTTGGTCTACAGATGGTGTAACACGAGACATGAATCACTAGAAAAGCACATGCAGAGTTGCCCAGATATGGATTAGCGCTATAGATAAAGAGCATTTTAGAAAAGATAAGCATTGCGTTGGAATAAACTCACGCGGTATGACTGTTGACGACATTGATTCTGGCTATATCCGGGCTAAAGATAAGGCTCTGAGATTTACGACAACATCGGAGTCCTTCCACCACGGTGATGCTTCAAGGAATTTATGGGAAAGCATTCTACATTATAAGACCATATTTGTGTTCTCATCTATTACCAGATTTCACTGGACCACACATGTAAATATGATGGACATAGACATCTACGCTTAGTCTTTGGCTCGACAACATATTGTCTTCCAAATGTTTTCTCAGCCCCCATGAAACCATATGGGCTCTGTAAATCACAAATCTGCCATTTTCTCTTTGTGTAGACTGTTTATTTTTCCTTCTAAATGCTGCTTTCATGGTTTCACAAAGGGGATTTGTCAAAAATTAAATAAATATAGGGAAAATTATTCTCAGAACAGGTCAAATCGACAGAAACAACATAATAGACCCTCCAGAGCGTTTGTTATGTCCTCTATTACTGAACCTCAAACGACATTATAAAACAACTTTCTTCCTCTTTGTGCTTTTATAGAATGTAATCATTCATAATAATGAACACACTTAAACTCAGAGTGTGTCTGTGAGATTTGACTCAGAAAGGTATAATGGTAAGAAGCCAGAGGCATAAACAGATATCAGTCTGAAAACAGTCACATTAGAGCTCTTATCGCTTGAGAAACTCTGTTGTATTAATTAAATCACAGTGACTGTATTGATTGTGATATTTTTTTTGGCTTCCCTGTATTCTAGTGTGGGTGCAGAAGGGCTGTAACCTTGCTGTTTTTTTTTCTCCCCAGCATTCTGCAGATTTGCCCTGGGGTTGAAAGTTTACCGCTGACACACAAACACGTCAGTGCGCCGCTAAAGGCCCCTGGGAGATTAACTGAACGAAGGGGGAGTGGAAGCGTGTGGGGTGAACGAAAGGTTGCGTCAACCGAGGGCAACGCTCACTGCCAAGGTGTAGCCAGACAAAAAGACTAGGAATTTACATTTTACATTTATGTGATCGCACCAAGGCATCGTATCGCCTGCAGCGATGTTCCATTGTAGTTTTTAGCCGCTGACATGTTTTGTTTATTATTTATTTTGCTCTTTTATGTTAGTAAGTGTATAATTATATCTGTCACAGGCCTGTGATTTGTGGGGCCGTGTTGTGAGACTGGCCCAGGTGTTGATACGGCTGCACATGCTGATAGTGCCTGACAATTACAGACAGGGTGATTGGTTGATTGGCAGGGTTATTTCTGGGCAATTATTTTGATTTTGTGTCAGTCAATCCTCTATAGTTAAACCCGACAGTCCTTGATTTTTTTTGTATTATGAAAGGTGCTGTATGTAAGTTTTTCACTTTACTAAAGCATAAATACAGTGCTTTGAAAGCATTAGCATAGCATAGCAATTGCTGAATGAAAATGGCAATTTATAACATTTAACATATGAGAGCAGAGAGTGACTAGCGCTCTGTAGAGAAGTTTGTCCGTTTAGGGCAGGGGTGTCTAGTCATGCTCCTGGCCACTGTCTTGCAGAGTTTAGCTCCAACCCCAATTAAACACACCTGTACCAGCTAATCAAGGTCTTATTAGGCATACTAGAAACTTCAGGTGCGTTGAGGCAAGTTGGAGCTAAACTGCAGGACCGACTTTGGACTTTTTAGAAACATGACGCCGCAAAATGGAGATTTCACTGTAAGGGGACCCGCTGTGTATGGAGATAGAAATGGCTCATTCTAAGGTAATAAAAACATAACGGTACATTATGTAAGGTCTTTATACACCACTGAAAACATAGTTATGTATATTATATTGCATTTCTGTCAATAGACCTTCATAAATACTACACACTGCACATTTAAGTTCACAAAACTGACAAATTTGAAGTAATCTGAATTGTTTCATTGTTTTAAGTTTTACAAATGTAAATTTTTACTAAAAACTGGGCTGGGATTTATATTTCCCAGCATGCTTTGCCATGACACTTGAAAGGGAGAATAAATACTAAAATTAAGTGTTATGTGATGTTTTTTGTGCAAGATTAATGTTAAGTGTTCACTGTAAAAAGTGATCAGTTAAAAAAGTGAGGAAACCCGTTGCCTTAAAATTAAGTAAATAAACTTTATACGTAACTGAAAAAAATAAGTTATGTGGAGTTGTCAAGTTCACATAACCTATTTTTTTTTTTTTTTAATTATGCATGATGTTTATTACTTAATAATTTTAAGACAACAGGTTTCCTTAATTTTTTAAGTTAAGTCAACTGATTACTTTTGACAGTGTGATATTTAGTAGTGTTTAATGTTTTGCTGTGCTAATTTAGAAGAGTTTCTGTTATGTTGTGTTTTTTGTAGGGTTATGGTGACGAGTGGAGCATGAGCTTGGTTTGAGAACAGATATATGTTAAATGTTATAATGTTATTTTTATTCAGCAATTGCTATGCTAAGCTAATGCTATCAAAGCATTGTGTTACCAATTAACAAGTTAGCATTTGCTTAATCAGCTACTTAAACCTAGCCAGACAGTAAACCTAGTTTCCACTACAAAAAAATATTTAAGTTGAGATTGCCTGATACCTTTTAAGTTAAATGTATGAATTAGCTTACTCAAGTATTTACAAGATAAGATTTAAGAGTAATTACAATGTATGAGTACAAAATAAATCTGCCAGTTCTGCTTTAACTTGAACTTGAACTTGAACTTGATTACCTCAAGAGTTTTGCCAACTTATTCGGGTTTCATTCCAAAAGGAGATATTTTGCAGAATGTCAAAGCTGCTCTTTTACAATGAAAGTGAATGGGAGTGATGCCATTTTAGCTCAAAACAGTGTAGCGAATTAGCTTAGAGGGGAAATATTTAATAATTATTCATAATTATGATTATTCATTATGATTCATTATGAATATTTGAATCAGTTAATAAGATTAACTGGATGTAGCTACATTACCATTACAATCAATCAGTCAGTCAGTTCATCCTGTGAACGCTCAGTATTGATTATTAATTAATTCTAAGAACATTTTTCATGGCCACAAAAAATAATTCTTCCTTTTCTATTTACAGTGCTTAGAGCGCATAACAAGATTTATTATTTAAATGTCAATTTGTTTGCAGGCAGGGAGTCAGAACCAAACATGGAGCCAGCCAAGATGACGTGTCAGTTCAGTCAGAGAGAGAGAGAGCGAGAGCGGATCTGTGCGTCTCTATTTAAGCTCTGCGCGAAGTCACCACCCCCAGGGCCGACTCGACCAATGGGATTGTTGGGATTTCCCAGCGGGAATTTCCTCTGTTGGAGATTTTATGGCTTCTTTGTTTCAAGCATGATTCAATGGGTCTGTACCGATTTATACTCCATTTACTACAACAAACACACACTGCCTCCTGCGAGGAAGTAACATACATGGAAGTGTAAGTCGTGAAATGAGTATTAATTTGATAGGAGACACGACATATATGAGGTTTCATGAACTAGTAGTTTGCTCATAAGATATGCATAAAACAAAATACCATACAAAAGACCCTTTACAAAACAGTTATAATCGTACACACAATGTACTGGGGTGCATGTTCATTTATAGAACAGTTTGTCTATAAATTAATGCAGGAAAGTCTGTTTTAAGGCATTTAAGGCATCTCTTTTCACATTCTTTGAAGCCATAAACAAAGTCTTATCTGATGGTAGCCCTGGTAAAGGAGACCTGCTCTCTTGGGGGAAGGTCTGGTACTAAGCATAAAAGCATATTTGTTAAATGTAGCAAGTAATTATGTGTCTGATTTGTCTCAGTTGTTACAACGGACAACAAAGCAACAAAAATAAAATGCCAATAAAGTAGTTTGGATGACCATAAGTCTTCTGAATCCAATTGATATATTTTTTGTGAGGAAGAAAATCCATTTAAATTTGTTTAAAATCACTTAAAAGTGGTAAACACAAAATAACAGCTTGAATCCTAGAATAACATAATGTCTATTGTATGATTTGAGTCATATGGGCTGCTTTTATTATTTTAACAATAAAGTTCTGTTTACTACAGTGAATGTCAGAGAGGATGGATGCAGCTCCAAAACAGTTTTGTCACTGTCAACTACAAATAAATACTTTTTTAGAGTCAACTGAAATAAAATATAAATGAGTTTAAAAGTTTAAATTTTAATTAGAAATGTTGCCTGTGTAAATTAGTTGAAGTGCTAATATGACTAAATGACTAAAACTGATCAAATCTAAAAATCAAAGCTAAATAGAAAATGATACAAATTACAAAAGCAAATAAGAAAATTACCAAAAATGTAAATAAAAGTAATTTAATTCAAAATATGAATAACCCTCTATGGTACGCAATATGATTTCAATGAGGAAAAAATTATTTGTGGTGTTTTTCCTGCTTAAAATTGACCATAATTATTTTATTTATTTATTTTTTAAAGTTTGTTGCCTCAAGGCAACATTGTACCACAACGGACAAACTGAAACATTTGACATTTTCATGTAGAAAAAAGAAAAATATTTATTTAAAACAACTTTTTTTTTTTTTAACCAGACACCTGAACAAACACATTTATCCAGTTTTTAATGTATTACACATTTCATAGTTAATAAAAAGTAACATTTCAAATTCAGCTGTTGCTCTCCGGCAATTGTACCATCGTGGAACACAAGTATTACCAAACCATCATATCAAGTTATCATATCCATCTCCATCTTCGATCTCACCCTCACTCTCTCCCTGGCGGATTGTCACTATGACGTCATCTTCATCATCACAGTATGACACCTCATCCTCACCCTCATCAACTGGCAGTTGTGTTTTATACCTTTTTTTTAAGTGCTATAGAAAATGTGCAGATCATAATATGTGCAGTTATAGTATGTGAATTACTATTCTTATAAGTGCATTACAAAATCATGCAAAAATGCAAATATATTTAGAGAATTCTAACTCTTTTCCTTACAAATATACTATAATTGTATCCAACCTAGTGTATCTGGTATGGCCTTATGCGATTCCATTATGGTACAATATTGCCTTGAGGCAACACACAGTTATTTACTCTAAAACATTTGATGATATATAACGTAAAATCCTTGAAAATACTTCTTTACTTACCAGTGAAGAAGTCAGGAGAAAATGTGACCTGTGCACATGTGCTGAAACAGGTCACAAAATGGACCCCTGTGGGTCATGTGACCAATTTTTGCACTTTCAATGATTAGTATTTGAGTTCTTCTTCCCTGAGATAGGTTTGAACAATAAATTGGTGTTTCATTTTATTAAAAATAAACTAAAATAGACTATGTTGCCTGAAGGCAACATCGTACCATAGAGGGATACAAGCTATAATAGTATATAAATATTACTAAAATAACACTACTCCAACTGACTAAAAATACCATAAAAATGACATTAGCTCATACGACTCAAGTTTTGTGTAGCCATCAGGAAATTTAATTTGTTGAAAATGCAATAAATTTAAAATCATTTATTTTGCAAATACTTTGTACTTCTCGCAAAGCTATATCTTCAGGAGACTTTTATTATAGCACATGATTCATATGCGTTTCTTTTACTTGTCCTTTTTGCAGCTTGACAGCAAGTTGAATTACAGGTTTGGAACAGCATGAGGGGGAATAAATTTTCATTTTGAGTGAATGATTCTTTTAAGCTTCAATAGTCCTTGATTTATCTGTTTTTGTTAGTCATTCACGGAATCACAGCTGCAGTATCTCCTGTTATTACACTCTATAATCTTACAGATTTCTCCATCTCATATTTTTGCACCTGAAGCAATCTCTACCTAGACCACCACAGCAGCCAAGACCATTATCACTAAAGCACTGTTCCTTCTGCTGCAAATGCTGTTGATAAGGAACAGAAACCTACTTTGTGCCTTAATGAAAATGTCAGAAGAAAAAAGGTCATTAGTGAATGCTGTGTGTGTGTGTGTGTGTGTGTGACCTCTCTGTCTTTCTCATGGAACATTTCCCTCGGCTTTCCAAAAGCGAAGCAAAACGACCTTACTTTTCATGTTACTTCAAGGACAACACCGCACATGCTCTTTCAGACTAAATAGAATATCCATGGCAACTAGGATGTGTGCTGCAAGGTGCTTTGTGTGTGTATTTAGTGATAATTCATTTAATGAAAATCAATGAAGGTATTGCAGAGAACAGTGTAGGCCGCCCTAATACGGGTCGTGTTCTCAGATTAGGAACGGCAGCCTCTAAACAAACTATTAGTTCTAATGAAATCTCATCAGTACATCAAAAGCAAAGGTTTTGCTCCACGTCGTCTCAAATGAGCTCAATTAAATCAGGGCTTTTAGGTCTATTACAAACAGCGTCAGCAAACGCTACCTAAATAGCTTTCGGCTGCAGTAAAGAATTACGCTCAGCATAACAGACTTTATAGAAACGCTAAGGAGACTTACCGCTGTCTACAAATTGCCAGTAATCTGTCTTTTGGAACTGTGAGAACCAAAAATAGAGTCTAAGATCAGAGTATCGCAGCAAAAATGAATTGACGTTGACACATCAACCACAGCTATGAAGAAACTGCATGAAAGAGCAGTTATTTAGCTTGGACGCCTGAGTAATGCATTTCCTTCTGATGATCAACGATTTTCCTCCTCGCTTCTTTCTTTTAATGTCTGGGTAGTAATCGTTCCTACTTGTGAGGTGGGCATCCATGTCAGATATAGGCTTTTGCTTCTTAAAAGCTTGCAGTGCTTTAAGTGCAAGGGCCGAAACGCCTGAGTCAGCATCCGTGCAGCCAGTTCAGCGAGTGCGACGAGAGGCTGGAAAACACATCAGCACCTCCCCCTGTTCGATGAGACACGCTGTACACACACATTCCCCCCCTGCGTTCATGAATTTACATGAGGTCAGTCATCTCCCTGACAATTTTCAGGGGCAGCAAGGAAATCCTACTTGTGGGGCAGAAATTTGATGTGATGTAAATTGCTCTAAACGCACGGCTGAGATTGACTGAGTTGTTATCGGAGTCGAAATTTTTCACTCTTCTGTAATGACGTTACGGCGCAGGATGCTGTAAATAACGTACTTAACATAATTTTACGTAGCTCTGAGGGTTTTGGGGCGAATTCACTCTCCGTAGCGTGCGGTGGGATAATTTCATGCAAACAAGCCAGAGAAGCCACTTACATGCCTCAGCGGCAGTTCATTGGCCATCTCCAAAGCAAACCAATTAGCTAGCGACTCAGCATCTGTCAGGCTGGAAGAAAAGTCTGTGAAGAATGCCTGTGGATTGGTGGGAGGTATTGTACGAGACCTCTGTATGGACTGAATCGAAGAAGGCGTGTGTTTTAGAAACCTTATCGCCGACATGAAGGCCTTCCAAAAGCTGCTACGCATCAAGAATCCAATGCGCTAAGCTGCTTGAGTTTTCAAAGCCAATTCAGTGTCAAATCTTCACAAATGAGTTGCAATGTGAATTTCTATTGTCGTGTTACTTAGCAGGGGTTCACTAGAAAGACTTGGGTTGGGTGATCTGGCAAGGGCAGAGTGATTTGGCCTAAAAGTGTTTAGGTTTCAAGCTCACTGCTCGCATGCTCCCCAGGGAGTCAACATTGTGCGGAATTACATTGGCCACACAAAAGGAATTCTTAATTGGATGCTAATTAGGGGCACAGAACTGATAAATACCTTAGTGAGGCAGCTTTTAGATGAGAAGATGAGAGTCAGACCCCTCTTCTAGTTCCATTAAGGAAAGGTTTTGGTGGGAAACATGGCTCGGCACTGGTCCCTTGAACACACTGGTCTTGAACAAGGAACTGTTAAGGGATGCAAAAAGGATGCAACATGTACATAAAAAGTAGTTCTCAAAACTAGGTGTAAAGGCTTAACCCATGTGTACTGTTGCAGACCCATTTAGATTTTTGAGTTGACTGAAATGCTAGTTAACCTATGTTTTTTTTCTTGACATTTTGTGACTTTTTCTCATTTAGGGTCACAAACATGCATTCAAAGTTTCAACACGCTGATGTGTTTTGACACATGGGCGTCGGAACCATTGTATGTGGGTGGGACAAGACCTACCCACTTTTTAAGACCAATGATATTGGTCTCTAATTCAGCGCATATGTCTGTTTACCTACCCCTAACTGATAAACACTTATTAAACACATTAGATGCTTTATTTTAACTTTTCTAATATTTCTTCATTTTTACTGAAAATAAATGCCTTTCCGATTTGATATGTGATGGGAAAAGGGAGTAGAGCGAGTTCGGATCGTTTTGTGTCAAAAATTGATGCCCCTACACTATTGTTGCTGTAAATGATTATGTGTTTTCTGTAATTTTGTCTGGCCCAACCAGATGTTTAGTAAACAAGGCGATATATTTGTACTTGATGTAAATGGCATCTACTCCAGTAAAATTTTTCTGGGAGAGGATCCAACCACATTTTTTTTTTTGCTTCCGACGCTCATGTTTTGACATATACACACATAACTACTTAATACGTTTGTAATGTTCGTGGCTCAATTTGACCCGCTTATTTTAATGTTCTAAGGCAACTGTACAGACCCAAAGCAATACAAAATTTTTGTTATATTTTATGTTGTTTTTTATCTACCCGTGTGAAGGTAAAAATTAGCTTTTTCCCACTTAATTCAATACTGAAAAATATTTTATCAACCACAGATGGTAAAAATTAGCTTTCATTGCTTTTTTCAAGCTACCTGAAATACTATCTAACCTGTTATTTTTCTCAATTTTGTGACTTTTTCTCATTTAGGGTCATGAACATGCATGCAAAGTTTTTTTATATGATCTATGGTTTGAGTGCTCTGAACCATATATTTCCATAATTTTCAAAATATAAAATATTTATGAAGCAGACATCTATTCAGAAGTAGTTTGGCCAGTAATGTTAACATTTGATTTGAATTCAACCTCTAAAACCCACATAAAAAACAGGGCGTGCGTTATAGTTTGACCAAATATGTCACCAAATACGAAAACTAGAGTTTGAAAGCTTTTAAATAATATATAGTTTGTCAAGATTACTTTAGCTTTAGACTAAGATAGTATAGTTATATATGTGCAATCGCAAACGTCCAACAGGTGTGGGGGAGGGTCAATCTTTAAAATAATGGATACAATTTTTTTTTTATAAATCATAAATTCAGAAATGTATTATTTGGGTCAATTTGACCCGCACCAGCAAGGCTGTACCCAGAAATCAAACAGTGTACGAGGACTAAAGGCCTAATTCTGTGAGAATAGTGAAGTCCACACAATAACTATAACAATTTTCTTCTCCAGCCAGTCAGAATTCAATTGACTTTAGAAGAGCTTGAGCATTTAAAGTGACAGATGTCATGACTGCAGCACGCTCATAATAAACAGAATGTTATCTTCTGTTGGCGTGAGGGCTAATGTAGTTATTGTTTTGTTTTTTTGCCTTTATTTAGATAGTACAGTAGGAGGGCTGACAGGAAATCATGAAAGAGGGAATATGGACCGAGAAAGGACCTCAAGCCAGGACTTGAACTTGGGTCACCCGAAGTGCAACTGCACCATACAGTATATCAGAGCACTTGACCACACAGCTATGGCTCCGACTAATATCATTTTAGTCATCTTTATAGTTATCATTCTTGGTGTGAACTTGCCTTAATGGTGCTGGCAGTTTAGTTCGAAACGGGGCATGGTTCGCATGAAAAATTGCTAATGGGAAAGCTGTCATGCGGTCCGGGGTACAGAACCCAAGACTATCTGAAGGAGGTGGTCTGAGTTTGGTTACACTCGAACTGTGCCGCAATTTGTGTGAATGTGAAAGCAATAAGGACTCGGGCGTGCGCTTGGTCAGGATGTAAAGTTCAGTGCATCCGGAAAGTATTCACAGCGCTTCACTGTTTCCACATTTTGTTATGTTACAGTCTTATTCCAAAATGTATTAAATTAATAATTTTCCTCAAAATTCTACAAACAATACCCCATAATGACAACGTGAAAGAAGTTTGATTGAAATCTTTGCAAATGTATTAAAAATAAAAAAACGGGAAAAAATTCCATAAGTATTCACAGCCTTTGCTCAATACTTTGTTGAAGCCCCAATTACAGCCTCAAGTCATTTGAGTATGATGCTACAAAATTGGCACACCTATTTTTGGGCAGTTTCTCCCATTCTTCTTTGCAGGACCTGTCAAGCTCCATCAGGTTGGATGGGGAGCGTCGGTTGCACAGCCATTTTCAGATTTCTCCAGAGATGTTCAATCGGGTTAAAGTCTGGGCTCTGGCTGGGCCACTCAAGGACATTCACTGAGTTGTCCCGTAGCCACTCCTTTGTTATCTTGGCTGTGTGCTTAGGGTCAATGTCCTGTTGGAAGATGAACCTTCGCCCCAGTCTGAGGTCCAGAGCACTGTGGAGCAAGTTTTCATCAAGAATGTCTCTGTACCTTGCTGCATTCATCTTTCCCTCGATCCTGACAAGTCTCCCAGTTCCTGCCGCTGAAAAACATCCCCAAAGCATGATGCTGCCACCACCATGCTTCACTGTAGGGATGGTATTGGCCAGGTGATGAGCGGTGCCTGGTTTACTCCAGACATGACGCTTGTTTCTCATGGTCTGAGAGTCCTTCAGGTGCCTTTTGGCAAACTCCAAACTTCTTCCATTTATGGATGATGGAGGCCACTGTGCTCATTGGGACCTTCAATGCTGCAGAAATGTTTCTGTACCCTTCCCCAGATCTGTGCCTCAATACAATCCTGTCTCTGAGGTCTACAGACAATTCCTTGGACTTCAAGGCTTGGTCTGTGCTCTGACATGCACTGTTAACTGTGGGATCTTATATAGACAGGTGTGTGCCTTTCCAAATCATGTCCAATCAACTGAATTTACCACAATCAATTTACTTTTTTTATTTTTTTATTGCAAAGATGTCAAACAAACTTCTTTTACGTTGTCATTATGGGGTATTGTTTGTAGAATTTTGAGGAAAATTATGTATTTAATCAATTTTGGTATAAGGCTGTAACAACAAAATGTGGAAAAAGTGAAGCGTTGTGAATACTTTCCAGATGCACTGTAACTTGCACATGCGTTTTAGCTGATTACAATGCATTAAGTTCAATAAAACACATGTAAGGGATGATAGTGTTTTAAGATTTACCTTGGATACAAACGAGAGTCTGCCTGTGCAATGTATTTACGCATAGCGAGGCTCATCAAAAGAGTCAGTTTGCAAGCAACAGAAAGCTGCCTTCATGCAACACACATACAGTAAACCCAAGAGTCGTTTACTCAGCTGCACATAATAGCACCAAATTAATAAAAAAAACTTGTTGTGTGACATGCCTTGTTGGCTTGCAGGCATGTTATGTAGTCACTTATGACGTTGTTTGGCTCTCAAGTCAGTTGAAACTAGTAGATAACCAGAAGGAAATTGACAATATCTTAACTGCACATTGTCATATAAACAATGAGTCAGTAACTACACTAATTTAGATCTCACAAGCTTTGAGTACAACATAACAGTTCTTGTTTCATAGAGTCAGGCAAGATGGAATTAATGACTTGCGGCTCAGTAAGTGAATGGGATTAATTGTGAAACTGAAAATACCATGAGCTCTGGAATCAAACTCCACTGGTCGCACTGTATGCTTCTGATTCACTAAAAAGAACCAGCTAGGAATCAATAGCTTGGGAATCGGGCTTCACTGGTTGCACTGTGTGTTACCCAGACCACACATGTATGTGGGGCCCATATGGGTATGAAATGGGCTGAAAAACTGGGCCCTATGTAGGATTGTCCACCGGTTCCATTATGGCCCCATGCCAATTGCCCACATGGATTTCATGCCGGATTGCACTTGCCACGAGGTGGGTCCCAACTAGGAAACCGTGGAAAAAAAACAGCTCATAAGAGTCATTAGCTTGAGAATTGCACTTCACTGATTGCAATGTATGTTTCGTGCTAAACAGATGGAACAATGCACATGCAAATCAATTTCCAACCCAGGCTTACTGGAGAAAAACATGAATGTGACAACATTTCTGCAAAAATTATATTATGTTGCTTCTTGCACATTTCGCAACACTTTCAAAGTGAAATGTCCAGTGAGCGGTGCTAAATCAAGTTAAAATCAAGTAAAAATAACACCACTTACACTAAACTCTACCCTAAACCTAACCAATAGTATTAGGAAAAGCAAACGTGAGCTAAAAACGCTTGTATGCAATGCTGTACTAGAGTTGGTGTTTTACTGCCACTACTGTTCATTTCAGCCAGAAACTGCAGTGAAATATATGTATAGGTACGTTTTTGGACTTTTACAAAAAGGTAGGTACAGGCATGTTTTTCCAATGAGCCTATGTTGATTCCATTTTATTGGAAAAGAGATAAAAGAGTTATATGAAGTGATTGCAAAATACCACAAAAAAACCTGCAACTCCCTAGTACACCTCCCCAAAAAAAAACCCAAGTACATGCATGCATCTTCCCTGCTCATCGTCGCTTTGTTGCCATGGAAACCTGAGGATGAAAAGAGTTACTTGTAGATTAAATTAGATACTTGAAGTACAGCCACCCATCAAAAACACATGGCCAAAAAAGGATAAGCTATTTGGATAATATTCCTCAAATGTAGATAGAAACATTTTCACCCAGTCAGCCTTTGATGGGCTTTAGGCGCATTGATCAAATGCTTCAATGCGTATCAATGTACTAAACAAAGTCGCTGAATGCAGCATTTTTCACTTCTGTTTATGATAAAGCTTTCAGTAACATATTTATGAAACTGAAATAAGAACATGAAATATGATTTTCCTCAGCAGCGACTCTGAGTAATGGAAGAGATCCAGTCGAGTCATCTGTCACGTCTGCGTGTGCGTGTTCGTGTCTTCTCCAGACTACTTTGAAACATTTCTAAAGACTGCTACATTTCCACAGGCTTCAACAGATGAGTACACCGATGACGGGATGACATCCCAAAATGGTTGAGCCGATCACATGCTTACTGCCGGTCGGTGTGTTTGTGTGTGTGGGCTCATGTTTGTGTGAATGTCTCCTTTACAGATGGCCGCTCTCTGAAGGAGATTAGACTGGCTAGCCTTCCCTATGACGGACACGGACAGACCATCCCAATTCCCTGAAGGAACGAGCAACTAAGATAACAGGCATCCAAACCGAGGAGGCAGCAGCAGACACATAAACTGTTTCCCAGTCTGTCTCAATCAGAGTCCACTGAGCAGCCAATATAGAGCGTAATTTATTGTGCACCTTGTCCGCTGAATGAGGCCTAATGAATCAAGGAATTAGAGTGTTTATGGGTGGCAACAATCTCCGTCCCACTGCTTCATTA
This sequence comes from Rhinogobio ventralis, assembly GCA_039654625.1. Lineage (NCBI taxonomy): Eukaryota > Metazoa > Chordata > Actinopteri > Cypriniformes > Gobionidae > Rhinogobio > Rhinogobio ventralis. Next base: position 5,132,273 of record CM077214.1, on the reverse strand, counting down.
CAGCTCACTGAATTGCATGTTCCGGTAATGGACAGGCTTGGGGAACGGCAGTGCAAAGAAAAAGTAGCCTTCCAAACTACAGGCTACTTAGAAATATAACACAGCTAAGCTAAAAATACACTGTAAGCTACTATCAAAAAAAAAGCTTTTCATGAACCGTTCAATTGAACCAATTAACCAAAGACTTCCTACAGACATTTCACGAGAGCATGTTTGGTTTCTGCCTCAGTTTTGTTTAACTGAAAAGCTACAAGTGCAATGAAACACAAAAACCAGGAAAATGTAGCTTGTTACTGGAAAAGCTACACTATTATGAAAACAGCTGCTACCAAGAAATGTCCAGTCATTATATTACTCTATATTAGTCTAGCTATTTTCAGTTAGTTAGTTCCCTATAGAATACTTGGAACAGTATTACATAAGCAGAATATAAAATGCTTCCTGGATCATGACTTGTAAAAATGGGAATTACTACAGGATTAAAATGTTTTAAAATGTAAAACAAAGGAAATATATTTTAACTTGCGCAACAGGCTTTTAGAAAGCTGTGTCTTATGTCGAGATGGTGTACAAGACTCGAGATACAAGCTCTACAGTCAAAAATATCCCTCTAATGCATGTTTACATAGAAACACAATGCATTGTGTGAATGGCCCCAATCCTATAATGCATTACGACAAGCTCAGTGAAAAATCGTACTTTCAAGTTACATGTTAGGATGTTGCTAAGATAACAACATGATACTCTAAGCATAAAATGTATAGAAATGCAGTTCTATCTACTTAAAAAAAATATTTATGTAGTTTTTTATGTGTAGAGTATCATGAATGTAATTTGAAATTGATCATAAATGCAATTCATTCAATAAAAAATGCATCAATAAAACAGTTCTAATGAAAATGAACCATCATAATTTCATTCATTTAATGAAGAAAACTATCAATGATAATAATTAAATGTAATAAAAATTAACTATTTCTATACATTTTTATGCTTTATTAAATGAATTAAATTATGATTGAAATTTCGGATTACATGCAAGAGAATACAATACATTCAATACAGAAAACTATCAATAAAAAATGAACTATTTCTATGTATTTTAAGTGTACAATATCTTGAATGCTGAAATATTTCAATAAAATAGAAATATAATTTTCATTAGAACTATATTTACTGCATTTTTTATTGAATGAATTGCATTTATGATCAATTTCGAATTCGAATTTCAAGATACTCTACACATAAAAAAATCAAAGAAATATTTTTTTCAGTAGATAGAGCTGTATTTTTATGCTCATGTTAGCTTCGAAACATGTTAACAAGAAACTTAAATGAAAATAAGTCATGTCTCCTGCATGCTTATTGTGAGGAACGTTCTTTGTCATTGAATCAGTTTTTATTAAGTGATTCAATCATTTGTGAAGGAATATATATTTTTTAGGTAACCCATTCTGTTAATAGATAACTCAAAGGGGGGAAAGTAGAGAAAATGCCTGTCATATTTCAAGATTTATCAGCTGATCTCCCACCGGACTAAAGATTAACCAGAGCTCCATTGTGTTGGTCTGTATACCTGTTCACCTTTCTTTCTCAAGATCCCATGGGTAAACATACAACCACACACGCACAGAGCACAACACGCTTCACGGTATCAGCCCTCATGGTGATTAGACATAATTCAAGTTTAGCGCTCGCCAACAGGCCCAAACTACGGAGCTGTCGGGATGGAGGTCAATGTGTGTAAATATCTCCACACTTATTAATGTGTCAACGTTCTAATGTGGCCACAAACAGCCCACCGGGGACCTGTGGTGAAATAAAAATGGGTGGCTGAAACAAGGTTCGCCGCGCCATTATTTTTACACATCTTTATGACTCAATTTAGGCCGTGAGGAAATAAAAGAAGCCCACGTCAGAGACAAGGGTGCAGATGATTTACCGGGCCTGTATGTGTGTGTGTGACTGCAATAGTTCTGTCGGCTGGCGTGGGTGTCAGCGAGGGAAGTCTGCTAATGAATAGGGCTTATTTTGATGAGTCTCTTTAACCTTGGTTAAGAGGACTGGATGCACAGGTTCCGCCGGGGATCAGGTACGCTGTCATGGAACACTCGGTTGCCTGGCAGAAGCTTCTGTGTCTCACATGAGTGCAAAAAATGCCATTTTTCCCTTCCTAATTACCCAAACAGTCTCAATTAAAACTCACATTTTAAATGCAAATGAATGAGCTTTTATCAAAATAAGTATTTTTTTCCCCACTACCCAGACTTCATATTCCAGATGGACGCCATGGTTAGGAATTGATTAGTGTTTTTTTTTTTTATACCTCTTTTTTTTTACCAAGGTGGTATAATGGTAGCTTGGCTGCTGGGTTTTTAATTGTGTTGCAGCTTTTAGAAGAGAGCCGGTAGCGTCTGTAATGACGGTGACTTGCCTCGCATCGGGTTATTTTGCAGTTGTTTCTGAGCTGCTGGGGCGTACTAACACTGGAGGAGAGCGACAGTCAGTAATTAAAATTCTGTTCAGCATGACAACGCTGTTTCATGCCTCATTTTTCACACACAGGAGGAATACACAATCCACACCATGAACACAATAAGTAAATAACAGACGCACACTTACTGTCATAAGAGACATGCAAATGAGCAGAGGGAAATGAAATCAGCATGCCATGTTTACAGTTTACATAAACGTACAGTTTTAATGTAACTGCAGTTTACACATGTATGCAGTTTGGTGTACCTGATATAACAAGTTGACATGTTGTATGATGATATATGGAATATTCATGATAAGTTTGTGAGGATTTGCTGGTGATAAAAAAAATTCGAAACATTGTCATTATCGTAATGGCTTTAATATACTCGGTCATTAAGATTCCTGAAGAGTCTGTCATTAGACTAGTTTCATGGTCCTTGCAAATTGCGAATATTAGAGTTAAAGTCGTCACAAAACATTATTCGCAAAATACAGTTAATTTCCATAATCTGATGTATTTCCAATTGAACATTATATTTTTACAAACTTTGTTCTTTGGAATATGTGCACCGATGAATCATGTGTCACAGTTATGGACTCTTATTTTGATATTCTGTTTAGTTCCTGTTTCCCTGCTCTGTTTAGTTTCAGTTTCCTGGATTACTGATTATGTCCTTGTTTGTTTCTGTGGTTACTTAGGATTTGCATCTGTCTTTCATTATGTTTGCCTTGTATTTACAGTCCCTGTTATGTTCAGTCCCTTGTCGATTCTCGATCATTATTTACGTAGTTAGAGTTTCTCCTATGTTGTTACTGTTATCCCCTGATCCGCCTTGTTAATAAAAGCTGTCTATTTGTATCTTCTTCACCTTTGTGTGTGTTAACTGCTTTTTAAAGAAGAACAGAACCCCTCCTTGTTGAAAGAAAAACAGCATATGCTGGTTAGGTATGTTTTGAAGCATGGCAGCTGGTTTGAGCTGGTTTATGCTGGTCCTTAGTTGGTCGTGAGCTGGTTTAAGCTGGTCCTGAGCTGGAGCTAGTTTCTTAGGACTATCTTAGGACCAGCACTTGACCGGCACTTGATCAGCTTAAACCAGTTCATGACCAGCTAAGGACTAGCTTAAACCAGCTGCCATGCTTCAAAACATATCTAACCAGCATTATTTATACTAAATAAAGAAAAGTGATGGATTTACCAGCAGTACGCCTCCTCCTCTTGGACCACACAAGGGATTTTCTTGACCTGGCGTGCCTGACACACTATCCGAACTGCTCCCTCTGTGTGTTTCATAATACCAGCCTCAACGAGCAGTCCAAGGCACGCCTGCCTGGAGATGGTCCTTGAAGACTTTTGTGGATTATTTCGAGATGGTGCTCCTGCACTGCGATTCCCCTTTCACTATCTGTGAGGCAGAGGAGGAGGAGCCCGTTAGCCCTGCGCCTGCCACATACTCAGAAACCCTGAGCCCGAGGTCCACCACAGACCCTGAGCCTGAGCCCACCACAGACCAAGCGCTAGAGCCGGATCCTACCATGGAACAAGAGGCAGCCACAGCGTCTGTCCCGGAGCCAGAGTTGGCCACCATGTCAGTCCCGGATTGAGAGCCTGCCACCTGGATCATCACAGAGTTTATGAACGCTGCCCAGTCCATCCCGGAACCAGGAGTGGACCATTGCCTGTGGATCCAGTTCCCTCCCTACTCCCCACCTTGAAACCCACTCATTAACCGCCAAACTCGTCTCGGCTGTTTCGATGCTCCGGGCCCATCCAGTGAACTTCCTCTTCCATTGTTCCTCCCTGGTCCCATCCACTCCGCTGGTTCCATCCAATTGCCTTGATCTGCAGTCTTTGCTGGTGTTGTTCAGCTCCCCAAGACTAGCTCCGTGCAACTCTGTGCAACCGGCTGCGCCTTGGGCCTCCCGATCCCCAGCTCGTCACAGCATTACGGAGTACCCAGCCACACATCAGGCCTCCAGGCCCATGTCTCCACCTCGGCCTGTCAGCTCCACCCTGGCTCTGCGCTCCTGTGGGTCCACCGTGGTCCATCAGCCCTAGGACTCCTCCAGGTTCCCTTGTCCATCCAGCTCAGCCTTGGTCAGTTGTCGCTCTGCTTCCAATACAGACTTCTGGATCTCCAAATGCGCCTTGATCTTCCACACCTTCGGTTTCACCAGGCTCCTCCTTCATTCCAGCTTCCCTGTCGTCCTCACTTTCTCCATCATTGCCCCGGTCTGCCGAGCCTCCGTTTCTGCCACGGTCCCGTGAGCCAGCAGGTCCACCTTGGGCTTCCGGGCCGTGGATGTCCGTCAGCCTCTCAGCTCCGCCTGTGTATCCATCGCTTTTGGCTGCGCCTCCATCAGTCAGTCCCCAAGTTCCGCCCCAGCTCCTCCCACCGCGGTGTCTCCCTCTACCGGTTCCTCCTCTTCCCTGTCCATCACCAGGTCCAAGCCCTCAACCAAAGCCCCCACCCACCACAGTTGAAATAGTTATCAGTTATATCAGGAGGGGGACTACTGCCACAGTTATATTCTGTTTTTTTTTCCCTGATTTGTTTAGTTTCGGTTTCATGGGTTACTAATTATATCCTCGTTTGTTTCTATGGCTACTCAGATTTACACCTGTCTTTCATTATGTTCGCCTTGTATTTATGTTATGTTCAGTCCTTTGTCGGTTCTTGATAATTATTTACATTGTTAGCATTTCTCCTATGCTGTTCCTGTGATTCCCTGAGTATTTTGCATCGTTAATAAGACTGTCTATTTGTATCTTCTTTGCCTTTGTGCGTGCTGAGCACTTGTTACCTCAATCACAATAAGACCAGAACCATGTGTTAATAAAGAAAATAGAAAATAAGGGTTCATTTTGATTTCATGATTCCTTTTTGTATTCACTTGAAAATATTCATGAAAGTCCCAAAGTCATATTTTTTCAATGTACTACAAGTTAATAATTAATTTAGACAAATATATTTATTGTTATATTTAAAAGAAAATTAAATATTCCTCCTTGTGTTTATTTAATTAATACCAGACTTTTACTATTGTATTTAATATTACACAAATAAATAAATATTGAGATTGAAATTATATACTGAATATTGTTGAAAGACTTTTGTTATGTATGTCACATAGCACTGTGGTGCATTTCTACAAACTCAAATTTACCCCAATCTGATTATCTTTTCTAGGTGTGATTTGTAATAACGGACACGTGTGGACATTTATCACAAGTACACAACTGTGCATTCAGTGACTAGTTAGTATGACTGAAGGCAGACGCGTGTAGGTCTACAGGGATCGTGTCCATGGGCCTAGTCAATTATTGTCAGTCAGTTATCAGTGTTTCTCCCGGTATGTGAAGGTCTCAGCGGAGTAGGAGCCCACAGTCTCCGCGGCTCCTCAGCATTTAACCTGGGCCTCCACACTCTCGGCTCTTTCGTCAAAAGCATCCTGCCTATTTTGTTTCCCAGCACCGCTGAGAGTTATTGCTCGTGACAACTGCAGTTCTCTATTTTCTCTTGCTCTCTCTCTCTCCACTTGCTGGGATAGTATTACCCTGTGATATTCTAGCACTCTCTATTAAATATGCATGAACCCTAGAGATGAAATTAATTTTGGGTATGTTCACTTTTGAATGTTCAAATATGCCTTCATCTGCCTTTGTATCAAACCTTGAATGTGTAATTTCATTTAGGATAGAGGCAGTAGATTAAAGCAGCACCATTTTGGCCAGTGATCAATGCAACGCTGAAAAAGAAACGCACCAAAAAATATTGATATCGGGGGGGTAATTCTGATGAAAACTGGGGTTCAGTTAAAAGACCTAAAGCCATTTCAGTAAAGAATGTCTGGAATGAATTAAAGTCAAATATTTCACCAAAAAAAAAAAAAAAAAAAAAAGAAATCATGTTATCGTTTAATCATTCTCATGCCGTCCCAAAACTAATTTAAATATGCATACATTCAAATGTTGGCACATTAAGATGTCTTGTGACCAACATGGTGTGAGCTGCCCAGTGTTATTTTGGTATCATTAAGATACTATTATATTTTTCATAAAAATTTTGAATGACCATTTTACCATTTTTATACATTTTTTATGTCTGTATAGTTTTTATTAATTTTTATTTGCAAATTCCCAGAGCTTAGGCTGCTGACTTGTTGCCTTGCTGCCCTATCAGGCAATGACTTCGCATGCAGGGTTTACACACAAAGATAATTCACGAGGCAGCATAACGGTTTGGGATACATCTATGCTGCCTTCAAAAATCAATTAGATGAAGGTATCTCGGGACACAGGAAGTGAAGCTAAACATTGGATTCAGACTTTGCTTGATGCTTTCCTACCTAGAAATGCATCATCCGAAGGCAGCATTTTTAAGCTTTTGGATGCAGCCAATGTTTCAAATGGGATGACTACGAACACAGCTGTTTTAGGCCAAACGGAGAGGAAAAAACTGAAAGAAACTGCCATTCCGTCACTGTCAGTTCCGCTCAAACCCCTGAAGCACAACACTGTCTTGTACAGGTAAAAAAGCTGTTGCCATAGTTTTACCATAACGCTGTTTAAAGAGTAGACAAATTCAGTGATAAACCTACTCTTACAATAACTGTTCTGTTAATAACCCTCTTCCGATCCGACTGTCTGTGCAAAAATACGGAAGTATAATTTGTAGTTTTCACAAAACCCTGAAGCTGTCAAAAGAACTTTTGAGTGAACTTTTGCTGATAAATAAATGGGAATTTCTCAGTCCAGGTAACATGGAGAAAGAGTAATCATTGTTTATTTACATATACTATCAGCGATGATACACGTTAAACTAAAGACTTTTGCCTCAATAATCTCCTAATTATTAATAGTAAGGCAGTTGTTAAGTTTAGGTATTGGGTAGTATAAAGGATGTAGAATGGTCATGCAGAATAAGCAGTTAATATGTGCTTAATAAGTACTAATAAACAGCCAATATCCTAATATCCATGCTAATAAGCAACTAGTTTTTGTTAAGTATTGGACCCTAAACTAAAGTGTTACCATATAAAAAGTTCATGCAAAATATTAATATATACTATAATTGTATATAAATAATGGTAAAATAACACTGGCATATTTGAAAGAATTTGAAATGTTATAGAACTGTAGCATATTTTTAGCAGCAAATAAAATTTCCATCTTTTCCTCACACAAAATGATTTGGAAATATAGTGCAAAAGTCATATTAACAACTTTTAAGATACTTCAGAACTTTTGTATTTTTAGAGCTCATCCGCATTCATGGCTTTTCACTTCCACTGTATGGAAAAGAGCAGCTTGAACATTCGTCAAAATATCTCCTGTTGTGTTCCACAGAGGAAAAAGTCATACAGGCTTGGAAAAAACATGAGGGTGAGTCAATGATGACAGAACTTTAAATTCTGGGCAAACTAAGCCTTAGATCATCCCCAAATATCTGTCATAACCGTGTCGTTGTTGTTGAAGGCTCCAGCTGTGAAGCTTCCCGTAAGTCCCACACTCACTAGAGTTGAGTTCCAGCATAAAAGCAAAGTGTGTGATTGGTTCCACACACACATTCACTCTAACTACATCTGCATAATTACATTCTGCAGCAGAGAAGTCTCTCTGGAGCCGTATTGTTTGGAGACCAGTCAAATCCCCTCTCAGGCAGATAACCCAAAGGCTAACCACAGCTGATTTGAGAAAGGCGTTTTTTACTCTTTTCCCCTCAGAGTTATAATTGGAAATCCAGTTTACCATCTTTTTATCGATGGCAATACTATGAGCCTAACTGCTAACCCTAAACCTTGATTAGGGTGCGTCAATAACAGTTCGGGTTAGATGTGGCAGGTCGCTAGTAGGCGACCCCTCGGTTCTTATCAAGTAAAGTGTTTTTTGATTAGTGTTAATGGGGATTGGTAATGGCCTTTGGCTGTTACATGGACAGTCATGCTTCAAGTCAGGGCGCACTGTGGGAGTTGTTTGTTGTTGCAGATGCACACGCATAATTGCTTTTCTCAAGGGCACATAAGCCATGCGTCGCTCTCCTATATTGTGTGTGCGCAGAGAAAGTCATAAATCCATTCACAGTGTTTTGCAGCTATTTTTTGAGTAATGCTTTAATGTTTTGCGCTCGCATGCACCTGGGTGGTACAAACAAGACAGGTTAAACTGCATCGGTGCATGCGCTTTCTTTTCGCCTGCCGTTCCTTTCGGGCTTTGCCCTTGCATGCTAATGCATGCTTAATATTATTCTTATGAACTGCCAGTGACAGTTCATATGTTAGCCAGCACTCTGTCAAATTAATGTCAATTCCATTAATGGCACTGTCCATTTTCTCGCTCTCTCTCTTTCGCCGCTCAAAGTTTCTTTCCCCCGGTGTGGTCACAGTGGGCCGCCGCCGCTCTGAAAAGATGAAAGACGGAGAGGAGAGAATTAACGTCCAGGGTCATTTATCAAGAACGGGCCCCAAAAGTGCAGATGAAACTCTGCCGATGAAAATCTGTCCTGAGAAATGTCACTGAGATATTAGGTTTAATATATCAAATCATGGGTCTTCCCAACAGTGCTGAGCCAACACCAGTTCACCGCCTCATGCTGTGCGTAAACATCAGCTTTATAATCTACAGGAAATGGTCAGCACGCGGGAAACCGCACAGGCAGCAAAGTGTCGCGAAAGGTGTCGTGATTGATGTCTGCTTTTGTGAGCTATCATTTGTCCTACGATAAAATTTGAGAATCTAAGCAAACCATCAGTTCGCTATCTGCCACATGAGGAATGAGCTCTTTTCTAACCCTGCGTCTCTGTAGTCGTGATCGATGTTTGGTTTTAGAAACCAATGTGGTGAAAAGCAGCTGTGATTGTTCAGAAGACAATGCTAGTTTTGATGAATGCTGCTCACCTGCATTCTGGGCAAACTCACAGTTCTTGCTGATTTTGAAATTAAAATTGATAAACAAGGTGTGAGAGAGTTAGCCACCACTTACCAACCGGGCCAAAGAGATCAAAGTTTGGCTGGTTAGCTCTGCCCAGTTAATTCTTACTGGTAGATTTTTAGTTTTAATAAAAATCAACCTTTGGAAGTGCCTGTAATTAAAGAAATATCTATAAAGGGACACACCAAACCGACGCCAAAGAACTAGCGCTGATGAAAGCCGACTGTGTTGTCGCCTCGCGTCAGGGAAAAAAACAGCACCTGAACACACCAAAAGGACTACAGGAGACTGACAAACTAGCACACGCGTTCTGTGCCTGCGTGTGAAGGAGATAACTGTCTATTTAAGCAGATATATATTCGTCTATATTCGTCATTCAAAAAGGGAAAACTAAGACTGCAGGGATACAAACCATAAACAAAGCAGCGCTTGCTTACTATTTTGAATATCAATCACGCTGATCACATTCTTTATTCCACTCCGCTCATGTTATTATGAAAATATTCGTGCAGTGTTGCTCAGGTAAGATGACGTGAAATTATAACAGCCTTCTGTCTGTTCAGGTTTGATTTACTTGCTCGCTTTCATCACTTTTGCTCTGTCACGCTAAGCAGAGTTCTCTCTCTTACTGACGGCCCGACGCCAATTCTATATGTTGAATCAGCCCAAAAAAGAAAGTCGGCATCTGACTAGAGCCAACGGTGCAGAACACCCCGAAAAACTAAGTCAGCCGGCTTGTTGTGTCCCTGGCTTAAAGGACAGGGCTCCCACTCTTTTTCAGAGATAATTTTCCAGAGATCCTTAAATAAAAGATAAGGATCACAGCCTAAAGTAATATATTTCTCTTTCCAGAAGTCTTAAAAAACCTGTATAGTTTGTTTTAACTCTTTCCCCACCAGCATTTTTTTTTTTTTTTAATTGTCAGCCAGCGCCAGTGTTTTTGATCATTTTCACAAAAGTTTCATGGACCCCAGAATATTTTGTTGTATGAATATCTGAACATGCAATGGCAAAAGAAAGAACTGCTTGTGCTTATTAAAAAGTTTTATTTTAGCTTCATTAAAAAAAGCAACATTTTCAGCAAAAAGCTGAGAAAATCTACATCTGGGTCGGATTCAGAACGATTATCAAAACACAGATGGAGTCCATCAACACCCCAAAGCTTCACAGTCCCATAGCTCGTCCTGGGATGACATTTCATTCAGTAACATTAGGCAGTTTTGATTTATATGCTGTTTAATGTTGTTGATCGCTTAATTTTATATATGCATATGTTTCCACATGATATCGCTTGTTTCTGCATCTTCTTCGCCTGTGTTTTGATCATAGACTGTAAAAAAAGATGGATGATGCATCTTTACTTTCTTCCATTGTGGTAAGTGAAGCCACCAGTGTGCAAATACTGCGCTGACATCTTGAGTCTCAAGTCTGCAAAGTAGTGAGCATGAAGTGGAGCGGCGATATCAAGGTCCCGCCCTCATTCCCGCCTAATCAATCATATGCCTGAACGTTTTGTAAAATAAACAATTATGGAAATGTAGAAATTAAAGTAAAAGTCTGTTGGTACCTCAGTGACTTCACTCAGAGAAGCTGTCAATCTCAGCAGTCAATCATAACACCCCCGTTTTTATACAAACACTTGAACTAACATCAGCGTGATGAAAACTGAAATGACAGAAACCATCCCTTCATTTATTTGAAGTGTAATTTAAATGTTTAGTTTGTCTATGTCCCATTAGATTACATGGGGAGGGTGGGGTTTATGACCTATACTGGGACCAACCACCTGGGGGCGATCAAAACGCTTTGGCTTCACTTTTCAGGACTCATGTGGCACACTTGGGCTGAATCCGAAATCGCCCCCTATACCGTCAAATAGTGCACTATTTGAAGGGACAGCCATTTGTAGTGGTGTCCGAAACCATAGTGGACGTTATTGAGTGCACTAATTCTATCCCACAATGCACCGCAATAACTAGTGTACAGCTGATGTACACACAACGGCTGTCCGAATTCACTTACTCGTTTTCATTCACTCCTTTAAGTGATTTCGGATTCAGCCCTGGTTTTGATCTGGAGATTCTGTACTCTTTCAGAAGATGTGTAATAGCGCCACCTACCATATAACAGTGAAAACATGGAAAGCCGGAAATGTCTGCCAATGGCGAGAAAAGAGTTCATTTTGTTTTTATTTTATTATTGACAGTAATCATTGTACTTCAATCCCTAGCATTAATCTGGTGTGTTAATATAATATCAACAAACAAGATATCACAATTTCATAAATAATGCTATGGGTTTAATGTTTCAAAATTAATACAATTTTGAATGATAAAAAAATTAAAGATACTTTCAAAATTAAACTAACACCGCCAGTAGGTGGCAGCAAATAATGCACTTAAAAAGTGATTCATTGGAGTCAATCTTTCAAACGATTCATTCAAAACGCTTATAAATTTACGAACGAAGCAAATAATGGTCTTATGAATCACTTTCTCAAACGATTCATTCAAAATTGTAGATTCGTTCAGAAACGAAACACCACTGTGTGTTTGCTAAGAAGCGTTCTGCTACTATTTTGTTTGGCCCAATTGACTTCCATAGTTTTTTTTTTCCCTACTATGGAAGTCAGTGGTTACTATCAACTGTTTGGTTTCCAACATGTTTTTTTAGCAGAAGAAAGAAACTCATACAGGTTTGGAACAACTTCAGGGTGAGTAACCGATGACAACATTTTCATTTTTGGGTGAACTATCCCTTTAAGATTTAAAATTTGTTGCGTTTTAAAGAAATCTTGCTAATGCTACTTAGTCTTACTTAGTAAAACAGCAAAATATTTCATTTTGCCAGGCCACGTAAAAATCTAAACTACTGAAAAAGAAAAAAAATCTTTAAAGTTGAACCCAGGTGATGAATATGAAAAGCATTGTTCTTTTTCTTCTCTGTTCAAGCAAGTGCTGGAAAGCAGATCAGTAATAAGGCTCTTGATACCATCTCCAATAACAGACGAGAAAGCAGTGAAGCATACAGCCCTTAATCAATGAAACATCCAGCGTCAGATACTGTACATTGTACAGTACAGCAGAGATTTGTTCAATCTGCTTGCAAAAAAAGCATCAAAAAGTCCCACATTCATCATTCACGTTTTATCGAGCTGCAAAAGCTGGAACATTACGCCAGTTTATTTCTTCATGGATTTATTCATTCATAAATATTCATCCTCCACATATGTCACACACACACACATGATTTATCTGAAAGAGAAATATTGCTTTTCTAATATTACACACAGAGATTTATTGTCTCTCATTACCATTGTTATCGCAGTAGCTTTCAAGTAATCTATTTTTACCACTATGGGCGTTCACTATTTACTGCACAGGAATATCATTCGGGATCATACATCTTTCTCCAGAAATCCATATAAGTGTGGAATCAAAGGCAGAAATCTGCAGCACAAAGCATTCTGGGACCCCACAGTGCCTGAATTAAGCGTCTCTTTAATGGAAATGGTCTATTTTCCAGGGCATTAGAATGATCCAGGCCTGGAGTTTAATTGGAGCGCTGTGTTTAAGAAGAGTGATGTATGAAAAGAAGTTAAAGTCGGGCAAGTCCACACATCTGGGCTTGATACGGGCCCAGGCTTAATCATTCAGATGAGATCAGATTCTGATTTAAGACGGAAGGAAATAACAAGGGAGAAATGAAATGGTAATTACTATTGATTACCTATGTGCATATGACCCCACAAGCCTGGCTTTGCATACTTAAATCAACTTAAATAATTGGATTTGCTAATTTTTGTATGTGTAAGCGAGAGTGTGTATGGCTAGGACTATGAAATGCGTCCATGCTCAGTGAAAGAATAAAAAAGTGACTTAAGAGATTATGTAACTTGACTCTATTGATGAATTGCCTCACCTTTAGTCTGATTTGAACGTGCACTGGATTTATTGGTGAAGTTCGGTACATCGGTCATTGCATTGCACTCGATTTGACTTTAGCAAACGTATGATTCTACAAACATATGAATCATTTATTATGTGATCCTTCTTTACAAACAAATACTGCACATATGCCATGAATACACATGCAGTATGATGAAGATCAGGAGGTGAGAAGCAGTTGTGGTGTGTGTCTGACAGAAGCATGAGTGACCATGCTGCAGAACACGTGCTCACGGCTGTGTTCGTGTGATGATGCACTGCTGCCCCCTACTGGATGGACAGAGAATCGCATCACTATAGCAAACGCTAACTATCATACAGACTTTATAGCCTACGTTCTACATAATCAGAATTTGGTTTGTAAATGGGTTTGTTTCAAAATGTTCTGATTCATGTAATAAAAGACATGTTCCAAATTCAAATGTCTTTTTAATTTCACAATGGATATGAGAACAGAATGAAGGGCTCATTACAGATTTTGTCATCGTGTGAGCCAAAATGGTCAAAATCTTCTGATGTTTTTTCACCATGGAAATATTTGTTATATACAAAAAATTTGTTTACTTTTTTGTTGACACTAATAAAATAATGTCTTGTGGATCACATTGAGCTTTTTACTGTAAATACAGATTCAGGCAGTAGGTAACAATTGACTGGGAAAAGTCAATAATGTAGTACACAAAAAGAACATGAACATTTGTATTTATACAGTACAATTATTTTTTGAAGAAATGTTTTACATGTAAGCTTAAAATTATATCTTCCTATTGCTCATCCATGACAAAAAAAAATTGTGTTTACAGGCAACACATTTCTACATAAATAAATGTACTGTATACACCGATCAGGCATAACATAATGACCACCTTCCTAATATTGTGTTAGTCCCTCTTTTGTGACCCCCTGACCCGTCGAGGCATGGACTCCACTAGACCCCTGAAGGTGTGCTGTGGTATCTGGCACCAAGATGTTAGCAGCAGATCCTTTCAATCCTGTAAGTTGCGAGGTGGGGCCTCCATGGATCAGACTTGTTTGTTCAACACATCCCACAGATGCTTGATTGGATTGAGATCTGGGGAATTTGGAGGTCAAGTCAACACCTCAAACTCGTTGTTGTGCTCCTCAAACCATTCCTGAACCATTTTTGCTTTGTGGCAGGGCGCATTATCCTGCTGAAAGAGGCCACAGCCATCAGGGAATACCGTTTCCATGAAAGGGTGTACATCGTCTTCAACAATGCTTAGGTAGGTGGTACGTGTCAAAGTAACATCCACATGGATGGCAGGACCCAAGGTTTCCCAGCAGAACATTGCCCAAAGCATCACAATGCCTCCGCCGGCTTGCCTTCTTCCCATAGTGCATCCTGGTGCCATGTGTTCACCAGGTAAGCGACGCACACGCACCCGGCCATCCACGTGATGTAAAAAAAAAAAGAAGCAATTTGAGCTACAGTAGCTTGTCTGTTTGATCGGACCACATGGGCCAGCCTTCGCTCCCCACGTGCATTAAAGGCTTGGCCACCCATGACGCTGTTGATACTGACCACTGCAGACCGGGAACACCCCACAAGAGCTGCAGTTTGGGAGATGCTCTGACCCAGTCATCTAGCCATCACAATTTGGCCCTTGTCAAACTTTGAGGACAAAATGTTCACTTAATGCCTAATATATCCCACCCACTAACAGGTGCCGTGATGAAGAGATAATCAGGGTTATTCACTTCACCTGTCATGAACATAACCACATGGTTATGTAACCAACATAACCACCTTCACCACACGGTCATAATGTTATGCCTGATCGGTGTAAATACAAATGAGTTCTTATGTAGCTGCTACTGTTCAGGGTTGTTATATGTATATACACTCACCTAAAGGATTATTAGGAACACCATACTAATACTGTGTTTGACCCCCTTTCGCCTTCAGAACTGCCTTAATTCTACGTGGCATTGATTCAACAAGGTGCTGAAAGCATTCTTTAGAAATGTTGGCCCATATTGATAGGATAGCATCTTGCAGTTGATGGAGATTTGTGGGATGCACATCCAGGGCATGAAGCTCCCGTTCCACCACATCCCAAAGATGCTCTATTGGGTTGAGATCTGGTGACTGTGGGGGCCATTTTAGTACAGTGAACTCATTGTCATGTTCAAGAAACCAATTTGAAATGATTCGAGCTTTGTGACATGGTGCATTATCCTGCTGGAAGTAGCCATCAGAGGATGGGTACATGGTGGTCATAAAGGGATGGACATGGTCAGAAACAATGCTCAGGTAGGCCGTGGCATTTAAACGATGCCCAATTGGCACTAAGGGGCCTAAAGTGTGCCAAGAAAACATCCCCCACACCATTACACCACCAGCCTGCACAGTGGTAACAAGGCATGATGGATCCATGTTCTCATTCTGTTTACGCCAAATTCTGACTCTACCATCTGAATGTCTCAACAGAAATCGAGACTCATCAGACCAGGCAACATTTTTCCAGTCTTCAACTGTCCAATTTTGGTGAGCTTGTGCAAATTGTAGCCTCTTTTTCCTATTTGTAGTGGAGATGAGTGGTACCCGGTGGGGTCTTCTGCTGTTGTAGCCCATCCGCCTCAAGGTTGTGCGTGTTGTGGCTTCACAAATGCTTTGCTGCATACCTCGGTTGTAACGAGTGGTTATTTCAGTCAAAGTTGCTCTTCTATCAGCTTGAATCAGTCGGCCCATTCTCCTCTGACCTCTAGCATCAACAAGGCATTTTCGCCCACAGGACTGCCGCATACTGGATGTTTTTCCCTTTTCACACCATTCTTTGTAAACTCTAGAAATGGCTGTGCGTGAAAATCCCAGTAACTGAGCCGATTGTGAAATACTCAGACCGGCCCGTCTGGCACCAACAACCATGCCACGCTCAAAATTGCTTAAGTCACCTTTCTTTCCCATTCTGACATTCAGTTTGGAGTTCAGGAGATTGTCTTGACCAGGACCACACCCATAAATGCATTGAAGCAACTGCCATGTGATTGGTTGATTAGATAATTGCATTAATGAGAAATTGAACAGGTGTTCCTAATAATCCTTTAGGTGAGTGTATATATATATGTGTGTGTTGCAATTTAACAAACATTCCATGTCATAAATATTAATGGATTATAACATGCCTGACAGCTTTTGATCACTGAATGGATCATTCAATGCATGTAAAGATGAAAGAATGTTTATAAGTTGTGAAGAGTTTGACAGTTTCACTGAGAATCAATCAATCAGTTTTGATCCATAAGCCATGTGCATTTAGTCATTGTGCAAATTCTAGACAATTGTATGAACTCTTTTTCACACGTGCCAAAACAAATGCACTTTGCTTAAATCAATAAGAAATTCTAATCTGAACTTTTGAGAAAAAAAAGTCTCATTCGAGAATTGAGCCGAAGCGACTGAGAAAAACTGTAATAAATAAACAGAACACATGTTACAACAGCGTTTCAAAATTTTCCGTAAAAATAAAGGGTACATTAGAAGTTGGCACATAACTAGCGTCGAGGAAACTACAACAACAAAGAATAGCCTGGCTCGAAATGGTCAGTTCTGCTAAGTTCTGCTATGCAGTATCTATATTTGGTTGCCATCATAATAAAATTGATAAAATAATTTCAGCATGTTTGATTCTTATAGGCTGTATTTGCCGGTTATTGTTCACTTAAACAGATCGTCCCAATATAGAATAGTCTTGATAATTATTGACGTATAAAGTTTCCAATTACAATATTACAAAACTTGACCACATCCCCTTACACAGACAATAAACAAGATACATGAATGAGCCATATTCTATCTATGTAGGCTTACTGATCTGTGTGTAGATTAACTTCATCCTCCATTCTTAACTCTGGCACAACAGAGGCTAAATTTAGCCTTTGTTTAATTAGGACATTTAAGTAGCTTTTATAAATGTTCTTTAGAAAAAAAAAAAACATTACTGGTGTACATCTTTTCATCCGTTGCTTTCAGCCAATGAGAAATACATTTTTCTATTAAGATATTTGCCCATTAATTTCCTAAGACATTTTGTACTATAAGAAGACATTTTTTTCAAAGCTAATTAAATGTATGCATCATCTTTTATGAAAAAGAATAGGCTAAATTTCAATCAGAATAACAAGACAGACAGCCTTATTGAAATTTATTGATTTTATTTAAGAAATTGAAATGCTATTACCAATGAATTAAATGAAATCAGTCACAGCACAGAAGCTCAATATGAAGTGGCATGTTTAATGCAGCTCAGAGGTGACATGAATGTATTACCAATGCAATTAGAATTGCATAAATAATATAATGAGATTAGAAAAATGTGTATTCATTCAGTAACGAGACACCAGTCTGTGTTGCTCGGAGACACAATGTTTCTGCTGTGGTTTTAATTGGAACTATTTTCATTGAAGAAATGGAGCAAAAATAGGCAATTGACAATATTTTGTCAGCTTTTTGGTAATGTGGAAAACACCCTAGATACTATTTTTCAGAACTCATGTGAGCCGATGCGCATCATTTGGGCCCAACATTATTCCACTTTGAGAAAAAGTGGAATCGGTAACATAATTATTAAGGGCTTAGCAAGGGACATTGACAACCTGGCTTTTTACGACACTTTCTCGTGCTTTGGGGAAGTTCTGTTGTGCAGAGTGGTCTGTGACAGTAATGGAGAAGCTAAAGGCTATGGTTTCGTCCATTATGCCACACTCAAGGCTGCTGAGTTGGCAATTAGGATGAAGCCATTAGAGGAACGCCAAGCAAAGTGAAATGCCAGTGAAAGCCAGTCCAGTCCAGACCCGCTCAAAAGAAAGACTACAGACTCCATGTGTCAGACCTGCCATACAGCTTGGACAGTGAGGAGCTGTGCTCAGATGTGTTTCTGTTTTCAGATGGGTCTCCAGCTCAAATGTTGAAGAACAGACGGAGCATGGGTAATGGGTTTGTCTCATATTCCTCTTTGATGATGTCGTTATAGCTATATCAGTAATGATTGGCTATATTGTCGGCAACCGGCCATTAAAGGTCACTTTCTTTCAGAATGCAAAGGTAAATAGAACCCAAGCAGCCTCGACATTTTAACCTTTTTTTTTCCATAAAAATACATTTTGCCACAAGCCCCTGTTTGTAACCTTGCTGTCAGCATCATACCATGTAAATAAACAATGGAGAACCGGCCTGGCAGCCGATTTGGCCCGCTGCCCTGTATTTATTTATTTTTTTATTGTTATATATTATTGCTTGCCGAATGTACTAAAGTGATTATTTCTGAATTCGCCATTCAATAATAAATCTCTAATAAATCATGAATCAGTTAGTCTTGACTGGCAACGCGAACAGAGTAAAGGCCCATTCACACCAAGAACGATAACGGTCTGTTTATTCTAAGCTTGTGCGCTGCGGTTTCAATGCATGTAGCCTACAACATTAAAGGAACACGCCGACTTTTTGGGACTTTATCTTATTCAGAGTTAGATAAATCCATACATACCATTTTTATCTCCGTGCGTGCCATGTCTGACGCACCCACCGCTAACCTAGCTTAGCACAAAGACTGGAGGTAAACGGCTCCAGCTAGCCTACTGCTCAATAAGTGACAAAATAACGCCAACATTTTCCTATATATATATTGTGATGTGTAAAGTTACATCATGTACTAAGACCGACGGAAAAGTTGAAAAGTTGCAATTTTCTAGACCGATATGGCTAGGGACTATACTCTCATTCCTGCGTAATAATCAGGGATCTTTGCTGCCGTACTATGGGTGCAGCAGCGCAATGATATTACGCAGCGCCTGAAAACAGGCTAACTTCCGTCAACATAACCAACGTGACAACCTGCTTGCACAGAGAGCGTGCTGGGGACTATTTTCAGGCGCTGCGTAATATCATTGCGCCGCTGCAGCCATGGTACGGCAGCAAAGTTCCTGGATTATTACGCAGGAATGAGAGTATAGTCCCTAGCCATATCGGTCTAGAAAATTGCAACTTTTCATTTTCCATCGGTCTTAGTACACGATGTAACTATACACATCACAACATGTAAATAGGAAAATGTTGGCGTTATTTTGTCATTTATTGAGCAGTATTGCAGTACATGTTGCATGTACACGGCTTTAACCAGCCAGCAATGTCCAGCATGCTATGTTTCGAGCAAATCTAGTGTAATCGCTCTAATCTAACAGAGAATTTAGCTGACATAAACCCTATTCGGATGGGATTATGGAGAGGTGGGGTAAAACATACCAGAGCTCAGTGATTTTAGTCCCGTCCGAATGTGCCATCTTATCATGTGCCAATTATTATTACAGGAAATGTCAGGAAAGATTACAGCGACTTTTACCTTCTGTAAAAAGTTCCGGAAAAATTACCTTCGGTGTATGGGATAGCCTGGATGAGTGTGAGATTTCAAACAAAATGCCTGTGAAAAGGTTAAGTGCAGGTTTTCCAGACTTTTTGACTTAAACGTGGCTGGGGCATCTATTATTTTACTCACACTGCTGTCCGCCATCCCGTTAAAAACCTCTTTTTCTTAGGTTAGTTAACTTATGTTCACATTTCCCTCATTTATGTGTTGAGTGCCACCTCGAGGAGCCATGAAGTAGTGACGCTGAGAGCAGGGAAATCTATTTACAGCATTAACTTATTTTATTAATTAAAATATCAATATTTGGCACCAGCATATCAATTCTCGTATCACACAGAGCAGGACTACGATATATTGCCATATTGATATTTTGTCCCACCTCCAGTCAGAACGGTGTAAATGCAACAAAAACTCAGAACTCAAAACCCAAACAGGCATAAAAACACATTTTACAAACCAATAGCAAATGTTATATTGAACGTGTAATCAATGTGCAATTAACAAATAATCTAATACCATTAAATATTAAAGTGTCTGTATAATATGTGTTATTGTATTAAATTGTAGGATGTGTTTTGTTTGTTTTATGGAAGTTTGGTTAATCAGGCTAAGAGACTATTCCTTTTTATTAGGCAAATGTGTCATTAAATTGTCAACAAATGTATAAAACTGATCCGAGATCAAGTAAAAAACCCTATAGAGACTGGTTCATGGGTTCAGAGAGATCAAACAGCAGACACTGATTTTCCCACATTATGATTGTGGTCTTTATTGGTCAGGCAAATGTTAACACTTGATGATGCAATACAATCAAACATCAAACGGTGCTTTAGCAATGTGGACTTCACCGCATACAGCGCTTGATACCGGAAAGTGGATTTCTGCTTCTGTCTGAGGACTTCAGAGAGAGAGAAATGTGCTTTGAAGCGTGACACTATTACAGACGTGGCGGGTGACAGCGGGGCCGCCGCTTGCAATACGGCGTCAGGAGTGAGAGGGCATAAAACAGTAAACAGCACAGCGTCTCACACTCTCCTACGATTAACACTGATTTCTGCAAAATAACAAAGGGTGACATTTTTCGAACAAAGCGCTGACAAAACAAAAAGAAGCGGGCCTGGAGAACAAGTGTCAACGTCAGCGCTCGCAGGACAGACTGGCCCATCTAAAGCATGACCTTTGAACGCCGTCGTTATTTGGATGAGGTTAAATGGCAGCCGTGGCCTCAGACTCTCTGGGCCGGTTGAGGGTCACGTGTTCCAGCTGTCCAGAGTCTGACACGTCGTAGCTGGTCTTGTACTTGGCTAAGATCTTCATGAGTGGACGTAGCTTCAGCCACCACTGTTCCTTAGGGATTCTGTGACTGAACACACAGAACAGAGGGTCAGATATTATTAATTATCAAATATTTAATCCTTATGTAAGAACTGTGATGTGAACATACACAAAGTCAGTATCAGCTTTCAGCTCAACCACAGCCTGGAAAACCATTGCACGACGCCGCATGCCCAGCAAACAGGCAGAGTCCTCTGTGTTGGCAAACACTCTCCCTACAGAACACACACAGGTTCAACACACACTCACAAAATCGCCACTGTCTTGTCATTAGATTGTGAAGCATTTCTGCAGGAAATGTTAACTCTTTCCCCACCATTGACGAAATTTGCCGTCATTTATGACATAACGCTTCCCTGCCATTAACGGAATTTTCCGGAAATCCTTGTTTTTCACATTTTTATACAGTATTCTGGAACAGAATCTGCGGATCTTCAGATGTTCATACAACAAAGTTTCATACAACAGTTTTGTGAAAATTATCAAAAATGCTGGGGCTGACTGGCAAAAAAAAAAAAAACGCTGGTGGGGAAAGAGTTAAAAAGATTCTGATATATGGTGTCACAGTTTGCATATTAGAATAACTGCATTATATCAATAAATAACAAATAAATGGTTTATATTCAAACATTTACAATAGTGATCTGGTGACTTTTCTATTTGCAATAAAAAATAAAAAAAAGGTATAATGTATATATAAATGGAAATCCACAAAATAATAATAATAATAATAAAACTGAAATCATTTAAACTTATGGAAGCTTGTTTTGGTCACAGAATAAAAAAAAAGAAAAAAGGTTTTTATCTCACAATTCTGACTTTTTTCTCAGAATTATGAAATATAAACTCGTTCATTTTGTTACAGTGGTGGCCAAAATTATTAGAACACTTTGCATCTGGGAGTCGTTGGGCCTGGATTTATTTTCCAAGAGGACCTGAAACATTCTTCTAACTACCTGCGAAGGAAGGAATCTGCTGGAACGTTGAAAATGATGGACTGGCCCCCTCAAAGTCCGGACTTCAACCCCATCGAGCACATTTGGGGCGAGTTGGAAAATAAACTGGACAGATCTATTGTACATTCAAAGGAAAGCCTTTTTAGTGTTGAAGTTCTCAGAGGAACTATATTGACACTATGCCAGAGAGATGAGCTGCTGTAATTGCTGCAAAAGGTGGACAAACCAAATATTAAAGTTAAAAGTGGATAAAAACAGTTCGACTCACTTCATCTGATATTTGATGGTCAGAGCATGTTTCATGAACATTATGAAATGAAATCATGTTTTGGAGGCAAAAAAAGGTCAGTATTTTCAGATCTGTCAGGCGTTCTAATAATTTTGGCCACCACTGTACATATTTTACTTTTTCTTGCAATTGCGAGTTTATATTTCAAAATTCTGAGAAAAAGTCAGAATTGTGAGATAAAAAGTCAAAAAAAATTTTTCAAATTCTTAGAAAAAGAGCAATACATTTGTTACTATATTTGTTAATAAAAATACAGCTGTTCATTGTTTATGTAGTTCACAGTGCATTAACTTGTGTTAACAAATACAACTTGATTTTAATAATGTATTAGTAAATGTTGAAATTAACAATACATTCTGTAGAAGTGCAGTTCATTATTAGTTCATGTTAACTAATGTAGTACTGTACTTATTGTAAAGTGTTACCATATTTACACTACAATAAAGCTACACCATGATAATGCAGTAATACCCTGAAGCACAGTCTTTCACTGAGATCACCAAATCAGAATGAATAAAATACAAATGTTTACCTTCATCTTTATTCATCCACAGGCACAGGAAAAGGAGTAAAAAACACACACACACAAAACTAGCTGAAAAAATGCAGCAACTATACAGTAATATTTCAAAATCAAGTAAATAAAGGTCAAGGACTGTGTTGAGTAGTATGTCACATCTGTGGTGTATGTGTGCAGTCGTGATTACACTAACAATAAGACCGTTACAACAGCACAGGTCAACTCTACTGACAGGTGAAAACCGCTTTAGTAAACTTTGCTTCATTACCACATGAAACGCATAACTGTTGTCATTTCTACCTTGTCTGTAGCTTTCATTCAGTTTCTTGGTGATCCACTGCATGGCCTTAGCAGCGATTTTGGTACCAAAGTTACGGTCAAATGGAGAAGGAGCACCACCCTTGTGAAAAAGTAACATATACATATGAATTAATTATTATTGTATATGAATAGTTTTATATTACTATTTTTAATTCATAAATTAAATGTTATATACTAATTCATGCACACCGAAATATACTTGCTGTATGATCTAAACAGTTTGTGTCTTATAGATTAGAGCTGTCCTTGTATTGTATGAAACAATCATAATACTCCTGCTTTTTCACTTGAATTAGCAGGCAAAAGAAAACGGTATGTTTGCTACAGAATATTGATTCATTCGACTGGAGTTAAATGGTGCCTGTTGGCCACTGTGTTCTTTGATTTATGATTTATGTGTAGTACCTGCTGCATGTGACCCAGAACATTCTTCCTGCAGTCAAACACTCCCCTGCCTTCCTCGGAATAGAGCTGATAGATGAAGTCTGTGGTGTAGTTTTCATTACAGCTCTCATTTCTGCAGGAACACAAGCACACACAAACCGGCTGAGTGAGGAGCGGCTGTTGTGACTGACAGAACGCCTGAGGCTCTGCTCCCACATCTCAATCACATTGACCCAAAATACTCTCATCTGAGCTGAGAGGAGATGAAACATGAGGGAATGCAGCCACATACTGAGACAGAGATTCTGAGATAGACAGACAGACAGACAGACAGACAGACAGACAGACATCCAGATAGACAGGAGACAAACAGACAGATAGACATCCAGATACATAGGAGCAGACAGACAGACAGACAGACAGAAAGACATCCAGATAGATAGGAGACAGACAGACAGACACAGACAGAAAGACATCCAGATAGATAGGAGACAGACAGACAGAAAGACATCCAGATAGATAGGAGACAGACAGACAGACAGACAGACATCCAGATAGATAGGAGACAGGACAACAGACATCCAGATAGATAGGAGACAGACAGACAGACAAACAGACAGATATCCAGATAGATAGGAGACAGACAGACAGACAGACATCCAGATAGATAGGAGACAGACAGACATGCAGATAGATAAGAGACAGACAGACAGACAGACATACATCCAGATAGATAGGAGACAGACAGACATCCAGATAGATAGGAGACAGACAGACATCCAGATAGATAGGAGACAGACAGACAGATAGACATCCAGATAGATAGGAGACAGACAGACAGATATCCAGATAGATAGGAGACAGACAGACAGACAGACAGACAGGTGGACAGATACTGAGACAGAGATTCTGATATAGATAGACAAGACAGACAGGTGGACAGATAGACATCCAGATAGATAGGAGACAGACAGACATCCAGATAGATAGGAGACAGGACAACAGACATCCAGATAGATAGGAGACAGACAGACATGCAGATAGATAGTAGACAGACAGACAGATAGACATCCAGATAGATAGACATCCAGATAGATAGGAGACAAACAGACAGATAGACATCCAGATAGCTAGGAGACAGACATACATCCAGATAGATAGACATCCAGATAGATAGGAGACAGACAGACAGATATACATCCAGATAGATAGGAGACAGACAGGCAGATAGACATCCAGATAGATAGGAGACAGACAGACAGATAGACATCCAGATAGATAGGAGACAGACAGACAGATATCCAGATAGATAGGAGACAGACAGACAGACAGGTGGACAGATACTGAGACAGAGATTCTGATATAGATAGACAAGACAGAGAGGTGGACAGATAGACATCCAGAGAGAGAGACAGACAGATATCCAGATAGATAGGAGACAGACAGACAGACAGGTGGACAGATACTGAGACAGAGATTCTGATATAGATAGACAAGACAGACAGGTGGACAGATAGACATCCAGATAGATAGGAGACAGACAGACATCCAGATAGATAGGAGACAGGACAACAGACATCCAGATAGATAGGAGACAGACAGACATGCAGATAGATAGACATCCAGATAGAGAGGAGACAGACAGACATCCAGATAGATAGACATCCAGATAGATAGGAGACAAACAGACAGATAGACATCCAGATAGCTAGGAGACAGACATACATCCAGATAGATAGACATCCAGATAGATAGGAGACAGACAGACAGATATACATCCAGATAGATAGGAGACAGACAGGCAGATAGACATCCAGACAGATAGGAGACAGACAGACAGATAGACATCCAGATAGATAGGAGACAGACAGACAGACAGGTGGACAGATACTGAGACAGAGATTCTGATATAGATAGACAAGACAGAGAGGTGGACAGATAGACATCCAGAGAGAGAGACAGACAGACAGGTGGACAGATAGATAGAGAAGGATATAGACAAACTGAAAGATAGACTGACAGACCGATAGATAGATAGATACCTCAGGACTAGTCCTCTCTGAATGCTGGTCTTCATTTTCTCTGTCAAGTGCTCTACATTCGACTGAAGCAAAGAGAAAAGCAGTTCCTTCATTTAACCATCTAATGTCTGTGCACTAAACTTGGCACTAAATCAAAAGTTTATATAACCATATGTGTAATTATATATAAATCATGTTACGTAATTCATT
Source organism: Rhinogobio ventralis (assembly GCA_039654625.1). NCBI lineage: Eukaryota > Metazoa > Chordata > Actinopteri > Cypriniformes > Gobionidae > Rhinogobio > Rhinogobio ventralis. Next base: position 5,106,500 of record CM077214.1, on the reverse strand, counting down.
TTATTACTAGGACACTAGCGGTTTAACAACATGCGTGTGCTGGTAACCTGTAGGTCTCTGATGTCAAACGGTTCCTCATAGATATATGCAGCATCTGCTCCAGCTGCTAGACCGCCAACACTGGCCAGATAACCACAGTAGCCCCCCATCGTCTCGATGATGAACACACGGTGCTTCGTACCACTGGCAGACTGCTTGATACGGTCACATGTCTGACAAACACATAGACATTTTGTCATTTCGTTTCTTAGAGTAACGCTTCAAATATTGCTACAGCCTGCTCAATCACTGTCATACCAGATACATGACATGCCAACAACTTGTCAACAACTATAACCTAAAATAAAATAAAAAATTCTTCCGCATTTACAGAGAGCTTTTAGGAAGATAAAATACACTAAATGGGCTTTTAGGAGCTTAAGAGCACTTACTGTACATGACATTATGAAGCACCTTCCTTATAAAAAAACAATTTATATGCATGTTTGTGTGTGTGTCCCTCACTTTCAACCCTGTTGTGACATTTCCTCTATAAAAATAATGGTTTGATCCTCCTTTATACATGACTCAAACAGAGCATGAGTCACATCTTTATCAGTATTTCAATGTTCTTTTGACCGTGTCAGGCTCAATAGTTCAACTCTATTATGGGAAAATATACTAATATTAAGCACATAAGCACTAGAGTACTGACTGTAAGTAACGTGATATTTGCAAGCTAACACCATTAGAAATTTTGCAATTTAAACCCCATAACATTCAACCCCAAAATGTGAATGCTAACATGCTTGGTACAGTAAGTAATGTGACAGGGTTGCAATAATGTTTAATAAGAATTGCCTCTTTGCAGACAGGAAGGAGTTTTTTCTTCTTACCTCCACAATGGCATTGAGGGCCGTATCTGCCCCGATACTAAGGTCAGTGCCGGGCACATTGTTACTAATGGTTGCAGGCAGCATACAGAGTGGGATGCAAAACTCCTCATAGTGGGCCCGAGCCTCATTCAGCTGCAGCAGACACTCTAATGCCTTTGGCGGGTCAGCACAACACAGCAGGGGACCACAGGGGACAGGACAATGCACACGTTAGACCAGCAGAGGGAGTACTGATGCAGGAGCGGACCCTGTTGATTGGGCACCCACCGTGTGATGGCCGCCATGGCTTCCAATTAGGAGTTGAGGGGAAGAGGAAGGGGGTACAGACGGGATGGGATTGACTTTTGCACTCACATGCACACAGGGTAGTCATGTGGCAAGACACTGAAGCGAGACGGCAGGGATTCCAAACACTTTTAACAGAAATACTGTAGAAGCAGCAAGATGATCCACACAGCAAGTAATGACGCCTTCGCTACATCTGCATACTGAATTGCGACTGGTCTTCTTTCTATTTGCATACTAAAGTATCAGTATATTTAAGGGATAGTTCACCCAAAACGGAACATTCTGTCATCATTTACTCGCCCTCATGACATTATTGCTATTATTTCTTCCATAAAACACAAACCACAATGTTTTCCAGAATGATATATGAATTGTGCACTATATTCCAAATCTTCTGAAGTCATGCAATAGCTTTGAGTAGATTAGATTTGTAGATTTGAATAGATTTTCAGCAAATATTGGCTTACATTTGTTTGTTACAAAATTTACTTTTAAAAGTAATGCATTACAATATTTGTTTGTTACAAATGTAAGTCAATATTTGCTGAAAATCTTTAAACATGGCATGTCAAGACGTAAAGATTTCATGGTTAAATGTAAGAGGAAGCTGCAGAGGAAGAGAAGATTTACAGTTTGGTATTATTCTCAATCAATACGGTGGAAAGAAAAAGACATCGTGGCACTTGCATAAAAGACATTGAGAGATCCATTTTTCTCATCCAGGTGAGAAACATTTACATTGTTACATTTACATTTACGCATTTGGCAGACGCTTTTATCCAAAGCGACTTACATTGCATTCAAGATACACATTTTACATTTTTGTCAGTTCTTGCTTTCCCTGGGAATCGAACCCATGACCTTGGCGTTGCTAGCGCCACGCTCTATTGGTTGAGCAATATATCTAGAGTAGCGCAATATTGTAATGCATTACTTTTAAAAGTAAATTTTCCAAAAACTGGTCAAGAGAACAAATTCTTAATTCGTGGCCATGATATTTTTTTAATTCTCATGTGCGAGGATTCTTAATTCAAAAGTATTATATGCAGTATATAATTCTTACTTGTGCAGAGCCATAAGTCACAAGTAGGGATGTCAAGACGTTAACATTTTTTAAATCAAATTAATTAATTGAATTAATCGCAAATTAACTGCACATCAAATTTGGCTGAGAAATTGAAATTCCACCCAAAAGATAATTTAAAGTCATTATTATGTTAAATGAGAAAAGCATCAAATAAAAAAAATCTATTTTTTTTATTTTGATTCAACAGAATTTATTACGCATTAACTTTTAGGCTTCAACAGCCATGAGGGTGAGTAATAGATGACAGAATTGAATTTTTTGGGTGACTTTTTAATGGGGTTTTATTAATATGGATTTTTTTTTTATTAAGTGTTACTCTAAATAAGGAACGTTTCGGTTACGCATCTAACCCTCTTTCCCTGAAGGAGGGAACAGAGACATCATGTTGGAACGCCACTGGCTGAAAGGGAACTAAAACTGTCAGTAGGTGGCAGTAAATTTCTAAATGAGTAAGGGCACTATTTTAACGATCTGAGTGCATGGTCTGAAGTGCATGCCGCAGGTGCACTTAGGGGGCGTGTCCGAATCCACTTTTGCTAGTTTACCTATTAAAAAAATGGTTGGCAAGCCAGGCTCATGGTCCAAAAGGGTTGTACCTATTCTTTTAATGAGTCATGGGTGTGTTTTGGGCGTAACATGCAATAAACCAATTAGAGTGTCATCTCCCATTCCCTTTCAGGGAATGAATCATTCATTCATTTGATTCGTTCAAATTAGTCAAAAGTAAATGGCTCTCTTTATGAATGGGCCACTGAATCATTGGTTCACCCAATTGATTCGCTCAAAACGTGGATTCATTCAGAAGCGAAGCACCGCTGTGTGCTGCTCGTAGACGCACAACAGTTCTGCTCTGACGTTATAGGTAATATTTTCATTGGCAAAATTGAGCAAAAGCGGACAATATTGTGTCTAAAATATAACACAGTATTAATATTATTTATTGAACTCTTGTATAAAATCAATATCACTTGCAATTGTGCTATTCAGGACAAAAACAGCACTCGTGTGATATTGCGCTTGTTACTCGTATGATATTGCTTAACTATATCATGATATAAATATGAGACAAAAACTCATACGGGGCATTTTAAATGCATTCTAAAGCTTCATCACGCAGTGAGCTGTTGCCCTGCTTCATGTTCATCACCAATCAACTTAATGAAATGCAAGATGAACTACGTAGGCCTGAGCCGGGGAGGTGCATTAAATGCATTCATAATTTTAACGCGTTCTTTTTCTACATAACTAATTAATTAAATTAACCCTTCACTGTAAAAAAATGAAACAAGGGTCTTGTAATTTTCACAAAATAAATTAAGTTGACAATTAAAAATAGTGTGTATATTTTCTTAAGAAAATTGTGGTTCAGTGTTGTATTGAAAATATTGAGAACATTTCACTAATAAAACCAAGAGATACATTTTCCTAATTTTTTAAAGGAAATTAAAGCAATTTTGAGGCTTGAATTGAGGAACCGATTAAGCTGATACAATTAAGGAAGAAAAGGCTTCCTATTTATTTTAAGAGAATTAGTTCAATTATGCAGTTTTATTTAGAGACACCATTGCTAGTTCCTAGCATGCTTTGCATATGGCTGGAAATGAAGAGTTAATATTGAAATTAAGTGTTATTTTATGTATTTATGAGTGAAGGGAAACATCTATTAATGTTTAATGATTAGTTATGTTTGACATTTGAAAGAGTTTCTGTTATGTTGAAGTTTTGATTGTTACCATTGTGCAGAAGAGTAGAGCTTATGGTTAGGTTGTGATGTGAATAACTGCATATACTAATATTATGAAGCAATGAAGCATTAACTTTACTAATGCCAGTGCAGTAACAAGTTTGTTTCTGCTTGTGCTGTGCTAGCAGCATAGCCTATTAATTGTATAATGTAAGTCAAATATAAAGGTCATTTCCATTCACTCTAATTTTACCCTTTTTTAAAGTCAACTTAAAATAAAAAAGCACATTTTACAAAAAATATTATATTAAATAATTTAGGAGATTTTACATGATTTATTCAGGTAGATTGCATAAAAAAAAAAAATCAACCTTTAAAAACTACTCATAATTATAAGTAAATAGCACATAACATTTTTACAGTGTTTAAATCGACAGCCCAAATCACAAGGATTACTTTTATGGTGCTTTTTTGTGTCATTTTTCGAGCTTGATTTCCCTAGGCCCATTCTTTCTTTTTTTGCATTTTAGTTCCACAGACAAGAGAAAGTTTGTAAAGACTAGAGGGTGAATAAATGGCATTTTTAGCTGAACTATTTCTTATATGAAAAAAGTTACTTTGCAGTGGCCTGTGCTTTTTTAAGGCTTGTGTTCATTTAAACCATTAACTATAAAAAATGCAGACAGACTCCAGTTCAGTCTATGTTAGCTGGGGTCAGCGATCTGTTATGACAGGTTAATGCAGTGTGATCATAGCACAGCGCAGGCTCAGTCACATGACAGCCACAAAAAAAAAGCAGAGCTCAAAACATGCTGCCATCATGTCATCTCCACTTACCTGTTAGCTAACGACTCGCCTTTGCGTTTATCAGCCAAAACATTAATGTTAGTGTAGAAATGTTTCAGGATAAATCTCATAAAACATGTCCAGGTCATATTTCACCCCCAAATTGATTAGGTAAAATATTTGTCGTAAAGAAAATGAAGACTAAATTTGACATTTCTTTGTGAGATTCATCCTTCTGTTCTTAAATTGGCTAGCTGATCAGTAACATTGTTTAATTTTGGCTCGCATACTTGTTAAAGAAGTTAATTAAATCAAACTAATGAAATCTGTCTACTAAGACTCCTTCATGTGGTTGCTTTGAAGGCAGCACAGATGTTTTCCTTATAAATGTGGTTTATAAATGTCCAATTAAATTTTTTTCTAAACGTATGACTCATTTATACTCGCAAATGAGCACTGCAGTCGCTAAATTGTCTAAAGCTCACTTGTACTTATTATTTTAAATCATTAGACATGACATTACGGTGCTTTGGACGCATGTATAAAACCAGTTCCCTTACACAATCCTGTTTTGAAATTGACTGACCTGGCAGAAGGGGAGCTGCCTAAAGTTGCGGTCACAATAGCAAAATCTTGGCAAAATATTGTGGCAAAAACATCCATTGTCAATGGTGTAGCAATGTATGAAGCACAGCACACACAGAAGTCACTTTCAAACCAAGCAGCTTTCTGTTGGTCAATGTGGCGAATCCACATGTCCAACTAGAACCTGTTGCAAAATATTTTCCCCTTTTTGAGATTGTAAAGAATTCCTGTTGAAATGACCAGATTTCGCCAGTGAAAATTGACCGCACTGCTGCTATTAGCCTAGACTGATGTAGTTGGCTGGTAAACATAAGGCGGAGTCTCTGTGATTGGCTTGTAAAGAGAAGACAGAGCCTCTGATGCGATTGGCTGGTGGGTGGCGTCCCCCAGCCTCACTTACATCAGTGATAGCGTTCAGAGCCGTGTCTGCGCCAATGCTGAGGTCTGAGCCGGGCACATTGTTGGAGACGGTGGCCGGCACCATGACCATTGGCACACACAACTCGTCATAAGTCCCACGGGCTGCTAACAACTCCATGATCCCCAGGTAGGCCTGCAGGGCAGAGCCGGGGATTTAGTGAACCGCCATGGGTGCTGGAAATGGGGATGGAATGAAGGGACAGACAGGGAATGAGAGAGACAGACGAGGTGGGATTGGGAAGGAACCAAGTGGAAAGCCATGGCCATCACGACGGAGAGCATGAGACAAGAGGATCCACTCCGTACACACACGTCAAATAGAAACACTCATGTAAAATACACACACTCACATCCTGATGATGTCTGTATAGAAAGAGAAGATGAGCCTGAACTCAGCAGCATGAAATGACTTTAGAAAAGCAGGTGAGCTATTCTGCAATCAAAGGTTATTGTTCAGTCTTTAATGGCGTCATTTGTCATCTCAGCTGTGTGAATGTTACATTCCAACAGCTGAAAGATAACCAGAGCCAGCTAAGAATTATCAACTCATTTTTGAATGCTTTTGGATGTTCATTATGAAAAGAACAGGAGCACAGGAAGTTGAGTAAGATTTAGGTGATGCTATATAGGAAAACATGATGGAGAGGGCAGGCAAGTTAACAAAACTTAGTCATGGACATTTTAAATTGAGAATTAAATTGTTTTATAAAACTAAATGTACATTCATCAAGGTGTAATATTTTGTATGTATAAATATATGTATATTTATATAAATAATTATTACATTTAAAATAAATATGAAACATATTTAAATAATTATTAAAAAATAAATAATAATAATTATATATTATACAATATAAAATATTAACATCAAAGCAGATTACTTTTTTTAATCATTCATTAAAATGCAAAATAAAACATCAAAATGACTAAACCCCGGGCTGGAAAACATACCTCAAATCCTCCGATCACTAACAATGCATTGATGTTATATTTCCGCATCTGTTCTGCAATTTTGTCAATGTGCTTTGCAGGAAGCGTTCTGAAAATTTGACAACATTGTAGAGAAGCACTAAGCACAGCACACCACATTACATTCAAAATCAGCTGTATTACTGAAATCCCCAGGAAATATAAACTTTGTATATGGGATAAATACCGTTTAGTTCCCAGGAGGGATCCACCCTGGCCCGTCCATCCACCTACATCTGCCCATTTGACCTCTTTTATCTGAGAAAAGAGAGCAGAGTGGATAAAACATGTGTTGGACCAACATTTTCATATAAGGGTACATTAAAACTTAAAAATGGGAGTGAGCAGCTTAGTTATCTACATGGGTAGCTATCCTCTAAGGGGCCATTTACACTACACCATTTTCAGCTAAAAACTGAAAACCTTTTATGCATTTTGGCCGTTTATTTACACGACAATGGCGTTTTGGGGGCCTGAAAATGCAAACGTTTGAAAACGGGTTTTAAAGTGAATTTGTGAAAACGATGCTTGACGTGTTCAGTGTTCAGTCATAATACAGTGTTTTTAGTCGTTTACGTGGATCCATGTGAATGGAGATTGTTTTGACAATGTTGTCAACTGCACATGAAAAACGCGCTAGGATTACTAATGCCTGCTACAGACTGGGATTATGGCAATCCTATAAGAGAACTACAAATTACACACACTGTATGACATGAATCTAATAAACTTGGGTACGACATGTATGTAGACTGTACGATGATGACACCTTTTGAATCTTAATCTACAACGCAAGTTAGTAAAGAAAAGCAAAATGTCATCAGCATGTGCTAGTGGTAAACAAATAGAGCAGGATGAAACACACTTTGGCAGTTGTGGTTTTTATGTGCACTGAAAAAAGAGGAGGACGCGAAAGAGGAGAATATAGACATGGTCATGGCTAGGGAAAAGAGGCCAATTTGGCATGCCAATTTTGTAAATTGAGCTTGAGGTAAGTAGTTTTAAGTTTTAGCGCCATGTCACGTTGATCAATACGCCGCTTCATGTTGCATTTTTATTGGCTAGTCAGTAGACGCAAGTCATATCAGCAAACACACTTTGAGATGATCATGCTAAATTTCTGTACTAAGTATTTTTTCAGGGTTGGAGCTAAACTCTGCATGACAGTGGAACTCCTGGACTGACGTTGCCCATCCCTGCATTGGGGTAATTCATTTTTTTAATGTAGTTTTTCAAATGGAAATGCAAATGGGTTAAATGTGAACACCACTTATGTGCTTTCTAAATTCACTGGTTTATTAGATTAGACTAGCTGAAGAGATCATAATGGAGATCAGCCATGGATGAGACATCTCATGTCCGTTTTAGGGCTGTGCAGAAAATAACAAAAAAATGTTAAAAGATGTTAAAAAAATATACATTTTGAAGCTATTCATTCATTCAACACTTTATTTGTCCCCAAGGGGCAATTAAAGAGGCCACGTAGAGTAACAAACAATAGCTATACATAAAAGCATCATACAGTAAATAAATAACATAATGTGCACAAAGTACATAATAATATTTTCTGCTACTGGCAGATACCTAAAAAACAAGTCCAACCATATATAATAATTTATATATATATATATATATTAGAGATGGTTGTAAATTTAAAAGCTGCACCGATTTTGGAACAACGGTTGCCTTCCTCCTTTGTGTCCTACAGCCCGGACAACGAAGCCGTCGCCCCGAGGGGAGCCACTCAAAAACAGAAAATAGGACATGTGAAGGATCCTGCCAGCCAACCTCAGCATTTGCTGTTCACTTATGATGAAAAGAGCCCTAATAGGAAGTCCAATAATTTTTCAACAGACTTTAACTGTGCGCTCCAGACGATTTCTATTTTGGAGGCTGATGGAATGAAACCAGCAGACGATAGAAAATGTAATGACACTTTCAATGTAGGCGTAGTAGAACATAGTAAGGATGTTCTTACTAACCCCAAAGGAATTGAGCTTCCTTAAAAGATACTGCCGCTGCTGGCATTTCCTCAATATCTCCTCTGTATTAGAAGTGAATTTTAGCATATTGTCAAAAATTGTGCCCAGGTACTTGTATTCTTTGTCAATCTCTATAGGCTTTCCGTGAATAACAGTGGTGACTGCCATAGCCATCTGCCTCTGCTTATTAGAAAAGGTTACAACCATCTCTTTATGCTATTGCTATCTTTATGCTAACCAACTATTGATATTAACACATATGGATTAGATGAGGTATTGCTTGCTCTACCCGAGTTTGTAATCCTCCATGCATTTGTTCAACAAGACGATTAGTGGATCATGTCTTAATCTACACCAGGGCCCAGCCCATGTAATGTAATTAATTGTTCTGTGTTTATCTAGATTCCTCCAACAGCTCTCGGCATACGGTTAATAGGATTACGCATCGCCCCCTATCAGTACAGAGTGGTACTACAGTGGTAAATTGGTTTATGTTAATCCAGTCATGTTCTCCGTCAGAGCAAAGAGCAGCAGTGCAGGGCTCGAGGTGGCGACACCACTGTCTGTGCTGTTTTCAACACCTACTTGGGTTAAACGTCTTCCTGCTCTTAATGCAGTTACTCTGGAAATACAATCAGCACAACTGGATGTAAATACAGTGTCTGTGTTCATGTTTGTATATGTGGCCTGTATAAACGATGCTTTTAACTTAAACTTGTTAATATATAATAAATGTGCACACAACAAAACTTGAATGTGAATGTGAAAATATGATACATTTTTTAAAAGAACTCTCATATGCTCATTAAGGCTGCATTTATTTGGCTGCAAAAATACAGTAAAAACATTTTAAATATATGATATATTAAAATGTAATTTATTCCAGTGATATCGAAATACATTTCTTAAAAAAACATACTGACCACAAACTTTTAAACAGTCATGTAAACAGACATTTAGCCTATTAGGATACTAAACTAGCATATACAACTTAGTATTAATATCAAACCTTTTATTTTATATTTTATAGACCATACACACTGTATAATACCATATTTGTCTTTTAAAAATTGCTAAAGGATCTTTAAAGTTTTTATTCTCCATCCTCCTATATATCCTCGACTACATTTTATTCTCTACATTAAAAAACTGTTCAATCAGGACTACAAATACATAGACGTGTTATGCATAGTTGGCATTATAAATGGCTTCCCCTTGGGGTCCAAGTGGGACAAGATTTTGTTCATATGTAAAGCTTGTTTGTGGTTCTCGTGTTACGTCACCTACAGAATGTCTTCCATAAACCATTTTTGGTTTGGATGATTCTTAAATATTTAAATGTAAAAGTAAATATTTATTTACCTGTCCCTTATAGAATCCTTCAAAACCGTCATTGACAGCAAACATTTTGTGTCCCTCGGAGATGCCCACTCTGACAGCGGAGCGCACGGCTGCATTCATGCCCGCCGCGGGGGCGCCCACGTTCATCACAGCCACGTTATAATTGCTCTGAATGGGGGAAGAAGACATAACATCTCTTATTACGCTGACAAATATGTCAATAAATTACATTTAATTCATCTCGAGCATTTGCCAGTATGGGGCTTCAGCTATATTATTGACTTATGTTCAGTGGTCTATAATAAATACAGCAAGCATCCTGCTGGATATATGTGGGCTGATGTGAAGAGCAAACTAAAATGGCAATATTCATTTATATAACTAGCAGGTATGTCTATATATTTGGGGCCTTGTCCTTCTTGATCATCATGTTTTTGTTTTTACCACTCAATGCCTATTAGGAATTTAACAATGTTTCCAACCAGCCGTTGGCATTCATCAATCTGCTTTCCACTCCAATAGGTGCAGGGTAATTTGGTGTTCCGTTAACTCGACACACAGCCCAGAGCATCAGAGAATGATTATTGACTAAACACTTCTGGACAAGCGGCCCTTTGACTTTTCTGACAGTGATGCAGCAGCTTTTCCATTCAAGACTCCTGTTCTCTGGTCTACACAAGGCTTTTAGAAACATACTAAGCATCTTCTAAACCAGGGACTCATTAGGGGACCTCAGCAAACTTACAAGGGGGCCCAAAATAGCTTAAAATGATTTAAAGTAAGACAAACCAATCTTTAAAAGTAAGCTAAAACAGCTAAAAAAGCAAGATGTAAGCTGCCAATCATATTTCTTATTTTAAGGCATTCAACTTTTTTATATTATGATTAAATATGCAAATTAGGTATTATCTATTTAAATATGCACACATTTCTAAAACAGAAATTGGATGAAGCCAGGTTCAAAATTCAATCGTTTCGCTTGTACACTTAAAAATAAAGGTTCCAAACGGGGGTTTTCGCCACGATGTCAGAATCATAATTTTTGGGGCTTTCAGTAAACAGTTCTTAAAAGACCCATTTTTTTTCTTAATGTGAAGAACATTTTTGTGCAATGGAAAGGTTCCATGGAATCATTGATGTCGATATAGAACCTTATTTTTAAAAATATAGTGTCTTACCTTAATTTGTTCACTCAACAACTGTCATTTTTATTTAATAAACCAGGGTTTTCATGGCCTTGGAAAACCTGGAGGGAATTTATAAATAAAAGGCATTTTTCCTACCCTGATTTTAGCCCTATGGTTTGAACGCTCCGTTTGAAGGGGCGTGTCCGCTGGGAGACTTCAGTGTAAACACCCACTGCTGTGATTGGCTAACGTCTTTCCATTTGAAATAGCTAAGTATTATTACTCTCTCTTTTAGTGCGTTTTTACTATTACAGCTCTCATGGTTAACTAATCGTGAAAAGTGTTGCATTACATTTAGATCTATGGCATTATATTAAGATCTATGGAATTATATTAAGATCGTGGCATGAAAGGTTGCAGAGATGATCATTGTAGCCGATCACACAGAGCATGAAAGCAGTGATCTCGTCATTGCAACTCAGTTTTTGTACACTAACGAATGCTTTCATCTTCACTAACAGCGCAAACGTGATACAGTTAAGAGATTCGTTGAATAAAACGGGAGTCACTGATAAACGCGTCACTGATAAACTCATTGACAGGTTCAGCACGCGCTGCTCCAACGATTGCAAAGGGAGCTTTCTTTGATCGCTTTCTTTATAGAATTACGGATTATTTTCATCCTACTAAGAGAAACAACGCAAGTTGACGTTTAGTCACTGGTTTGATTTACTGACACACAGGCAAGAACATCCGACTGTGCATGAATCATTACATTTCAGATCAGGCATTATAATTAACACAGTTACTTACATGTTACATTACTGTCGAGCCCAGGAACTGCACAATATTTTGTAATCCTCAAGGGCATGTTTATTGCTTGGTAGCTCGATCTGGTTTAGCTTGATCTGTTACTTAGGCTACCTATTCTATTGCAAGTCATACGTGAATCAGGCAGTGATGAAGTAGGCGTTGATCTTCTTCTGCAGAGGCGGTGCTTGCCTCCCTTTGACGTCATAGATCCCCACTTTGAAAAACATGTTGTTTGCTGTGCCGGGTGTCAATAAAAGCTTTCATTGGACTAACAAGGAAGTTTTCAGTTCTGAAACTTACAGGATATTCTTATAGTATGATGACCAAGTATGATGTGCCAAAAGTTCAAGGAAAATTTGATTTCTCAGTTCATGACCCCTTTAAAAGTGTGATTTCTAGACCTGGAATAGTCATGTGAATGAATTTTAAACATAGAACACTATACACATTTATTATATTTGTTATAAATGTTTATACTGATAAATACAAATTTTTCAAACATTTTACTCGCAAGAAATTGCTATTTGTAATTTTAAAAATAGTCAAATGTGTTGTTAATAACAGTGTAAACCTTGAAGAATAATCAGTTATTGAAACGTCTTTTATGTGATTTAATTATTTAAATTATTATAATTTTTTTTTAAATATGTAATTATTTTATGCTCCACACAGACCATTTATGGAATCTAAGCTGCAGAAACTGCTTGTTCGCACCACAAAAAAACAAACAAACAAACAAACAAAAAAAACCCACCATGTTATTTAAGTCACAACCATAACTATGTCAGCATATTAACATATGTTTACACCAACAGTGTGAAGTGGTGTGAAGGGAAATCCAATCATAAAAGAGGAAATTTGCATAAAGGTGCATTACAGGTAAATTAGCAAAAATAGCTTGTAGGTGGGAAATTGTCAAATTATTGTTGCTGCCATGATGCTAGTGTGTTATGGGTGGTTGTCAGGGCATTGCTATGTAGATCCTAGGGTGTTCTGGGAGATTGCCCAAGTCAAAAGAGTCCATTCCAAAAACTCTGATATTCTGGGGCGTTCTCAGTTTTATCATCCACTATGTGAATATTGTGATTCTGATCACTTAGATCACTAAGAATAAATGCTACAAAGATTGACATTTAGATAATAATAGCTAGAGAATAGAGCTAAAAATAACTATCCACAAGCAGAAATATTCACACAGGATGTGTGACAGGACTAATTAATCTTGGTTTCCTCTGGAAACATCTGCTAGGGGTGGAATTCTGTCATGTACTGAGGGTTGTGAATAGCTAAGTCGGGCCCAAAAGCATGCTGATGTCAGTCAACAGAGGTGGTGTTGTGTTGAGATCACCAGGGTAAAACAAACACGGCGTCCCTCTCAGGATGCAACACTCACTTGTGGAAGTTCAGTCTCTGGTTTGCGGTGAGCCAGCAGTTTGTAAGTCCTCAGGTTGTTCTCAAAGCTCCTACATTTACACACAAACATATAAGTGTTATTCTTATATTTGATAAGATTTAAGAGTTATATTTGTAGCTATGCTTAAAATAAATACAACATAAACTACTGTTCAAAAAAATTTTTTTTTAAGTATACATTAAATTGACAGTAAAGACTTTTACATTGTTACAATTTTTTTTCCCGAATAAATGTTTAATCAAAAAATCCTGTAAAAACATTAACAGAAATATTTCTTGAGCAGCAAATCAGCATATTATAATGATTTCTGAAGATCATGTGACACTGAAGACTGAAGTAATGATGCTGACAATTCAGCTTTGATCACAGGAATAAATGACATTTTAAAATATATTAAAATAGAAAACAGTTATTTTACACTGTGATAATATTTCACTGTTTCACTGTATTTTTGATCAAATAAATGCAGTCTTGGTGAGTATATTCTTTCAAAAATCTTACCAACCCCAAACTTTTGAACAGTAGTGTACATGCTACTCATAGTCAAAGTTAAGCTACAGTCAAGCAACTAAAGGTAGCAAAGTTTCAAACAAAATGTAGCGAACACACCTTCCACGTAGCCGCACTGCATCTTCAAATCTTTTCTCATCCATGGCCTTCTGCACCTCCTGAGTCTACAAGAGAGACAAAAGCACTTTTATGATATGTGATTTGTTGGGTTTTCATTTCAAAATCAAAAGAAAAAAAAAATCCACAAAGAATGTAAAAATAATGTACATTTCAATTAAGCACATTTCTCATTCCTGTAATGCAGTAATGTAAATCAACCAGTCCAGACACATTTTTGCTTCATTACATGTTATTAAATATTTAAATGTAAATAAACTCAGCTCATAGGATTGCAAATGCCGGAATGATTCATGAGTGCAGCAGTAATGCAATGTTCTCATTCCTCTGCTGAACTGCGTGAGCGTGGATCTTTATTATCACAGCTCTAAACCCGACGTGGCATCTGTCCAAGCCTTACCATCTGCACACACTCCATGAGGGGCAGCCGCACAGACTGGTTCCCACACAGAGACACCACACAGGCTGGGGTGTTTGCAGTGGTCTCAAGCAGCGCCAGAACCGCCTCCACACCCATGCGACTGGCCTGACAACAAACACAAAACAGCATTGCAATCTGTAGCGATTTAGCCTGCTCTAATATAATCTTCACTTTATGCATAGAAATAGTTTCATATACCATGTAAACAGAAAATACCATTTTAAATCACCCTAGGGATTTATATACTTCTTCCACCCTGCACTGAGAATGCTTACATGATGTGTTCACTAAAGATATTCAAAAGGAAATATTGTTTGTGTGTTATTTGCTTAAGCAGACTGTGTTTGTCTATTGTTGTTGCTTATTCAAGGACCAATTTATGCATGTTGAATCCTACGGTTAATATACTTTACACATCATAATATACTCATCAACTCCAAGTGTTGTTTGTGTTAATCAACAGCATGCCACAGAAGATGTACATAAACATAATGTTGAAAACAAATGCACCACTAGGAAACGCTGTCTTTTTGTTCCGACATTATTCTTTTCTCAGTTCCCCAGAGTGCACTTGGAAAAAGCAGCGCACGTGCAGTGTGTGGACATCAAATCTGCTTATGTACTTAATGTAAGCTCCATCCAACCCTCCTGCTTGTATCCGAAAGAGTTTCTCACCAGAATCCTGTCAAATGCTGAGGGGGTCCCTCCTCTCTGGACGTGGCCCAGGATGGTCACACGCGTGTCGAAGCCCAGACGCCGAACCACCAGCTGGAGGGGTAATAAAGAAGATTTAGACTTGAATCATAGGAATCAGGGGAATTTAGAGGTTTTAGGTCATATTTTGTCAACAAAACTTCATGCAAGATAACATTTAATCCCAAATAAGGCAGATGTCTATGAGCTTTTTGAATTTTAAGTACAAAATGTTTATTAATCTTACATTAACCCGAAACTGAAAATTTACTCGGAACACAAAAGGAGTTATTCATAGCATCAATGTTCAAGCTGCTCTTTACCATACAATGAAGTCAACTGTGGTCACAACAGTTAAACGACAACTAAAAGATTTTAACTTATAAAGGGATACTTCACCCAAAAATGAAAATTCTATAATTTACTCACCCTCAAGTTGTTCCAAACCTGTATAAATGTCTTTGTTCTGCTGTACACAAAGGAAGATATTTGGAAGAATGTTTGTAACTAAGAACATCTCCCCATTGACTACCATAGTAGGAAAAAAATACTATGTTACTAGTCAATGGGGGGCAAGATAAGCTTGGTTACAAACATTCTTCCAAATATCTTCCTTTGTGTACAGCAGAGGGTGAGTAAATGATGACAGAATTTCCACTTTTGGGTATCCAAAACCCCTATCCCCAACTATCCATTTAAATTTTGGTCTGTTCCCAACACAAAGCTATTGTATGGTTTGGAATATAGTGCATGAGTCGTATGGACCCCTTTTAAAAGTTAGACGGCCGCTGGTCGCCATCCAATTTCATTGTATTTAAGAGAGCTACGTTAACCTATAACATCTCCTTTGGTATTCTACTGTAAAAAAAATGTCATATGAGACGTTAATGAGTGCGTAAATTATGCCAGAATTTTAATTTGTGGGTGAACTATTCCTTTATATGTTTTGCTGAATAGAAATTTGATACAGTATCAAGTTATTTAATGATAAACCTTAGTACAAGGACAGAGAACACGAATCAGTCATGGTACTACATGCATTTAGCAGAAAGATTCACAAGAAAGCGGCAACACACATGCAAAGAATAAGAAATTTAGCATTAATTGGTGAAATCAGAACAGCGTCCCATGCTATTCAGTAAACTAGAACCCATTTTTTAGTGGTTAGTGTTAGAGACGGTGCTAAACATTGTAAATAATTCAACTCCTGCAGGACCTTTTTCAGGGCGAGGAAATGCACTTCCTTTCACTATGAATAATCTGAACAAAGAAAACATAAATGTTTCCACAAGCACGACTAAAACAAGATTTTTTTTTATTGTCTGTTTGAAGAAAATGTTAAGAAAATAATGTTGTCTCTATGATATTTTGTGCCAGGATAAGGCCTAGGTTCACACACATGTACAGTACATTACCCCCAAGTCTTTATGGTATTCTGGAAAGTATTTTTTTTTGTTCTAAGTGAATCATTCATGTCAGTTGCACAAATAAAGTGGGACAAGATATGCAATGAAGTTTAAACATTTAGGGTTAGAGGTTTTTAAAAATAAAGTATGAGCAATGCTAATAGTGAAGCTTACATAATGTTTCTTGTAACACAAAGTATTCGAAGACTGAACTGTAAAGCACTAGAAAATGTGCATGCTCCTGCTTCAGAAAGAATTCAAGACACTATTGCCGTGCAGTAGTTAAGATATACAGTAAGTAGAGGATAGCCATAGCTGGTTATGTTTGAGGTGACCACATGTGCCTTACCAGAAAAGATTGTGGGTGTGTTTAAGCAAACCACACAGGACAAAGCCAGAGAGGGAGCACATACAGAGCTCAGAGAGGTCAGGGATCAATGCAGGAGCTGGATCTCTATATACCTCATGTACTTACATTCTTTACATGTTCTGAGGTAATGGGCTGGTTGTTACGATCAATCGCACCTTCAGCTACTATTATGATATTCAGCCTTTTCATTCCTGCCCGTTTCTATGAGGGTAAGAGACACGTCACAAACTGATGACAAAACAACAGGAGAGATTCAAAAAGCTGGAATTCAGGCTGCAGAAGTGGCCACTATTTATGAAGTAAATAGCCACTTACTGAAACACCATTTCTAATGAAGCAACGTTTGCTCAAAAGCAAAGTAATTACAGTGGCTTGCTCCTTGCAAGATTACCTACCCAGATCATTAACCACTACACCACACGACCCAGTTAAGGTGCAGTCTTTCTGACAAATTCAATTATTCGCCAAGTCGCTGTACTTTTGGTTGAGGACTCCAAATGGCTCTACTGCTGTTCAAGGTCTTTATTGGAGATGGGCCACTCCAGTTCTAGAGAATTCCAGATTTTTGCTCTCTCCCTTTGAAAACATTCAGTACTCACATCCTTGACTATACTAGAAGTAATAGCTTTTCCATGTCTGTCAATGGCTCCTTCAGCAACTATGATTATGTTCAACCTTGAACCTCTGGATCGAGTCTGGGGCAGTGAACACATTTGTTCCACAAAAACATAGGCATGTTACAAACAAAATAATATATTCAAATAAACAATACATTTTGGGACTAGTGGAAAATGTATCATTGTACACAGATGACTCTTAGAGAAATACTTTATTCAATCTGTAAATGTGCATAACCAATGTTGAAGAGTAATGAATTTTTGTTTTGTTTTTTTATTCAACAGATGACTATTTACATAACTGAGCAAGCTACATCTCGAACAAGTAGTGATGGAAAGCTATAAATCTCAGTGGACATTCTACTTTATCATAAGTGAAGCTTAACTATAGTTAATCTATGCCCGGTTTCACAGAAAAGGCTTAAACTAATCCCAGACTAAAATGCATGTTTGAGCTGTTTGAGATATTTTATAAAAGACACGTTTTTAAAAGCGACTTAAATGTCCTAATTTAACTAAGGGCTACTCCTGGCTTAGTCGAAGTCCTGTCTGTGAAACCAGCCCCTAATTTATTTAATAAGCTACAGTTTTAGAGTCACTTCCCTAACACTGTGCACAACCACAAGCATACTTTAATGGTTTTGACAATTTTCCAGGTGAAAAACTAGCAAGAATAAAGCTGAATGAAAATGTGAGCACTTATAACATAAGAAATATATCAAGTGTGTTACATGTAAATTCAGTGAGAAGTTATGTATTTTTGTTTTACCGCAGAGAGTTTTTGACACATTTTCTCTTCCCAGCCATCCTCAGGGGGCATTTCAGGAATCAACACCCAGTCAGCTCCACATGCCAGGGCGCTCACCAATGCTAGATAGCTTCATACACAAGCGCATACAGATATATAGAATACAGTGTCTGATTTGACAGTAGACAGCATCATTTCACTGTCAAGCGCAAAAAACATGCTAATAATATGTTGTGAACAAATCCAGGTCAAAATGGATGGAGCTAATATGTAATCTTACCCACAATGCCTGCCCATCACCTCCAACACAAATGTCCTCTGGTGACTGTAATCCACAAAAAATTGTAAGCCAATAAATGGGAATCACTCAAAAATTTGCATATTCCTTCACGAGAAACATCTTGCACATCTGGTAACTTTTTCTGCTTTGCTATGTACCTCTGAGCTGTAGTCATGATTGCATCCACCACCTCGATGATTCTGTGGAGGGCTGAGTCTGTTCCTATTGTCATGTCGGTGCCGCAGAAATCATTGTCAATAGAGCCCACCATGCCCACAATGTGAAGAGCAGAGTATTTCTGAGCCGCCTCCTCATCAATCAGATCTATAATAAAAAACAACAAGAAAATGCAACGTGAAAGCTCATAAGATTAAATTCTGGACAGTATTTTTTTTTATTATCTATGCTCTGTTTGGCTAATTTAAGCCTAATTAAATAGTTAAATATTTTCAAAATTCAGATCAATTCAAGCAAAAGTTTTGAACAGCTAAAACACTTTGTATGTAAAATAAACATTCTCAATAAACTTAATTATATTTCTATTATGTCGTCTGCAGCTCATACCTTGCTGGACCAGCTCTGCCAGCAGGCCGCTCCACTCCTCTCTAAAGAGATTGGCCCCGGTCAAGCTGCCGTCTCCACCAATCACGCACAGGTTGGTGATGCCCCTCTGCACCAGGTTATGAGCCGCCTTCAGACGACCCTCATGCGAGCGGAAATCTTTGCATCGTGCGCTGCCGATAACAGTGCCGCCCTGAAACACAATCACACAAAGTTTAACTACTGTAACATGAGATGGAAAAGGTATTGGCCCAGTATTTTGTGTATGCTGAATGTTCAGAGAACCATGTGACGTTTAAAGACATCAATTGCTCCTTGTGAGATCAGAGGTGATCACCATAGCAGGGTATCTGCAGGGTTTTAAAATCAAATTTAAGGCTTAAGACTTTCCCAAATAAAATGAATACCATATGGTTAAGGTAGGACAATGTCTATGGTAACATCCTAAACTGTAAAATGACTGTAAATGTGATGATTTTAACAATACAAATTCAGGTTTTGACAAAGCCAAAAACTTTTAGTCAAAATTATAAATATCTTGTTCAGTCATGAAACTCTAGAGGTCCTTTACATGCAATCTTCAAGCAATCACATCATTACAGCATGACACAAGCGGACTAGCCTCTGCTGATCATGTAGCCAACTAGTTTGCTTGCTCAACATTTAAATAGTCTGGTTCATTGTTTGCTGTAAGCTAGGCCAGCAGAACGCTATCAGATTTCCTCTGAAACCCTCCACTTCCCTAGACCTGCAACAGGATTTATGCATGTCTATTTATGCAGCAGCAGCATATCTTACATGCTCACAGCAGCATGTCAGTGTATCTTTAGCAGTTGCAAGTCTATACATACAGCAGCAATAATCAAAAGCTGCAGCAGCGTAACAGATCTAGTCCACCAAGACCAAATACATTAAAAAACATGCTAAAACTATTCTGAGAGTTGTCATGATTGAAATTATAAATCATAGCCTTTTAAAGTTTAATAATCAATCACATTAAACTGTATTGTGATTCCTGTTTTTCTATCCCCAAATACCTCTTAAAATTATAGTTAAAGGGGTCATGAACTGAGAAATCAAATTTTGCCTTTTGACATATAAGAGGTCATCATACTATAAGAATTGCCTACTTCATCATTGCAATGCTGGCCCCGCCCACTGATGTGTTAGTGAGATGACGAGGAGAGAAGAGCGACAAAGGATCACTGCACTAAAAATTATTTATTTATTTATTTTTAATTTAATTTAAATATATTTTTAACAATGTGAATGTCTCAGTTGAGCATTATTTATTTGTATTTGGTACATTTCACTGTGGATTATTTGGTAAATTCATTGACAGTAATGCCACAACATGTGAGTAACCTTGTTAATTCTAATGCCTGATCTGTGACCAGTGATTTCTGATATGTACAATGTACAAAATATAAATATAATGCTATAGATCTAAACATAATGCTATAATCAAAACTTTTCATGATTATTTAAAGGGTTAGTTCATGGATCAGAGAGCGCTCGGATTTCATCAAACATATCTTCATTTGTTTTCCGAAGATGAAAGAAGGTCTTACGGGTTTGGAACGACATGAGAGTGAGTAATTAATGACAGAATTTTCTCTATTTTTTTCTCTATTTCTCTATTTCTCCCTTTAACCTTGAGAGCTGTAATAGTAAAAATGTGCTAAAAGTTTGAGAGAGTTAAACATGTACATACTACCTATTTCATGGGCAAAGATGTTAGCCTAAAATCAGGGTCGAAAAAAATGCCTTTGATTTCTAATTTATGACCATTTTTTATGTAAAAATCATACTAACATTATAAGTGCACCACAGGAAACATTATAAAACAATAAAACAGTGCAGTTCATGACCCCTTTAAGACTTTTCTTTAAGACTTTTAAAGACATTTAAGACTTTTATATGACCTTAAATTCGATCAAACTCGTGGGGACCATGAATAGTACCCGGTAACCTTTGCCACAGCACGAGCAGAGGTATGTATGAGTGCTTTGAGAGCCGTATGATTCTCATCACACTCACCACTTGCAGCATGCTGGACACACTCTCCCATGTCGCCTCCTTGATGTTGTCACCTCCATCCACCATACCCTGATAACCCTGTAAGTCACACACACAAACACACAATAAAAATCCCTCCTCCTCCTCCTATCCTTCAATGACCTCTTAAATGAATTCAATTTTCCAGGTAATCCTATGAACCAGCTTACTGAGATTGGCAGGCAATGGTCTGTTTTAGCAAAGACATGGCTTTTTTGTTTACAAAATGTCTCTATATGGCACAATCCCGATAGTAAAGGTGAAGTGTGTCATTTCTGCATCATTAGCAGCACTTGCAAATACTTGCGTTTTAACAAATTACACGTTTCACCTTTAAGAATGAGGGTGGAATCAGGAGAAAATGGATGTGTGGGTTTCTTTACTAAAGCCGTTGCATAAGAGCACAGTGGGCGAAGATATTTGGCCTATCACAGCTAGACATAGGACTTAAATGCCACATGATGCTGATGGAAAAATCATGTTTATATGAGGCCAGATATATGGGCCTTTAATTCAAAACAGTTCTGCTATGCCAACAACTCTGAAGAAGATTAATATTATTTATAATACATGACTTATTTAACTAAAAAGGCTGTGTATATCCATAATACGTCTTGAGTAGTAACATTTTTATATTGGAAATAAATGATTGGCCATTTGGAAAGGGTCAAAGGCAACATTGAGAGCCATTAGACCCAAATGTTACACAGCACTGACACAGACACTAGTTTGTCTTATTAATGTTTACACATCAATATAACTATATACAGAATGTAAATGCATACCAGTCTCCAGTATCATTTGAATTCTGAATGGATGAACTAGAGACTGACCTCATGAACGAAGTAGACTTTGGCTCCTACATAGATTCCCATACGGACAACAGCCCGAACAGCAGCATTCATCCCTGGATGCAGAGAAACACCAGACAAATCACTTTATAGAGGGATATCTATAGCATAATACTGGGAAAACAGGTTAGAAATGGCTATTTGTTTAGGCTTGGCCCTGTCCATCATGGCCTCCTAATCATCCCCATACATACATATATATATATACATATACATATATATATATATATATATATATATATATATATATATATATATATATATATATATATATATACACGATTGGCTTCATCACTCTGTCTCCTCTCCACCCATAAGCTGGTGTGTGGTGGGCGCTCTCAATGTGCTCATCCAGGTGATGCTGCACATTGGTGGTGGTTGAGGATACCCCCCCTTCCATGTAAAGCACCTTGAGTGCCTAGAAAAGCGCTGTATAAATGTAACAAAATATTATTATTATTAATTATTATTATCCTCCTCCTATAATAACTCACTCAGACTTACTTAAAGTACATTTCTGTGCTAACAATCAGTTCGAATATAGCTTTCAATCTCAAAATAGTCCTGCTGTGTGCTAGAGTGACATCCATAATAACATAAATCTGTTAAATCTGGTTTAATATCATCTGCTAAATTTGCTCACTGTTATTGGGCAACACATTACAACTGACTAGGAAGAAATTACTAAAAAAGAAGTGTGAAAAGCAGAAAAAAAGGTGATTCAATTTCATCAGATTCATTCTGATACAATTTGTGTTGAAGCAACAATAACCCAAAAAAATGAATTCATAATTCACTCAACTGTACTTTTTTTCTTCTGAGAAATACAGAAGAATACATTTATACTCTTTATACTAATTTAATCTATAGTTTAAGTGAGTATAAATGAGTTTTCAAACTGAGGAGTACTAGGTGGTATGTGGAAGAGTTAAGAACAGTGTGTAAAAAAATGATAATTTTATTATTAAAAATAAAATAACTAAGAATGAATTATTTATTTATGTTTCTTTAAATAAAAATGTAAGAAAAATTTCATTTGTTTGTTTTATTTGAATCATAAAATATATATTAAAGTAAATAAATAAAATGATTAAAATAAATACATTTTTTTATTTAAGTTATTAAAATAAATTAAATTAAAATATATGAATAAAAAAGAAAAGCAGTGTAAAAATGTGAAATGTAAATGTAAAATCGAATTTGATAAATTTGATTACATAATCAGTACATTTAATTAAAACGATTTTATAAAAATAAAATAAAAGTACTAAAATACATCTAACTTACTTCTAACAGTACAGCTCTACAGTGAAAAAAACCCAATGATGCAATGTAATAGAAATATTTTACACATTTGTAACATTAATTTTCTACAGTATTAATTGGGTCTTTATACATACACATTTTTAGGGTGGGGGTCCCTTGCATGTGGATGATCATATTTGGGGGTCTGTGGCATAAAAGACTGAATAGCCCTGTCCTATAGTAAAAACTGTATACATTGGACTTTATATGGAAAACAATCTTCATTTAATTTCCTTGTGTGTGTGTGTGTGTGTGTGTTCTGTGGGAGAAAAGAAATCATATGAGAACAACATTGCTTGGTGGTTTCTAGGTGGTCAACAGCCTTTCTGATATGCTTGTCTATAGATATAGCTTGGGTTCCTCCTACAATGTAAGTATTTGGGATTTCCACCGGTTTAATTGATCGCTAGGCAAAATGCTTAGTCTGATGTCAGATGACAGTTCTAGCTGCCCTACAAGTGCTGAAAATTTGACTGAAGGCGTCAGTGTCACCATAAGCTCGATCTTTTCAGTCTGTCACTATCAGTTTATCTAAGCAGACAACAAATCCTGCAGCTGCTTTAAAGATCTGTCAATGAGTGAATTCATGTACTGAGTGACTGAGAAATGTGTATGTATACATTAAGCCAGTGAACTGACTAATATTGCATGTAAGTTACATCAGATCAGAGTCACTACAGAAGTGACACACTGCATCTATGGTGATCTATGGTGCATTTACCACACAGTAACTTACAAAACAAGAACATTTGCATTTCTCATAGGAGAAATAGTCCCTTGTGAAAAAAAATACACTTTAGCATACTTCTAAAAAGAGTACTTATTACAGAAACAGTATGCTTAAAAACAATAATACTTTTATAAAGGAGTGGTTGAAATGGTCTCATAAACTAGATCTGCATTTCTAGAGGAACTACCAGTCTTTGCAAGGTGTGCACATGTAAACTAACCGCTTTTATTATTATTTTAATATGACTGAATCATCCTGACTAGATTGGGTTACACAAGAGTCATTTTAAGGGTCAGACCAGTTAGAAACAACACCTTGAGGTATGCAATGCACGTATTCAATTCTTACAGTCAAAGATATGTTTTCTGAAATGTGACTTTGGTTTATGAAGCTGTGCGCGTCGGTCACATGACTCAGTTTCCTGTGACGTAGCTCACGTACGCATCCTGTGAAATCCCTACACCTCACTTTACAAAACAGGTCACTTAATGAAGAAACAAACATGACTTTAAAAAAAAAACGTGCACGTGATAACCCCGAAAGTGGCTGTGAAACGCGCAGCAACTTCCTGGTTGAAGGCGAAAAATCGTCACATCGATGATTGACAGACAGAAAAGCGCTGATATGAGGTAAAAGACATGATGGTTATTAATATTATGCAAACATAAGAACGCATCAGACTATTTTAGGCTCGACGGTGGCAGGGAAGATGACATGCTACGTGCTCGTCGTGAAGGTCACGTGATTCCGCAATGCAGCGACAGGAATAAATGCTACTCAATCACATAATAGAGACGTACAGTAAGGTAAAGCTGTCCGTTATGTGAAAACGCTATGACAGAAATGCTGTCATCTGTAATGTAGCAGGATGAGCTCGTGTGTTTAGTGTATCATCATCTCAACCTGCATTTTTACTAATATCAGCCTGTGTGATCTAAATGAGGACACTGATCCTAAACGCTAACCCTGAGGCAGTCAAACGCATCACAGTGCAACATCTATGACCTTGTGACTATCTGATGCTTACATGTCCACCTCTTCAGGCCCTCAAGAGCCATTTCATCCATCCTAACGAGAAGCAAATCTAGGTTCTAGCATAGTTGTATGTACTGATATAATGATTTAACACTGACAACCGTGAATCGCACTGTACAATATGTACCAGAACAAACATCAGATGTCATACTGATACGATGTATGGATCATTCTGAACATTTTAATAGAATACAACAGTTACACAATATAGGAGAACGATCGTGAGATGTCAGTGAGCTCTTCTACTGTACCTTGAGCATCTCCTCCGCTCGTCAGCACTGCTATGGCTTTCCCAGCGCCCGTCAGGTTCTCAAAGAACTTCTTATTGTCTGGCTGAGCCATTTTCCCTTTTAATACTTACAATATGTTAAAATAATAATTAATAAATTAAATGCTATAAGAAAGTGTGCCTGTTTTCCTCCCCTCTCCTTTTCTCTCTCCAACTGTCACCTCTCCTGCACGTCCTCTCCTCAACCTGCATCAACAGTCTCTGTGACTGACAGCTTTCTCAGCCAATGGCTGATCAGATCGCGCATTCTTGTCAGAATGTTGACCAATAGCAGACGCTCTCGGCGACGGTTTCCGTGTAGGAAGGTGATAATTTTGCATTGGGCAAATATGGTCCGGGCAAATATATCCGGTTACTGTCAGACGCCGTCAAAGAGCAAAATCGTTAAAATGTCATTTACAGTAAGTTTATATCTGGCACATGATTTTATCTTTACACATATAATTCTGTTTAACGTACAATTGAATTATAAATTAAAATTGCAATCGTGCAAACGTTATTTGTAGAGTATGCTGTCGTCTGTTGGTTAGTATGAGAACTGCAGGGGAATTTCCAATGGAGAATCAATCACAATCTCAGGTCTGTGCTGTCATTCCCATGCAGTATGCTTTCTTGAAAACAACAAATAACGTTGTTTAAAAAAAATAAAATAAAAAAAAGATGTTGTTTCTAAGAATGAAGATCATATTCTGCCATATGCTAAATGATCATGACAGTGAACTTTTTAAATATGTGTGATTTTTTTATTAGATTTGTATTATTCAAACTATACATAACTATATATACTATACATAACTAGCTTATTTATTCAGCTTTCAGATAATGTATAAATCTCCATTTCCACAAATTGACCCTTATGATTGGTTTTGTGGTCCAGGGTCACACACACACACACACATATATATATATATATATACACTCACCTAAAGGATTATTAGGAACACCATACTAATACTGTGTTTGACCCCCTTTCGCCTTCAGAACTGCCTTAATTCTACGTGGCATTGATTCAACAAGGTGCTGAAAGCATTCTTTAGAAATGTTGGCCCATATTGATAGGATAGCATCTTGCAGTTGATGGAGATTTGTGGGATGCACATCCAGGGCACGAAGCTCCCGTTCCACCACATCCCAAAGATGCTCTATTGGGTTGAGATCTGGTGACTGTGGGGGCCATTTTAGTACAGTGAACTCATTGTCATGTTCAAGAAACCAATTTGAAATGATTCGAGCTTTGTGACATGGTGCATTATCCTGCTGGAAGTAGCCATCAGAGGATGGGTACATGGTGGTCATAAAGGGATGGACATGGTCAGAAACAATGCTCAGGTAGGCCGTGGCATTTAAACGATGCCCAATTGGCACTAAGGGGCCTAAAGTGTGCCAAGAAAACATCCCCCACACCATTACACCACCACCACCAGCCTGCACAGTGGTAACAAGGCATGATGGATCCATGTTCTCATTCTGTTTACGCCAAATTCTGACTCTACCATCTGAATGTCTCAACAGAAATCGAGACTCATCAGACCAGGCAACATTTTTCCAGTCTTCAACTGTCCAATTTTGGTTAGCTTGTGCAAATTGTAGCCTCTTTTTCCTATTTGTAGTGGAGATGAGTGGTACCCGGTGGGGTCTTCTGCTGTTGTAGCCCATCCGCCTCAAGGTTGTGCGTGTTGTGGCTTCACAAATGCTTTGCTGCATACCTCGGTTGTAACGAGTGGTTATTTCAGTCAAAGTTGCTCAGCTTGAATCAGTCGGCCCATTCTCCTCTGACCTCTAGCATCAACAAGGCATTTTCGCTCACAGGACTGCCGCATACTGGATGTTTTTCCCTTTTCACACCATTCTTTGTAAACTCTAGAAATGGTTGTGCGTGAAAATCCCAGTAACTGAGCAGATTGTGAAATACTCAGACCGGCCCGTCTGGCACCAACAACCATGCCACGCTCAAAATTGCTTAAATCACCTTTCTTTCCCATTCTGACATTCAGTTTGGAGTTCAGGAGATTGTCATGACCAGGACCACACCCCTAAATGCATTGAAGCAACTGCCATGTGATTGGTTGATTAGATAATTGCATTAATGAGAAATTGAATAGGTGTTCCTAATAATCCTTTAGGTGAGTGTATATATGTGTGTGTGTGTGTGTGTGTGACCCTATATATATATATATATATATACAGGGCTCGACATTAAGCCTGTTCACGTGCTTGTCCTTCTGTCATATTTTGTGTTGTAAATATAATTTAATCTGAAGCAATATTCTCACGAGTGTTCAATCAGCTTTGACATATTTAAATCTGCATATTTGTGATATTTTTACCTTTTATAAAGGGCATTTTTTCCCATAATCTTATTAAATATAGGCTATGCTTCAGCTTTCATTTTATATTCTTAAATTTGATCTATAAATTTAATTAGAATAAGACACTATAGGGCTATTACCAATCAAATAAAAAAATTTACACTGAAAAATTACAACTGTTTTAAATATTTTTAGGAGATTATTTTAAATATTTTTGAATATACAAATAAGAAATGTTGGAAAGAATGTTTAAACATGAAACTAAACCACCAGTAGGTGGCGGCAGGTGACCGTCTTAATGAGTGAGTCAGTGAGTCGATTCGTTGAAACGTCGTTTACGAATAGGTCACTGGATCTTTGATTCAACCGATTCATTCAAAACGCTGAATCATTCAGTAACACTGTTGCTGTGAGATGCGTTATGGTTCTGCTGTTGTTTATGGAACTGTCATATGAAATCAGTGTCATTTTCAGTCATGATGGTATTCAGGAAAACAGCACTCTTGGTTGTGTGATGTTGCTTAACAGTATCATATGTTATAAATATAAAAACTCCACAATTTGTCATTTTAACCGTGTATAACTGAGTTTCTTTGTGTGAGAGGCGCTCATTTATTTTTGATTTCTCCTCGAGAGGCAGCGTGAGCGTCAAAAGCGCAACCTTGTTACTGTCAGTTCATTATACATTACATTATATATTATTATTATCCACTATCAATCGCCACTTACACTAAATTAATGCAGAATCATTCTTGCATTTTGGGGATTCGCTAGTTATTATTTTTTGTTACTGACATTTTAATCAGGCTACTTGTCCAGTCGGGCAAGTAAAATTCTCTTTCACTTGCCCCTTTAAAAAATCCACTTGTCCCGGACAAGCGTTAATGTTGAGCCCTGTATATATATATATTGTATTTAAACAGTATATGTACATATATACATATATTTCTCCAACCGCTCTCTCTCTCTCTACACTATATTGCCAAAAGTTTTGGGACGCCTGCCTTTACATGCACATGAACTTTAATGACATCCCATTCTTAATCCGTAGGGTTTAATATGGAGTTGTCCCACCCTTTGCAGCTATAAGAGCTTCAACTCTTCTGGGAAGGCTTTCCACAAGGTTTAGGAGTGTGTTTATGGGAATTTTTGACCATTCTTCTAGAAGCGCATTTGTGAGGTCAGGCACTGATGTTGGACGAGAAGGCCTGGCTCACAGTCTCCGCTCTAATTCATCCCAAAAGTGTCCTATTGGGTTGAGGTCAGGACTCTGTGTAGGCCAGTCAAGTTCCTCCACTCCAAACTTGCTCATCCATGTCTTTATGGACCTTGCTTTGTGCACTGGTGCGCAGTCATGTTGGAACAAGAACAGGTGATTAGTCACTCCAGAGAACACGTCTCCACTGCTCTAGAGTCCAGTGGCGGCGTGCTTTACACCACTGCATCCCACGCTTTGCATTGCACTTGGTGATGTAAGGTTTGCATGAAGCTGCTCGGCCATGGAAACCCATTCCATGAAGCTCTCTACGCACTGTTCTTGAGCTAATCTGAAGGCCATACGAAGTTTGGAGGTCTGTAGCTATTGACTCTAGAGTTGTTCCAATTCCGATACTAGTATCGGAAATATCACTGATACCACAACAAATTCTAGCATCGGTATCGGTGAGTACTTGAACCCATGTACCGATCCGATACCATTTTCTTAAACAAGACCCATAGTTACTATGTCCGCTAGCTTTGCCTAACCGCTGCACGGTTCTTCTTCAGACTGGACCAACCAGCCAGTAAAACGGTGACTAGGGATGTCACAAGTACCGGTACTTCAGTACCAAGTCGGTACTGAAATTTTAAAAATGTGATGATACCAGCATTTCTGTAGTAGCTACCGGTAGTACCGACTCCTGAGTATATTTGGTACCCGCAGCTGCGTTCAGTCGCTTCCGTGTTTATCTAAGCGCAGGGCTCCAGACTTTAGCCGAATATATACTAGTGTCTGTGAATATTAAACTGCAAAATACTATTTAAATATTACTCCTGCAAATTCTGCATCGCTGTGTGGATGACGGGCGCAGATGCGCGAGCGCACACACACACACACACACACACACACACACGTGTGACACTCGCTCTCTGTCTTTGTAGTCTCTGCCGTGTGTCACTGTAATATGATATATATAAACCATCACTTCATGATAATTTACAGTTTCATTTGAGAAAACTGTCATATCACGAACATAGACACTCAAAGGTCTTCATGGAAACCCGTCAAAATAAAAGTTTGGTTTAATGTGAAGAAAATGACAGAATATATTAGGCTACTGTTGTAGCCTACAGTAGATTTAGCTACGTCTCTATGTAATAATAATACATCTCTACTACTAATAATAATTATAAAGATGGTTGCTTATTTTTCACTTGTTTTGTTGTAAAGAGATTATTTTCTGATTAATATATCATTTTTTATATTCCTAGATTTATTTGTTGCACTGTTTTTTATACAGTTATATTGTAAAACTAAAATACCTTTTTCAGTTTGTGGTGTTAGATTTGTGGCTGCATTTTAAGTTATTTTTCTATTAAGAAAAAGAAATAATATTACTGTCAAATGCATGTCAGATAATAAAAATACTGTAATAAATACAGTAGTTCACTGTATGTATTTACTCATGTTTCATTAAAGGATAAGTCTGAAGCACACCATAAAATACCCTGAGCCCAGGTATCAGAATCAGTATCGGGAAGGGAAAAAGGGTATCGGAACATCTCTAATTGACTCTGCAGAAAGTTGGCGACTTCTGCATACTATGCACCTCAGCATGCGCTGACCCCGCTCTGTGATTTCACGTGGCCTACCATTTCGTGGCTGAGTTACTGTTGTTCCCAATTGCTTCCACTTTGTTATAATACCACTAACAGTTGACTGTGGAATATTTAGTACGGAGGAAATTTTACGGATGGACTTATTGCACAGGTGGCAACCTATCCCGGTACCACGCTTGAATTCACTGAGCTCCTGAGAGAGACCCATTCTTTCACAAATGTTTGTAGAAGCGTCTGCATGCCTAGTGCTTGATTTATACACCTGTGGCCATAGAAGTGATTGGAACACCTGAACTCAATGATTTGGAGGGGTGTCCCAATACTTTTGGCAATATATACAAACGGACAAGCGTTAATGTCGAGCCCTGTATATATATATATATATATATATATATATATATATATATATATATATATATATATATATATATATATATATATATATATATATATATATATACTGTATTTAAACAGTATATGTACATATATACATATATTTCTCCAACCGCTCTCTCTCTCTCTCTCTCTCTCTCTCTCTACACTATATTGCCAACAGTTTTGGGACGCCTGCCTTTACATGCAGTATATATATATATATACACAATTCCAGCACCATATATGACAGAAGGAAAAATATTTTATTTGTATTCTTTATTAAGTTTGTTCAAGTACAGATCATATCATTGACAGTACAGTAGATTAAGACTCACATTTTAACAGTAAAATATATAAATAATATAAAATGTATAAAGTACACAATAATCTCATAGACAGTACAATGTGTATTTCATTATGTAATTATTTAAAACATAGTAAAAAAAAACATATATAAATCAAGTTTATCGCACACAGCAATTATCCATTCATGACAAAAAAAAAACAACACATTTTGAAACATTAAGCATATTATGTACATGTCATAATATATATATATATTTAAAAATATGCATACAATTAAAAGGCATGCATAAAGTCTCTAACGGCGCCTTCTGGCGGAGCGTTTCTCCAGCCTCTGAAGAATCTCCCTCAGTTTTGAATTAATGATTTCCCATGCACAATGTGAGTGGGACTGAAAACAATAAAAATATATAGACATTTAGATATAGATAGATAGATAGATAGATAGATAGATAGATAGTTTCTTACCTTTTTCTTAAGAAAAGCTTCTAATTTGTTGAAGCATGTGATCACAGGTTCCTTTTCAACATTGTCAGAGTGATGAACCTACCGAAGAAACACAGACGACGTGATTATCATGTTGACAATAAGCTATGTGACTGTTTTATAACTTCTAATACCACATTCTGTGATTCTTACACAATTGTTCAGGGTATGATGGGTGTGACGAAGAGCCTCAATAAACGTCTGTGGGTTTGGTTTCTCCCTGTACATTGTCTCTGCTTTCTTGACAATGTCGACCAGAAGGACTGCATTATGATTCACCTGTGAATAGCAAAACATATAAATATTATTATTATTACTATTTATATAAAACACCTTTTATCAGCAACATACAGAGAGATTGCAGATGTACACACCATATTGACCAGGTGACGTGGGTCACACAAACTGTCTTCTTCATAATCAAATGCACAATCATGAGATATCGCAGTGCCCTTTGAAAACACAAAGCATGTACGTTCAGTTCATGTTGCAAGTTGAATAGAAAATAGGTAAATCAGAGTTATGTTGTATTAAGGACACTTACCATTGCATTTAAAGACTGAATCAGATGTTCCCATTTTATCTGTCTTGTGCACTCCTTATGGCCTTGCAGCAGAGATACAAATGTGCAAACGATGATGATTCGAATCCAGACCATATTTTCTGAAAGCATGGCAGAGAGAGAATTTTCATCATCAAAAGAATCACATTTTGTTGTGTTTTCATGTTCTATGGCAACTTTCCATAGACATAATGAGTTTTATACTGTACAAACTGTATATTCTATCCCCTAACCATAAACCTTCCCATCACACAAAACTTTATGCATTTTTACATTTTCAAAAAACATCATTTCGTTTGATTTATAAGCTGTTTTCCTCATGGGGACCAAAAAATGTCCCCACAAGGACAAGGATTTCAGATATTGCCATCTTTGTGGGGACATTTTGTCCCCATAATGTAGGGTTTACCAGGACACACACACACACATGCAAAATGAATGTAACATGTAATGAAAAGTTTGCAGAAAATCCTCACCTTCTGTTGTTGTTTTGCTTATCAGGCGGTGGAGCTGAGATGCTGTGAGATGCTGATGTGACACTGTGCCTTTTATACCTTGGGAAATGACACCTGGTGTACCACACCTGTCAGGCTGGGTCAAAATGAAACGGGCCAGAAACACTGACCACACCTGTCAGGTAAGGTAAAAATGAAACAGGGCATCTTTTTTGGAGTCCCAAATTCCGGTATTCCTGGAGGAAGTTCCTGTCAGTGGAAAGTGTGGGGGTGTTTTACTGTGGGCGGCACATTATTGTTGCAACTTTTTTTCCACTATTTAAATATAATTTCTGTTATTTTAGATGGCTATTTATTTATCTATTTTTCGAACAATCGTTTTATTTACTATTTTATTAATTCTTTAATTAATTTTTTTAAAATTATGAAATAATTATTTATTATTTTGGTAGCTCTTCATTTCGGCGGTCCCCTTTAGACATTCTACTAACAATAAGTAACGTTGCAACTACATGTCAAGTCAACTAACTCTCATTTGAGCATTAGTAGACTGTCTGCTTAATATCTGCTAACTCTTTATTATGATGGTCCGCCAACAGACATTATACTGACAATAAGTAACATTGCAACTACATGTCAACTTATTCTACTAACCCAAACCCTAAAAGTCTACTAATACTCTAATGAGAGTTAGTTGACATGTAGTTGAAAGGTTACTAGTTAGTAGAATGTCTAAAGGGAACCATCACAATAAAGTGTAACCAAAAATATTAACAATATTCATACAAATTCTTGTGGGAAAATATATGCACATAAATGCACTAGGCAGATGCATGCACATTTATGAAATGTTTAGTTGAACTTAATTCAGTTATTATGAAAGTAATTACGTAATTAATAAACATGATCACAATTAGTGAAGCTGAGACGTATTACGAGAAAAGTCACCCAGGTGTAACGGTAAAGCATTATTTTATCAGAAGGATAAGATGCATTGTTCTGTGACGAATGATGTCGTTTAATTTCCCTCCGGCACTGAAGATTCCTTGATCATGTCAACCGTGTGACGTGTTATGGAGAAAGTTGGAAGACATGTATAGCTTGTGCACTGGAATTGAAAGTGAAAGTGCTCTCGCTGTTCATGCTGACACAAGAGAATCACTTTAGTGGAACTGAACAGCAGTTGGATGCATATACAGCACATTTTCCTCTTAGCCTGTTGTAGTTAATGGCCTCTTACAACATGCACCATGTGGCGAAACATATGCAGAGCAATGTAAAAAGCATTCATTTATTAGGAAGATTGTCAATAAACATTGTTTTGCACAATCAAATCTTGCACAAATTGTTTTAGGTTCTTACAGTCATGCACGGAAAATGTATAGCAGTGTTATTTCCAGGCTAATTAATGAAATCATTAAAACAAATCTGGGAAAAGTCCTGGAAATTTTTATATTAAATAAAAGTTTTTTAAAAAGTTTTTAAATCCACTACTGATGAATGACTGGGAAGTCAAGGAAATTTAGCAGTCAAACAGTGTGCAAACCCTGCCAAACCTCCACTAAACCATTGTTTTCTTGAAATGTATGTAACTATTTGCCTGGAAATGTTTTGTGTTTTGTGATTGGAAAAGAAAACTGAAATCTGCTAGGCTCTTCTTCACAAAAGACACCACTATATGGAATAAAGCCTGTCCCAACATGCTCTGCACAGCACCTTTCCTTGAAACCAGGTACAAATATTATATCTATTCATTCATCTACACCAGTGATGCAATTTTGACAGCAAATATTGCTTTATTTAAAAAAATGTGGAAAGTACATGTCGTGGGGCTTGTTGAGGAGAGGGTGTGCTATTACTGCAATCATACTTACATCAGGAACCACCTAGTAACACCCTAGCAACACTAAATATACAACTTTGCAACTGCTTTTTTGCACAAACTAATCAGTAAAAGCCCCAGCACTCTACAGATCTGATCTGAAATAGTTATCTAACTAACACCTTGACTGTATTGAAGACTAGTTATCAGTAGTTGTGTCCAGAGACATTGAAGATAAGAAATAAATGAATATTTCCTTTAGATCAGGTTTTCACCATTTAGATAAGTGGTTCTGAACTCTAATATATTTATAAAAAATATTTTTTACAAAAAATATTTATAAAAATTAGGAGTGCCCACACTGTAAAATAAAATACAACTTGCAAAATGTTCATTTAACAAATGTTAAAAAAAGTAGCTGAATACTCTAAACATCTTACTTTTGTTGACCTTACTTAGATTCTCGAGTATTTGTATTTGTCCATAACTTGCCCCAATGTTTCCAAATTGAGTTATCCGAACAAACGATTTTATGTTAAATAATGTTGTGCCAGTTCCCAGCATGCATTGCAGCTTTGAAAAAAATCTATTATTGATGATCTATTGATGTGGTAACCATTATTAAAAATTGATTATTGCTTTGCATTTACTGGCTTAATTTATGCTGCTGGTGTTGTTGTTACTGTTATTTAGCTGTCATATGCAGAGTTCATATTTTCACTGAATTAACATTTGTTGATCATCAACATGTTTGAGATTTGTGCATTGAGGTACACTACATTGCCAAAAGTTTTGGGACGCCTGCCTTTACATGCACATGAACTTTAATGACATCCCATTCTTGATCCGTAGGGTTTAATATGGAGTTGGCACACCCTTTGCAGCTATAACAGCTTCAACTCTTCTGGGAAGGTTTAGGAGTGTGTTTATGGGAATTTTTGACCATTCTTCTAGAAGCGCATTTGTGAGGTCAGGCACTGATGTTGGACGAGAAGGCCTGGCTCACAGTCTCCGCTCTAATTCATCCCAAAGGTGTTCTATTGGGTTGAGGTCAGGACTCTGTGCAGGCCAGTCAAGTTCCTCCACTCGCTCAAACTCGCTCATCCATGTCTTTATGGACCTTGCTTTGTGCACAGTCATGTTGGAACAAGAACAGGTGATTGGTCACTCCAGCTCTGTGATTTCACGTGGCCTACCACTTCGTGGCTCAGTTGCTGTTGTTCCCAATTGCTTCCACTTTGTTATAATACCACTAACAGTTGACCGTGGAATATTTAGTAGTGAGGAAATTTCACGAATGGACTTATTGCACAGGTGGCAACCTATCACGGTACTACGCTTGAATTCACTGAGCTCCTGAGAGTGACCCATTCTTTCACAAATGTTTGTAGAAACGTCTGCTTGCCTAGTGCTTGATTTTATACACCTGTGGCCATGGAAGTGATTGGAACAATGAATTCAATGATTTGTAGGGGTGTCCCAATACTTTTGGCAATATAGTGTATAAAGTATGTGCATCATGGCTACTTTTGTATGCAATATATTTGCCTGTAAAATGTTTGCCTCTAGTTTTAAAAGGCTAATAATGTAGTCATATCATCATGTAGGTTTGAGACATTTTTTTCAATTTTTAAATATGGAGATTCAAGAACAAGCAACCCCTTGCATTGCTAAATGCTAAACAATCTTGACAAGAATTTTTAAGTTCAAAAGACTACCTGTTACACATTAGATGAACAATTTAAGTTGACTATAATTGGAGCGAAGGGATAGTTCACCTAAAAATGAAAATTCTGTCATCATTTACTAGTTGTTCCAAACTTGTATGAATTTCTTTGTTCTGCTGAACACATATTTTGAAGAATATAGTGAACTAAACAGTTGATGGACACTGACTTTCATAGTAGGGAAAAAAATATTATGGAAGCCAATGGGGTCCATCAACTGTTTTAATTTTTGGGTAAACTATCCCTTTAAGTTGAATGTAAGCCTTTTTTAAAGTTATAACTTTTTCTACAGTGTATATTAAAATAAGAAACTCAAATAATAATAAAAAATAAACAAATAAATAAATAAGTTGTAGAATTCCAGAAGATTGGAACTTAATCAAAATAAGAAATATCTTGATTCTTGAAGTGCCCTTCTAATTTTGTGTTGGAGTCTCCTATAGGCTTACATGCAATCCAAAGTAAAAAAAAAAAACACTTTAATTTTCTCATAATATACATTGCAGCATCGTCTCTTTTCTCACAGTGTCTGAAACGGTGCGATAAAGGATTCAATCTTTTTATTTCTATATGGTCCAGTCTGTTGTGATTGCCCGACCGCACTGCTGTGTTGGATACCAAATGCCCATTACCATACGAACAGTAATGATGGTGAACCGTATCAATTCAAACCTGAGTCCACATCCATTGGAAGTAGATGCAAAGTCAATGTTTATTAAACATACAGTATATGGGTAACACTTTAGATTAATGGTCCGTCATTAACAAGTAACTATGCAGGAAGTAATGCAGCACTAATGAGTAGTGCTACACTAACACTTCAGATACTACTATTAACTAATATAGAAACAAGCATAATCAGTAAGCAATATCGAATTTAGGAGATAGTTCCTTGTTAAGTAATCAATAATCACTGAATGAGATTAGCCTCATTAATAACTATTAACTAACTGAAAAATTATAAAGTGTCTGTGTCTGAGACGTAATCAGTCATCTTTTTTACTCTGAATAAAGTCATAAAATGCATCACTAATTACTTAGGTGTTACCTAGTCACTATGCAGGAACTACTAGTGATCTGGACCATTATTTTAAAGTGAAAAGGATGTTTTTCACTTTAAAATAATGGTCCAGATCACTAGTAGTCCTTAAAGAATGACTAGGCACTTGAGTAATTAGTGATGCATTTTATGACTTTATTCAGAGTAAAGAAGGACAATCTTCAAGAACTACTAGTGATCTGGACCATTATTTTAAAGTGAAAAGGATGGTCCAGATCACTAGTAGTTCCTGCGTAGTGACTAGGTAACACTTAAGTAATTAGTGATGCATTTTATGACCATGTTGAGAGTAAAAAAAGACAATTGCTCACATCTCAGACACGTTAATGTTGTGATTAGTAATTAATTATTAATTCTTTATAATTTGTCATAGTTACCTATTAGTTCTTAGTGATACCAACCTCATTCAGTAATTATTGATACCTAATAAGGAACTATAAAAGTTAAGCTTGTTTCTACATTAGTTAATAGTAGTAGCTGAAATGTTAATATAGTACTACTCATTAGTCCTGCATTACTTCATGCATAGTTACCTATTAATAACGGACCATTATTCTAAAGTGTTACCCATATATGTAATACACAATATTATATAAGTCGAAACCAGTGTGCTTTTAGACCAGAACATTCCTAGAATGTTTCAAACTGTTTAAATGACCTAAATTAGCAATATGGTATCCTGCATGTTTTGTTTTGTTTTTTTAAACATGCACCCTCTGTGGTTTCAGTTAAACATCCCAGCAGTGGATAGGAATTGTCAACGATCTTCCAAGCACAGCAGTGATGTCAGTGTTTCAGGAAAGAGCAACTATTAATTTAAATCCTGAAACCCGTTGGGGCAGTAAAACACTGTCTCTGTAACAGATGTCAAACAGAAGTCAATCAAAAACTAAATCATCACATAGTTTACATTCAGAACTAAATAGAAATAAAGGATTCAGAAAAACGATAATAGGCCCATATATTGACTTAATGCACCTTCTTCTGTTGCAGAAAATGAGCATTATTCTGTGGAATGTTTTTAAATGTGTATTAAGTAATACACTAACAAAAATGTTACTGTCCTGTCCTGCCCAGGACCGTTTATAGCTTTTCATCAGTGCTGGGGCTCAGGCCACCCATCAAGAGTGTCCCCATATTTTGATACCCTTTTTTAATACTGTTGTACATATTTTGTCTTTTCCTGTAGTACAGATCACTTTAAATGGCTTTTTAAAGAGGTTTCTCACTGTTCATTTGACCCTGAGAAGCATTTGCAATTCATTCTAGCCCACTTAAGGATAATATCAGTCGTTTTTACCACTTTATGAGCCTATTTTACTGAAAATCACACTAATCAAGGAAATCTATGGGTTAGAGACTGTTTGATTTAGCCACATAGCGCAACTAAAGGGTCATTTGGTATTTTAGAGCATTATCAGTTTAGCCCAAATCATTTATGAACCATCAAATGATATGGAAAGTGTAGCGTTCCACATAAATCTGTGGGCGCAGGTTACGTGCAGGCCTATAGGGCCTATACTGATATTCAGCCAAATCCAGGCAGTTTCACATTCCAAAGCAACTTGCATTTACAGGGACAGTCCAGTGAGACAGGCATCTTGCTCTAGGGCATCCCAGCACGGGGTTTCCTGCAAAGTTAGCAATTATATCTTAACTATATTAACACACTAGCTTTAGTGTTAATTCTAGTTCAGAATTATTTGAAAAAAAATGTATGTGCATAATACCTTTTTATTTCATGGTGACTAAAAGCAAATAGCCTAACATGCCGCACCGAAAAGAAAAAAGTGTTGATGCACAAAACACATACTGGATTTATTGAATCCAGAATTCATTCATTTCATTTTTTGTTAGTACATGACAGAAATTATGCGTATTTGTAACGCCGAGGAAGATGAAGACAAGGATAAGGATAAGGTAAATACAAGTTTTATTTATAAAAAATTAGCCAATGTTCGAAACAGTCTGCCCATAGCACACACAATACCACACCACTGAACAGAAAACAAGCAGGAACTTAAATACACAGATGATTAACTAAAATGACGAACAGCTGTGATTAATGTGATCAGTGTCCATGGTGACAGATTGTGGCGGGAAAATAGAACAAGGGAAGACATGTGACCAATGAAAACAACTGATAATCCATGAAAACTAAAACATACGGAGCATAACTGTGAAATTAAAAAATCACAATAAACATTGTCTTTATATATAAGAATAGAATATTCTTGTCTTTATTTATGAGTAAACTAAATTAAACATTGAATAACAAAATGTTTTTATTTTTTATTTGAGGTGAAAACTTCTTTCATATTATAGGTAATTTAGCTTTTGATTATAGTGAAATTAAGTTATATTATATTATTAGTTGCGTATATTATATATTATATTATTAGTCCGCCAAGAGCAGCCTTTCCTCGGCTAGTCCTTCTGACGTTTGCCGCTGGCTCTGACGTCTCTGTACTGTTTAAACATGAGATATGCATTGTCTTGTGTAGATCTAACGGCCAATCTTTGGTCTCATGAATCTATAATTTGTTCCCTGGCAAATCGTTTTGGCTGAGGGCAAAGTGAAGTTTCATAATTTTATTTTTTTAGGATATTTAACTTTACAGAGTTGTAGCCTACTAGAGTGCTGACTTTGTATGTTTGACTGAATTGTTTGCTTTATTTATTATATAGCTTCTTATACCTTTTACTTATACTTTTATAATTGCTATTATTGATCACACATAAACTGACATTTAACAAAAAGAGGCTGGGTTCTTTTTTATGTCATATATAATTTTATTACAGTGATAATCATATGTCCACTTATTGTCTGAACCACATAATAATATGTTTCTTTTTTTTATGGAAACAAAAAGAGGCAGGGTTGTGTTTTATATTTCGTTTTGTTATAAATTTACATGCATTGAAGATAATCAAGGTATGTGTTGCCTGAACCACATTTATGTGGCTATTAGGGGTGTGACGAGACACTTATCTCACAAGACGAGACGAGACACGAGATTGGGTTCACGAGAATGAGACGAGACAAGATGAGATTTTTACATAGTATTTTTAAGAAATCCTCAACACGCTCAATGTCTTCTCGTCACGTGATCAGTGCTGCGCACTATGTACGACTCGAACAACTCGTGTTGGATGAGCTGATGGAATTGAAGCGACTGTTATCCACCTGAATTAAATTGTTTTTATTTCTATATTTTATTTAATTAATGTAATAAATGTGCAATCTTCTAGACTAAATTTAGTTGGGCAAATATGCACCATTGACGCAATCAAAAATGTTTTTTGATGTTGATATAACTGAGTTCACAACATGCTTTGCATGGGGCTTAATTGGGAGAGTAATATAATGTTGAAAAATGTTGATACTGTCAAATTCAAAACTTCTGGACAAAAACAAATCTTTTGAAATAATCTTAATATACAGTCAAACCAAAATGTATTCAGACACCTTCAACACTTTCTCACATTATCACAGTTTATTCGCTATAGTTTAGAAAATAATAATAAAATGACAAGAAGTCAAACTGTATCAGAACAAATTCATCTTGATCATGTCAGATAACTTTGATAGAAAGGTATGTAATGGATTACAATCAACCAATCAGCTGTCAGCTGTTAAATTTAAGTACACAATTAGATAAAACCAATTTAGGTCAACCAATGAGCAAGCAATGCTTCATTTAGTTCAGTCTGTGGTGTCAAAGGTCGCATTAGGAAATAAAGAAAAAACACTCAAGCAAAACATGGTCAGGTCAAAGTGTCTGAAAATTTTGGGTCCCAAATTTGTATCAATTTTACTGGTAGTCCACTGTATGAAGAATTTTTGGGTATAATATGTCACAGTTTACTTTATTTTGCTATCCTCTTACATAAATGAACTATAGTATCCTGCACCCACTAGTAAAACATTATATCTGGTGTTTGAATAATTTCATAATTACTAATAAAACAGGGCCTGGTTTCACAGACAAGCTTAGATTAAGCCAAGATTAGACCTTAGTTAAGACATTTAAGTACCTTAAAACATTACTAGTGTGCATCTTGAGACAAAACAATGGCACTGAGATATTTTAAGATATTTAAACAGCTCAAACATGTATTTTAGTCTGGGATTATAGGCCTAATCCTTCACTCTCAGAAAAAAAGGTACATAAACTGCCACTGGGGCAGTACCTTTTCAAAAGGTACACTTTTGTACCTAAAGGGTGCATATTGGTACCTTAAATGTACATATTGGTACCTAAAAGGAACAAAAGTGCACCTTTTGAAAAGGTACCGTCCCAGTGACAGCTTTTGTACCTTTTTTCTGAGAGGGTTGTCTGTGAAACCGGGGAAGTTCTTATAAAAGGCAAAGAATTGAGACAACAGAGCCATGTCTCCCGTCTATAGACACTCTTTCAACAAATCTATCATCATATTATCTATCATGTACACTCTAATGACAGGTGCTTTTTTATTTATCTGATCATGTGTTGTGAGCCATTTACCAGGTTCAATGAATCATGCATTAGCTAAAGACACTATAACAGTCTTTCTTCTTACACTTTCCTTTTGCTATAATGGAGAATACAGCGGTTGCAAACACTGAAAGCACACTGTTCAGTAAGATGACATCGCCCTTATTCTAATACATGTTGCATTTCACAAATAAGGGAGATTTTATGATGCAGTGTAATTTAACATTTGTTTGGCTAATGAGCAGCGCCCCCATTGACCAGCCATCCGCGGAAACTTGCTGGCCCATTAAATAAACTATTAGTCCATGGTAATAAGAATCATATTACTGCTGCGTGGGTGTCTGATAGGAAGACAATGAGCTGATGGTTATTTTCACATAGAAAGCTCACGGCTCACAGATCTGTGCTTAATGTGGCAGATGAAGACAGCCAGTGGAAGGTTGTCATGTGTGAGACAGACATTTTTCATTAATGACCTGTGTGCATTTTCATAGCAAAGCAGATTTTGTGTTCGTACTCACATTCTGTTGTTTATTTATTTAACAGTAAATGGATCACATTAATTTAACACATATTAAATGCACTGTTAATGGTTTAATACGGTCGCTCAAAACTTCATCAGTTTTACCTCCTTATGATGTAGATTGATGATATGGATGATATTAGTAAACATCTTATTTTTAAGGTCCAAAAGCTTTGGCAGTGACTTGTTGCCTCTCTGCCCTGTCAGGCAATGACTTTGCAGGCAGCGTTTGCACACAAAGACACCTCACAAAACTGATTTCGGACAGACTTCTGAGGCAGTGTAACAGTTGATCTACAGCAAAAATAGAGAGAGCTTTGGTAAAAACTAAGCACATATTTAATTACTACAATACTAATTTCTCGCTAGAAATGACATCAAAAGTGGACGTTGGTCAAAAACTGACATTTACACACAAACCGACCACGACCACAACTTTCAGATGCCATCTTTATATTTTAGCTCAACTGTTACAGAATGAAAAGCGCAGGATTGTGGGATATCAAAGGCAGGGAATGATACATTTATGCTGCCTTTAAAAATTTATCAGATGAAGGTACCTCAGGAGACAGGAAGTGAAGCTAACATTGGATTCGGACGTGCCTTGATGCCTTCCTACCATGGAATGCATCCTCCAAAGGCAGCATTTTAAGCTTTCAGACGCAGAACTTTTGGCCCTCTAGCAGTTAAAAAACACAACTGTATGCATTTTGCAGAAGAACATTGTCTTAGTTGTGCTTTGTCTCTGTGTGCCTGTGCGGATGAATATGGTTATCATACTGCTCATAAAACATTCACTGCTACGCTTAAGAGATACAACCAGTTTAGATGGAAAGGATCTCAAGCTGGCTAGCTGAAGACGTTACTGTAGCTTTACCCATTAATAGACACGGTACTTCCTTAAAAATAACTTCCAGCACAGCGCTACAACAACCATAATGATATGACCCTTCACAATAGATAATGCTTTACAATGAACTCTGTTATAGAGCTACATAT
Organism: Rhinogobio ventralis; assembly: GCA_039654625.1. NCBI lineage: Eukaryota > Metazoa > Chordata > Actinopteri > Cypriniformes > Gobionidae > Rhinogobio > Rhinogobio ventralis. The sequence continues at coordinate 5,063,216 of CM077214.1, read as the reverse complement.
GGCAGTTTATCTGTTCAATAAAATACCTCTCTCACCCGTCGAGTACTAAAAATCTCAACAATCTCAAAAGCCATCTCTGTGTCGCTTTTACAACATTTCAAATTCCTCAGTTCCTGCCATCTCCAAAAAGCCAAGCCAATGTTGATTCTTGTTTTATTACGAGCTCTGGCGCATTCTCTTTTTGCCAGCAGACTCTCCTCTGTTCAGAGTTTGTTTAAAACGGGTGATTCCCTGGAGGTTGGAGATTTAGCTGCTTCATGTCAACCTTTTTCACTTGTTGTGACAACTAACCTCTGCCACTCCCACACCAGACATGAACATGTTTTGGGAGAAGGATTGATGATGTCTAATGCTATTTCATGCATTCTGACTTATTTACACTGTTAAAGAGTTGGATTCTCATGTTAAACATGGGCAATTTTTTTTAAAACAAGTTAGATGTATGACAGAGTATTTCTGTTCCAAATCCACTCCTTCTGGGTTAGTATAAGTTTCGGAAAGTTTTTTTTTTTTTTTTTTCGGTCCTGTATGACGTCATAAAGGGCGGATTGTTTTATAAACAAGGCCCAGTTTGACGCTGGATTTGCAGATCGTTTATCTGTTCAATTAAATACCTCTCTCACCCGTTGAGTACTAAAAACTGGATTTGATTTCGGCTGGGAAAGATGGAGCGGTCCCAGCCGATAATCAGGCGGTGAGCGAAACTGTATGAAATGTCTGTGTTTTGTTGGCAATCGGCGCGTAAGTGCATATAATGTTAACAACACGAACGTATAGTGATTCAAAGGTTGTCCAGGGACAATGCGACAATGTATTGTGTGTGTGTGTGTGTGTGTGTGTGTGTGTGTGTGTGTGTGCTCTGCCCTGGCACACCTCCACACTGAACATTCAGGGAACACTTAGAAACGTTTTTATAACTTAATTGGAATGTTAGCAAAACATTATTAGAATATTTTTTCTTTGATGAATAGAAAGTTCACAATTTTTTTGTAACATTAAAAATGTCTTTACTGTCACTTTCAAATTTAACATTTCCTTGCTGATATAGATCTTTACAAAAATCTCACTCTAAACTTTTAAACGTATATAAAATGAAAACTTCAGCACATATCAAATTTATAAATGTATAATTATACAAAGCTACTGGGATAACTGATGACACAATATATAGGCCTCCAGTTATAAAACTGTTCAAAATTAATGAAAAAAACAATTTTTACACTTAACTAGACTTTATACATCCACTAAAATAATCTCTGGCACCAAAATGGATCTGAACGTTTTTCTACTCTGCAAAATGAATGTGTTGCGATGGTTAGACTGGACTGGAAGGTGTTTTGCATGTCCTGTAACAGTGTGACCAGCAGAGGGCAGCAATGACACACAGAAATGACTTCTGCTCTCACTGTTTCCCCAATGTCATTAGACACAAAGAGCAGCATGGGAGTTCACTAATAGCTGATCCAAAGTTCCTTCCCAGACCAGAATAATTGAAAAGATTAACAACACTGCCCCTGACAAAAGAGCAAGAACAACTGCCATGCCTAAAATAGACACATTTATTTATCATTTATCATAGGGTATAGGAATGCCGCTCAATTTGTTGGTTTATACTGAGATATTGTGCTATACCTAGAAGAATATTAAAAGCAAGCTTATTGTATGACTCATAAAGCACAACCATAAGTGTTTACTAAAAAAAGCTTTTAAGTATAGGCTGTGCTTCTCTCATAGGAAAGGAATAATTCAGTCATCAGTAAATGAATCATTTCTTCTCATTTAGAAAAGTAGGTGGCCATATCAAAAGAGGATGAATAAAACCTAATGAGTAGCTTAAATAAGCAATATTAATGCATAAATGTGATACAAATTCATACGTTCTATATTTTATTATATTTGCCTTGTTAGGCACACTATGTTCCAAAAAAAATATTTCAAAAGATAAATATACATTACATGTATCTAAAGAAAGAAAGAAAAGGCAATAAATATTTTATTCTGGATGGGGAAACAAATTTTGACATTTTTATAATATTCTGTCTTCAAAGTGAATTTCAATGGATTCACAGTCAGAAGAGAGATCGTCTCGGTTACGTATGTAACCCTCGTTCCCTGAAGGAAGGGAACGGAGACGTTACGTCAGTTACTGACGGAATGGGGGTTTCGCTTAGAAGCCAATCGCCTTTGAGCTCTACAAAACGAGCCAATGGCATGAAAATGCCATGGGTCTGCGGAATTTGCATGCCGCAACCCCGCCCCACGGCGTGGGTATAAAGGGCGTTGCGTGGCAATCTCGCATTATGTTTACCTGCTGAAGAGCCGAGGCATGAGCGCCCGGCCAGTTCCAGCGGTACAGCGGTCATGGCAGGGGGACGTAACGTCTCCGTTCCCTTCCTTCAGGGAACGAGGGTTACATACGTAACCGAGACGTTCCCTTTCAGTCAGTACACTACGAGTTACGTCAGTTACTGACGGAATGGGGGTCCAATACAATCTCGCCATGACGGCTGTCTTCCAGCGTCCTGCGCTGACCCGGGCTCCCTGCCGTGAGTGTGGCACGAACGAGGGGCTAGGCTCAACGCTACCAAGGTACACTGGGAAGCATATCCCACGTGGAGAATGCAACACAATGCCAACCCAAAGGGGGGGACTTGAAGAATACACCTATGACCCGAAGGGGCTGCATAGGGAACACTCTGGGGTATCCAGCCGAAGGTGGAAAATTTCAACCCCAGGCGTGGCAAGGTGTCTTGCCAAGGGAAGACACGAGCTACAAGAGACTTACCGTGGAAATACACATGTGTGGGTTACCCAGCGGGGGAACCAAGCACACGGAGGCACCTAGCCGAACACGAGGGGTGGCCTGAAAAGGGCACTCGCTCTGGTGACGACATCGACAGTGCTGGAGGAGCTCAGGGCTTACTGGGAAGCTCACCTGAGAGGAATAGCGCACGCATCCAGTCCGCGGAGTGGAATGGCGCAGCAAGCGAAGACACCTGAGCCTGTCCGGTTACTGGCCAGTAGGGGCGAGTACACGAGAGGATACAGGCTCCACTCTGAGATTATAAAATCTTGCGAATGTGTTGGGTGTCGCCCAGCCTGCAGCTCTACAAACGTCTGTTAGCGAGGCGCCATGCGCTAGAGCCCAAGAGGAGGCAACACTCCTGGTGGAGTGTGCTCTTACCCCGAGGGGGCATGGCATGCCCTGGACTTGATATGCCAGGACAATGGCGTCCACTATCCAGTGGGACAACCTCTGCTTGGAGAGAGCCTTCCCTTTCTGCTGCCCTCCGTAACAGACAAAGAGCTGGTCTGAGGTCCTGAAACACTGCGTCCGGTCTACGTAAGCGCGAAGGGCGCGTACTGGACAGAGCAGTGCCAAGGCTGGGTCTGCCTCCTCCAAGGGCAGCGCTTGCAGGTTCACCACCTGGTCCCTGAAGGGAGTGGTGGGAACCTTGGGCACGTATCCAGGCCGGGGTCTCAGGATGACGTGAGAATTGGCCGGCCCGAATTCCAGGCACGCTTCGTCAACCGAAAATGCCTGCAGGTCCCCTACCCTCTTGATGGAGGCCAAAGCAGTCAGGAGCACCACTTTCAATGAAAGGAACTTCAGCTCGACTGACTGCAATGGCTCAAAGGGAGCCTTTTGCAGGGCAGCTAAGACCACTGCTAGGTCCCAAGAGGGTACCTGAGGTGGGCGAGGAGGATTTAACCTCCTCGCACCTCTGAGGAACCTACTGACCAGGTCGTGCTGTCCAACCGTTTTAGAGTCCACCAGGTCATGATGAGCTGAAATAGCAGCCACATAGACCTTCAGGGTGGAGGGAGACAGCCTTCGCTCCAACCCTTCCTGGAGGAAGGAGAGCACGGACCCGATCGAGCATCTTCTGGGGTCCTCTCGCCGAGAGGAGCACCAGGTGACGAAGAGGTTCCACTTCAACGCATAGGCCTGTCTGGTAGACAGGGCTCTAGCGGAAGTGATGGTAGCCGCCACCTGAGGTGGCAGGGTACTCAAACCTGCCGCGTCCCGTCCAGGTTCCACACGTGGAGGTTCCACAGGTCGGGACGCGGGTGCCATATGGTGCCCCGTCTCTGAGACAGGAGGTCCTGTCTCAGAGGGATCGACCAGGGAGGTGCTGTCGCAAGGAGTACAAGTTCTGAGAACCAGGTCCGGCCGGGCCAATATGGGGCGACCAAAAGGACCTGCTCCCTGTCCTCCCTGATCTTGCACAGAACCTGTGCGAGAAGGCTCACTGGGGGAAACGCATATTTGCGTGGGCCCCGCGGCCAGCTGTGCGCTAGTGCATCCGTGCCGAGGGTCCCCTCGGTCAGGGAATAGTACCAGCGGCAATGGGAAGAGTCGCGGGAGGCAAACAGATCTATCTGTGCGTCGCCAAACTGCTCCCAAATCAGCTGAACCGTCTGGGGATGGAGTCTCCATTCCCCCGGGAGCGGCTGGAACCGCGACAGCTCGTCGGCTGCGCAGTTCAGGTCTCCCGGGATGTGAACGGCACGAAGCGACCTCAGATGCTTCTGACTCCATAGGAGGAGATGGCGGGCGAGTTGCGACATCCGGCGGGAGCGTAGACCACCTTGTCGGTTGATGTACGCTACTGTTGCCGTGCTGTCTGAACGGACCAGAACGTGTTTGTCCTTGAGCAGGGCTCGAAAGCGGTGCAGGGCAAGACGTACGGCCAGCAACTCGAGGCAATTGACATGCCATAGGCGCTGGGGTCCTATCCAGGAGCCCGCGGCAGCATGTCCCTTGCACATGGCGCCCCAGCCCGTGGAAGAGGCATCTGTTGTGACAACAACATGCCTGGAAACTCGTTCTAGGGGAACACCTGCCCGTAGAAAACTGAGGTTCAACCACGGGGTGAAGGTCTGACGGCAGGCTCGGGTCACTGGGACCTGGAGGGTGCCGTGTTGCCATGCCCATCTCGGGACTCGATCGCAAAGCCAGTGCTGAAGCGGTCTCATATGGAGCAGACCAAGCGGGGTCACCGCGGCTGCTGACGCCATATGCCCCAGGAGCCTCTGAAAAAGTTTCAGTGGAACCGCACTCTTGCCCTCGAACTGGCGAAGACAAGTCAGCAGAGACTGCGCGCGCTCGCTCGTAAGCTGCGCGAACATGGCGACCGAGTCGATTTCCATACCGAGAAAAGAGATCCTCTGCGCTGGGGAGAGTTTGCTCTTTTCCCAGTTGACCCGAAGGCCCAGACGGGCGAGGTGCTGAAGCACCAGATCCCTGTGTTCGCAGACCTGATCCCGAGAGTGGCCTAAAATCAGCCAGTCGTCGAGATAGTTCAGGATGCGAACCCCGTGTTGCCTGAGCGGCACAAGGGCTGCCTCGACAATCTTCGTAAAGACGCGAGGGGACAGGGCTAGCCCGAAGGGGAGAACCGTGTACTGATATGCCTGCCCCTCGAAGGCAAACCGTAGAAACGGTCTGTGTCGAGGAAGAATGGAGACATGAAAGTACGCGTCCTTCAGGTCGATCGCTGCAAACCAATCCGGGGGACGAACGCACTCGAAAATACGTTTGGCTGTCAACATCTTGAAGGAAGCCTGTGCAGGGTTCGGTTCAAGACGCGCAGGTCCAGGATTGGCCGTAACCCACCGGTTTTCTTGGGTACAATGAAGTAAGGGCTGTAGAAGCCGGACTTCATCTCGGCTGGAGGGACGATCTCGATCGCACCCTTCGCCAGTAGGGTGTCGACCTCCGCACGCATGACAGGGGCATTGCCACCCACCACGGTGTAGCGGACTCCCCGAAAGCGGGGAGGAGACCGAGCGAACTGAATCGCATAGCCGAGCCGGATGGTGCGAGCGAGCCAACTGGACAGGTTGGGAAGCGCTAGCCAGGCTCCCAAGAACTGAACCAGCGGGGTCATGCGAACCACCGGCGTACCCCCGATGGGGCAGCGAGGCGGAATGACCGGCCCAGACAAGGGAGGCATGGGAGCGTCCCGGGGTGTGGGCGGGGTCGAATTCCGCGCCCTGACAGAGGAGACCAGGGAAGGACCAGCGTTCCACGGGGGTCTCGTCTGCCAGGGGGCTGGCGACAGAGGGGGCCGAGAGCGGCGAGGCCCTGGGGCGTCGCGCACTGCCCGCCGCGCCCTCTTGAGGCTCGGAGGTGAGTTAACCATTGATAGGGTACCGCCGGCCGTGAGGCCAGCGGCGGAAGGGAAAAACAAAAGATTCTCCCCCGGCCCTCCACCGGGGGAAGGAGTGGTCCTGTTACCATCTCCTGGGAAAGAACCGAGGTCACCTCCGAGCCGCCCGTCTCAGGACCGCCGCTTAGACTGCCGTTTGGCAGGCTGGGGGGCTGGGACGGGCGGGGCCGCCTTCCTGCGACGTCCTCCACGCCTCGGCCCGGGTGAAGGCTGCTGCTGGGGCCGGGCAGGAGGGGCGGGAGTCGCAGGGGGGCGGCCTCGGCGGGGAGCAGACTGAGGCATCTGAGCCGGCGGCTGGGTGGAGGCAGCAGCTGGGCGCCGGGGCAGAATATGCTTAATTGCCTCAGTCTGTTTCTGAGCGGTCGAGAACTGTTGGGCGAAGTCCTCGACCGCCCCGCCGAATAGCCCATCCTGGGAAATGGGAGAATTGAGGAAACGTGTCCGCTCAGATTCTCTCATATCGGCCAGGTTGAGCCATAGATGTCGCTCCTGGACCACCGAAGTGGACATCACCTGACCAAGAGAGCGAGCGGTCACCTTCGTCGCTCGTAGAGCGAGGTCGGTGGCCGTCCGCAACTCCTGCATTAACGCAGGGTCAGCATTGCCCCCGTGCATGTCCATGAGCACCTTGGCCTGATAGACCTGTAGGGTGGCCATGGCATGCAGGGCGGACGCGGCATGGCCCGCAGCTCTGTAGGTCTTCGCCGTCAACGTGGACGTGAATCTACAGGCTTTGGACGGGTGCTTTGGGTCACCGCGCCATGTCGAAGCACTCTGAGGACACAGTTGCATCGCAACAGAGCGCTCAACAGGGGGAACCCCAGTGTACCCTTTCACCGTGCCGCCATCGAGGGCAGTGAAGGCGGAAGTGGTTGCCGAGCGATCGCGAAAAGTCAGGGGAGACTTCCACGATTTCGACACCTCTTCATGCACTTCCGGGAAGAAAGGCACTGGGGGCTGACGGGCGCCTTCGGCACGGGCCGCCCCCAGATACCAATCATCTAGCCGGGAACGCTCGGGACATGGCGGAGGGTTCCACACAAGCCCAATCGCCTCGGCCGCCCGGGCAAGCATGGCTGTGAGTTCCGGATCGGACTCGGGCAATGCTGGGACTCCCGAAGGAGGCAACACAGCCGAATCGTCATCTCCGGAGGAGTCCAGCCCACCTTGTGATGCGGCGATCGACATAGCATCCTCCGCGGGTGCGCCAAATGAAACGCAGGGCCCCGAACGGGAAGCCCCGGCGCCCTCATCAGGCAACACCACGGGTTGCAGTGTGCAGGAGGGGGGTGTGGCCCGAGGAGGATTCGTCGAGTTGTTCCACACCGTAACCCTCAGATCACCCTGACCACCAGCCAAAGTACCCCCTCCAGTGGAGGAAGTAGATTGGGGTGTGGTAGAGGGGACTCTCCCCCCATTACGGAGATCATGGAGTCTCGATCGCAACACTGAGATGGTCATGTTCCCGCAGTGAGAACATGACTCATCCATGAACGCGCGTTCAGCGTGCACGAGGCCCAAGCACGCCAAACAGCGATCATGACCATCAAACGGAGGTACCAGTCGACCGCACCCAGAAACGGAGCACGGGCGAGCCATCTTTAAAAAGACGTGCCACGTGCAGCTCTTTTAGAGAGGAGTGAAAAGCTCTGCAGAATGCCGAAGCACCCAGGGAGAACGCGCACGCTGTGCTTCGATCACTGCACAGATCAGACAGGAAATGCGGAACTCGCTGGAACGTGCCGTAACACCAACACTCTGGAGAGAAACTCGTCTTGAAGAGGAAGCGCTCAGGCAGTAAACTCGGCTCTGAAGCAAAAACATAATGCGAGATTGCCACGCAACGCCCTTTATACCCACGCCGTGGGGCGGGGTTGCGGCATGCAAATTCCGCAGACCCATGGCATTTTCATGCCATTGGCTCGTTTTGTAGAGCTCAAAGGCGATTGGCTTCTAAGCGAAACCCCCATTCCGTCAGTAACTGACGTAACTCGTAGTGTACTGACTGAAAGGGAACTCAGTATCTGTCACATGTCTGTCTGGTTGTTTGGTCTTTCTGTTGTGTTTTGATTTGTCACATGTTCCTTTGTCACAGTTTCCCGCCACTTGTCTGTTTCCTTAATTACCGTAGTTAGTTAGTTTAGTTCAGCTGTGTCCAGTTAATTATCTCATTTCAATTTGTTATTTAAGTTCTTCCCTGTTCAATCATTCTTTGTCCGGTAACTGTTATGTAAGGTTGTGTTTCCGTTGCCTGTCTGCATGTTCCTGTGACGTTAAGATTAAAGTTTGTGTTCAATTCACAACGGTAAGCTTGTAATGATGTGTTATACTTTGAGTGGGGTTGGTAGGTTTCCGCGTGAAATTTGAACATGTCTTTGTGTCATTATGTCATGTCTGACTAGTAGACTATATTGCGTGTGTGGATGCTGCAGGTGGCGGATCATTTATAGCATTTTCTCACAGCAGCTGGAATAATTAAACTTATCATTTTGATGGCGGATTGTAATCCAGAAAGGTCCAAACGACAATCATCATTGACAACTGGAGATTCACCCAAAAGAGTAGCAAAAGATTAGACTGTACAGAAATTGAGCTCTACAGGTAACGCTAATACACCCTAAATACACGTAGTCACGCAATGCTGATATTGTTAACATTAACAATTTAATAAAGTATATCAATAATAATAATTTGCATGGTTTGATGTGATATGAGCTCAGCGATCGTTAAATTTAATCACCGTTGGTAGCATGATTTATTGTAATGCTTTTTTTTTTTTTTCAGTTGGTCAGAACAAAAGCGGCAGACATTTCTTTCTTCTTACGTAAAGATGATAATTCCACAAATAACTGCAATTGCAGGTTTCAAACAGAGTGGCGACAAAGAGGCAAAACTTACAGACTGCAGCTTTAAAAGCATATATTTTTATATTAAAAATTATAACAATATTAATAGTAGTCTCTGGGAGGCTTCCAACTTACAGTAAATGATAGACTGATATCACATGACATCATTAGCAAAGGTTCCATGACCTGAGCCATGTGTGTCCCATTGCACTAAAAAACTGGATTTTTACAGCTATACTTTATTTATAAAAAGGGTTTTAAACAATGAAAAATTAACTGAATCAACAGCTTGAATAATGAAACTTTTCTTTTTAAAGCTGTTTTACAGCAGAATTGAATTGTTTCCATCCGTTAAATCATTATTTGCCTGTTATCACTGTAAAGCTGCTTTGAAACAATCTGCATTGTATAAAGCGCTATTAAAAATAAAGGTTAAAACTTGACTTGATTAATAAAGACTTATTTTCTCTTGGTCCCTTGCACAATACGGTGTTATAACTTCACAACACTTTTACCATATAGTGCATCATTTGTAAACGAATACATTGACATTTGCATAACATAACCAGCTCCACATGTGTGGCTTTTCTGATGTAGCAGACTTGCATGTTGGCTGACCTGGTACAGCGCACGGGTACGATTCACGTGAAACACAGGTCACAATAAAAAGCTCAAAGATTTGTAGAAGCAAAACAGCACGGTTGCTTCAGCAAATGTGTGATCTCACATTTGCTTTAGTTAACACTATTGGGTATAGGCTGTTTAGGGTTTAATGTGGTACAAACTCGATAGAGCCTTTTAGCACCACTCACTGGGCATTAAGAACTGATGTAAAACCAACGTAAGAAAACATCGCCATAGTCACTTTTATCTGTTTCAAAACATCCTGTTGCACTTTATTTTACAGTACGTACTTGCATGTACTTGCAGTGTACTCACCTAAGAAATTACTGGGTAATATAAGATAACTACAAGGGGTTAAAGGGTTAGTTCACCCAAAAATGAAAATTCTGCCATTAATTACTCATGTCGTTGCAAACCCGTAAGACCTTCGTTCATCTTCGTAACACAAATTAAGATATGTGTCTGACCCCACATAGACCGCAACACAATGACCACTTTTCAAGAAAGGTAGTAAAGACATCATTAAAATAGTCCATGTGACTCCAGTGGTTCAACCTTAATATTATGAAGCGAAGAGAATACTTTTTGTGCACAAAAAAAAAACGACTTTATTCAACAATCTCTTCTCCTCCGTGACACTCTCCTATGCAATTCACGTAAGCACCACAATGCATGCATGTGGTGCTCAGCCAATAGTGAGCCGACGTTCTGCCGTAGAACTAGGAAGCGCTGCACTGTGTGAATAGCCCAACAACGTGAATAGCGTAAGATAGTAAAAGGGAGCGAAGATTGTTGAAAAAAGTCATTATTTTTGTTTGTTTTTTTGCAATATCCGTTGGTGCCTCAGTGACAACTTCGCTCAGAGAAGCTGTCAATCATGACGTCACCCCCCCCCATTTTTATAGCATTAAATAACTAACTAAAACTAAACTTATTTTAAAAACTGAACACTTGAACTTACATTTAACATGTATAAAAACGACCTAAAATGACAGAAACCATCTTTGGAAAAAATATATTTGAAGTGTATTTTGATTGTTTAGTTTGTCTCATGTCCCATTGGAATACATGGAGAGGGGGCGGGGTTTATGAGCTATACTGGGACCAACCACCTGGGGGCGATCGAGACATTTTGGCTTCACTTTTCAGGACGTGTGCGGCACGCTTGGGGGTAATTGAGAATGAATGGGTAAAAGTCACGTGAGAGGAGGCAATGGCTCCATTGCGCTATGATTGGATATGATGGGTTATAATTGGATATGATTGGTTTGTGCTCTTATTTTCGTGTGCGTTTACAGATCGGCCTGAATGGAGATAATGATATCCGGATAACAACTCCGCCACTTAGATATCAACGCTTTATGTCATGTCAAAATCAAACTTGAAATGGCCTGAAAACATGAATTATTAATATATTATTTATTATTTAAACGGGTGTGGATAGCGTGAAGTTAAATGAATACCATGATAAATTAACCATGCACATTGTATGCATAATACAATGTTTTTAAATGTTTCCTAGATAGTGTTCATCTGGGCTATATATCAGTATACTCAGGGCCAATTAATTAGAAAAATAATGCACACCCAAGATCTAATTACCACATTAGGTGTGCATTATTTTTCTAATAATTCAACGACCTGTCATCAATTTTACACACACTCCACATGATATGGAATCTTACTTAAAATGTCCAAATTGTAGTAGTTTTTCTGGCCCCTCTTTTGGAAGGACCTTATCAACCAAAATTAACAAATATTTATTATTTATATTCATTTATTATTTTTCATCTCAAAAGCATTAATGGCAAAATTCATCACCATATAGACAACATTTCTAAATTCCATTCCAACAAATAATAAATCTCAATACTAAAACTTGTTTTTTGGAACAGAACAAAAAAAATCAGTTACCAGCTTGACTGATGTACAGCTGAGAATTTGTTAGGGCCCATCGGCACTGACAAGCATCAAAATATAACTGTTAGTGGAAAGGAAATAATCAAATTGTCACTTGGCTCAAAGCTCAACCCTCAGCAGCCTATAGTGAGAGATCCAGCACATGAGAGAGAGCAGCCAGCGGCTCGAGAGGCTCAGGGACCAGCCAAAACCTCAGAGCCCGAGCAGAGAGAGCCTGACCTAAGGTGATGGAGCCTGCGCCCACAACAATGGAGAGAAACAGAGTGAGGAAAAACTGGGACAACATTCAGATGGAGTTTGTCATCTTCTTTGAGATGCAGGACATCGCTTGTTACCCACAATCTGTACTACATATTATTCTACAAGCAGTGCTGGTCCTCCCTATACATGAATTACGCAAGTTGTGTAGTTTGAGTGCCCCCTTGCTCTCAGAGATGATTTAATGACTCGATTTTGGCTTCAGACCATTATGAAAACATGAGGCCACATTGCCTTCATTTCCTTAAAAGTGGTACACCGATGCCCTTCATACATAACATCCAAATCAATCTTATCATGTAACATGACTGTCTTAATATACAGTCTCCTGCCGGATGTGCGCGATACAAAAAAAAGAGGTAAAAGCACATTGAGCTGCGAAAGAAATGCTTTTCCCCATGAGGCTGTCCATGCGTGCGATTGGAGATGGAGCAAAACATGGACAAGTATAGGCTACTGTGGTGAGGTTGGCAAGCGAGAGATGTGGGAGGAGCGAGCGAGACCGGTGAGTGATTGAGAATGTGCGTCACCTGCGAGGCACACCGGTCTTGAGTCCTCTCATGAGGGAGCTCGGAGGCATATAAGGACGAGCGACACCAGTAAAGGACGAGGGAGGACCAGGCCTGGACTTTACGTTGTGTTTTGTTTATGTTTTATTATGTGTGTGCGTGGCAGCCGTCCATGAGGGGCTGCCCGTGTTACTTTCGTTTTGTTTATTTATTTATTAAAGTCTTTTAAATGTTCGCCGGTTCCTGCCTCCTTGTTCCCTGAACAAAGAACTGCGTTACAGCTACGTTGGGCTTTGGGTGTGCGTTTAAATGCCTGTCTTGGTGAGTTTTCAGTTAAACTTAAGTGAACATAAAGGAGAAAGTAAATGAATGCTTGTCAGTATAGTAGGTCTGTGCATTTGGTCTTAAAGGGGTCGTGAACTGCACTGTTTTATTATTTTATAATGTTTTCTGGGGAGCACTTATAATATTTGTATGATTTTTACACCAAAATTTTTCATAATTTAGAAATAAAAGGCATTTTTGCTAGCCTGATTTTAGCCTCTGATTTGAATGTTCTGTTTAAAGGGGTGTGTCTGCTGTGATTGGCTGCTATGAGACTTCAGTGTAAACGCCCACTGCTGTGATTGGCTGCTGTGAGAGTTCAGTGTAAACATCCACTGCTGTGATTCGCTGCTATGAGACTTCAGTGTAAACGCCCACTGCTGTGATTGGCTAACATCTGTGCATATGAAATAGCAGCAAAAACTTTTAGCATGTTTTTACTATTACAGCTCTCAAGATTACCTAATCGTGAAAGTGTTGATTATAACATTATATTTATATCTATAGCATTATATTTATATCTATAGCATTATATTTATATCTATAGCATTATATTTAGATTGTGGCTGCAGTGATGAGCATTGTAGCCAATCACAGACATGTTGAGCGCATGAATTCAGTGATCTCGTCATTGCAACTCGATTTCTGCACACTAATGAATGCTTCATCATAACTAACAGTGCAAACACAATGTAAATAAGAGATTTGTTGATTATTACATGAGTTTTGGCGAGAGTCCAGAACTCAGTCACTGATAAACTTGCGACAGCTCCAGCGATTGTAAAGGGAGCATTCTTTAATGGCTTTCTATATATAATTTAATCACGGTTTAAATAACAGATTATTTTCATCCTACTAAGAGAAACAATGTGAAGTTCAGCGTTTAGTCACTGGTTTGATTTACTGACACATAGACAAAGAACATTTGACTGTACATGAATCATTACATGTCAGAAATCACTGGTCACAGATCAGCCATTAGAATTAATACGGTTACTCACATGTTGTGGCATTACTGTCGAGTCCATATCGTAAAGGTCTGTTTGCAGAAATTGCGACTGATTTACCAAAGAATCCACAGTGAAATGTACCAAATACAAATAAATAATGTTCAACTGAAGCATTCACATTGTTGAAAATAAAAACCACACTCCTAGCATTAGGATCCTTTGGAAGGTAATGTTATTTGTAGTGCAGTGATCCTGTATCGCTCTTCTCTCCTCGTCATCTCACTAACACGCCAGTGGGTGGTATATAGTTTGATGACCTCTTATACACTCACCTAAAGGATTATTAGGAACACCTGTTCAATTTCTCATTAATGCAATTATCTAATCAACCAATCACATGGCAGTTGCTTCAATGCATTTAGGGGTGTGGTCCTGGTCAAGACAATCTCCTGAACTCCAAACTGAATGTCAGAATGGGAAAGAAAGGTGATTTAAGCAATTTTGAGCGTGGCATGGTTGTTGGTGCCAGACGGGCCGGTCTGAGTATTTCACAATCTGCTCAGTTACTGGGATTTTCACGCACAACCATTTCTAGAGTTTACAAAGAATGGTGTGAAAAGGGAAAAACATCCAGTATGCGGCAGTCCTGTGGGCGAAAATGCCTTGTTGATGCTAGAGGTCAGAGGAGAATGGGCCGACTGATTCAAGCTGATAGAAGAGCAACTTTGACTGAAATAACCACTCGTTACAACCGAGGTATGCAGCAAAGCATTTGTGAAGCCACAACACGCACAACCTTGAGGCGGATGGGCTACAACAGCAGAAGACCCCACCGGGTACCACTCATCTCCACTACAATTAGGAAAAAGAGGCTACAATTTGCACGAGCTCACCAAAATTGGACAGTTGAAGACTGGAAAAATGTTGCCTGGTCTGATGAGTCTTGATTTCTGTTGAGACATTCAGATGGTAGAGTCAGAATTTGGCGTAAACAGAATGAGAACATGGATCCATCATGCCTTGTTACCACTGTGCAGGCTGGTGGTGGTGGTGTTAATCAAACAACAAAAGAAAACAAGAGAATAATTCACTGCTCACTGAATAACTTTATATAACTTTAATATAACTTTATATAACTACTGAGTAACTTTAATAAGAATCATTGAATATTTAATTTATAAGACTATACAGACTTTTATTTGTACATTTTATTAATTTATCCCATTTCTATACAGGCTATTATTAGTAGGCTAAATACTTTATTTCATTTGTTTCTATTGTATTTGTCCTGTTTTTTTTATATTATTATTACTGACTCTTTCAACTCACTGTTGTTTGTTGACAGTGAACCTGCTCTGAAAGAACAGATTAAGGGTTTGGGGTCATTTTGGGGTTTTTATGAACGCATTGACAGGGGCCCCCTTACAAAGTTTTGCTTAGGCGACTGGCACTGGTTGAAAAAATTATAGCAAATGTGCCTGGGTGGTTTACTATTTTCAATGGATTGGAAGTTTGCATCTGGGCAAGGTTTCTACATTTTGACTCACACAGGCATTTTTATGAACCTCCCAGCCCAAAGGATCATGTATCAGTTTCAGCGTGTGCTGTTCTTGTTAAGGCAGTAGCTGGTGGAGAACTACAGCGATGTTATTCTCTCAAAGAACGCCATGCCTCAGCAGCTCACCACCCATGCATACACCAATGCTAATGACCATCACGAACGCAATTCCACCCAGATATTTTCTACCCCAAATTGATTATTTCGGCCTCGCCAGGCACAGACTCTGTAGTTTTCCAGTGATTCATCTTACTATTAATAATGTCAAAGAATTTTTAGGTCCTCCAAATAAGATAATGATGAATTGGCACAGGGGTGCTAGCCAGGCCGCTAACGCTGTTTATATCGGAGCAAAAAGTTCTGTCAGGCCTGATAAATCTGATTCTCGAAATAGTTTATAAAGTAGCGAATTGATGTGTCGGGGTCAGCAAAGGTGTCAAATTAATGTCACGAAATGGGCTTTGCTACCTGGGCCCTGATGAAAGCCAGGGGAAAGTCTTTTATATAAATTGTCTGTGTGGGGAGATCGAGTAAATGGAAAGAGGGAAGACACAGGGAGAGATAATGGTCAACGAGGCGTGGGTCAGCCTCCGAGAAGAGAGAGAGAGAGAGAGAGAGAGAGAAAGAGAAAGAGAGAGTTCTCGATGGTGGGGCTGCTGTGCCCTGATCATTCATAATGGCAGCGCAGAGGCTAGCCTGTAAAGAAGAAAAATGAAAACTATTAAAGGGCCCCGTGTGCAATGTTGGCTTTGGCGTGTCAGCAATTATTACCCAGGGACACACTTCAGATCCTGAGACAAAAAATTGAGAGCTAGTGCGAAAGAGGGAAATGAAACAGAGTTAGGGAAGAGAAATTTACATTTTCAGTAGCTGACATGTACATTATACATTCTTGCTTTACGACTACAGGGATGCCGAATTAATTTATAAAACTGAAACCTAGAGGTTGCTATGCACTTACATACAGCACTCTTGAATTACTGAACGCATGTCCGAATACGTGGTCCTCTTTTTGCATAATACAGAAAAATGGAAAAGTTCTACAATGGGATGTCCATGTTTGGAAATGTTCCACTAATACTGTGGTTTTTTGTTTGGACATGTTGGTGTTGGACAGTACAATACCATAATTTTCTTTGAATTACCAAGATATCCCTTGCTTAACCTTCAAAAAAAAAAGTGTTCATCGGAGTGGTCCAAGACCTCAGGGCTTTTGTTACTCTTGAACCACAAATACACACACACACACACACACACAAACAAACAAACACAAACACAAACAAACAAATTGACTGGATTCGAAGAGTTTATGAAGTAACAAATCCTCCCCTCGGGTCAATTCGACCCCCTTAGAATAAATGGAATGCGAGGAATGCTTCAATATACTTATAAAAACCCAAACATGCTCAAAATTTTAAAAAAAATTTAATAAAAAATGCTAAAACTTATATTGTCTTTTATTGATTTTATAATGTCTACATGTGTATCTGAATGCATTCTGAAGAGATAAACTCGAGAATTGACTTGTATTGCATGTATTGGAGAGTTATTCTGAATTTAAGTTGAAAGAATGTAAAGAATGTGCTTAAATTATATTATTTATTGATCAAATATAGTAATTTAAAGGTAAATAAAATAATACAAAAAAGAAAACAAATTATAAAAATAAATAATTAATAATTAATAATAAATAATTATAAAATAAATAGTTTTAGGGCTTCGGGTCATTTTGACCTGTGAGGGAAGGATTTGTTACAGGATGCAAAGGATGGACAATTTAATTGAATGTGCTCTTGTAGTATATATATTTTTTAAAAACCTGTTATTGCACATAATACTATATAAATACTGTACTTAAAGACTGTATACTACGATGACTGTTTTTAACACACTTAAGTCTTAAAAACTGCACTTTGTAATTAAAAGTTTTACTTTAAAGTATATTTTAAATCATAGTGTTTTTTAATTAGCTTTTGTCATGTTTTATAGAAGTACACTTAGTTTGATGTGTTGACTAACAAACTAAAGCGCATTTAATGTACTTGATTATAATTTTAACTGCAGTGTTTTATTCAATATTACATTTGAAGCTAATATACACTCACCTAAAGGATTATTAGGAACACCATACTAATACTGTGTTTGACCCCCTTTCGCCTTCAGAACTGCCTTAATTCTACGTGGCATTGATTCAACAAGGTGCTGAAAGCATTCTTTAGAAATGTTGGCCCATATTGATAGGATAGCATCTTGCAGTTGATGGAGATTTGTGGGATGCACATCCAGGGCACGAAGCTCCCGTTCCACCACATCCCAAAGATGCTCTATTAGGTTGAGATCTGGTGACTGTGGGGGCCATTTTAGTACAGTGAACTCATTGTCATGTTCAAGAAACCAATTTGAAATGATTCGAGCTTTGTGACATGGTGCATTATCCTGCTGGAAGTAGCCATCAGAGGATGGGTACATGGTGGTCATAAAGGGATGGACATGCTCAGAAACAATGCTCAGGTAGGCCGTGGCATTTAAACGATGCCCAATTGGCACTAAGGGGCCTAAAGTGTGCCAAGAAAACATCCCCCACACCATTACACCACCACCACCAGCCTGCACAGTGGTAACAAGGCATGATGGATCCATGTTCTCATTCTGTTTACGCCAAATTCTGACTCTACCATCTGAATGTCTCAACAGAAATCGAGACTCATCAGACCAGGCAACATTTTTCCAGTCTTCAACTGTCCAATTTTGGTGAACTTGTGCAAATTGTAGCCTCTTTTCCCTATCTGTAGTGGAGATGAGTGGTACCCGGTGGGGTCTTCTGCTGTTGTAGCCCATCCGCCTCAAGGTTGTGCGTGTTGTGGCTTCACAAATGCTTTGCTGCATACCTCGGTTGTAACGAGTGGTTATTTCAGTCAAAGTTGCTCTTCTATCAGCTTGAATCAGTCGGCCCATTCTCCTCTGACCTCTAGCATCAACAAGGCATTTTCGCCCACAGGACTGCCGCATACTGGATGTTTTTCCCTTTTCACACCATTCTTTGTAAACTCTAGAAATGGTTGTGTGTGAAAATCCCAGTAACTGAGCAGATTGTGAAATACCAACAACCATGCCACGCTCAAAATTGCTTAAATCACCTTTCTTTCCCATTCTGACATTCAGTTTGGAGTTCAGGAGATTGTCTTGACCAGGACCACACCCCTAAATGCATTGAAGCAACTGCCATGTGATTGATTGATTGATTAGATAATTGCATTAATGAGAAATTGAACAGGTGTTCCTAATAATCCTTTAGGTGAGTGTATTTTAAATGTACTAAATTGCAACTTTATTATTATACGAGTGTAATTACAAATACATGACATACAAGTTTCAGTAGAAATTACATTATATTTTAGTCCATTCGCCACTACACATAACTATATTTCAAAGACGATAGAAGAAAATATGAAATTACATATAAAGATGTACTTAAAGCTGCAGTCCGTAACTTTTTGCGCTCTAGCGGTTAATAAACAGAACTGCATGCGCCTTGCGCAAGAAGCTACTTGCAGCCGGAGCTACTTCTCTCTGTTTATATCTATGGCGAGTCCTGCAGGGACTGTGCTCCTCCGCAGCGGTTCCTACCAGACCGGTCTGAAATAATCCCAATATAAACACTTATTATAAGTGTACCATAATGATTCAGGGTAAAACAAAAACAGGACAGCAGCTATTAATTTAAGTTAATCATATTTAAGTGTTTTAGAAAAGCACTGTAATGCCTATAAAGCCCAATTTATACTTCTGCGTCGAGTGTACGCCGTAGCTACGTCGTAGGCTGTGTGTTGCACGCGTAGCCTACGACGTACCCTGCCGTGCACCTCTCCAAAAATGTAACAACGCTTCAATTCTACATGGACCGCAAGCGCTGTGATTGGTCTGCCAGAACCCCTCCCTCAGGGATACACATGCTCCCTCTGCATGTGTAACTGCACGTCGCCACGGACAACGACACAGAAGTATAAATTAAAATTGACGCGTAGCCTACGGCATAGAGGCTACGGCGCAGGTCCAACGCGGAAGTATAAATCAGCCTTAATAGGCGACATATTCCTTTAATTTTAATTAACATGCAATTAAATGTCCGAAAACATTACATTTAATTTGCATTCAAGTTTATTCTTTTGGAGTATAGTTTGCTAAAGTGCCATCTTTTTTTTAACAAGAGATGGGAATCACTCAATACTCATGACTGATATTTATATCAATATAATTATGGTAATGCATATTTTTTTTTGTTTTTTTCTTCACATTTACCAGTACCATGTTTTTTTGAACATGTATCATGTAAAGTATCAAAGTACTTTCCACCACAGCACTTTTTGTAAGGCTTTTCGGCTCCACTGGGATGGGTCATCAACCATGACTGTCCTATAAAGGAGCCCAAAACACAGCGAAGATAAATATGCCTGGCTTACAGTCAACGGTACGGGGCGTTTGGAGAGGGCCAGCTGGAGAGTGAAGAGGGGTGTTAGCAAATCACTGTTCTAAAATAGCTTTTTGCTTCAGGATATGTATTTATTCACATACGCCGAGTAAATGGACCACTGCATACTGGTCCTCTCTGCGCAACTACACCTGGGGCATTTAAAATAGGTCTACTTTCGACTAAATATAAAAAATATGCGTTTTGGGACAGCGTGGAAGGATTGTGGTGTGATGCAGAGGTCAATCCAACATAAATGATACACTCTTTCATTGTAAACCATATAAAGATCGCATCAGTTACATGGTAAGCGAGTTTCCAGAGGTCAAAATGGAAAATATTACCCTTGACTTCTGTCTCTGGCGTCATCTATCATGGAAATGTATGTAGAAAGCAGTGGTATGAGAAGAGTCTTCTTTTTTTTACAACAGTAAAGACTGCTAGCTTCGAAGCTTCGATGCAAATGCCATTTCCTGCTTGAGTTTTTGCTTGACTGTCGTTATCGGGCCGAAAGAGTCCATTGAGATGTAATCATGCAGCTTCAGCATCAGATATGCTCCTGCACCTTATCAGAGGGCCGGAAGAGAAAGAAGAATGGGGGGAAATCACTCCAGTTGCACATGGCAGGAATAAAAGTAAGTAATTTATGATTGTAATCAACGGCCACACTTCCACAGAGCCAGACGGAGAAACGGAGCGAGAGAAGGAGAACGAGCGATATAGAAATCTGAACTAGCAAAAACCGAATAAATTGAGGAATGTAAAGAATTACAGGATCATAAGGCACAGGAAATGCAGAGGACTGACTGACAAAGCTTGAACTGACAAGTGAGACTTTACTGAGTAACATCAAAATTCAACATCCCATCAATGAGTTGTTCACTTTTTTTCAGAGCATTCTTTTATACTAAACTAGATTTTTACATTTTCTTGAGAAAATGTGAGTGATGTTTGAACGAGTCGACTCAATAGAATGACTCGGATTTCCAAAAGAAATATGGCTATAACAAAACCTACTCACTGGGATTTCCAAATCATATGAGAGAGAGGATTATTTAGGATGAACCAATTGACCTATCGGTAAGCCCCGCCCCCCTTAGTTACTGTTGCTAAATCGGACAAACAAACGGAGTTGCTATGTCTTACAATGACAGCTGTCAGTGTGAAAACCTTATCCCAAGATGTTTTTGGACAGAATGTAGCGTACACCATCCGAATGATGGCCAAACTTTACTGATGGTTTATGAAAGTTTATTGCGTCCTTTTTCACAAAAATCACTATAAGAGCTGAACAAACAAAGCATAAGAAGTGCGCATTAACGTCTCATTCACAAACTCTCTCTCTACGTTGCATTATCATTAACATACACAGCAAATTACACAAAAACACTCATACAACTAACAGTAAACAAACATATACAGGCCTTATGCCTTTTCGGGGGTGCTAAACTGTAAACTTTGTATCTGCAAAACAACTCCGATAAACTGCGAGCTCTATACCCATCCTCACTATAATACCCATCAAAATAGGAGTCCTCCTTAGTAATGCAGACCTTAAACATATCTAAACTCACAGAAATATCAAAAATATATACAAAAACAAATTAGAAGATAAATCACAATAAAGTCTGTGACACAGAAGGACCACCTCTCGCCGAGGAGCATTCAAGTGGGACTTAAATATATAAAAGATTTTAAAATAAATATGGTGGGAGATTAATTTGGAAACGAGGGTTTACAGATCACAATGCAAGCGGGAAAAGCCTTGCGGTCGTCACGATCGCAGATGTAAAACATCCAGGATCAACACTGTTCATGTACTGCAGGGTAAGATTAAATTAATTTACATTTAACCAGTTTAATATGAAGAGGCACTGAAATGTAGACCTTCGTTTATGTGTTTTGACCTGCACTGTAACATGATGTGAGAACAGTTAGCTATTTAGGTTTGTACGTTAGCAGGGACTCACTAACTTTAATCGTAACTTAATGAGAGTATGACAACCAGACAATCCTCTCAGGATACCTGGAATCAGTGTTACAGTACCCCAGGCACATTGTTTTACCATTTTTGTAGCATAAACACCTTCAAACCGATGAGATCTTCAGATTTTCCAATGTTTCTCTATGGCGCTGAAACCTAAAGATGTCCGAGTTCCGGTCCATGTGCAACTGATACTCAACTGCCATTGGCTCATCTGCGTTCGAGGGGAGGGGCTTACCGATAGGTCAATTCACTTGAATGAATCAGTCTACCCAAAGCTACACATGAGGCCCTGTTTACACCTGGTATTAAAGGGCACCTATTATGCAAAATTCACTTTTACGTGGTGTTTGAACATAAATGTGTGTTGGCAGTGTGTGTACACAAACACCCTATAATGATAAAAATCCACCCTGTGCTTTTTTTTTTTTTTTTATCCCCATAAATCATAAGCATTGTTTCAGAATCGCCGTTTGCAGATTCTGGACAAAGTGACGTCACTTTGCACAGGCTCCTCCCACAACTATTGACGGACATTGCCGTTTCAGCATAGACCCGCCCTGAATGAGCTGTACACAGTCCGCCATTGTTTTGCCGCAAGATCAGGTGTAGACAAGAATGTCTCCTATAAGCGATTGAGGTGTTTTGTTGTTAGATGAAAGAATGAACATAGCAGTCATCATTTACTCCCGACATCTGAGCCGCTGATGGACAAGACTTTAATACGCACTTCTTATACTGTTTTTTTCACCTTTTACATAGAAAACGGACGCTTCATCTTTTGTGTGAAGTACAATAAACTTCATAAAACTCCTCAGTAAAGTTGTGGCCATCACACGGGGTCCTCAACAACAGGCTTGTACTAATAGTGGATAAAAGCAAGATGACAAATAAGTTATAACCGTAATTAAACAAAACTATATCTGTTCGATCTCCATTCAGCATTTATTCTCTGGCTCTGTAGGCATTATTGTCTGACAGTTTCTGTTCTGACATTTTCATTCCGTGAGATGAGATTGTCCTAACACCGTAGCACAAGCTCTTGAAGCCCCGCCCTCTTCTAGAAAGGGGGCCAGAGGCATCAGCTAATTTGTATTTAAAGGGATACACACAAAAATATCCAGTTTTTGCTCACCCCCAAAAAGTGGCAATTTTAACATGCTGTAAAAAATGATCTGTGGGGTATTTTGAGCTAAAACTTCACATACACACTTTGGAGACATCAGAGACTTATTTTACAAATAAAATAGTAAAAAAAGGGCGTAATAGGTACGTAATAGATTCGTTTTGGTCGATCGGATCACAAGTGGACGACGCTAAATACAGGTGTAAATGGGGTCTAAAATGCTTTGAGCTTGTCCACTTTCGACCACTTCCAGAGGTAGTCAAAAACGCTTTCGACTGGATTGCTTTCGTAGTGTAAATCTTAGTGTAGTCTTAGTTGTAGTGTAGTCTTGCGGCTTTCAGAGCAAAAACGAAAGCTGATGCTCTCTGTATGTTTTTCCGTTGTCTTCAGTGCGTTCATATGTAAAATGTGTGAGCTTATTTCATCCATTAGATCATCAGATCTGAAAAAAAACATACATTTACCCACCCATAGACCCTCCCCTCGAAGAAATCAGGACAGAAGTGGTTGAAAGTGGACAAAAGAGATGGATTAAAACACCAGGTGTAAACATGAATGTGTCTCCCTCGTCTACTTGTGATCCGATCCACCAAAACGCATCTTACAACCAGGCGTATAGGGCCTGAGAGAGAGGACAAACATTTCAGACAAAATGAATGCATCGGTTCTTCTAACACTGCATATGAATAAAAGGACTTTCCAATGTTACATATGAGGGAGAGAAGACAATTAGGATGAACCGATTCTCCGAACTTTGAACATTTATTACCACCATCATCACCTTTCAAAATCATTACACTTTCTTCTCTGGTAAATACATCTTGATTAATGTAGCTAGACCTTTAAAGATTGCAGATCGGAAATGCCTCAAATGATGTTGAAGTGACTTCAAATGTTAAATGAGGCAGAAATACAAATTAGCCTGCAAATGCACAGCGCTGCTTATTAATGGACACATTGACTTCTGATATTCACATAGTCCTCAGAGAGGAGCTGAGTACAGCACACAGACAGCAATGACAGACACATAATTGATAAAACTGACATATGTGCATTATTAGATAATGATAACAGAGGAATGACTGGAAGAAGTGTATTTGAAGGGAATGGTGGAAGTTGAATAATAATAAAGTTATTGACTGATGCTGGACAATGTATGTAAAGGTTGCATGCACTGTAGCATTTATTTTTTAGTTATTTTATTTTGTCTTTCTTTAAGCATGCAGTCAAACATTTATTTTCTAAATGCACATGGTTTTATTTCATGTGATTTATGTTATTCCAAAGAAAAATCGCCTACATAAGTTTTCATAAAAAGTCTTGTCATTTTTCTTCATCTGAAACAACTTTCCTTTTGTAGCGATTTATCCATTGTTTTAGCAAACATCCATATTTTTTTGCATTTTTCACGTCCCCGTTCAAACGGATCAGTGAAAACGAATAAAAACGCTGTATTCTGCTGCCAGGCCAGTAGATGGCGATGTCACTTTGTAAAGAAACACTACGCGCCTATAGACTGAACATGTAATGCGCATGACATCACCGTTTTCACAAATTCGCATTTTTGTAGTTTACACAGAGATGGTAACGGCAAAATTTTTTACTGTTAAAGTTTGCGTTTTCAGGCCCCTAAAATGCCGTTGTCATGTAAATGAAGGCACACATGCATAAAAAGTTAAAAAACAGTGTCGTGAAAACACCCCCTCATATAACCATCAAACTTTAAATCTCTGAAGAACTT
Organism: Rhinogobio ventralis; assembly: GCA_039654625.1. NCBI lineage: Eukaryota > Metazoa > Chordata > Actinopteri > Cypriniformes > Gobionidae > Rhinogobio > Rhinogobio ventralis. Next base: position 5,038,732 of record CM077214.1, on the reverse strand, counting down.
AATTTGCAACAAAGACGTAAGAAACCACGCTTTTCCTTCTTTGGCACTATGATTCACTATGTAAAAACGTTATGAACTTTTGCCACAACTCCCACTGTAAGCATTTATTTCTCATCCTCTGTCTGTTTTCTACCAATTTGATCATTCTGCCTTATTTTCACAAACACAGAATTACAAACACTCTAGCCCATCTGCTGAACTGCTGTTGGCACAGTCAGCCATCCTAATAAATTAATCAGCCAGGTTAAATAAAACTAGCTTTCACTTCCATTAAAATTTCCTTTCAGGTAGAGGACATGTGAAGCCTTTTGATGCGAAGAAATGGAAATGAATCCCTGCACTCTTCTTTAGATGTTCACATGCATGTTTGCCTTCTTCACAGTCGCAGCCACACGTGCAAAACAGGAATGACAGTAAGGACAACCATTATGGCATCTGATGACATATTGGGGGAAATGTCATGTTATACTTAATGTTATTGATCTGAGCCTCAGCTGAAATTCACAAGTTCAGTAGAATGTGAGATGGCATGTAGCAGGGTTTGCATGCCAACTTGACTCAAACTAAATCAGCATCTTGTTTTTCTAAATTAATTTTGTCACATACTGACAGTTATCCATGTGGCTTGGAAGGTCATTCCTGTAACAACTGTAAATGATCCAGCAGTGACAGGATTCAAGTGTATCATTGTAAAAAAGGATTTTTCGAAGGTGTAAATAAAACAAAGATAAGCCTACTGGAGTACGTTTTACAAGAAAATACTATTCCAGTCTTTTTATTCAAATACTTTATTTAATGTGATCTTTGTGAAATTGTCAAGCAGTTGTTAAGTTTAAAAAATTGTTGCTACACCAATTTTTTCAAATTTTTTCAGTGCTGCTACATTAATGTGCACTGCTGATTGTTGTATTTCAAGACATTTGTCATGTTTTTGTCCTTAGAGTCCTCATGAAATCAAAATAGATTTTTTTTTTGGCTTTTAGTATGAATATGTTAGTCTTACTGTTATCTATAAGCTAGTGTGCTCCAAAACAAACAGTCTCTCACTTCCGCCAATATGGATCAATGATTTACATTTACATTTATGCATTTAGCAGACGCTTTTATCCAAAGCGACTTACAACTGAGTACAGGAAGCGATCCGTTATGAAGAGGCGTAGAAAAGCAAAAAGTGCCCGAAATACTACGTTTCGGGCATTGCTCAGAGTAGTGTAAGCTACAATAGGGAGGGTGTAGAGAAAGGTAGAGGAAAAAGAAATATATATTTTTTTATTTTTTATTTTTATTATTATGATGAGATTAAGTGCTCACGGAAGAGATGGGTTTTTAGCTGATTTTGATGACATCACTCTACAGCTTCTCATCAAATTTTCTGTCCAATCAAATGCTCTCTAGAATCTGAACCCCCGCCCCCTACATTATAAGTAAACACTGAAGCTGCGGCTAAAATCGGTCACTTGTTCACACATTTATTATTGTCTACATGGTAATTGGCACATAGTGCACTATATAGGGGACGATTCAGACAGTGTAAATATGCTTTCGAATATTAGGACGAATGAAGTCTGGTTTCACGCGAACCGCCACAGCTCCGGTCCAGAGACACGATAACACAGAGTGGATCATATGAGCGAGTCGGCGTGGACAAGAAAACGTATCGGACCTATTTGAATTCTGCACAGAATGCTGTATTTTAAAGCGAAATGGAGGAGATTAGGAGGAGAAACAGTTAGAGATTAGGAGGAAACTGCGGCTTTACCGTGCTCACCGGCTCTGGCCGAGCTGTGATATAAACTAAACACTATTGGCTATTTAAAAAAAGGGGAGGGGCTGTTTGATATGTTCCGCCCTGTCTTCCTGTTTCAGTGGAAATTACATCAACACTTTGAATAATGCTGCATGTTTCAAGGCACTTCAGTAGGCCTTTAAAATGCTCTTGTGAGTAGGACTAATTTTTTACGCATCTCATCCCAAGCCTCCGTTGCTGATTCCAAAAGGTAATTTTAGAGCTAGTAATGGAGGCTTCAGCCATTGATAGCAGACTAATGCAGTTATAAGAGAGAGAGAGAGATTAAGCATGTGTGGATTACCTGAGTCAGTCTCTCAGTGTTCGGCAGCAGCATCTCTACTAATAGTGAAACTGTACGTTTATTTGCTTCAAGAACAGCGCCGTTATTACCTCATTATTACCCTGTTATTATTAAGTTTCTAAACTATTTTACTGATAAAATCATCAGAGCAGCGCTGACAACACGTTTCTGCACAGTTTTTCCATACTGTGTATGTGTGTGCATTTGAGTGGGAGAAAGAGCAGGAGAAAGAGAGTATATGTGCTCCATACATAATAAAACATAATTTTGTGGCAAAAAACATGAAAATAATTTGTCGTTTTTATCCTATTGTTTACTATATTTATTTGCTTGGTCATTGTCGTTGTGGGTTTTGGTTCTTTTGCTGTTGTCGGCTGTAAGGACCTTTGAAATAATAACTGAAATCATTTGGCGAAGTGATATGGAACTGTAATGCAGCCAAGACCTGCCTGGAACTACTCTAGCCATGCGTTTCCATGAAAATAATTGCACACCTTAGAACGTTCGTCAACCAATCAGATTCAAGCATTCAACAGCCCCGTAGTATAATAATGTATACATAAAAAAAAAGACAGAGCTCCAAGGTTGAAGTCACAAAAAACAGAAGTAGCAACACATCTTTTCTTCTGTATTGTAATGTACATCCCAGTGAAAAACAGGGCGGCGACTTGGTTCATTGCATTGTTTTTTGATTGGATGAAGGCAGATCTGAATGCAAGTTTGTAGTCAATTGTAAGAAATAGGCTGGGTTTAAACAGACTGGAGAAGTCCAGCATATCAGGGAAATCTGTCGTTTCACTTGAAGATTGAGATCGAACAAATGCATGGATGAATCATTCACAGCATTTATCTCTTTACAATATTTCTAAATATTTGGTATCACTTTATATTCACTTAAATTTTCCGCTGCTAGAGGACGCTTATTCAAAACAAAGGCGTAGCTTGATGACGCCTTGATTTCGCAGAGCTTTTATTATGCCGCAGACGAGCGACTCTATGGCTGCTATGAGACTAGATCGATATTATGAGATGCGAATGAAGCGATAAGCGCGAGTGATTTACATGTTAAGTCAATGCAAAGATGCGAATAGACATTCGGCGGCGCAAATGGAGCAAATTGAGCGTTTGACGCACGAAAAGCGTGATTCGCGTGAATCGCGCAAGCTGAAAAATCTGAACTGTGGCGGATATTTGCACCGCGTTAACCAGTCAGGAGCTTGCTCTAGTAGTGACAACAATAAGGACAAAATCAAATGTGGATACCCGTAGCTGTACGATACATCTTCGTACTTTATAGAAACAGGGATCTTGCTTGGAAGAAAGTGAGTGAGGAGGTCGGACAACCTGGTAAGTTGTAAAAAACGCTCTTTACTCAATTTGAGCTATACATTGTTACAATCCACGCCTGTCCCAGACTCCATTTCCCATGTTCCTCCCTGTCCCACACCTAAACTCACTCCTCATCTCTCCCGCTCTCCCTGGATTCCCTGCACCTGGTCGTCTTCGGTAGCACTCCCTTTATATTGTCTCACTCCTCTGCACTCATGGTCCGTTCTCGTTGGTGTTACCCTGATGTTTGGTTGTGTCCTATGCTTTGTATTAAAACCATCTATTATTTGAAGTCTGCATCCTGTTTTCCCTCACTGCACAACCAGATTGTAACAGAAGAACGGACCCAAACTGTGAAGGACTTCAAAGCTAGGATGGGTATCTTCCTGACCCCGATCTCTCCCGTGTCCCCCCTTAAAGACACGACAGCAGTGGACCGTCTGTGGGGCCTTAGGCAGGACGGTCGCCCGCTGGAGAGGTACGTGGAGGAATTTGCGGAACTGTCTTGTTTGGTGAACTGGCCAGATGCTCCTTTAAACGCATGTTTTCTGATGGGGCTGGACGAGGACACCATTCGCTATATTGAACCGGCCTGTTCCTTTTCCCTAGTCGAGTCAATAAATCTGATACTGTCTTTAAATTGTTCTGATTTCGAAATCGAAGAGGTTCATAAGAATGCGTGTCTTCCTTGTCCAGTTCCCTCAGAGAAACACGTGGCCTGGTCAGTTCACCCTCAGCCAGTTTCCTCCACCTGTCCCTCCAGTGGGCCTTCCTGTATTGTCCTGCCTGTCCAAAAGCCTAAACGGCCGAGAAGGAGGGCCAACGCGAAGCCCTCATCTCTGGCCAAGATGGCCACCGCCACGCCAGAGCCCTCGTCTCCGGCCAAGATGGCCGCCGCCACGCCAGAGCCACAGGACCTCTGGTTCATAGACTTTTGGAGCGATCCTGTCGCCTCAGTTCCCCATGAGCCAGCTCTCCACGAGTTCACCCCAAACCCGCTCCAAGTCTCCTGGATTCCGCTCCAGGCTTCCCAGTTCCCGCTCCGAGTCTCCTGGATTCCGCTCCAGGCTTCCCAGTTCCCGCTCCAAGTCTCCTGGATTCCGCTCCAGGCTTCCCAGTTCCCGCTCCGAGTCTCCTGGATTCCGCCTGGGGGGGGGGCTATACACCCGTGGGTGGGGAACATGTGGGTGGAGCACATGTGGGTGGGGCTCCTGATCTGCCATGGCATCCCACGGCTCCTGATCTGCCATGGACTCCCGAGGCTCCTGATCGGCCGTGGACTCCCGAGACTCCTGATCCGCCGTGGACTCCCGAGACTCTTGATCCGCCGTGGACTCCCGAGACTCCTGATCCGCCGTGGACTCCCGAGACTCCTGATCCGCCGTGGACTCCCGAGACTCCTGATCCGCCATGGACTCCCGAGACTCTTGATCCGCCGTGGACTACCGAGACTCCCGAGAATGGTTTGTTCTCGTTGGTGTTACCCTGATGTTTGGTTGTGTCCTATGCTTTGTATTAAACCCATCTATTATTTGAAGTCCGCATCCTGTTTTCCCTCACTGCACAACCAGATTGTAACATACATAGGCTATTGAGACTACAAGCTGGTTAAAGCCGGCAAATTGAGCTTATTCGCCGTATTTTAAAACAATTAATGTCAGCCATTTCGCAACGAGACGAGCCACCTGGCAGAAGCCCCTCCCATGACGTGAATTCACGTCTGTTGTGTAGAGAATATCACGCGCAAATGATGCGAATTTCACGTGCGAGTGAAGCAATTAAACTCAAAATGTTCAAGCGTCCAACTACGCACGAATAGCGCAATTTATTCGCTTCATTCGTGTCTGGTGTGAACGCACAGTCAGGCATGGTAAAACATAGTACTCGTGGCAAATCAAGAAAACAAGATTTAAACAATACGACTAACTGTGTTGAGCTATATAACAATGATTCGTTTTCAAACAGTTGCTCACCTGTCTAATAAAACACATAATAATGTAAAGCGTCTTTGGTGTTTCCATGGTTTCTACAAAATAAAACCGTAAATTGAGGGTAACGCGGGTATGATGTCATTGATAGGCGATACACGGACACGGTCCGTGTCCTGGTTAAAATTGCTTATTTCTCTGGATTTAAACATGCTTGGAAACATTTAGGATAATGTAACTACATAAGTCAACAAAATATATAATATTGTTCTAGTGGTTTTTGGATATTTTAATCCAAAAATCGTACATATTGTTCATTGTTCATGTAGTTCACAGTGCATTAACTAATGTTACAAATACAACTTTTATTAAAATAAATGTATTAGTAAATGCTAAACAAAGGCTAATAAATGCAGTGAAATTATACCAAATATTTTATATATTATTTTTTATCTGGTTGTATCTAAATATATATATGTTAATCAAAGTTGTAAGACTATGATTCATCAGGGAGCTGCATAAGTTTTTATATACTTATATGAAAATTGATGGGGGAATAAAACTGGAATGGCTACTGAAAGTGGTTGCAGTTACACTCCAATACGACACCGTGGAGCTGAACATGAGCACTCATCTTGTATACTATCATTCTGACTTGACCTGAAGGAAGAATACAGCCTCTGAAAGAGTGTCCATTTATAGCCAAAAATATAGTGTTTTAAAGAATTACCTAAATGACAAGAAATTATTATTTCGTAAAACAAATGCAACATATTGAGATGAAAAAATTCTTCTTCCAGCGCATGTTAGAAGTCTTGTAGGACTGCATTTGGAGGTGATCTACTGGGAATCCCTGACGCACGGAGGACTCATAAATGACATTAAAACAAGGCGCTGCTTGTAATGGTATGATGCATCCCAATGTGCTTACTGATTAATAAACGTTCCCCGGGTCCCATTTCACAGATATACAACCCCGTCAACAGTTCCCCCATTGCTGTCGTAAGTAGTTTTCTGGACAAATGCTTTTCAGCTTCAGTGAGTTTCTCTTGTTTTTTCTCTCGTAGTTTTTATGTACCTTTGTTATGTGCCTTCTGCCTTCATGTCTTTGCCTGATTACCTGTCTCAAAGGTCGTAGATGAACATAAATCAAACCTCTTGAAGGGCTTTTTTATAAATTTCTCCATTTAGCAAGACACTAGCAAGAGGTATGTATATGATCAGTGGCCCCTGATAAAGGACTACTGTAAAGTCTCTTAATTTTATCATCAAAAGCAATCAGTGCTTTATATACCACCGATCAAAAGTTTGGGGCTGGTAAGATTTTTTTTATATTTTTGAGTCTCTTTTGTTGACCAAGGCTCCAGTTATTTGATTAAAAATACAGTAAAAAATAGTAATATTGTGAAATTTTATTACAATTTAAAATATTTGTTTTCTATTATAATATTGCATCATTACTCCAGTCTTCTGTGTCACATGATCCTTCAGAAATCATTCTAATATGATGATTTGCTGATTATTATCAATGTTGAAAACAAATGTGCTGCTTCATATTTTGTTTTTACTGTCACTTTTGATCAATTTAATACATCCTTGCTGAATAAAAGAGAAAAATTTAAGATTCCCGGTCTGCAGAGGTCAGTATCTATCAAAAGTGGTCCAAGGAAGGAACAGTGGTGAACGGTCCGATCAAACAGACGAGCTACTGTAGCTCAGATTGCTCAAGAAGTTAATGCTGGTTCTGATAGAAAGGTGTCAGAATACACAGTGCATCGAAGTTTGTTGCGTATGGGGCTGCATAGCCACAGACCAGTCAGGGTGCCCATGCTGACCCCTGTCCACCGCCAAAAGCACCAACAGTGGGCACGTGAACATCAGAACTGGACCACGGAGCAATGGAAGAAGGTGGCCTGGTTGATTTAGGAGTTTTTTTGGTGTCTCCGTGTGGTCCTGTTCGGTATCGCAGCTTGACTCGTCTAAAATGAAAACAATCTTGTTGTTGTTGTTCTACTATACACTGTGAATTCTGTAATGTTTTTTTTCTTAATCTAATCAACCAATCACATGGCAGTTGCTTCAATGCATTTAGGGGTGGGGTCCTGGTCAAGACAATCTCCTGAACTCCAAACTGAATGTCAGAATGGGAAAGAAAGGTGATTTAAGCAATTTTGAGCGTGGCATGGTTGTTGGTGCCAGACGGGCCGGTCTGAGTATTTCACAATCTGCTCAGTTACTGGGATTTTCACGCACAACCATTTCTAGAGTTTACAAAGAATGGTGTGAAAAGGGAAAAACATCCAGTATGCGGCAGTCCTGTGGGCGAAAATGCCTTGTTGATGCTAGAGGTCAGAGGAGAATGGGCCGACTGATTCAAGCTGATAGAAGAACAACTTTGACTGAAATAACCACTCGTTACAACCGAGGTATGCAGCAAAGCATTTGTGAAGCCACAACACGCACAACCTTGAGGCGGATGGGCTACAACAGCAGAAGACCCCACCGGGTACCACTCATCTCCACTACAAATAGGAAAAAGAGGCTACAATTTGCACGAGCTCACCAAAATTGGACAGTTGAAGTGGAAAAATGTTGCCTGGTCTGATGAGTCTCGATTTCTGTTGAGACATTCAGATGGTAGAGTCAGAATTTGGCGTAAACAGAATGAGAACATGGATCCATCATGCCTTGTTACCACTGTGCAGGCTGGTGGTGGTGGTGTAATGGTGTGGGGGATGTTTTCTTGGCACACTTTAGGCCCCTTAGTGCCAATTGGGCATCGTTTAAATGCCACGGCCTACCTGAGCATTGTTTCTGACCATGTCCATCCCTTTATAACCACCATGTACCCGTCCTCTGACGGCTACTTCCAGCAGGATAATGCACCATGTCACAAAGCTCAAATCATTTCAAATTGGTTTCTTGAACATGGCAATGAGTTCACTGTACTAAAATGGCCCCCACAGTCACCAGATCTCAACCCAATAGAGCATCTTTGGGATGTGGTGGAACGGGAGCTTCGTGACCTGGATGTGCATCCCACAAATCTCCATCAACTGCAAGATGCTATCCTATCAATATGGGCCAACATTTCTAAAGAATGCTTTCAGCACCTTGTTGAATCAATGCCACGTAGAATTAAGGCAGTTCTGAAGGCGAAAGGGGGTCAAACACAGTATTAGTATGGTGTTCCTAATAATCCTTTAGGTGAGTGTATATATATACACTATTACTATACCACAGCAAGAAATGACTACAAGAATTCAAAATTTAAGATTTATATTTTTGCTCTGGATTTTATTTCAGGAAATTCAGGAAATTATTTGAACATTCAATATCCTCATTCAAAATGTGCTCGCACACGCAAAGACATTAATCAATGCCCCTTCACTATAGTCTCATATCTACTTATACTTGTGCTTTGTTTATATTCATAATTCACTGTCTTATCCAGTGCTATTAGCTGCCGGTTGACCTTTGTACAAAATCTATGTTTCAGCCGGTCACCCTATTTGTCCCCTCACTACACTCCAGTGGGAAAGATAATTAGGGTTGAAATGAAGTGTGTGTGTGTGTGTGTGTGTGTGTGTGTGTGTGTGTGTGTGTGTGTGTGTGTGTGTGTGTGTGTGTGTGTGTATGTGTGTGTGCTAAAGGGATCTTCTTTGTGAAAATGGGCTGGTCAGTCCTCATGCTCAATTTCTTATTTATGACGTTCATGTGTATCTAATGTAAAGTCAATGCATCAATGTAAGGGGAAGTTAGAGCCCTACTAAAGATAATGAGAAACTACTTAACGATGTTCCCGCTATGCTTTATTACCGAAGGAGAACTGCAGATGTCAGATAGGAGGCAGCAAACAGTGCATTCGACCTGAACAGGTTATCTGATCAAACTTATACTCACTCAGTGCAATAATGTGCAATTCAGCAATTTTGAGGCAAAACAAGAAATTTAGGCCCTATTTTTACAGATATTCTTCCATAAATATCAGATTTAATGGTTCATTTTTAATTGCTTTGTAAAAAAAAAAAGAAGAAGCTATTATTAATGCAATGAGCTGTGTATTTTCAACATTTGCTTGAAACATTCTCGTCTTTTTTATTTAAAATCCTAAGCATTAAACTGAGTAGGTTTTCTTACTATATGTTTGGTGCTGGAACACAATATATTTTCCTTTCACAAGCTAGATTGACGTGCTAGTGGCAGCATTTCCCTCCGCCATCTGGCAAGTAAGCGAGCACAGATGGTTCACCTCCAGATTGGGAGTATGTTTTGATACTCTCCCACCCCGTAAAGCACAACTAAGTGACAATGAATATTGATCAGTAAAAAATGGAGTAAATGAGTAGGAACATTCACTTATGCTGCTGAAATCAATTCCTGCTAATGCTTATGAGAATGGTTACAGAGATACTAAGCCAGTGGGAACTGTTGTGGTTCAGTGAAAAGGAAAATCTTATTTTGACTGAATGTGTATAGAGATAAATCAATAAAGTGACCCTAGGCCCATGTCACTAACACATGTGATTCTCCACATGACATTTTTAGGGCCCCTGAAGGCAGGTGACATAAGACAAGCTATTCTCTGCAATCAATTTCCATTGTGTAATGTTTGGTCATTTTGTCCTGTCAGACTCAAGGCTGACAAAATCAATTATGCATGGTTTATTTTAGCCTTAGAGCAAGTAAATTTCATGTGTGCATGGAATATGCTGATAGACATTCCAAAGTTAATGTTGTTTTACTGTTATCATTTATAATTGGACCCAGTAATGCAGGGTATATCGAGAAGAGAAGGGGGCCTAGCACTGAGCCCTGAGGCACCCCAATGTAATTTAACTTAATTTCTTAATTTTATATTTACAAAGATAAGTTAAATATATTAATAACTAAGAAGTCATGAACAAAAACATTTAAACAGTACCATATAACATGAGGTTGTACTGGCTGTGATGGCCTGTGAAACCCTAAAGCTCAAAATAATTAATTGGTTTGCGTAGAGCCAATTCAAATTAAACAAAGTAGTTAAATCAAATTAAGTGTATTTAGAGCGTTCTTTTGAGTTCAGGAAACATTTCAAGTAATCTGAATTGTTTCAGTGTTTTGAGTTTTATGAACTTGTTTCTTTTAATTTAGACAAACTTAAATTTATCTGAAACTGGGCTGGGATTTTTATTTCCCAGCATGCTTTGCCATGGCACTCAAAAGGGACAGTAAATGCTAAAATTAAGTGTTATATAATGTTTTTTGTGTGCAAGATTAATGTTAAAGTGGACATTTAGTAGTGTTTAATGTTTTGTTATGGTAGTTTAGAAGAGTTTCAATATGTTGTTTTTATGTTGTTTCCATCATGGTGACAAGTGGAGCATGAGCTTAGTTTGAGAACAGATATATGTTAAATGTTTTATATTGCTGTCCTCTTTCAGCAAGTGCTATGCTATGCTAATGCTACTAAAGCATTGTGTAACCAATTAGCAAGGTGACATTTATTGAATTAGCTATAGTTAAAGCTAGCCAAGTTTCCACTACTAAACATTTTAATTACATGATATTTTTAAGTTAAATGTATGAATTAGCTTACTCAAATATTTCAAGTTCAGAGCAATTAAAATGTATGATTACAAAATAAAAATCTGCAAGTTCTGCTGACTTAAACTTTAAATTTCTTAACTTAAAAAAAATTGAGGAAACTGATTGCCTCCATTTTTTTTAGTTTTACCAACTTATTTGGGTTTACAGTGTACGTAAACATCTAAGTTGATTGTACTTAAAAATTTAGGGCAGCAACTTTTAATCACAGTGTATATGTATGTGTATGTGTAAATGTTTTATAGTGCTGTACACATTCAGAAAGTGCTATGCTATGCTAATGCCATCAAAGCATTGTGTCACCAATTAGCAAGTTAGCATTTACTGAATTAGCTAGTTAAAGCTAGCCAAGTTTCCACTACTAAAAACATTTGATATATATGTAATATTTTGAGATAACATGAGAATTTTAAGTTAAATGTATGAATTAGCTTACTCAAATATTTTTAAGTTAAGAGCAATTAAAATACTTAATGCTTACTTAAACTTTAAATGTCTTTGTAACTGATTACCACACATTTTTGGAGTTTTGCCAACATATTTGTGTTTACAGTGCAGTGCAGTCAAAGTGTTATAGCACATTTACTCTCTCATCTTCTCCATATTTCCAGATTAAATGTCTGTTCCATTCTAAAAACACTTTTCCTAGTAAAGTTCACCTCTACCACTGAGCATTGAACCACATTTTAAATCTTGCGCTTTCGCCAGATTTGGCCTTCCTCATATAGATTAAGTGCTATTTTCCATCAGCACTTCTCTTTGAACCCCTATAAAGACCTTGCCATCTGTCAGTGTCACGTTGCCGACAAAGTGGCCACGTTTAATTGAAAAACAATGAGAGGGCAAACAGGAGGGTCAGAGCAATATTCACCGCTGCTTTCCAGGTCACCCCCTCATTTCCTATAGCACTGTGTCCTGGCATTCAGAATTAGCCGCAGAGATGTCAGGGCACATCGTGTTCAGTCAAATGTCCTGCCCTGGACTTTATCGCTGAGGTGAGGGGACAGATATCTCAACGGCCCTTATCCTGCAAGCCCAAAGGTAATCAATGTTGAAGGGAATATTCTTGCATGATGTGATCGCTGCAGACGTGGCGGTCTATCTGGTGGGCGCGCCGTGACTGAATGAATGTATTTTGTGGCATGATGGGCACTGGCATTTAAAAAAAAAGCCCTGGATGTTTTTATTTATATATTTATTTATGTTTGCTGTCATTTCAAATATCATCACCATGGATGTCAAATAGATTGTGAAAACTGCAAAGACATTGTAATTTGGGTAGATGCTTTTTGGAACAAAATCGGGTTATCAAGCATTGGTATTTTTTAATCAAACTTAGCTGTGAATTATACTTTTTAGTAAGTGTTTTGCAGAAAGAAAACACCCTAGCGGTTTGGATGACATTGTGCTTGAAAGCCAGCTAACAAAGGGTCAGTGATGCCCAATGGGCTTCATATCTTTACACAGTGCATCTTCATTTCCAACACCCACAGGAACCTGACTGTAACTTTGCACTGGCATTACATCAGTCAACCTCCATGGGTCGTTTTTTTAGGAAGCAGTGCCAATTATGATTCATTCAAAAAAAGATATGGCTGAACTTTCAAAATATTATAAACATTTGAAGCCACCGTTTTTTTTTTTTTTTTTTTTTTTTTTTGTAGTTATTAAATTATTAGTCACAATCCTAAACATGTCCTTCCTCAAAGCCCTAAGTATTATGTAATTAAATTTGAACCCTTTCTTCAAATTTGAATTAAAAAACTGTTACTGTACATTCAAAACATTTTGAGAATGACCAATGACTTTAGATATAGTAAATATCATCACACTTCATGATTTAGTCAATGTTCTTGTGGGTTGCTATGATTTTATTCAACAAAAAGGATATTGCATGCGCTCAGAAAAGGAGGAATATCCGGTCTGTTCTCAGGTCCGTAGAGCAAAGAAGTTGTCCGTACACTGAGAAACATACAATTAGTCCAAAGCAAGGGTCTATCAAAATATGTCTGAAGAAATTGAAAGCATGGGCTGAAACATCTGCTCTTTGGTCTGTTTTTAGACACTTTTCACTTGTTTGCACTTTTTCCACTTGGCAAATGTTACATTAAAGACATATTTTGATAGACCCTTGCTTTTGACTAATTGTATGTTACTCAGTGTGCTTCTGCTATTTACTATGATTGTATTCCCATTACAAAGATGAGACCAAGTTTGTAAAAAAGTAGTAAATCAAACAGATTATTGGAGTATGTTTCATAAAAAAGTATAAATCAAAATGTCATGTTTAGTTCAGTGTGTTACACTGATTAAAAAAAAAAAGATTCTGTGGTGAAGTAAATACTACATAAAAATCAAACAAATGTAATTTCCACCTGAAGTAAATTCTATATTAGTACTCAGTTTAAGCTTGTAAAGATTAAAGCATAAATATCAACGTAAAATAAAGTAAAACCTATCTGATACTGGTGTTCCCATCAATAAGGTTGCATTTTTCACTGTTTTATCATTGCTTTAGTTGTATTGTAACTCAAAATGACACATTCATCCTCAAAAATGATCCATCAAATCTTACCATTATCGTGTACCAAATATCAGATCTCTGTGTTTGGCTGGGTACCGCGTTACTTCTGTGTTGTCTACACAATATCTACTGTATTATTTACTTAGATGTTTTAAGTTAAGCATACACTTTAAAAGCATGGCTTAAAGGTGCACTGTGTAAATTTTAGGGGCGTCTTGAGGTGAGTTTGCGAATTGCAACTGTCCACCCCTCCTTTTTGAAGCACATAGAGAAGCTACGGTGGCCGACACAGGTCAAAGATGTCGTCTGAGACAGCTCTGTAGAGAAGTTTGTCCATTTAGGGCTACTGTAGAAACATGACGGCGCAAAATGGTGACTTCACTGTAAGGGGAGCCACGGTGTGTGTAGATAGAAATGGCTCATTCTATGGTAATAAAAACATAACGGCTCATTAAAGGTCTTTATACACCACTGAAAACATAGTTATGTATATTATATTGCATTTCTGTCAATAGATCTTCATACATATTACACACTTCAGTGTTATATTGTTTGAGTAAAATGTACTTGAAACTACTTGAGTATTGCTAAGTAAACTACAAGTAAACTAAGTAGAAATTACTCAAACTTGAACAGGCCAATTTACATTGACTCATTTTTCTTTGTTAATTTTACTTAACTTAGTTAAGGAGATTTGACTTAATTCCATATGTGAGATTTACTTTAAAAAATCTGCATGCAAAAACTTGCAAAATAATAAATTTTACTTACTGTTTTTGCCCTTTCTTCGTAATTGTTTGTGAAATTTCTGAGTGAAAATTGTAAGTAAATTCTACACCGTTTTGTTTTTCAGTGTTCGTAAATGCAAGCATTAAATATGTAAACCTACATTTGTAGACTACATATATATGTGACCCTGGACCACAAAACCATAAGGGTATATTTTTTGAAATTGAGATGTATACATCATCTGAAAGCTGAATAAATAGCTTTATTTATAATTGCTTTCCATTGATGTGTGGTTTGTTAGAATATGACAATATTTGTCCGAGATACAACTATTTGAAAATCTGGAATCTGAGGGTGCAAAAAATCTAAATATTAAGAAAATCATCTTTAAATTTGTCCAAATGAAGTCATTAGCAATGCATATTACTACTAATAATAATTTTGTTATATATTTATGGTAGGAAATTAAAAAAATATCTTCATGGAACATGATCTTAACTTAATATCTTAATGATTTTTGACATAAAAGAAAAATCGATAATTTTGACCCATGCAATGTATTGTTGGCTATTGTACCTGTACGAGAAAAAAAAAAAAACCTTATTTATTGGTTTTTATTTGTATTTATTATTTTTTGGTATTTATTGGTTTAATAATGTATATAATAATGTTTTTAATGATTTTTATTTTTTATTTTTTTTGTATTATACATTTTAAGCACAGAAAAATCTTCAAATAATTGGACTAAATTCAATATACTGTTAATTATATCAGTAGCAATTCATGAGGTCACACAAATAGATCTTTCCTGAAAATTACCCCTCTATTTTGTATAAGACAGAAAGAGACAAAAACAGCCATGCACATTGAAAGATTCAAATATGAAAAAGATAGCGAGAAACAGGCAGATAAAAAGATCCACGAGCTCAGCAGAACGTGCCGGCCGGACTCTCTCTTCTCCGGCATGCTTTCAGGCTTGACTGAGCGCTCAGCAGACCCCAGTGACCTGGTTAAATGTACCTGTGTACGGCCCCACATAAAACAACAGCCTGATTCTCTCAGGGCACAAATCTGACAATACACCACATCTAACATCATAACAGCCAGTGACAGAAGTGACACTGTCTGCTGTAACAAGACCTTCATATCCTGCATGCAGAAGCTCATCGGCTGATCTGCACATACTGCACATTTACATAGGATTACCTGAAGCATATCATAGCATCATTTTTCCATATGAGACCAGGCTTCCTGTGACATATGGACTGCTTGGTCTGGGATCTGGATATGCTATTAAAAGCTTAATGATTACTACTAAAATCCAATCATAAGACGTAATGAACCTATTATTTTATGTGGGGAGTTGTAAATAGGTGTGACTCCACAAAGAAATCCATCACAGAGGCCCGCCGAGCAACTCGCAGAAGGCATATCATATTTAATAAGCAAATCAATAACATTCATTATGGACAGATCATCCCCATGAACAACAATATAACAGGATCGCATTTCCAGCACCGCAGCCTGCATTAAAGATAATGCAATTTACTGCAGTGTCAAAGAGCAAAGCTCTGGAAATGAGAGATTTTACCATAAACACATTTTTTCTCTGTATTTGAAGGTTTAATATTTTGGAACCCATTTTGCAGTTCAAACAAGACTAGCACTTTTTGAAAATAAACTCTCTTCAAATACACATTACTTTTCACGTTTTCAACAGTTTTTCATATTTCCACTAACGATATCAACGCCAGAGGATTCTGTGATTTATCTGAACCAACAAATGGTCTCAAATTCGTTCTCTAATTTACATTTTGATCATTTCTGGAAAATGTAAGAATTATTTTTTTCTTGCTGAAGTAAATGCACACTTTTCACACTTTTTGTGTAACTTCATTGTGAATTATGAACTAAGTATATATTAAATGACATTAATTGCAAATAACACATAATAAAATATTCTGCTCACAAGTGTATAGTATTTACCTTTTTTTCATCTCAAATTTAATATCCTCACTGACTCCACTGTGTCCTCAAATATGCTAATAAAAATGTCGACAATTTATATTAATAATTTTAACACAGTACATATTTAATTGCATTAGGTTTTTCCCCATTTTTAGTTTTTATTATCATAGTTTTTTTTATGTATTTTTTATTTTTATTGGGTTTTTTTTAACTGAACATCTGGTTCTGGGACAAAAAATTGACATTTTGAGTTTTAACACACACACACACACACACTCAAACACACAAACACACACACACTCTCACACACACACATGCACACACACACACACACACACACACACTCAAACACACACACACTCTCACACACGCACACACACACACACTCTCTCTCTTTCACAAACTCTCTCTCACACACGCACACACTTTCTCTCTCTCTTTCACACACACTCTCTCTTTCTCACACACGCACGCACACACACACTCACACACACACACACACACACACACACACACACTCTCTCTCTCTCTCACACACACACACACACACACACACTCACAAACATGCACACACTCTCTCTCTCTCTCTCTCACACACACACACAGGGATATAAAAGTGGCTGTTGTTAAAGAAACATGAGAAGTGCTAACAAATAGGAAGGTGGTCACTAGGGGGCATATTTTCCACATTTGCAATAACACTTTTGGTTTTCAATTAGAATAAATGCTTCCGCAGAAAGTTGTCTTAATATAGATATTTCTTAATTTTTTGTCAAAGTAAAGAACACCCACCATCATAAACTTTTGCGTTCAGTTGAGGCCTCGCTCCGTGGCCCGAGATTCCCAAGACCCTGTCTAAAAATAGCTTGTGCTAGCTCATAAAGCATGTGTCCTTTTGACAGATGGATATTAAAACCATCCATGCTTTATGTAATGCCACATTAAGCATCTCTCATCACCCACAATGAAAGGATCTCCACATGTACTCCTCCAGCTTATAATTACTATTAGAATTATCCATCTACCCCTCATCAGGTTCCAGACAACCTGTGGTTAGTCTGTACACTTTAGTGAAGAGAAACCGTGAAGGGTTCAATTACTCCTGAGTGCATTCTCTCTGCACTTGGACTGGTAATGTGCTCCAAAGCCAGGATGATTGGATTATTCTGCCTTACTAGATGCGCACAGATGCCGATCACTGTTTTTTTTTTTTTTTAATGACAGGCTTTAGGACACGAGTGCAGTCATGGATCACATATATGACAGTCATGAACTTGAGAGAGCGCAGTAAGTGTGTCGAGTTAATTTGAGCTTGGTTTTCTAGAGTTACATTGACCTCAATTGTCCAGTCGCCCAGTAGTTCTTACCTGGTTTGTGTTCAGGACACTGACTTTATGTTGGGCATCACATGGAAACAACAGCCCTAAAATTTTTGTACTCAAAAGTAAACAATAATGTCCTGATATTAACGTCTAAATGTTTTCATTTAACTATTTAAATGTAATTAAATGTAATATTTAATACTATAAATTATATTTACCTTATATTTATACCTTTTTTGCGTCAATACATCAATCTTTCTCACAAAACATGTTTTGTCTGATTCACTATAGTAAGCGTATTATAGGTGTTTACATTTCAGACCTGTTGGGATGATTTTTGCGGGAAATTGGCCGTGCGTCATATGCGTAAATAGAGAGAAGTTGCTCCGTGTCTGGTGTGGGAGTGGGAGTGGTTAGTTGTCACAACAAGTTTACATGGAGCAGCTAAATCTCCAACCTCCGGAGAATCACCCATTTTAAACAAATGCTGAACAGAGGAGAGTCTGCTGGCAAAAAGAGAACACGACAGAGCTCGTAATAAAACAAGAATCAACATTAGCTTGGCTTTTCAGAGGTGGTGAGAACTGAGGGATTTGAAATTTGTAAAAGCGATGCAGAGATGGTGTTTTTATTACTCAACAGGTGAGTAAGGTACACTGTTTTGCCAAAAGTTTTGGTACGCCTGCCTTTACATGCACATGAACTTTAATGACATTCCATTCTTAATCCGTAGGGTTTAATATAGGGATGTCCCACCCTTTGCAGCTATAACAGCTTCAACTCTTTTAGGAAGGTTTAGAAGTGCATTTATCTGAATTTTTGACCATTCTTCTAGAAGCGCATTTGTGAGGTCAGGCACTGATGTTGGACGAGAAGGCCTGGTTTGCAGTCTCCGCTCTAATTCATCCCAAAGGTGTTCTATCAGGTTGAGGTCAGGACTCTGTGCAGGCCAGTCAAGTTCCTCCACACCAAACTCGCTCATCCATGTCTTTATGGACCTTGCTTTGTGCACTGGTGCACAGTCATTTTGGAACAGGAAGGGGCAACCCCACACCAAACTTTACACTTGGCACAATGCAATCAGGCAAGTACCATTCTCCTGGCAACCGCCAAACCCAGACTCGTCCATCGGATTGCCAGAGAGAGAAGTGTGATTGGTCACTCCAGAGAACACGTCTCCACTGCTCTAGAGTCCAGTGGCGGCGTGCTTTACACCACTGCATCCGGCGCTTTGCATTGCACTTGGTGATGTAAGACTTGGATGAGACTTGCTCGGCCATGGAAACCCATTCCATGAAGCTCTCTACACACGGTTCTTGAGCTAATTTGAAGGCCACACAAAGTTTGGAGGTCTGTAGCTATTGACTCTGCAGAAAGTTGTTGACTTCTGCGCCCTGTACGCCTCAGCATTGCGCTGACCCCGCTCTGTGATTTCACGTGGCCTACCACTTCATGGCTGAGTTGCTGTTGTTCCCAATTGCTTCCACTTTGTTATAATACCACTAACAGTTGACCGTGGAATATTTAGTAGTGAGGAAATTTCCCGAATGGACTTATTGCACAGGTGGCAACCTATCACGGTACCACGCTTGAATTCACTGAGCTCCTGAGAGAGACCCATTCTCTCACAAATGTTTGTAGAAGCATCTGCATGCCTAGTGCTTGATTTTATACACCTGTGGCCATGGAAGCGATTGGAACACCTGAATTCAATGATTTGGAGGGGTGTGCCAATACTTTTGGCAATATAGTGTATTTTATTGAACAGATAAATTGCCATATGTAGCTCTATAACAGAGTTCATTGTAAAGCATTATCTATTGTCTAATGTGTTATTTCATTAAGGTTGTTGTAGGTCAAATAGGTGCAAGCCGATTGTACAAAAATATACAAATGAGCTTGTACTGTACAAATTCATACAAATTTGCCAAAACATGAAATAGATACGAACTGCTATTAGAGTGTGTTGATAGAATGTAGTATCTTTTAGAATTATTCATTGTTTATTCATCCATATATATATATATATATATATATATATATATATATATATATATATATATATATATATATATATATGCCTACACACATTTTTTCAAATTAAAATTCCTGATTTTCAAAGTAACCTCTTACTTTTAATGTTTTCAGTAGGTCTAAAGAACATTTTAAAACTATTTCCAAAATTGTTGAAACATTTATTCTTATCACATTATCAACTGCACTTTAATAAAAAGTCTTTAACCACATAATTTAAATCTGCAATGGACAGTCTAGTGATGCAAATTTACTGCAGAATCGGTGGACAGAGACTTCATTTACTGTAGTTTAGTAATCACCTTTACAAATACAGACCCTTTTTTAGGATCTCTGCGGGATGCTTAATGTAAATGCCATTATGCATTATAAAGGAAATCAACAACTGGAGTCTGTGGCGACCTGGTTGTTCACTCTCCCATTACGAGCTGCTGGGGTCTGGGCCATCTGTCAGTCTAACCACAGATAGATTCAGAGAGTGAGTCTGTTCCACTTGGATGAGCTCTCTGTAAAGCAATATTTCACATGATACAACAAAAAAATAGAGCCTCCACCTGGGATTTAACCTACAAGAGTAATAACACACTGTGCGCACTAGATCTAGCTCGACTGTTACTGCCATGTTAACCTTTCCCTATATTACACTTATAGAAACGGAGGACAATGGAAAATGCACTGGCATGTGTTTTAGCGTTTCAATTTGTGCAGGATAATTCTAGACTATATTTAGTAATTCTTAACTAAATTTAATAACAAAAAAAGATAAATACTACCTAAAGGAAATTACATCTCAAGGTTTTCTCAAGCAAATATACAGTACAACCTTAAAAACTAAAATAAATACATTTATAAAATTGTAAATAATAAATACATCTAAAAAGTAATATTCAAGTGTGATATTAGTATAGTGTACTTTTATGTACAGAAAATTATGTACTTAAAATTGCACTTAATTATACTTGAAGGTCTAAGTATATTTGGACTATATATATATATATATATATATATATATATATATATATATATATATATATATATATATATATATATATATATATATACTTAATTAAATATTCTAAGTATAACTGACTTGTAGCTGTTTGATTGAGTAGCCTATTAATATTGAATACTGTCTTATTCAAACTTACATTGTTCGAAAATATTGATTTATAAAGAAAACAGATATGCTCCTAATTTTGAGTATCTGAATTTTTGTGTAGGCTAGTCGTACATAGGAATGTACTTCAAATCTACTGTACTCTTTCTCTGTCATTGACTGATTTTTTTTGCACAAATGTGATTTTCTCCGATTTTTGTTTAAAATGTTGCTGTTTTTAATGAAACTTACCCACATTCAAGTGTTGATAAAGTATGCATGAAGCTACTGTAGAATAAAATGTTTTTAAAATGGAAAGAGTTAAAAAGTATGAAAAATGTATACCTAAATAGGAACATAGTAGTATACTTAAAGTTCAAAAATAATATATAAATAGTAAACTATAAATATGATGTTACTGTATGTTCACTAAAAGAAAATGTACAAGTATACTTACAGTATAAAACTACTAAACTAGTAGTTTACTGCGAGTGCAAACTTGTATACTTATAAGTTCACTTGCAGTAAAAATGAGAAACGTAATTGTGAACTAGTTGTGCACTTCAAGTTTACTGTTACACTTATAGTACACTTTTATATACTAAAAAGTGGTCCAATTTAGTCCCAAACAGTATTGAAATAGTACACTTACAAGTTTACTATAGTACTTTGACATTAGTATACTTATAAGGTATACTTAAAAATATAATTGAACTTTACTTAAGGGGATAGTTCACCCAAAAATGAAAGTTCTGTCATTAATTCCTCACCCTCATGTCATTCCAAATCTGTAAGACCTTCGTTCATCTTCAGAACACAAATAGAGATATTTTTGATTAAAGGAACACGCCGACTTTTTGGGACTTTAGCTTATTCACTGTATCCCCCAGAGTTAGATAAGTCCATACATACCTTTTTTATCTCCGTGCGTGCCATAACTCTGTCTGACGCACCCACGGCTAGCCTAGCTTAGCACAAAGACTGGAGGTAAACAGCTCCATCTAGCCTACTGCTCAATAAGTGACAAAATAACGCCAACATTTTCCTATATATATGTTGTGATGTGTATAGTTACATCGTGTACTAAGACCGACGGAAAATTAAAAGTTGCAGTTTTCTAGACTGATATGGCTAGGGACTATACTCTCATTCCTGTGTAATAATCAAGGAACTTTGCTGCCGTACCATGGGTGCAGCAGGCGCAATGATATTACGCAGACATGCTGCTTGATTTATTCTCACTGATTCCTCAGAGAAACGATTGAGCAATTGTCCTATGGGATTGTAGCCTAGAAATCTAGACGCACCCTAGCGGCAGCAAATGTAATTTTTAACCAGGGTCATCTAGCAACTCTCCGTTGGCTTGCGAGCTTGAAAAACCAAACTCTAGTCAGGCCAATCACATCGTGTATAGAGTCGGTGGGCGGGCTTAACATAATGACGGCAGAGTTGCGACGGTTCCACATGCTACTTGAAAACAAAGAAGCTGGCAAACAGCTCTGGAAGACTTGGAGTTAAGTTTTTCTTTGAGAAAAGAACAAAGAACGGCACTGAAGTCATTCTTAAAAAAAGGAAGATGTGTTCGGGGTTTTGCCGACCGGAAATGGCAAAAGTTTAATCTATCAACTAGCTCCGCTTCACCTTCTTTGTTGCCCTGGTTGGTTGTAGTACTATCCTACTGCGTGCAGAGGGAATTTGAAAGACAACCGCTTATCCCGACCCTCGGATTAAGCCCTGCCAATGGTGTGTTCCCAGACCCAACATCTTGATGTGGGTCTGGCTTGTCAGGCTAGTGGGATTGCAATAAACTTGCAGAGATGTTGTAAACACATTTCTATAATAACACGTCATAACTTTGGTGTCCTGGCAAATCTGAGCACAGTTTGAGACATTGTTGAGATCTCTTCTGAAACTCTTTAGGTATCTCATATTACAAGGCAATCTGTATTGTAGACAATCATCTCCATGTGCTCTCCAATTAATCTCGCTGTTGTCTAGAAGAAACAATCGACATATTAAAGATATCTCATTTGTGATTTTAATTTTTTTATAGAAAGTTTGGTTGTGGTGGGTCGCATTATGCACAACTAATCTTTTCTATTTGATTTTTTTTCTTTTTTATGTAAAAATATTCTACATCCCACGTTAGTGCAAATAACACCCGCCTAAGCTGGTTTCTAACTCTGAACTACAGTAGCCACACTCCTCCACACTTTGACTCAGTAAATTCTCAAAACACAAATAAATAAACAAGATATGAAAATGAAACGCACCAAAAAAAGTGGTACTGTAGTGTTGAAGTGCTGTTTCCAGATGGCGAGCGTGCCACAAACTGAACTATGGAGTGACTGAGGCATCATTAGGCATTTATGAGTGCATATAACCAGCTCATTTGTTTCTATTTCTGTCTGAGTGCAATGAGGCTCACGAAAATCAAATCAGTCTGATAATGGTGCTCATTATGCACAAACTTCATCTGTAGTTGCGCCGTTTGAGGTCCTGCCCCAAAACAGGCATTGTGTTAGTTTGAGTGACACATTAATTTGCATCACAGGGACTTGTGTCTTTGCAATAAACACAAAGTGTCTGTTTTCCTCCTCCACTGTGCTACAGATACCGATGGAAAGGCAAAGTGGATGTTTAGTTGTGTGATAAACAGCATACAGTAGATGTGTGCAAACATATATGTATGCATGTGTTAAAACTTACAGAAGCACAAAGTCATGAGAGTTTTGCTCATTAAGAAATCCCTGGCTCTTTAGCGAGGAGTGGGTGAGACCCGGACGATGAATCACTGGAGAACTCGAAAACGAGGCAGTGATTTTTAGCCGCCAACCAAAATACCACACCATATCCAAGGCATCTGTTTTCCTCAGCTGACATTTAGATACAGCTATTAGTCAGCCATAGGGGTGTATGTGTCCACAGAGGTATCGATTTACTTGTTTTTATTTATTTTCTGTTTTTTTTACTGAATGGTTGGACAGCTGAAGAACTTGTCATGAAAGATAAAAGTCGAATTTACGTTGTTAATGTATGTTCATTCATGGTGCATGTTATTCTAAAGATATAAAATAATTGATAATATAATAAATAATCTCTCTGCTGAAAAAATAAAATAAATAAAACGATAAAACCTAAAACCTGGTCTTCCAGTCTGGTCATAGCTGGTTTAGCAGGTTGGTTTTAGAGGGGTTTTGGCCACTTCTTTAGATAGTCGCACTAGTCAGGCTGGGGGTCCAGCTGACCAACCAGCTAAAATCAGCAGAACACTAGCTTGGGAGACCAGCTTGACCAGTTTAAACCAGCCAGGGACATTAGTGGTGAGGATTTCAGTGACTCTGTATGCTGGTTATATTGTTACGACAGTAGGTGGCAGCAAGTGACTGTCTCTGAGTGAGTCATTGAACCATTATTCAACAGAATCGTTCAAAGAAAACGAATCGCTACTAGCTTGTGTGCTGTTTGGAGACGTGTTACGATTCTGCAATGGAGATTATTTTGAAGATTATTTTCGTTGGTGGAGCAAAAACAGACACAGTAGCCATATCGTGTCTAAAAAGTAAGTTACTCAATGTTAACTTCTTAATTAAACCGTTGTAAACAATATCATACTAGCAGTTGTGTTTTACCACTAAATAACTTATTAACTAGAGCGTTTATCGCCGTGGTTCTGATCGTCTCTTAGTTGTTTACACTGGGGTTTTTTTTCTCTCTCTTCCTTTGGTGGGCTTTCTGTCTTCCGGCTTCAGACATAAAATGTAAAAAAAAATGGACGTAGTGTCTGTGACGTCACCCATAGGATTCTGAAGAGCAGTTTTGAAGCGTAAAGTAGGGTTGAGCTGGCCGTTGCCATCTTAGCAGCGCATCATCGCGCATCATTCCCAGATAACAAAAAAATGGGCAAAGAGGCGGGACGTGGGTGGAGCTGAGGTGACACGATGACTAACAGACAGCAGATAAATGGCTGTCCACCTGTCACTCAAAGTGTCCGCGCCCTTAATTATGCAGAACTTCAAGGCTCTATATAATGTAAACGAATGAGCTATAAAAAAAAACCCTCACAGTTGTCATGAAGGGCAAAATTAGATATATAGATCAAAACCACAATTTGTACCAGGCTGTAAACATGTTTTTTTCTGCTGTAAAGTTGGGCATTTTAACATGGGGCTCAATGAGATTCTGCTCCCTTCTGGAGCCTGTCCCTAGCGGCCAGTCGATGAATTGCAGTTTAAGTCACTTCCGTATTGGCTTCAAGAGAAACTGGGGGAAGTTGCTGCTTGGTCTGTAATGGGAAATAATGAATCTCGTTCATCAAAATGAACGAATCTTTTTTCAAGTCATTCATTTTCGAGTCGTTCATTTCAGCAGAATATTTAAAATGTTACATGTTAATAGCCAAATTCCCCAACACATTAAAATGTTACATATAATGGCCAAATCCCCCAACACATCAACTTACGCGACGTTGATCACATTTTGAATAAGAAAAAAATGCAATGCAAGGACAGGGACAAGGCCAAATAATGAGAAACAGAAACGATTAATTATCTGGGCATTCATTCAGGCTATGCAGACAGTTTACCTCATCTCCCGATCTGAGTCGTTCATTCATCACGTGACACCCCCACAGGGTTGCCAGGTCCCAGAAATATTTCCAGCCCAATGATAACTGAAAACCCGCCCTAAAGGAATGAAAACTAGCCCAATTTTCCAGTGTCCAATCAGATTAGACAACAACTGGATGTATGTGTGTGTGTGTTAAGTTTGAAGTTTTGGCCTTTTGTCTTACCCAAATTCTTAATATCACACACCTTTTTTTTACACAATCTCATACAATAAAGGTCAAACAAGAACATGTCCTCTCTGGAGTCAGAAGTACTAACTTGTACTTACTTTTTCTCTTCTCAGCACTTCTCTCCAGATCTGCTGTTGTTCTGTTTACACACAAGCATCAATATAAAAATTAACACACTGTTAAACTAAATTAACATACACTGGCTTTTATCAATGTTATTACCAATATGCCTACTGGGTGAACTTGTACACTTATCCCTTTGTTTTTGTTTGTCTTCTCTTTTTCTAGAACTCCTCAGAACATTTTCTTCTTAAATGGCCTAACTGTGCAGCCTCAATTTGATTACATCTTTGAACAGAACTATATACAATATCAGGGCTGTTTTCTTTTAGACATTTGTGCTCTCTTCCCCACCCTTCTCAGGTGGTGCTGAATAGATTTCAGCAGTAAAGAGAGAAAGCATCCGTGGTGATGGTTTAAATTCATGGCAGCATATGTTTCTTTGCATGTAAGCTCGAATCCTCATTATATTTAGCAAAGAATTCTGCTCTAGCCTGTTTCGTAGCTTGTTCTTGCAGTGACATTTGGGAAAATGAACGCTCAACTGCTGCATTGCTAAATAGTAAAGCAAGAAGACTCAATGCAAAATTGCCAAGATCTTCAAAGTTTCTATCACCTGCAGTATCTGTGTATGCAGAAACTTCAACTCAGAAGTCCTCTGTTTTGCCATCTTCTGCATTGTTCCATTCCAAAGTGTGAATAAGGCCCAATCCCATTTCTACCCCTTAGCCCTTCCCTTTCCCCTACCCCTTTGCTTTGCGCGTTCACGTGAAGGGGTAGGGGTGTCTCAATTCTCTTTTGGCTGGAGTGGTAGGGGTAAGGGGAAGGGCCAGATAGCCCTTCAAACGAAGATTTTTCAGGACCACACTTCGAACGAAGGGGTATGAGGAGTTTCCCTCCATACACCGACTACCGTGCTGCTACAATGTGTGTAGTGATGTTGCCACTTGGGATCGATAACTTGTGTGTCACCTCGCTGCCAGTTTCTCCGTAGCTTGCTAAACGCACTATTTGAATGATGTGAACACAAATTAATAATAGTTAAAAAAGTATATCAGGTCATCCTTCATAACGCAGTCGATATTTACATCACGTATCGTCTGTAAACTCTTGCGTTACCAAGGCAACGACTGACTCGTTTAAATTACATTGCAAAGAGCTCTGTTATCGCAGCACTACAGTAGAAAACGAAACCATATCCGTACCGGCTGGCTCGGATCAGCACAGAATGGAACGGTTAATAAACAAAGAGAACAGTTTGGCCCGATGGAAAAGCGGCTTCGCCAGTCTTGTATGTTCTGTATCATTCTGTATCGTCTTAGGATACTCGAAGGCTCATACGTTTTTGAATTGAAAACAAGCGCCGTTTTATTAAGTCCACATACAGCACAAAACTACGTTGGAAGTGAGTAATTTGTTAAGCGTGCTCGCGCCTGATTTCTGTTAGATATAGCCTACGCACTTCATTGATGTTCATACTGGTTAAATGTTACAGGACACTAATAAAAGAAACGGGGTATGATGACGTATAATGACGTGTAATGGTATAGTAGTGGTGTCCCATTTCTTAGGGGAATATTTTCACCCCTACGCCTTGCCACTCTGTTTCAAAGGGCAAGGGGAACGGGTAGGTGTAGGGGTAGGGGAAGGCGAAAGGGTATAAAATAGAATTGGGATTGGGCCTTACTCTCCAATGTTGCTCTGCTTTTCCTACATCTCCCTTGAAGAGGTGGAAAAAGGGAAGATCATCAATCCTTGGCGACAGAGCATAACTCGGTGACAGGAATTTGAGAGCCTCTAACTATTTAATGTTATCTGGAAGTCTCTTCCTAATTTCCTTAGATAACTCTAGCATGTAGTCCCTGCACCTGTGTTTCATGTCCTGTTCAGCTAGGTCACTTATTCCATTGGCTTCAAACAAAGCAAGACGGAACTGCACCCCAAAGTCTACAGCATCAAGTGGCAAAAGATTCTCATCAGAAAGGTTAAACTCCTGGTAATTTCAGGTATATCAGGTTAATATTGTCACTGTACATTTGGTACAGCAGTTCCGCAGCATGTCTTTTGTCAACTGAAAATGCAACTTAAGCTCCACATACTGTGAAAGGATCCGGTTGATGCACTCACTAATAGCGAGCCACCTAGTGTCAGACAGTTGCAGAATCTTCAGCGGGCTTTCACCTACATTTATGGTTTTGTACAGTTCAGAATATTTTTGGAGATGCTGGGTGGCATTTGAAAACCAACTGTAGGTCTGAGAAACCATGTACTCAACATTTCTGGGGAGGACACTGTCGGCTTTTGATGCACAGAGCTGAAGAGAATGGCACAGACACTTTATGTAGACAATATGAGGATTGCGGTCACAGAATTTCTGTGCTCTCATCAACAATAAGAGAGTATGGTCTAGGGTTGCACGATTAATCGTATTTTAACCGTGATAACGATATCTGCTTCTCTCGATTGATTACAAATAATCGTCACAATATTGGCCCGCTCGTTATCTATTATTAAAACGTGTTTTTTCTTTAGGATTTGCGTTATCTTGCATTGGTAACAAGCCTCCACTACAGTCATGCTTGTGGTTGCCAGATGCGAAAAGCTTAAATCCCCCAAATAGAGCTTTTCCCTTAAAAGGATATACTTTCTTCCTG
This sequence comes from Rhinogobio ventralis, assembly GCA_039654625.1. Lineage (NCBI taxonomy): Eukaryota > Metazoa > Chordata > Actinopteri > Cypriniformes > Gobionidae > Rhinogobio > Rhinogobio ventralis. The sequence goes on along the minus strand of CM077214.1, from coordinate 5,010,611 downwards.
GTGTTTTACTTAATCTGTGCAATCTGGCAACTCTGCACGCAAGCGCTGATGATCTGAAAACAAACTCCACAGCGAAATTCTGCTTCAATGAAAGTGTCATACAGCCAGTCTTCGTTTCTTCACAAGCCACTTGTACTATTTGTGTAAATCTGCCATGATCAAACCTTAAGCGATGAATTTCAACAAATGCAACATGGATCTCCACCTTACTGTTTGCAGAATAAGTGCACCTTTGCAACCTATGTGACAATTCCATCGGGAAAATTCACACAATTTTGAATGATTGGAAATAATATTAGGAGTTTCACCATTTTATCTTTTGAAGTTCCTAAAGGTTTTACCAGTTTTCATAATGTCAATCAGTTGAAAATGATATCGCCACAGGGGCGTTCTAAAACGCTTAACATGAAAATGTGAAACAGCTTAACGTGGCTAAATTAACTAAGACAGTGTTATTAACAAACCAAACTTAGTGAACACCACACTAATAAAGCATGCTATGTACAGAAAAGCAGATGAGCCCTGAATATGAACGCAACACATTTAATTCAGCATTTTCCTCCCATAAAGAAAACGTTTAACGTGGCATAATGTAGGCTACTAAGACAGTGACATTAAAAGACCAACCTTAACTAATAAAGCATACTATACAGAAAAATTGGTTTGTGCAGAATTTGATCTTTTAATATAACTGCTACATTAAGTGACATTAAGCTTTTTCTTTATAACGGTTTTCTATGGGAGGAAAACATTTAACGTGTAATTAAACGAATTGCGTTCATATTCTGGGCTCAACTGCTTTGCTGTACAGTGTGGTTTATTATGATGTTTACGGAGTTTGGTCTTTTAATATCACTGTCTTAGGGCATTAAGCCACGTTAAGCGTTTTTTTATGTTGAGCATTTTAGAATGTCCCTATATATCTATCAAAAAGCATCGTTCTTTGCTTTACGATCTGAATCTGTGGTTTGTCTTATTTGCAAATGAATTGAGTTGCTTTAAAAATCTAATGTGAATACAGATTACAAAGCGTTCACCAAAACCATGTGTTTTGTATTGATTTACCGTCTAACGAAGTTATCATACAGTAGTTGGTTAAATGAAGTCGGTGTGCCACCTGAAGTGTAGGTTGTTAAAGAACATGCAAAATGGCCATAACAACATTATCCTTTTTGATAGAATAATCGTGATTATAATTTTGAGCAAAATAATTGTGATTATCAGTTTAACCATTATTGTGCAGCCCTAGTATGGTCCACTTCCTAAATCCTCCAGAAGGTCTTCATGTACTACTGGTCCTATCACTGCATTAATTAGTGCTGTGCATTTTGTTCGATGTAAACTAATCCCTTTCTTGGAAATTTCTTCCACAACACTTCCTAAATGATCAACAGTTGAAGTGCTTGAGTGACAAGCAACGTGGGCAGCCAGCTTCAACTCTGCCACTTTCACAGCAACATTAGTTCTTAGAAAGGAACTGCCTGTGTCAAATAATGTTCTGGCATTTGAAAAAGGAGCCGCATTTTTTTTTTTTTATGCTTTTCAGTTGCAGCATGATCTCTGCAGTGAGCTCTGATTTCACATTTGCAATATTTGCAGAACTCTTTTATCATTATTTGGAACACTTCAAATCCACTCCTTTAATCCTTTCTCTGTCTCCCATTCTTTGCGATACTTCTTTTCCATATTTTCCGTATTTACCTGACATTTTATAATGCTGCTTGTTCATCCATGGACAACCGAACCGACGCTTCTACTACAACCACCAGATCTAAGCATAACTCATGTGATGTGATGATGCTTGATTTGTGATGTTACATCAAAGGCACAAGTGACGGTTGTTGCCAAGTATTCATTCCAAGGAGATCAATACCCACTAATAAACAGTTCTATTTTAATTTTTTCTTTGCCTACAATTTTTTTTTTTTTGCGCCCGTGGTACATTATAAATGTAGCCCAAAAAATGCAATCCGCGGCTCCATAACTTTTTTAAAATAGCCCAATTGTGTGGGAAAACCGTGACCCTGGCAACTATGCATCCCCATAAACTGATCTATACAGTCTGTAGTACCAGATACAGAATTGATTAGTTCACATCTCGAGTCTCAGATTCGAGTTGTTCGATCATCACGTGACAACCACATAAGCTATAAGGCAGTGGTCGGCAACAGGCGGCCTGCGGGCCAAAATTGGCCCGCCAGCAATAATATCTGGCCCGCAGCCAGATTATTTTGATAGCGGCTGGTTCTGAAATAGATCTGTCATGATAGTGTAACGAAGGCCAGCTAGTGAGAGCTGTGCAGGTAAACTCCCCTCATGTCAAGAGACGCTCTAGTGACTGATGCTAGAGGTTGTAGCCTTTAGCCTCCTTGTTAGAGCGTCCGACTCCCATGCGGAAAGACCCGGTTCAAGCACCGCTTGGAGCGAGCGGTACAAACCGCAGAGATTACAACAACAACAGTTACTCACAATCAATTTGTCTTTAGTGATTTTGCCTTCAAAAAAAGTACGAGAACGTTTTTGTAGCAATGTTTTATTTTGGGATGAATTGAGAGCTTTTAATTTGAAAAGTTCTGAAAGACATTCAAAAGAGTCTGTGGAATGGATCGCTAGACACGCCTCTAAAATAGCCGTCATGAAATGTGTGGTATGTGTGGTATAAAAAACGAACAGTGAACCATTGAAACGTGGGGCCTCAGCACCAACACGTGAACAATAACAAATCAAATTCAGCTTCCTTTTTATCAAAAATATTGACAAGACAACCAGCAAAAAAAAGGTGCCATGCTTTGTCTCGTGGTGCCGTCTGATATTATATTCTTTGCAAACAGCGACAACTTTGTTGCAGATAAAACACACTTGCTTTGCATTCACAAAACCAGGTAGGATGAACGCATCCATTCTTCTTTGTATGCCCTATTTTCGCTGTCAACTTTCCTCTTTAAACTCTTTGATAGTGCCATTTTCTCTCACCGGCTGGCTTAAATGTTAACATCACTCTGCACGCGACGTAATAGTGTACCTCCAGTACGCAAACAATAAAAAAATAATAATGCAGTTTAGTCCATTTGGTGCGTGAGGATGCCAAGGAATAATTCCTGTAAAAGTAGGCTACGTCAAATAATTATTAGAATAAGTTAGGCTCTATTGTGTAAAAAAAAGTATGTGATTTCGGACACACTGAACTTTTTGGGGAACCAAAAATTAACCCCACCAAAAATCCTTTTAGAACCTTTATTTTTAGGAGTGTTGCGTACAAGGGATGCCACTGATTCAGATGATTCTTCACAAAAACAGTTTATTTCTTAATATTTAAAATAATTTAAATACCAAACTACTGACACCAGCTTTAAATAAGACCTTGAGAAAAGCAATCCGTAGACTATACACCTCAACAAAATGGTGGATGCAATGTGAGTGGGTGGAGCAAACGAAAGTTAAATTCAATTTCTAGTGTTGCCAATAAACATGGAGATGAAAAAGCAGCGACTGCAACATTAATCTTCCCAGATCTCTTCAATATCATCTGGGATGATTTGAGGAGAATTTGTATTCTGCCTGGTTTGGTAACCTCTTGAAATTGTGCTGTTCTACCTCACAGAGCATAGAGTGAATAGTATCATATTTCACGCTGTTTCAAACCATTAACCCGTCTGAGGCTTCGCTCTTTCCAATTTCAAACAGGCTGCTATTGGAAAAGTACTTGAAGACCAAAAAAAAGGATGTTTTGGTCCTTCAAACAACTGGCATCTCTCCTTTGCAGAAATGTTAAGGAGAATGACGGTGTTGATAGGATTATGTATTGATGATGGTTTATGCCAAATAAAAAAACTTTCACATTTCCCTGGCAGTTTGAATAATTAGTAGATTTTCCGAGCATCACTATTACTATTGCTTATATTTTGAAAAACCTCTAACCCTGAGGTATTCTATTTGTGCCAGAGACATGAATTATATTTCACATCGTGCGACCTGGGGCCAGTTGCATGAACTTAGCCACCATGTTAAGACTGTGTCTTAAGGACTAGTTTGACCAACTAGTGGTTAACCAAGGGGTAATCAGTCAAATTATACTGATCTACATTTTTAAGTAACTGACTAAAAAGTTACAAGAAGTCTTGAAGAAAAAAAAAAATCTAACTTTAATGACTATGCAATGAGGGGCCGCTTGCATAAACTGCTAAAACTAGTCTTGCAAGTTAAGCCAGGATTATACAGGAATTATGCAGTTTTAAAGGCTCCTAATTTTGTTTTGGAGGTCTCCAACTACAGATTTACAGCAATAGCAACTTTATTTATATAGCACAATTTAAAACCACACAAGTTGACCAACGTGCTTTACAATGTCACACAACACAAAAGCATCACTCAAGCAGACTGTTTAGGCAGACTCTTCCAAAGTTAAGGCGCTGCTACAGCAAAGTACATCCAAAGTGCAAAATGTCCTAGGAATTTTGAGCAAATTCTGAGCCGCTGATCTCAAGGTTCATTCAGTCTGTTGTTCAATTAAAAGATCTGAAAGGTAAGATTTGTACACCAATAACAGAAGTTTAAAATCAATTCTATAATAGACTGGAAGCCAATGTAGGGAAACCAGAGTAGGAGTAATGTGTTCACACTTTTTTTTATACCCATTAAAAGTCTATCTGCAGAACTTTTTGCACATGAAAAATAGATGACTGACTAATTCCCTTATAAATAAAACTAACGTTATAAACATTTAAATGCTATAGAAGTGTGCACACTGAGACTGAGAGAAATAAACAGCAGATGCTGGCTGTTTTCAGACAGATTACGTTGGCCAGTAGTCCACGGCTAATAATAAACACCACTTTAGCATGATCTCTAACTTAAGCAAACGCTTTTAATACACATTTAGTCGTAACAAAACAAAACCATGCTTGTTTTAATGCTAGTAAAAGTGTGAGTACAAGGACACGATCCACCTGCGTGCCTCTCAGCCATGGTGCCTTCATCTGTGCTGATCTGCGTCTCGAGCAGATGATGTCACTCGGAGGGAGGCGTGACCATGTCCGCTGAACACGCCCATGTTTCTTGACTCCCCCCCCCCATGTCAAAACAGTGCCATGAAGTGAAACGCACAGAAAAGTGAATCGCAAAGGGGAAACAGTATCGTAAACTCACTTCAGTGAAACGCAGAATAAAAGGAGCGTTGCAAATTAAACCACTTTATTTTTCTTTTGCAATACTTTATTTTTGTTTGCAAAACTTTATTTTCATTTGACTCCATAGATTTCATCTTAGCTAAATTACGCAAGTGAAAGAAATTTGACTTAACAACAGAATTGATCTGTTTGTCCCGTTTTAGAGAGCTGTCAAAGAACACACCTAAATTTCGAACACGTTTTGACGTGAGGTGACATAGAGCCAAAATGTAGTTGTGCTGTACCCCTGGCTCCACTAGGACCACAAACTATAATCTCAGTCTTGCTTTCGTTTTGATGTAAAAAAATTTAAGCCATCCATGTTTTTAGATCTAAAAGACAGGCCATAAGAGTTTCAAGAGTTCATAAGAGTTTACGTGCATCAAAGGTCAAAAAACACCTTTATTTTTTCATAATA